>CM062816.1:648176434-648785934 GCA_031772625.1 Pinus tabuliformis | reverse complement strand
GTATTCGTTCACCCATGGAATTGACCCGTGGTATTGTAATTGCAAAATATTATAAGTAACAAGTCACGTTTTGTAAAAGGACAGTTTTGGTCCGCCACAATGTAGGTTTTACAGTTATTATCTGTTTTAATAAAAAGTTTCTTTGTGGTTTTATACTGTGTGTTCTGTCATTTTCTTTCTAGCATTGCAATTCTTCAGATCTTGGGGGCCTCCCCCACAAGATCCATTTCAATCTTTTAGATCTTGACAGATGTGGCAGCTACATGCCTCTGCACTGTGTTACAATGAGGCTCGAAGGCCTATTTATTGTTGAGAAACAATGGAAAACCCTAAACATCCAAAAACCTAACCCTAGGAGATGAAACCCCAAACTGTGGGCCCCATTTGGGTAAACTGGTACATCAACTTACCATGCTAATGTATTCAAAGCATAAGTTTGCTTTGAGCACTCTAATATATAGGAACGCAATAAAGTACAGAAATAACCATAAATACAGAGATGCAGTAGAAATAATGCTTCATTTCATTAATGTAAAATACTGAAATATGCTTACAAACATAAATGGAAATAAACCAGCTAGGGCGATGGTAGCTTATATCTGAGAAGAGATGTGGCGGCTACATGCCTTTGAACTCTATTACAATGAGGCTCGAAGGCCTATTTATTGTTTAGAAACAATGGAAAACCCTAAACATCCAAAAACCTAACCCTAGGAGATGAAGCGCCAAACTATGGGCCCCATTTTGGGTAAATTGGTACATCAACTTCCCAGGGTCGTAACTTTAGCATACGATCTCCATTTGACGCGCACAATACCTCGTAGAAAGATCTATCTGAGGAATACAACTTTGGGATGAGCAACATCGGTCCATGGACCCATGTTACTCCTAGTTTTCCCAACAAAACATCATTTAGAGCCACAAAACGGCTCCGGAAGTTCAGGACCTGAAAAAACTGCTAAAAATAGTAAATTGTGCTAAAATTAAGGAAACTAAAAAACTAAAAGAGACAGCTGTGGGGGTCCAAGTGGGATAGGCGGGTGGCCACCAACATCCACCTAGATCATTCCTCCCCCATTAGGAAGCAATGGTCCCCATTGTGTTGAGTTCCTCCATGAGGTGAGGAAACTTCTGCTGAACTTGGTCCTTGGTGAGTTGTTCTACAACCTCTGCTATGTCTACTAATGGTGGGAAGCATGGTCGAGGGTAGTCCACATTGAACACTCGGTGCAAGCGAAGGAATGGGGGAATGTTGTGCTCCAAAGCATTGTTTCCCACAGCCTTGGTAATGGTGTAAGGACCATATCGGAGTGGTCTGAGCTTCTGATGGGCTCTTGTAAGGCGTTCTTTCTGCAGATGCAACCAGACTTTGTCGCCCACTTGAAACTTGTGTGGCACCCGATGTTGATCATGTCGCTGCTTGTACTTGGCATTTTCCACAGTGGAGTGGCGATAAATCAGCTTGTTGGGTAGAGATGCTCCAGAAGTTAGATTGGACGAATGCCTGACCTGACAATGCAACGGTACCCCTGTGGGTGAGGAGAAGACGTCCCTGTCTTCTTTCATGACCGTATCCACCTGCTTTTGCTGCATGGAGGAACCCTTCCCGGGGGCCATGGATGTGGCTACGATCTTCCCTTTACTTTGAGGACGAACCAGACAGAAAATGAATTTCCTAGTCTAGGAGATGATCTTACTGCCTTTCTTAGCAGAGGTCAAAGAGGTGGTGGTAGGTGGGGCTACCTTCGGTATCCTGTATAGTGAATTACCCAAAGAAATAATAACATCGCGAGGCCTTGACTCATACACAGCATGTCGCTTCCACAAGTATGTTTGGCCTAATAATACATCACAAACATGAAGAGGTGCAACATCACACAATACCTCATCTGTGAAGGGCTTGATGATGTAGGGAAGGCGACACTGCTAGCAGACTTGGAGATCTCATCCTTTGTGAAGCCACCTGATATTGTACGACTACGGGTGTGGTGTAGTCGATAGGCTCAACTGCTTCACGACCAATGCATATCATGGTGGCATCATTCGCAATCATGATGACATACCTTTGCATTTACACATGAACACTTGGCCTAAATAAAAACAATGTTGTTGAACTCATGGCTCTCATATCAGGTCTAGAATTTTCTCAATCCCAAGGCTTTACCAAGCTCTTTGTGGAAGGAGACTCTGAGTTCATTGTATGCATGCTTCGAAGAATTTAGAATGATACACCAATACACAAAGTATCTAAGAGTTGGTGATTGTAAGCACTTCTTTATTGGGTCTCCTCCCTGATTACCAACATCTTGATTATCACTCCATCCCATTTTCAATGATAAAGCAACAAAAGCATTGAACTATTGACTAATTACGACTGCATTCACTCCTCACCTCCATTTTCCTCCACCTGGAGCCTCCTGTCGAACTCCCCCTCAAGGAAATGTGTTGGAAATGCATCTAGATAGGCCTTCTAGCCTCAAATGGGGTGATTTCTGAGACAAAAAGTGTGGGGAAGGTTGTTGTTTTCCCACCTAGCTAAAGGACTAGGTGACATAGTAACATGCCCCCATCGTAAATTTTAATGTTTTACTCGTGATGCATGTTTTTTTTTGTATGCTTAGTAGTACCTTTCATTCATTCATTTGAAAAAATGCAGGTTACATCCATGAAAGACATTTTGTGGCCTCAACCTACCCATTGGGAAACTAGGTCTATTGCCCATCGGACCGCATTGTATGTTGTTAGCACTATGTATTTCCTAAGATTGTTAAATAAATACAAAGGTAACCACAAAACCACTTTGGAAGCTGTGATCTAGCCCTGCCAGCGTCAGAGAGGGATCTCTCTTTTAGACTTATATTGGTTTGTATTGAGATATTAGGCTAGTTATGAAAGTTCAATACATTGGTTTTAGATTTGGCTTGGTTGTTTGGTTGATAATGTAATAGTACACCATTGGGAAATGGATTAAATATACTTATAATGGATTTATTTCAACATTTACAGACAAATCTAAAAGGGCAAGGTAGGGAGATTCATTGGATCTTATATGTTTGATGAGATGGAAAAAAGAAGAAATGATTAATTGTTCATTAAGCAGAGAACAATTACTAATTCTATTGCTTAACTTCAGTAGAAAACATTGAAATTGTTCAAAAGACAGAATTGAGTGTACTTAAACAAATTTAGGTTTATAATTTTCTTTTAACAAATAGATTAGAAAACATATGTGAAATTACAAAGAAAGGAAAACACAATAACAAAAGAGAATATTACTTCACCAAAAATCTGACACAGGAATCCTGAAAAAGCTTTTGTATTACTGAAATGTGTCCACTATAACTATGTGGAACAACTTTACATCAATGGTCCTTTCTTTTACATAAAATATCAACCTCTACTACTTCTAATTATGAAGTACTTATAGAAAAATAATTACAAAATATCTTGATGTCAAAAGATCAAGACATAATCCTAAAATATCTAACACTGATTACATAAACAGTACAAAAATTTAGGAATTTGGAACTGTTGGAGTTGTTGGCATTATTGTCGAGGACGGTTGTTGATGACTGGTCTGAAAAAGGTGTTGCCTCACTCTCTGAGATGAAAGATGTTTCACTCAAGTAATTCACACAAGTGATCCCATCGATCTTCACTAGGGATAGAAAATTTTATTAGCTTTCTATATGTTTCATCAACTTCGGTATATTTCTCAAATGTAGGCTTGTTGATGAAAATGTGTTTGATCTCATGTGTAATGATCAAATCAAACTCTAAAGCCTCTAGGAAAGCTTTCCCTATAATACTTCCTTTTACCCCTGCAAACTTAGATTTATCTTGGGCAATAGTAAACAGTTTGTGGTTGTAATCACTCAAACTCATCAATTTGTCATTCATTGCTACCAGCCTTGGTAGCCCTCTCTGATTTCGCAAATTGAACTTGGTATGAAACCTCTTAATAACATTTTCTAGAGACTGGCACTTATTCTTTATTTGTATCATGAGGTTCCTCTTCTGTAAAACTTTATTTATCTCCATAATGGTCTCTGTTTTGTCTACAATTTGAAGCTCCTCCAGTTCTTCCTTGGTTTTAGAGTTCAAAACTTTGATCAAGGTTGTTGCTTCAGTTGGCTTGTCTCCCAACGTTTCTCTTACCTCTTCTATCACTGTTTTTTATCTCTGCATCAACTCTTCTTGCTCAAAGATGATCTGAATTGATGGCCAAATTTCTGTTATGGCCTGATTGATATCCACCCATATGTTTTCTTTGGGTTGTGCTAAAGTTTGAGCCATTACTGACTCACTCTCTAAACACTCTATTCTTTGAGTAAACCTGTGAGATTTTTGTAATTCTGCTACATTGGAGTTGTCTATATTTAATTTTAGACCCTATAAATTCTTTAGTTGATCCTTTAACTTCTCAATTTCTTTTCCTTGAATGGACATCTCCTGCATGGCTTTAACTAATTTGGTGGCAAAATCTGTGGTTGTTGTTGGTGTTGTTGTCGATGTAGAAGCCTATGTTGTCCTTGTGACTGAAATAGCTACTGCATTTAGTGGAACTATAGCCAATTGTGAAGAATATTCCTTCTCCTTGATTAATTTTTCTAGTTCCAATTCCATTTCTCTGATCTGGACATTCTGTTCAATTATTATCTTGAACATGTCTTCCTTTTAGTTTTCTAGTTCTCCCATTTCCTTGGTCTGTGGATCCTCTGTAGATGGCAGCTTGAGCTGCTTCCTTAAAGATGCTATATCTACATTCTTTTTCCTTACAATCTCCTCTACTACATTTACATCACTGGGGTCATAACCTAGCTTAATGACTAAGTCCTCTAATGACTTAATTCTAGTATCATTTACCAAATATGAGATCTTCTCCAACTTTAACTGTGACTGTATGTTGTTGATGGAGGCCTGCTGTTTTGAAGTTGTCATGGGAGTATTAATCAAGGGAATATAACATCTCCCCAGTGTGTTTGTGCATATCCATCTAATCAATCAGATGGATTTGATTTGTAGGTTTTAACCCCGTACAGAAATTACCTACATACGAATTCTAAAAACAGAAAATAAACAATGGCGAGAGCATAAAACATAAAACAGATATACACAGAGATTTTCCCATGGATCCCAAAACCGGGACCACCAGATTGGTTTTTCATTATATTCCTTTCAATTTTACATTACATATATATACATGCCAAAGCATCCATAAACCCCAATCCATTAACCCTGGATTAGAACATAACTGTAGTTCCCTTGAACGGATCTACAAAATACCATGGACTGAAAAACACCATGCCCAAAACCATGTGTGAAATCCATGCACCGCTCACCTAATATATGGTCCAAAAAAAAATCCCCATGAAAGGGGGCTACTGCACACCCCTCGATAGGGGGAGTAGCCACCCCCCCCACATGTGGGGTAGTTGTGGAAAGAATATAACACAGCCCAACATTCTCCCACTTGTTGTTTTCTTTCCACAGGGGTCCACGAGAGAGCTTAGTCATTGATCCAACCTAGCAACGCCCATTGTTTCTCTACACCAAGAGAACTTCTCAGTACTCACAAACTTTGTCAATGCATCTGAAGTTTTCTTTAAAGTGTCCACCTTTACCAGCAACACCTTTTTGTCCTCAACCATATCCCTCACAAAGTGATACTGAACATCAATGTGATTTGTCTTTGAATGATAAACAAGGTTCTTTGCCAAGAAAATTGCACTTTGGCAGTCACAATCTATCCTTATAGCTAGATCTACTAACCCCATACTTGAACATAATCTCTGCAACCAAACCACTTTCTTGCATGCATGAGTGGCTGCCATGTATTCTGCCTCTATAGTTGAAAGTGCCACTATAGATTGTCTTTTATTCATCCAACTGACTGCACCTCCAAATAGGTTAAACACATACCCACTTGTAGATCTTCTCTAATCCAGATCACCGGCCTAGTCTGCATCAACAAAGCCACGGATGTCCACAATTCTATCCAATTCTGGTCTTCCTTGGTACCACAAACCATAATCACTAGTGCCACGCAAATACCTAAAACCCACTTAACTGTTGTCCAATGATCCTTCACTAGTTTTGACATAAACCTGCTCAATACTCCCACTGCATGTGCAATGTATGGTCTAGTACAGACCATTGCATACATCAGGCTACCGACTGCACTTACATATGGAACACGGGACATGTCCTCTTCCTCTTCTTATGTCTTGGGACACTGTTTAGCAAGTAACTTTATACTTATAGGAATAGGAACCTTCACCGGTTTATCATCCTACATATTAAACCTCTACAGTATTATCTCGACATACTTCCTCTGGTTTAACCAGATCTTCCTCTTTGCCCGATCTTGTTTCATTTCCATGCCCAAAATATAATTTGCAGCACCAAGATCTTTCATCTCAAATTTTGAGGACAATTGGGTCTTCAAATCCTAGATAATTTCTTTGTCATTTCCAACCAGCAACATATCATCCACATATAAGACCAGATAAATAATACAGTCGCTAATTAATTTAAAATACACAGTGATATGCTTTTCTTCTAGTAAAGCCAAGTCCTCGTATAAATGTATCAAATTTTTGATACCACATCCTTGGTGACTGTTTTAACCCATGCATAGAATTTTTTAACTTGCATACCAGTTCTTTCTTACCCTTCACCGCAAAGCCTTCAGGTTGCTTCATGTAGATCTCTTCTTCCAGTTCCCTATGAAGAAATGATGTCTTCACATCCATCTTCTCTACCTCAAAATCAAAAGCAGCAGTAATAGATAAAAGTAATCTAATAGAATCTACCTTGGCAACAAGAGAAAAAATATCACAAAAATCAATTCTCGGCACTTGGGAATAACCTTTTGCTACCAACCGAGCTTTGTATTTCTCCATCTTCCTTCTACGTTCATCTTCTTCTGTTGGCTTGTATGGGCCTAACCTAGGTTCAGAGGTGATTTAGCCAAGCAAATCCCGGTACTACTGGCCCTTTCGGCAATAGTCTGCGGAGCACGGACTGAGGTCTCACCCGAAGTAGTATGGGATGGTGCTAGAACTAGGTTTCCGCACCCTACGAATGTCTGATGAGCTTCTGGAGGTCCGCGATCTAACCCGCCACTACGCGCACTTGCTATCCCTTCACAACTTGCGGTGCTGCTTTCACGTAGCCCTACTCAGGGAGCAACCCAAATAATACCCAAGTTCCTTGCTATTTAATTTGTTATTACCCAATTACTTAACTTGTGTGTGTAAGGTTAATGGTTATTATATCATATTCAGCAATCATATCAGTGTGCGTGATAAATAACCCAATATAAACGTAAAGGAAACAATGTACAGCAAATACACAAGAATAAGAATCAACTTCCCTTTATTAATATTCAATCCCTGATTACAGACTCGACACCGCCCTGCGCACTCAACTGCAGGGGTCCACGACTGTGAACTCTACTAGGCCTCTGCGCACTCAGCTGCAGAGCCTCTTCCTACTACTATGACCCAATACACTTAGAATCCTACTCTAAGCTCGAAGCATTCATATTCTTCTCTCTTATTCCTTCACTCTTCACTCTTTTTACAACTTAGAGCCTTAATCTATTTATACAATCCCATGGTCCACGAACCATAAGTAGGCCGACATGACTTTACATTACATTACATTACTTTAGGGCGGACAACCCTATGACTTAACCTCTACTTCGCGCTTCGCGCCCGCAATTCGCAGAGTGTTACAAAACCTTTGACCAAAACTTGGGCTTTGAACCCCAAAACATGTTGTGGGGGGGATTCCATGCCCAACATGCCCCCAACACAATCATCGTGACTCGTCCCGAGTCACTCTGCTGGTGTGGAGATCTTGGCACGATGCCCCTCCAACTAGTTCTGTACTGCCTGGAGGTCTGCGGCGCACTATTTTGCGGTTTGTTGGACCTGTTGCATGCATTCCTCCGATGCTTCTTTGTGAGGATTCGCTACCTGCCTTAGCGCATATATCTCCTGCATCTGTGCGAGCTTTCCCTCAATCTCGGCCGTAATGGTGAAGGCCTCATCAATCCAAGGTTGGACGCGCGCTTTGAGAAGTGCCTCTTTCTATCTTGCAGCATCCACCTGTTCCTTCAGTGCCCTCGCTTGCTGCATCTTTGCCAACCGTTGGGTGAGGATGACTATCTACGCAATTCCCCTTACACTGTCATACTGCTCCTGTAGTTTGCGCGCCTCTGTTTCCAGGCGCTATATGTTGGGGTCCTCCTGCAAGGATGTGAGGATGTCAAAAGCTTGGTCCAACATACCAGTACAGTCCTGCACTGCCCGTCCAATTTCTTCCAGTCCTGTTTGAATCATGCTAACACGTTGTTCTTTAACTTCTGAAGGAGTGGAAGGTTGCACCTTCATCCGCAGCTCAACAATGTGGAGGTTTAGCTCTAGCTGTACTCGCGTTGTTTCCTCACGTTTGCTTCGGACTCCACTTGCCAGACAGTGGATCTGCATCTCTGTGGGTAGGTCTGCAGTGATGGACAATTCTAGAATGCGCCAGCAGGCTTCATCAACTGTTTGCATGATCTACTAATTTTGTGACACTAGCTCGTCATGTTGCAGGCTGAGCTGTTCGATGTTGATCTTCTGCTCACTCAATACCTAGATCGCGCGGCCCTCCCTGGCGCGGAGTTCTACTGTGATGCCATCCTGTAGTTGATACAATGTGTCGCATGGAAGGGCAGCCAAATTAAGGCCCATTCCCTTGATCCTGCTTACCACGGCTCTGTCATCCTCGTTCTCCGCTGTTAGCACTCCTTCCGGTAGCACTATGGTGTTGGCCATCTTTGTGCATAGTAGCTGCTCCGTTGCTAATGTACCTGCGGCACCGTAGGCGGCTACTGCTCCTTCCTGTGGGGGCCGCACCTAAAGTTCCTGCAGCTGCGCCCTTAGGGCCCCCAACACAATCTGTTGCTTTGTCATGGCTTCCTGGAGCGCTTCCCTGGTGACCTCGCGAACCGTGTCGCCGATGTCGTAGAGGTCGCCTTCTATTAGTGTAATCGGTTCAATGTCCATTTTGGATGCCTTAACCTTTTTCTGTGGACCTGATCTCTCCGTGACGTGTGGCTGTTTCAACTGGGTGGACGTTGTGCTCGGGTCCACGCCTTCTACTCCCTGCCCTGTAGACAAGTTTTGGCCCCCTTCCTCCTGTGTCGTGGTGGCCCTTGTTGCCTATGCTGCTGCTATTTTTTCGGGGGCCTTTGCCTGCTCTCCGGCTGCTTTTGCTGCCTCGCAAACAGTCCTTACTTCCGCGGTCGCTTCTTCGTTGCACTTTTGCTAGGCCAACTGGGTGATACACAACTTGGTTGCAGCCTTCTGCTTTTTTCTATTATTCTATCCTTCTCTGCTAGATCCCAGGCGCGCCACTCAGGAGGCCATGATTCCAGCACTGAGAAGATCGCATCATCAATGGCGATGAAGGGGAGCTTGGTCCATGTCTACGTCAGATCTTTACGCGCCTTGATATACACATTATGCATATCTGCCTTGAAGTCTGCAAAACTCCGCGCCTCATGTTGATCCACATCCAGATGCTTGCCTCCATGAGCACCCAGAAGATCTTTGTTTCATAGATCCGTGTGGCGTCCTTAGTAGCCCAGAGCGATGCATACTTTGCGGCCTCTAGTAAGTCCTGTTCAATATTAGGGAACTGACTGTCCTCAGGCGGTTCCCCTGTTACCATTAAAATCGACAAGAGAAACCATGAGTAATGGAAGGTCTTGCCCTACTCCTGGGCTTCTTTGTAGTTAGTTAGGAACTCCTCGCAGAGGAACTCGGCCAGTTGAATTGGATCCCCTCCACACATTGTTCTGCCAGCGCAACTACCGGTGCTGGTACCTCATCTCCGCGGCATTTTCGCATTACCTTCCCGATCAAGAGTTGGGTGGCTACATGCACCCCTTTATCTTTAATGTTGCTGATTGCGTAACCCCTCTTCTTCTTTTCCAGTTTGTATTTCTTCTTCATGGCCTCTGCAAGTGCCAAATCTCCACTTTTTCCGGCTATCTCTGCGGGGTCCTTTCCCTTACAGGGGAGCCAGGAAATCCTATGGATAAGATCCACCATGATGGGAATAGGCTCCTCCAGCCATAAGTACCCATCATGCACCAGGCAAAGCAGTTGCCTGATGATGAAAATTGTGATAGGCGTGCGGTGAAAGTGTGGAATCCATAGTAGCTGAAGTAGTCCGACCTTCTCCACACCACACAGCCATTTCTGCGGCTCTAGTGTTGTAACTGACCCCTCCGTGCTCTGCTTCATGAGGTTCTCAGTCTCTAAATGTGGGAACTTCTAGCTATCCGTGAGGTCCCAATATTCAAACTTCATCATGGCCACACGGCCCAGGGTCAAGCCCTCAAACACAATTCCATCGAGCAGGGGCAGGGTTTGGAGTGCGCTCTTAGCGGCATCCAAATCCTTGGATATCTTAGCTTTCCCTTTCCGCGGAGGGATCTACTCGAGAAATTTTGCTGCAACTCACACCGGTAGGATGTCTTCTTCCATGTCTTCGGCTGCCTCTATCTCATCAACGAGAGCCTACAGGTCCTCCTCCTCATCATCTGTCTCAATGGTGACAGCCTAGCCCTTTTCTTCCATGGATAGTTTACCGAACCGTGGATTCCGCGGGGACATGCGAACTGGTCCTGCTGCCTACTTATCTTTCTTGGGCCTCGGCGTCCAAGGCGATTTCATGATTTCTGGCGCGACCCCAGTGTCTCCGGGAACATCATGCACCGTGGGGTTCTACGTGGCCTCGTCGGTGGTTCCTTCTACATATCCCAAACCTCTCCTGGTAGCCGTCATCCTGTTTGATTTATCTGTGGTTATCCGCGAACTTCAGGGCTCAAATATCGCTTACCGCTCAACACTTTGTGCTCTACGTAATTGCTCAAATCTCAAATGAACAAGTGTTGTCTCATGGTTAGCCCTTGGAGTTCTATAGAACCTTTGAATTCAAATCCGACCGTTCCCCCCAATTCTGAGCCATTAATGCTTTCTTGGCGGCAGATTTCCCTAAATCTAGATCTTAATTTGTGTCTTCAGTGCCCGCCACCCACTCCCTTTTGTCTTAAATTGGACATCTTGTCATGAACAATGACACCAACGGTTACTTCCCAGCCTACCCAGGCGGTAGCGCAGCCCCCCATGCGAGGGCGCGAACCTTGTGCCATGTTGATTCTGCGTGCACCTCCCTCATTGCACACCTCCCAAAAAGACTCTTTTAGAGTCCCACGCTCTCTTTCAACTGTCTGGAGCACTGAGACTGTGCTCCCTATGGCTACTCAAGTGCTCGCACCACCTATGCGAGACTTCACCTCTCCTTCCATCATAGTCCGCGGAAACTCCTCAACTTTCTGCGCGACCACCGGTGCCGCGCGTTCAACAGTATGCAGTGTGCTTCCCTGGTTACTGCGTTTGGTGAGGTGCAGTCACAACCATGGCATCAGAGTCATAAACTCTCGGCGACACTCTTCTAATGCATGCTAGCATTATGTTTCTGGTATGGCTCTATGTTACAGATGTTGTACTTGATGGCAACACCCTCAACAAAATGTTGAAAATTAAGAGGTACGCAGGAGAATAGTTCAAAAGGTGCGTACACGCAGGTACACCGTGAAGGAACTGCGGCCACACACGCAGGTCACTCGTTCAGAAGGTGCGTACCCCCAGTTCACTTACTTCAAGGCAGAAAAGCGCGTTCACGTGGGGTTTCCTATGTTTGGCTCGTGGTATTTAGCCCGCCGTTCTTGATTCTATGGTTTTGGCCCGTGGTATAGGATCTTTTTTAGCCCCGGTTTGGATCCCTTGTATTGGTTATTGATGGTTTTGCCCCATGGTGTGAATAAGGGCTTGACTATAAATAGGGAAGGAGATCACTTGGCTAGATCATCTTTTGCAAATTGAATATCTTAAGATCTGAAATATTGGGTTATTGTTTTAAAAGCTTGATCTATATAAAAGTGAAGTTGAAAGCGAATCTGTGAAGGGTGATCTCTCGAGCGCATGAACAGATCTGAGCATCTGACTATCTGTGGCACACTGGGGGACTACCAATTCGGCCCTAATCAGAGGTACACAGGTGATTAACGATGCAAGTGCGTGGGTACGCAGAGCAGAAGAAGGAGAAGTGTGTGGGTACGCAGAGTAGAAGAAGGCGCAGTGCGTGGGTACGCAGCGCGACAGAGGTTCAGGTGCGTAGGCACAGGGAAAGTACGCGGCGCTTCAGAAGCCGCAGGTGCATAGGTACGCAGCGCGATAGCATCTGTGGGTGCGTGGCTAAAGTAGCAGTACGCGGCACGATAGTATCTGTGGGTGCGTGCCTATAGTAACAGTATGCAGCGCGATTGAAGAAACAGTGCGTGGGTACGCGGTGCAGCAGAAGGCTCTCTGCGGGTATACGCAGGATAGCAAAAGGTGAAGTGCGTAGCCACGCAGGCCAGAGAAAGAAAAACTGCGTATCTGTCTTAAGATCTTTTGTTGACTGAATTTTTCTGTTGATAAGGTGTTCTGGGTTTAGTTTACTATTATTGTGGATCTGGTTACTGCAGTTGACTGGGTGATTTACTTGTACTTGATGATCATTTGATGTTTATCTATCCAGTTTGAAAATTTATGAAAAGTGGTCCTTGAAAGAAAAGAAGTAGGGGGTTGTAGCTCCCTTCTAGGAGAGACTGGAAAACGAGAGAGAGTTGTAGCTCTCTGCAGGTTGCAGCCTGCGTACTGGTAAAGGACTGCACCAGTACAAAATCATTGTAAAAGGAGTTTCTAATTTGAAAGAAGATAGAGACATATTGCAGCAGGTGGTTTTCACCCACATTGGGTTTCCACCTTACATCTGGTGTTCTTTGGTGTGACTATCTGTTTTCTTTGTTCATGCTCATTATTTTATGGTACTGACATGCAAAAATAATTCAAAGTATAAATAAGGAAGATTTACTAAAAGAACTTGATAATACTGATTCACCCCCCCTCTCAGTATTATTTCCAACAATGCAATGGTACGGTCATCTGTATCTTGCCCTGTCATCCTTGGTTTATCGACAAGACATGCCTGCGTGATCTCGTTTTCCAGCCTCTTGATCTCAACGTCCAACAAAATGCTCTTCTTCCTCAATCGTACCTGGTCCTTTTTTAGTTTGCGAAGTCTAAAGTTCCCTCACCCGATGGCTTCCTGAATCCTTATATGTTCGACCTCGCGTAGATGTGTAATTTCTTCCTCCTGGTCATCATGCACTGTCACCACCACAGGGTCCAGTATGTGCGGATTCCTTTTTGTATTTTCTTCACCAATTATGGTCTCAACTTTGTTCCGCACCTTTGGAATCATCTTCACGTTCAGGGTTTTGCACAGGGTCTGATAGGCCCATCAAACCGCTGGCACGCGCAGGTCCCAATCAGTCTGTTTCTCCTGGTCAACCTTGTTCATTACGCTGCACACCCTATCAAATGCTTCAACGTGGATACTTGGTAGCACACGTCGCCTTTCCTACTGCTGCGATTTGTTCAGATTCTCTATTCTGGGGCTGGTGTACGCTTGTGCGGGCTTTACAGCATGTGTCTGTACCCATCGAGAAAGGTGGGCGTGCAAGCTGTTCTGCCCATGTTGACTGACTTGCATTCAAAGATGGGGTTTTCCAAAACGTAGGCGTATCATCCTTCTGCATCCGCGCCAGTCCTCAAAATTTCCTTGATGCGTACCCCACCATCGTGTGGGTGTTGCGCACAGGGCCCAATTCAGCGCATCAAACAGCTGTTGTTCTGGTACTGTGCTTTCAAATTTGCTCAGAAATTCATCCACCGATGTCAATCCATCATATGTCGGACGCTCTCTTGCCTCTGTTGTCACGCACTGCAATGATCTGATCATCATGTTGCAGTTCAGTGTTGTTACTTCGTGCAACTGATTCTGCCATCGCTCTATCTCTTCTTCTGAATCCAAAATGCAGGAGCTTTCGTGCTCCCACAAAATCCTTCCATCTGCAGTCAGATTCACCCAATCTTCTTCTCGTGTAGTTATCTTGTAAATGCAATCGAAATCGTCATCGCACACCGGTTCAGTGTAGCGCGTTCTTTCGGCTGGATCTAATGGTACTACCACGCGTAGTGACTTTTTCTCAAAGATCATTTTTCACTTCTTCAGATTTATGACTCCGTTCATATCAGTGGCCCAGTCTATTCCTAGTAACGCGGGGTAGGGATTGTTGTCATCGACAATCTCTATCACTTCAAAATCCGCCTGCGCGCTCGCACCTTCAATATTGAATGTTACCCCTTGTAATCTTCCCATGGGCAAAATCTTTTGTTGGTTCGTCATTCGTAACTGAATAGGGGACCATTGTAGCGTGGGTCTGCCCATGAATTCCCATGTTTTCTTTGGTAGTACATTCACGTCCGAACCCAAATCTAGGATTACCTGATCCATTTCATACTCACCTATTTGCACAGTCAACCTCATTTCCCTCCCTGTGCATAATGCATGCTTTCCAAGTTTCCGGACCATGTGCGGTTCTCCTGACCCTGCGCACCTAGTGATAAGTTCCTGTAGTCCTTTGACTGCCTTGTTGTCGCGCAGCAGTTTCATGCATGTCTCCAGAAAGGTAGTGAGCATTGAAGGATCCATCCCTGGTTCTAGTTGATCCTTACTACCTGAAGTGGAGGCCTTCGTGAAGCTCTTCTTAACTTCCATGAATGTCTCCTTCGCATGTTCTAAATCAAACTCGGGTTCCTTTGTAGGATCCTTGCAAACCCACGCGCTTTCTTCTAGATGCTTCCCTTTATCATTTCTCGTGGTCATACCACTCCTGAGCATCATGTTTACATTTGGGTCTTCTTCGCGTGGCTCAAACCTCATCATTTGTAAATTCTGAGTCGGAGGGGGCTGGAGTACCCCCTTTTCACGCATCCTCGCTATTAACGAAGGGCATTCTTCTGCCTCATGATCAAACTGAGTACAGTACCAACATGATATTCTTGTCGGGTTTGTACAATCGCGAGCATAATGCCCTGGCCCTCTGCAATTGTAACAAATTATTTGTCCGCGACCCCTTCCTAGCCCCATTCCTGCCTCAACCCCAACCGCGCCCCTGAAACCCAGCGCGCGCCATCCCTACATTTGGGTCGATGGCTCGTGTTTCGGTCTGCACCCTGTAGGCAGGAGTCTGATCCATCATTAGTTCATAGCTTCAGAAGGTGCGTTCGTCATGGCCTACTGACTTGCAGAAATTACAAAACAATTGTTGGGACGTCTACGCATACTTCTGCAACAGACGACAATTATCTGTGGTGTGCGTTCCTCCTATTTGGTAGATCGCGCACCATAATGCAGACGCCGTGCTCAGCCCTGCCTATGCCTCTGGTCTTAGCGGCATCGGTCCTCCTCCTGCCAAGTAGTTCGCAAACATTGGACAGTGGTCCTTGTCGTGCCCTTGGCCTTTGCATTTTATGCACCATACTTCTTCACACACCTCTGACTGAGGTGTCCTGTCATGTTTCAAACTTTGCAATTCTAGACACAAATTCTACAGTTGTGCATGGATTTGTTGGACTCCCAAACCAGGGTATTGTATAGGGGTCTCATGCAATCTCATTGCCTGGGTGGAAAGTTTTTGCAGTGAAAGCGTTGTCCTTAAGTGCGGTGTCAGAGATGCTACAAACCATGCACGATGCTGCCCATCCGTCAACGTCATATTGGCTTTGTGAATCGTACTCTTCAGCCTTTGATCTAGATCCCAGGTGGTCTCGCCTAGGAGCATCGCGATCTCTTTAAACCCAATGATTGATTGTGTTTCTGAATTTGGCCTACTAAATTCCTTGTTCAGTGCGGCCTGGATCTCTGCAATTCCTGCGTTCGAGTGGTCATTAGAATGCTTGATATACCACGTTAATGCGTGATCCTACAGTGCACTCACCAGTGTAGCCTTTTTAATATTATCATCCACGACACCTTGTGCTTCCCATGCTGCTCTTACCACAAACCAGAATTGGTCTGGATCTTCATTCCCTACTCCTCTTAACACCAGTAGTTTGATCACACTCGCCATACTAACTTGTGGTGGCGGAGGTGGGGTGGGTGGAGATGGAGGTCAGGAGGGTGAGACAGGTGGCGATGTGGGTGAAGGTGGTAAATGCGGAATGCGTTGCCTTATCATACTAACCGTGCTTCTCAGAGAAACTTTCGCGAGCTCTTCCTCGCTCTCCCACAAGGGTGAAATTAAGGAACTGTTTTCCAACTCTTCACTACTTCCGCTTCCGTAGATCTTCCCACTTCGCGTAGTTCCAAACATTAATTTATTCGCATAACCAGTTTTTCACACAATAGAATCTTAATCCAAGTGTTCAAAGATTTAATATACTTACCTCATGGTCCCTTGAGAAAACATCGCTCTGCCTCACTGTAGCTAATGTTTGTGTCTACCGCAAACTCAGTGATAAATCTACCTATTATTTGGTCGAACCAATGGTTCATAGCTCGTGTTATCTTATCTTCTGATGCTTATAGTCTGTGCACTAATTCCGGAGTCCACACTATTGGTTTGTCAAGCCTACACCTTCCCTGGCTGTCTGCTAACTTCGCGATCCACTCATATAGCTCAAAAGGAAAGGATGCAAAGAAAATTTCATGGATTTCTATATACAAGTAGCGCTCCAACCATTGTTCCTTAGATACTCGCGGATTTATGTTTTCCTACGCCACGAACTCCTGAATATTCTTGTCCAACCACTCTTCAATTTCTTTCTTCATAGGATTCCAGTGGCACGACATCGGACATCCTTTATGCAGATCCCGGTCCTAGCAACGAAACCATTTGTTGGCTTGTATGGGCTTGACCCAGGTACAGAGGTGATTTAGCCAAGCAAATCCCGGTACTACTGGCCCTTTCAGCAACAGTCTGCAAAGCGCGGACTGAGTTCTCACCCAAAGTAGTATGGGAGGGTGCTAGAACTAGGTTTCCGCACCCTGGGGATGTCTAATGGGCTTCTGGAGGTTTGCGGTCTAACCCGTTGCTACGCACACTTGCTATCCCTTCGCAACCTACAGTGCTGCTTCCGCGCAGCCCTACTCAGGGCGCAACCCGAATAATACCCAAGTTCCTTGCTATTTAATTTGTTATTACCCGATTACTTAACTTGTGTGTGTAAGATTAATGGTTATTACAACATATTCAGCAATCATATCAGTGCGCGTGATAAATAACCTAATATAAATGTAAAGAAAACAATGTAAAACAAATACACAAGAATAAGAATCAACTTCTCTTTATTAATCTTCAATCCCTGATTACAGACTCGACATCGCCCTATGCACTCAGCTGCAGGGGTCTGCGCACTTAGCTGTTGACTCTACTAGGCCTTTGCACACTTAGCTGCAAAGCCTCTTCCTACTACTACAACCCAATACACTTAGAATCCTACTCTAAGATCAAACCATTTGTATTGTTCTCTCTTATTCCTTCACTCTTCACTCTTTTTACAACTTAGAGCCTCGCTCTATTTATATAATCCCATGGTCCGCGGACCATGGGTAGGCCGACATGACTTTACATTAAATTACATTACTTTAGGGCAGACAACCCTATGACTTAACCTCTACTTTGTGCTCTGCGCCCGCAATTCACAAAGTCTTACAAAACCTTTGACCAAAACTTAGGCTTTGGGCCCCAAAACATGTCGTGGGGGGGATTCCATGCCCAACATCTTCTTAAACACCCATTTGTTGCCAATGGGTTTCCTTCTAGTCAGCGACTCCACCAGATCCAAAGCTTCATTTTTGTGCAAAGATGTCATTTCATCAACCATGGCCTCTTTCTAGAGTTTGCCATCCTCTGAATCTATTGCTTCCTTCATAGATTTGGGATCATCATCAGTAATAGATAAAACAAATTTAAACAGAAAGCAAATGGACTATACCTTTCTGGCTGCCTTCTTTCTCGAACTGATATTTTCACAGCCAGAGTTTGTGGCTCTTCATCTTATGATTCCTCTTCTGCTGTAGAGTCTGATTCTTCCTCCTTCAGCTCAAAATCTATCTTCTTAGGTTCCTTTGGTAGGACTTCATGTTTAATAACAACTTTCACCTCTCTAAACACCACATCTCAGTTGTACACAACCTTCCTTGTTTCTAGATTCCAAAGCTTATAACCTTTTAAACCATCCTTATACCCAATAAAGATGCACTTTTCAGATTTACTATCCAACTTTGTTCTTTTCTTCTGTGGAACATGTACATATGAATCACATCCAAATACCCTCATATGTGAAAGAGAAGGTTTCTTACCAGTCCATACCTCTTGTGGAGTCTTATCCTCCAACACTGATGAAGGTGATCTGTTGACCAGGTAACATGCAGTCTCCACTGCCTCTACCTAGAATTCCTATCCTAACCCGACACCACGGAGCATGCTTCTTGCCATTTCCATCAACGTCTTGTTCATTCTTTCTGCAACTCCATTTTGATCAGATGTGTATGGAATAGTATTTTGTCATGCTATACCACACTTCTTATAGAATTCTTCAAATTCCTTCTTGCAAAACTTTCCACTGTTATTTGTCCTCAACACATTTATCTTCTTCTCTATATGGTTTTCCACCAGAGCCTTAAATTCTTTAAACATGTTAAAGAATTCAGATTTCTTCTTGAGGATATATTCCATGTATTCCTTGAGAAGTCATCTATAAATGATACATAGTACATAGACATACCAAGTGATGGAACCGACACGGGTCCAAAGACATCACTGTGCACAAGCTCTAATATCCATTTCACCCTCTTAGTATAAGAGGGGAAACTCACCCGATTATGCTTCCAATATACACAATTTTCACATAAATCAAAATCCAAAGAGCAATTGGACATACCTTATACCATACCATTAAGATGAAGTATTAGAAGGCCCTTCTCTCCAATATGTCCAAGCCTTTGATGCCATAGCATGGTCTTTTCTCCAATTACACTAGATTTTCTGCTCCACTTTCAGAAACCACAAAATTGTTGCACCCATCAATAACAGTGTCCAAGCCTTTGATGCCATAGCATGGTCTTTTCTCCAAATACCACTAGATTTTCTGCTCCACTTTCAGAAACCACAAAATTGTTGCACCCATCAATAACAGTGCTACCTTGAAGCTTGTACAGAGTTCCAATCCAAACTCCCCGCATCAATACCAGTGCTCTGTGAACCATCTTTCAGGTATCTTTCTTGAACACTATTTTTGCACCTGCATCATCCAGCTTGCTTACAAAAAGCAGATTTCTGGTCAATGCAGGAATATGCAGAACACCCAGAAGTGTTCTAATCCTTCCACCTTTCAACTTCAACTTGACTTTTTCGCGACCAATGATTCTAGCCTTCTTATCATCCCCTAAGAATACATCACCACCATCATATTTCGCATACTCATAGAACCACTCTCTATGGGGAGTGAAGTGAAACGACGCACATGATTCAATCAACCATGACTCATGATCTACATGTGTACTTGAAGAAGAAGCCAAGTACACATCCCCACCATCATCTGAGGTGGTTTTTGCATCTGTAGAAGGAGCATCATCAGATCCCTTTCCTTTCTCAGGAGATTTAGATTTATAGTCCCTTTTGAAGTGCCCTTGATTTTTGCATTTCCAGCACACCTTTACAGGTTTTCCTGGAGATTTAGATCTCCCACTCGAGGACTTATTTTTGTTTTTGTTCTGGGACCGTCCTCGTACAAACAAGGCATCACCATTCTGGCCCTCCATATTTTTCTGTCTCATCTCCTACGGTAGCAAGGATGAGACTATTTCATCAAACTGCAAGGCAGTTGCATTGCTTCCTATTGCAACAACTAGACTATCCCACGAATCTGGTAGAGAACACAACAAACTTTAGCAACAAACACGTGGGATAGTAGTGGAAACAATATAACACAACCCAACATGATTGGTGTCAAAGGACAATATTGTCTTCTTGTAGTCTGCTGGTGATTTTTGGAATGGAACTTGTGCCTGTAGAAAAACCATTTGCATTCTTCCTTGTTTAGTATCAAAGGCTGACAGAAGCCTGTGTTGGGAAGAAGCAGTTGCTTCCAAAACTGAGTATATGTTCTCGACTTTAACATCTTATTTTTCTTATTTATTTCTTTGTAATTAGCAAAAATATTTGCCTTTATTTGGCCTTGAGCCAAGTCTGTTGTTTGTGTTGAATCTAGAGGATCTTGTGAGGCAGAGGAGGATGGAGAGCCCACAAAAATGTCTTCATGTCTTATACCTACAAAAATGTTTTCTGATCTTGTAGAAACATGTGAACCTATGGAAATTATAGTAGCATGTCCTTCATCGTCCTGCATGAAAATTGATTTTGGATTAGTTTTCTGCTTCTTTGTATATATTAGGAATTCCTTGGCTCCAATTTTTGTTATTGCAGGAGACTTTTCTTCTCTTGTCCTTTTGTCATGATTCTCCTAAGGTATTGGAGTTTGTGAAGGGGTTGTAGACATAACCTATTCTTCAACTTCTTGCAAGGTGTTCTCCTCCCACTAATCTTGGTTCATGATTTTTTCAATCTCTAGCCTAGGAGTGTGAGTGTGAGGAGTGATCTTCGGTTGCACTCTTAAACTGGAAATTATGCCAAAGGTGTCATATGACCAAGTAAAACTTAATTCGAAATGCATTTTTCTCAGAAGTTCATCTGCTTCTTTACCTGCTGCTCTGTTGTTTCATATGAATGGCCCCACCTGTGTCTTGATCTTGAACTGTGCCTTCTTTTTCGCTGAAACAAAGTGTAAGTCATCCATGTTGATCATTTTCTTAATGATTGATTGTGCATTGTCTTATTCATCTAGTTTCTGCAAAGCAATTTGGAATCTTTCTACCTGGAAAAATAGAAACATATAAACTAGCATTGATGCATGTTTAAACAATCCTTGTGTGTTAATCTTGAGAAACTACCCATGAATGTTGTCTGCAAGGAATTCAATAAAATTAAACATTACATAAGGTTTTTCTTTTGTGGAAAAAATGGACAGAAAACTGTGAGAAAACCTAAGATAGGTTCATCCACCCATTGATCTAATTGATACCCTAGGAGACAAAACACTGATGAGACAATTTGTTTGGTATTTTCTGGATACATGGAGGTTGGATATGGTGGATTCTTCTTTGGAAGCTAGACATTCTCTGGTAAGAAAATTTCAAATATTATGGCTCTTCCAGAGAAGGTTAGCTTTTGGTAGAGTTCTGTGAGGGAATCTACAGAGAAAGGGCTCAAAGAATCATTGTGGGGGACTTGAAGCATCTCGTTAATCGACTCTAGGGTTATAGTAAACAAAATGTCTCCATTATGGGCCACAATTGCTCTTTGGCTGGGGATATACCTGGCTTGACACCATAGAACAAAATCTAGGAAAGGATGGGTCTGGGGAAACATGAATAGTGGAAAGAGTGATTCCCAGAGGTTGATTTCATCACTCTAGTCCATAAAGATTTGTTTGAGCCAATTGTGCAGTTCGAACAAGTCAACAGATGATCATGCTGAAGTAGGAGATATTATCTCTCGCGTGGAACCCTCTGCAATATTTGGTACTCAAATGGAACGCCATATTGGTAAAAGTCTTGAAATTCCCTGTGGAGTTATTTCCGCCCCAGCTCATATCCAAAATTTTCCTTGGGATATCGACCCTGCTGCTGCATCGTGTAAAATCATGCATTGTGTAACCTCTCGCATCGTGTCCTCATCTGCTACATGTCATCATCATGCATCTTACCTCGTTGTGGAACCCTTCTTATCGTGGAAACCTCATCTCACTTAACCTAACCTTCATCGTGTAACCTAACCTGTATCGCTCATGTAAGCTCTACGTGTAGCTCAACGTGTAACCTACCTCATTGTAATTAGTCTCTGTGATTTTATATTGTTGGTCAATGATCCAGGTGGATCTTCAGACACAATGGCATCGAAAATCTCAAAATTTAAAGTGGTAGAAAGGCAAGTATCTTGACATTAGATTGAATTGCTCGTTGCCCTAATTCCAACGGTGCGAACAGCACTCTAATCCGAGTCCGGATGATGAAGTTATCACTAAAAGACTCTGCCTTTGTTCCTTTAGAAAATGAGGCATTTTCTCTTAAAAAATGGGTTTTAAGCCTTATAAGGAAAATCGCAATCAGAGGAGTCCAAGGGGCGGACCTAAGGCCGGGCAAAAGGAACCCCCAATCAGTGACATGCGATATCGGTGACTTAAGGCAGGCATCAACGATCAGAGGAGCAGAAGGCATCGACCCCGCCGATCCGATACACAAGGTGTGATATCGGTGATCGGCGAATCGACATATCAGCGATCAGTGGATTGGCATATCGACGATCGGTGGATAGGCATATCGGCGATCGGCGGATCCAAAGGAAAGAACCGTAGGGCCGTTATAAGTGCGATCTGCCGACAGCGATCGGCGATCGGAGATCCCCCGCTACAATGGCCATGGACAACGCGATATGCCGATATCGATAAAGGGTTGGACCCGATGGGTTTATAGACCCAATTTTATATAATTTGAAGTCCGGGTAAAAGGCTTTCGGTCGGTTTTTTCAATGTTTTTGTGTATTATCGCTTTGAGTGGAAAAAGGCCATTTTTGGGGTTTTGTTGCGCCCGTCGATCCTTCCATCTAAACGGCTTCTATTCTAAACAATCGACCCCTGATTTAAGTGGCAATTGTAACAAAGCAGTGTTATAAAGCCCGATGGACATGGAAAAGTACGGGGAGAGGATTTTTGGCATGCAGTTCAAGGTAGAAGTAGTGTAGGAGGGGCAAAAGTGCATTTGGTCTGAATTGGACAAATCTTATATGTTTTCAGCCCCTCTTGACACCACGAACATAGTGGTGCTATCCATTTCTCCATCTGAGTTCTCCATTTCTCAGCCATTTTCCAGAAGGGGGGTATAAGACTCCTTTTATGTAACTAATGATGGTATTCTCTTCTTTTCATGCCATTTAATGAATGAAGGCCTCCCCATTGATCGAGCAAGGCTCGGAGACGTAGTCCAAGTTGGAAGAACTCTGTTATCAAGTCTTGTTGTCTTCTTTTCATGCCTTATGTGTTTCTTCTTCTTCTTTCATGTGCACATTAATTTTTTGTGGTTAAGCTGCAATTTTCACATGTGATTATTTTAATACATCTATAAGAAAAAGATCCATAGATCAAGTGGTATCAGAGCAGGTCTTTTTAGATGTGAATTGAATGTTTGTATGCTAACAAGAAACAGGCTCCGAAGAGGCGAAGGGGAAATAGAGCCTTTCGATCCTAAAGTAGGGCGTGCACATCGAAGGAGAGACATGGCAGAAGATGAGGCTTGTCTTGAAGAGGAAGTAAACTTTTGTAAGACCTTCGATACAATGGCAGATTGTGTTGAGAAGCTGTTCTCGAGACTTGAAAAACTTGAAAGTGCAGAGAAAAGAACTCCAGAAGGACAAGGTTCGGTACACGAAGATGATGGAGGAGATCCACCTCCTTCTCCTTCCACGAGTGAAAGTTCTTCTTCCTCCCATCACCATCATCATAGGAATTCAAGGGATGCACACAAGAAACCTTTCTTTAAATTAGATGTCAAATTCGATCTTCCCATGTTTAATGGTGAAAGTAATATAGAAAAGCTTAAAAATCGGATTAGGCAGATTGAGATCTACTGCAGGATTCAGCAGATCATGGAGGATGAGGCAAAGATTTAGCTGGCCTCTCTACGGTTGAGCAGCACCGCTCTCGTCTGGTGGGAGAGCAGATTGCAAAGCAGTAAGAATGTGGGTAACCTTCTTTCCTCATGGCCTAATTTCATTTATGTGTTAAAGGAATAATTTTATCCCTTGGGTTACAAGTAGAAAGCATTAATGAATTGGCAGTATTTAAGGCAAGGCAAAGGTTAGGACGTTCAAAGTTTTACAGAGGTGTTTAGAAAGCAAGCACTTAATTTAGGGATTGCACTTGACTCACTTGAAGTAGTAACCAAGTATATTGGTTCATTACATAGCTACATTAGACATTCCTTATTATTGTTTGAACCTACTACCATTGACTCGGCCAGTGTAAATGCCATCCATCTGGAAAACAAGGGAACACATGGACAAGATGACCACTCAAAGAGAACTGCGGCAGCAAAGAGAAGGGGAGCAAAGCCCTCTTGCACACATTGTGAGAAAGAGGGGCATGACGAAGAGAATTGCTGGAAGCTGCACCCTAAGCTGAAACTTAAGAGGAATGACAGAAAGGGGAAGCAGAAGGTCATCACCACCATGCAGCAAAGCCCAAATTCTGAGTTAAAGGAAAATGAGAAGGTCACAGCTACAGGAATTGCACGGGGTAGGCCCATTGACTTGGGGTCAGAATTCGGCAACGAGACGAAGTTTGCAGCCTTTGGGATTGCAGCAGGAGGACCCATAGAGTTGGCGTCTGATTCCGGCAATGAATCAAGGATTTCCACCAACATAATGAAAAGGGCACTCCCTGCAGCAAGATGCCAATAACTTGAGGAGATCAACCACCACGCCCTAGTAGATAATGTTGAGTTAAGGAGGCTTCTACAGGAGGCAAGGGAAGAAAACCAAAAATTACTATGCCAGTTGCAAGCCAAGGACGCAACCTTGGAAAAGTTGCAACGTAGCCAACTGGAGGTAAAAAGCGATTCTCCAATTTCATATGATTTTCATGATGATGAATTTGCTGCCTTTGAAAAACATACTACAGGGATTGGATCCAAACTAATGAAGGAAATGGGATATCAAGGAAAGGGCCTCGGCATCAAAGGCCAAGGCATCACAAACCCCATCAAAGTCAAGGAATTACCGCGCCATGCAGGACTCGGATACACCAGAAAGGAGATGAGGGAAAGCTCCAATATAGCCAGTAACCAACCAACGATAGATGACGAAATTCCTTCCTCACAGTCCAGCGATAGCGAAGGCTCCCTGAACACTTATCGAAGGAACACCAAGGGAAAGTGCCCCAAGGCAGCCCCGAAAGTCTGGAGGAGAAAGAATCATTGTATTCATTGCAACCAAGAGGGGCACCAAAAAACCTCGTGTCCGATACTCCACACTCTGGAAATGTTGCTAGAGGAGCCGAAAGGTGAACATGTTCAACAGATAAATCCACCCCATTCACGGTGGTCTGCCTTATTAAGTTGGTTTTTTTAGGGTAGTAGCTTGTTATGGACACCATTGTAAATCATACGTTGCAAGTAAATGTAAAAATGATGGTGTGTTTCCCATCACTTCAAAGATGCAACGATGATATTTTGGCCTTTCCTTATTAGTATTTGAGGCATTAATTACCTTTTATGTAATCCTTAGCCATTGAGTGTGTGCTATGAACTCATGGCAAGGAGGGGTTGTTGAGTCATGTGTGGTGTGGATGATTTCAAGAATGTACTGATTTCACGTGCAGGTGATTGAAAGTGTGGATTGAGACAGCGGGCTAATGCTTTTGGGGTCCAAAAGCTCTTTAGTGGGGAGGATTGATCCAAGTGGATCTTCAGATACAATGGCATGGAAAAGCTCAATATTTAAAGTGGCAGAAAGGCAAGTATCTTGATATCAGATTGAAGTGCTCGTCGCCCTAATTCCAATGGTGTGAATGGAACTCCAATCCGAGTCTGGATGATGAAGTTAAAGCTAAAAGACTCTGCCTTTGTTACTTTGGAAAATGAGGCATTTTCTCTAAAAAAATGGGTTTTAAGCCTTATAAGGCAAATCAAAATCGGAGGAGTCCAAGGGGCAGACCTAAGGCCGGGTAGAAGGAACACCTGATTAGCGACATGCGATAACGGTGACTTAAGGCAAGCATCAACGATCGAAGGAGAAGAAGGCATCGACCCCGCTGATCCGATACGCAAGGTGCGATATCGGCGATTGGTGTATTGGCATATCGGTGATCGGCGAATCAGCATATCGGCGATCAGCGTATCGGCATATCGACGATCGGCGAATCGGCATATTGGTGATCGGCGGATCCAAAGGAAAGAACCCCCAGGCCGTTATAAGTGTGATATGCTGATGCGATCTACCAACAGCGATCGGCGATCGACGATCGGAGATCCCCTACTATAATGGCCATGGACAACGCGATATGCCGACAGCGATAAAGGGCCGGACCCGATGGGTTTATAGACCCGATTTTATATAATTTGAAGTCTGGGTAAAAGGCTTTCAGTCAGGTTTTTCAATGTTTTTGTGTATTATCACTTTGAGCAGAAAAAGGCCATTTTTGGGGTTTTGTTTCGCCCGCCAATCCTTCCATCTAAACAGCTTCTATTCTGAACAATCGACCCCCGATTTAAGCGGAAATTGTAACAAAGTAGTGTTATAAAGCCTGATGGAAATGGAAAAACACGGGGGAGAGGATTTTTGGCACGTAGTTCAATGTAGAAGCAGTGCAGGAGGGGCGAAAGTGCATTTGGTCTGAATTAGCAGAAGGGGGTATAAGACTCCTTTTATGTAATTGATGATGGTATTCTCTTTTTTTCATGCCATTTAATGAATGAAGGCCTCCCCATTGATAGAGCAGGGCCCGGAGACGTAGTCCAAGTCGGACAAACTCCGTTATCAAGTCTTGTTGTCTTCTTTTCATGCCTTATGTGTTTCTTCTTCTTCTTTCATGTGCACATTAAATTTCTGTGGTTAAGCTGCAATTTTCACATGTGATTCTTTTAATACATATATAAGCAAAAGATCCCTGGATCAATCAACCAGGGGTAAATGGTCTAGATCAATAGCAAGAGGGGTCATTAGGTTTTCACTGGTTGGTTTCCACTTTCCTTTAGGCACCATCTTTTTTAAAAATTATCAGAGCAAGAGGTGAAGAGCCAATGGTCTTTACCCTGGAAAATTCGATTTATTTGCTAAAAATTTCGCTTTTTGTAACAAGTACCTGGTCGATAAAATGCTATCTGGAATCTGTAGTGGATGACAGAGAAACTCGGTAGGGGATATGAGGTTTTTGTACTTGTTATCTGAAGTAAAAGGGAAGCGGAAAGGGGTCCACACTAGACAACTAGGATATTTTTTAAGAAATTGGGCTATTCTCGTTGTGTCTGACCGTTAGGGAGCGGGTCTGTTGTGATCTGGTGCACGTTGGGGTGAAAACAGTCATGGTGTAATGGATAGGGTGTAACGTGAATTATAGGTGTCAAGATAGGGAAAGGACGTGTGGAAGAAAGGAAGGACAATGGTATGCGGGAGCGGGGAGGACACGTGGCGTGATAGGAGTGGAGGGGGAGCAAAGACATGGTGGGACGCAGTGAGGTGACGAGCGTTTATAATGTTGGTGGGAGATGGAGTTGTTTTCGGAGGGCGGGGGGGTTAAGTGGTAAGAGGTATTTAGTGGGGGGGTGTGAAATCCTGAGCGCCCGCCACGTAGTGTGGGGCCCGTGAAAATCAATTTGCATTTCGGACCAACCCCCCCAGCCGATAACGATAGAATGGGCTGGGGGGTCCGAAATTGATACCTCGTCGTTGATTCGGGCAGGGTAGATCGTCGATGTTGAAATGTGTGCCCACCATATCACAAGTCGACAAACCATTTTGTCATTTTCAACTTTAGCATAAAATTAAAACTTTAGCGCCATACGCCTTATTAAAATTTGTTAATCATGATCAAATAACACGATTAATTATTTTAAACCTAATTAATTTACCTTAAGCATGATTAATCTATTCTAAAGGCACATTTTGATTTGCAAGCCTTTTTTATTTTTTCTAAGGTTGTGCAACTTCTACTCTAATACTCATTTATCAATTTAACTAAGCTTAAACAATTTGGTTAATCTTTCTCTAATCTACCTAATTAATTTCAACCAAGATTAAACTGGATGGTTAATTTATTCGCTAACCTAAACAACCGTATTTAACTCAGTTTAACCATGATTAAACAGTATGATCAAACTTAGGAAATCTATTTCTATGTGGCATTTAAACAAGCTGCACATTATGTTTGAAAATTTTCTAAAGTAACTCTCATGCCTTTTGTTGTTTTTTAGTGGAATTTAGTTTTGCTCACTTGCATACATCCCTTTATTTTTTGGGGTTTTCATTCTTTTATTTTTCCTTTTTATTCTATTTTTCTTTTCTCATATACATTTTTTTTATCCCCTTTTTCATCATCATTTTTTTATATATACATATTTTTGTAAATCATTTGCAGAATACAATATTATTTACAATTTCCATCAACTGAAAGATAATAGCCAATAATAATTTGATCCTATGAATTATAAGACCCTAACAATGGCTCCAACTTGGGATTAAATCCTCCTTGTGAGGTGTCAAGAATGTAATGGATCAGTAGCCTTGGTCCATTGTCTTTAGCGTTTATTCTACATCTGAATTGATCTGTTATTGTTGTAGATATGGCAACAACTCATCAAAGCTTATGGCCTTCACCTCTGGCTTTAACTTCTGATTTAAGCCACCCATATTACAGTATAAAAATAGAATGGTATTCACAATATTTTGAGTAGAAAGTGATTTATTCTTGAGGGAAGTAATGTTTGAGCATTCTACCATTTACAGGTCCACCAGGTAGTCGTGCTCCAGACGTGTCTTTCAGGAAAAATGCATTGTTTCCTCTGTAAGCATCGATTTTTTATGGTCCCTTTCACAGATTATCAAACTTACCATGCTTACCTGTATCCTCGTTTCTTGAATCCCACTTTAGTACAATGTCCTCTAATTGAAAATCATCATCTTTAGTTCTTCTGTCATAATATTTTTGATGTTCTCTTGGTTGACTTGGGTTTTATTGTAAACTTTTTCTCTTGGTTGACTTGGGTTTTATTGTAAACTTTTTCTCTTGGTTGACTTGGGTTTTATTGTAAACTTCTTCTCTTGATTTCTGCAGTTGTATGGTATGGTTTATCCTCCTTTGTAAATCACTGGGCTCAGCTTGTGACTCCTGCAGTAATTTGAGAATAGGGATACCTAGGGAGGAGGGGAAAACAACATCTATCCCATAAACTAATTGGAATGGAGACATACTGATAGACTTTTTCGTACTAATCTTGTTTGCCCACAAAGCATTGATTAACTTATTGTGCCAAAACTTTTTATTATCCTGCAAAAACTTCTTAATGATATTAACCAAACTTTTATTTGAAGACTCTGCTAGCCCATTTCCCTATATAGGCAGTAGAGTGACCCAATCTTATGTTATACTTGTTGCAATGTAGCCGCATTATCAGTAATAATATTATTTGGGCATCCAAATCTAGCAAGAATGATACCTTCCATGAATTTAATGATTACTGCATTTGTGGCTTGTCTTGTAGGTATACCTTCAATCCATTTCATGAAATAATCAATGGCTGTAAGAATCCACTTATGTTGGGCCGAGGAGCTCGGATGTATTTCTCCAATGAAATCCAAACCCCATTGCTGGAAAGGAGTTTCAATTGATATGGGTTTCAAGGGTAGGGGTAACAATTTTCTTTTTCCTTCAAATATTTGGCATTGATGACATGTGGTGACTTTCCTATGGACATTGCAAATAAGGTGGGCTAGTAGAACCCAACCCTTAAAATCTTGTTTGTTGTTGTCTTCCAGTAAAAGTGTCCTCCACAATCTCCTTCATGGAATTCCTGCATAAGTTTATCTGCTTCATCGTTTAGCACACAGTTAAGTAAAATTCCACCTGCATCTTTCCAATATACATTATTATCCAAAATACAAAATCTCATAGCCTTTAATTTAAGAAACATGGTTTTAGTTTTAGTCAAACCTGGAGGAGCTTGTAAATTTTGCAGCACAAAGATAATGTCTTCATACCATGGAGAGGTAGCAAAAGCTTCTGATACCAGTGGAGTCGCCTGCTCTTCCTATTCATCCAGTTCAGCTATGAAATTTATTTCCAGTGCATGGAAATTAGATTTTGCCATCAGTTTTTTCAATCCCTGACCTTTGATCATCTTGGTAGGCTTGATTTCAAGAACGTATTCCAACATAACAACAATCAATTTGTCTCTTTTTTCATCAAGATCAGTTTGTGTCAAAATATCTTCTACAATAACATTAGGGACATATGCAATTATATAGGAGTGTAAAATGTAAACTCTAAAGTCCTTTAGTTCTTTTACCAAGGCGAAAGCTTGTTTCTCCATTATAGTGTATTTGAATGAAGCATCCCTTAAAGCCCTGCTAAAGAAAGTTGTTAGTTTCTCCTGTCCTTCATTGTTCTTCTACAATAAAACAACTACAATAGTATGATCAGATGCAAAAGAAAACAGCATAAAATCTTTGGTGAAATCAGGACTAATAAATATAGGAACAATTGCTAGAGCTATTTTTACTTTGCTGAAAGATTTTTTGGCTTCAGAGTTCCATCTTATTTCAATATCCTTTTTTAACATATTTGTGATGGATCTTAGGATTTATGCTAAATTAGGAATAAATCTTCGGAGGAAATTTATTCTCCCAATGAAGGAATGAACTTCTTTCTTATTCCTGGGAGGGTCAATTTTGAGGATATCTTCAATTTTGCTAGGATCAATAATAATGCCTTCCTTGGAAGTGATGTGGCCTAGACGTTTTCCCTCTTCCAAACCAAACAGTGTTTTCTTGGGGTTCAATGAGATGCCAAATTTCCTACATTTTTCAAAGGCTCTTATTAAATGCAGCAAGTGCTCTTCCCCAGCCTTCGAAAATACAACGATGTCATCCAAATTAATGACAATGAACCTACCAATATCATCAACAAAGGCAAAATCCATTGCCCTTTGGAAGGTGGTTCCAGCATTCATCAAACCAAAAGGCATCTTTACATACATAAAGGTACCCCATGGTGTAGTAAATGTTGTCTTTTGTTGGTCATCAGGGTGAACCAGGATCTGGCTATAACCTGAAAATCCATCTAATAAAGAGATCCTACTTGACCCAAATACCTTTTGTAATATATGATCCATTCTTGGGAGGGGGTATTTGTCTTTAAGAGAGGCTTTATTCAAGTTTCGGAAGTCTACACATAGCCTAATATGTTTTCTTCCTCGTAGTTACTAGGTTTGAAACCCACTTAGAAAATCTAAGAGGTACAATAATTTTAGCATTGTATATCATCTTAACTTCGTTTTCTATTAGAGGCAATAGAAATGGATTGACCCTTCTTAGCTTTTGTTTTAAAGGTTTATAATCTTCTTTAAGGGGAATAGTATGTTGAATGATGTTGGTGTCATAGGATTTTAAGTCCTCATAACTCCAAGCAAAAACATTAGAAAATTCTTTTAAAAGTTCTATGTATTTATTTTTTTCATTGGGAGGCAAGGATTTGGATAATTTAATAATATTAGGGCTCTCTGTAGTTCCTATGTTGCATTCCTCTACCCCAGCCCCTGTTGATTCAATTTTGGGCTTTTTTGCTACATCATTGAAATCAAACAGATCTTTTAAAGGTGTTAGTCCCTTAGGCAACAAATTATCCTTTAATTGCAACACTTCTAGGTTTTAAATCCTCATTAGATTCTTTTAACACTACTTCACTCTCATTTATTTCTACATCATTATCTAAATCTATATGTGTACATTCGAATTCATCTTCTAATTTCAAGAAATTTTTATTTGTTCATCATTGCCAAAAACTTGCCAGTATCTCATGTTATCATGCACAATTGCCCTATGTTTAACTTCCACAACATATTTCCTATTTGAGTGGAAAGACATATTGCAAGTACTAGTTGAAACAGCCAAGGCATCTGCTAAAATGTTTTGATTTCGAGGTATCACACACAAACCATATTCAAGAAAACATTGTAAAAAAAGCCAAAACTACATTTCTATAAGCCCTTAATCTAGGGTGTTTTGCAGAATATTCAACCTTAATTCATTTTATAATTATCTCAGAATCTCCATGCACAAAAACCCATTTTGCTCCTAGTTTCTTTAGAATTTTCAACCCTATAATCAGTGCCTCATATTCTGCAATGTTATTAGTGCACTGAAAATTAAGTTTGTAACCATGTCCTTCTGCTCTGTTTGTTGCTGAGTTTACAACAAATACACCTGCCTCTGCTCCATCTTTACACATAGCTCCATCAAAATTCATATTCCACAAAGCTTCTCCCTCTAGATTTGTTTCTTCAATATTAAATTTTATTATTGTTGTATTACTGACTCAGACCTCTAAGGGTGAAACTTCATTTTCTACACAGTCATCATTGTATAAGACGAAAGAGTCCATGTCTAAATGCACTGAATAGAGGGGATAATTGTTAGGCTTATCTTTACTGTTGACCATGTACTTCATGAGTGTTTCCCTATAATGTCTTTTAGGTTGGCCAAACACAGGAATGGCGGCATAATTCATATCCATTTGCAAGGTGCCTTGCAGCTTTGCCTCCCATGATCTAGACAGTAGCATCCCATACTTTGGAGGTATGTCTGCTACTACAATGTCCATGACTAGACTCTTAGCAAGTATCTGAACTAGAGTGATACATAAATCTTTTATCAGACCAAGACATCTAACTTTAGTTGAATCAAAAGAGTACAAGTCTCTGTATGGTCTGGTGATATCTAACCCTAATTTCTCCATGATAGCTCTCGGCATCAAATTGTGAGAGGCTCTAGAGTCAAGCATTGCATTTTGTAGGATTTTATCATGGATGTTCAGGCTTATGTAGAAAGGTGGAACAATCCCATCTTGAGGCTTACCCTCAACTTCGGGTCCAAACAATAGTTCAGGAGGGTCATCAATGAAATTGTATGTATCTAACCCTTCTCATATTTTTAAGGCTTTCATGACCTGATTCTTGTATGCACTTTTGGTCATAAATTTTGTTAAATGAATGGGGATCTTTACCTTAGACAAATCAATTTCCATATTAAAAGATGTTTGATATCTATCACTTTCCTTGACATTTAAATCAGGTTTTTTAGAAATTTCTTTTTGAGAATCAGGTTTTGGTTGACTAGAGGAAGGGGCATCATTTTGAGTTTTACTAGAAGAAGTTCCAATAGCTTTTTTTCTTCTTAAGTTGTATTGTTTATGCACCTCCATAATGGAATTTTGATATCCTTGTTTATAATCTTCTGATTCTAATGGGATCTCTTCTGGTTGTGAGAGCAAAAATTGGTCTTTCTCTTCTTTGGTCAAGAATATGTGATCTATCTCACTTTCTTCAAATATATTTATTTGATTTTCTTCTAGTTATTCAGACAATTCAAGTTCTTCATCAGTATAATTTTCCTGAAATGGAGGCCTCATTGGTTGCTAATCACTAGGGCCTCTCTATTCCCTTTGTTTAATCTGTGGTGGGTTTCTCCTAAAGTTGGGGTTTCGAATTTGAGGTCCTCCCTGGGGTTCTTTAGGAGGTGTTTTATCTAACACTGCCATCCTCTCCATCACTTTCTCCATAGTTTTAACTAGATTATCTAGTTTCGAATCTGATGAAGAGGGGGAAGATTCCTCCTTGATAGTGATCCTTATTTTTGTTTTTAGTTTAGCTCTTTTGTTTAATAAATTAGCCTCTACCTTAACAACATTTCTTTGCATCTCTGCAAGAGTGGTTGGGTATCTTTCTCTTAACTGATATGCCATGTCTACATCAAATCCTTTTGGAAAATGAATGAGGGCTAATCTTGGTGGGGGTTTTATAGTAGTTGGAATGGCATTATAGACACGGTCAAACCTAACACGGTAATCTTCAATAGTCTCATTTGGAGCCCTCATTAAGTTTTTGTATTTATTTATAATTTGGAGGGGGTTCTTTTTAGTTTCCCATCTAGTAAGACAACTTTGGTGAAACTAAGATAAATCAATTATGATCCCAACTGGTAATCCCCTATACCACCTCTTAACTTCTCTCATTAAACTCTAAGCAAACAACCTAATTTTAACATCATCATCATCAACTTCTTCTAACTCAGAGAAGTCATTCATTCTATCAATATGTTGTTGTGTTGTTACATGACTTGTACCATCAAATTGTGGCAATCTCTGAGCATAGTTTTGTGGCATAGCATTTAAAGGTGCTTGCAATGCCAAAGGAGCATATCTACCTGCCATGGTTGTTATGTGGGGTGGAAACAAAACTACAACAAGTGTGGGTATGGAAGGTATGAAACGAGGAGTAATAACAGTTTTTTGTGTAGATGCAGGGATGGTAGGGATTAAAGATGAAATATGTGTAGTGGTAGGGATTGAAGATTAAATAGGTGGGATAGTCATGGGATTAATTATTGGAGAAGTAGTGGAAATGAAAGAACATCCTAGGGGAACAAAAACAATAAGAGTTTCAAAAAGAGTTGTATGAACAAGGGAAGTTTTGGGTGGGGCGAAAATTTTAGGAGAACTCTTAAGTGGTTTTGGGGATGAAGCAGTGGAGGAAGAGGATGCAGTTTTAGGTGACTCACAAGATGTCTGTATGGCCTGATCTAGTTCATATAGCAGTTTCTCAAGTTTTTCAAATTGTTTAATGACATCATTATCAGGATCAAGCTTACTAACTTGAGCTTTTAAAATGTGAGGTTTGAATATATTCTCATCAACCGTTGTTTGAGGTCTCCAAGTATCTGACTTGGTTCTAAATAAACTATGTTCAAAAGCTAGATCCAACCCAATATCAACTTCATCTAGATTCTCAAAACCTACAGGGCGAGATTGAGCTTTAGATGGAGGGTTGTTACTCCCCTAGCTTTCAGTTGGACTTTTCCTTCTAAGGATCAGTTCAGGGTTGTCTACAATCTGTGGGGGATTGGGATCTGGGTTGGTTATAGTATGTATTCTTTTGGGAGCCAAATCTATTACAAAATATGTACATATATCAAACTTTATACATCATTATGAATATTAGAAAATCTTAGCTTAGATTTTAGAAATGGAAATTTTAAGCACTGAGATGAATTTTATTTTTTTGGGAAACTTAAATATGAATCAAGTTTGTTCTACCATCGCCAGAATGTTAGAACTCTGTATTTCCTAAGACTATCAAAGAAATACAAATGTAACCACAAAACCACTTTGGAATTTGGGATCTAGCCCTGCCAGCTTTAGAGAGGGATCTCTCTTTTAGACTGTTGTAGCGGCTACAACCACCCTCCCAAATTTTGCCTTTGCTTCATTTTGGAGCCTCCCTACCAACCTTTCACAACAACATGTCTTGCTTCAGCAAGTACACAAGCTTCAGCAATTTTCTTGAAGAAAGACAACATTTCCATCAAAGCTTGTTGCATGCCCCTCATAGATTATTTATTCAGAATTGGTCCAGTTGCAGGCTAAGAAGCTCCCTGAAGAAATTGCGCAATTCTGGAGGGCAGCTAACCTTCCCTCCAGAAATTGCAAAATTCTGTCTATAAGCCTGTTGGGCTCTAGAATTGCACAAATCTGCTAGTCAAGATTCATCCATAAAATTGCGCAATTCTTCCCAGCAGGGCTTCTTAGCCTAGGAATTGCACAATCCTGGGCAGCAGTCAGCTCCTCTGCCCAGAAATTACGTAAATCTCCTGGGTAGCCAGCCAATCTCCCTCCCAAAAATGCGCATTTTTTTCCAGCAGTTGAGCAAGCTCTTTCATGTGTAGTTGGTTTGACCAGTTCCACCCAGGACTATGAAGAGCTCCCATAGCTCATCACTAGTCTACAGTCTTCCCATGCACGTGTATTCAAGAGTATGGATGTTGTGGTGCGCGCACATGCAATCCCATCTATTGGGAATCTCACCTAGGCGAAGAAAAAGGCATAGGTCCAACTAGAGCTTGATTCGTACTTTGACGAATTGATGCGCATAGCCACCAGCCCAGACTTTCCATTCACTGCAGACATCATGCACAAGTATGTTGTTGGTCTGGCCGCACTGAAGAAAATGATGCGCATTCTTTCAGACGAGTTGGACAAAGGAGCCCAAGAAGTGTACCCGGATGCTATGGAGGGAAGAGTTAGGTTCCAAAAATATGTCACCTTAGAGTACACGGACACCATCACAGACTACTGATCTTGGCATCAGTTCGCTACTGTTGATCATCGTGAGGATGTCGAAGAGTTGGACTTCCCACAATTGTTCGAGTCATAATGATGTCTTGCATGGCTTGCTCAAGCCATTTTGTCTCACATGGGTACATGTGCATTGTAATGTAATGTCTTTTCAAGCATAAGTTCAAGTGTCGATAGTTGGATGTAACAGTCATAGAGTAGACGAAGAGTCATGAGGTTAGATGAACTGTCACAAAGGGGAATGTCAAGGGTCACCCCACCCTTTGCTATAAATAGTCCCTCATAACTCATTGTAGAGGCTTTTGCTCAGCCAAGCTTCGATAGGACTATCTCAGAGAAAGCTTGGACAATATTGTAACGCGCCTTGGGTGCTCCACTGCACAAAGCTAGTATATCTATTTGAAGGAGCAGGCGGTTGTGGCTGTAACGTTCCACTATTGGAACTAGTGGTTGGACATTGATGTATTGTATGACTATAACTTACACTTCTTAACATAACAAAGCCAGCACGTTTTCATGCATATGTTGTTAATGTAGTTGGACTATTCTGGTTGTCGTAGCAATGTATGTTATTTAACTTACGCTTTTGTGTATGAACTATTTTGTATGAAATTGTATTAATCTTGTTGCAGATGTGTTGTTGGTTTAACCGTAACTTTGGATTGCTTGCTATCTTGATTTCCAGCTAGTGATGCATCTTTGCTCGTGTGTTCCCTTCCAAGCCGAGTACTATTACAAGTTTCCCAGGGGCACACTCACCTCACTCTCCATGTGTTAGAACCTCTCATGCACCTTCCTTGACTCGCCGCAGCTATTACACCCTTACTACCAACAGGGACATCTTACTTGCCTTTGTGCAAAAATCGCAGTCAAGGCATTACTGTACGACCCACTGGTGGGACTCCTACACCAAATGGTTTGAGGTCTAATTGGGACTTCTTACCAGGGAGATCCCCTGACATGTTGGTAGGTCTAGCAGTGTCAACATTTCTGGATCTAGAAGGAGGGCCAGATGGCAAGTTGTGTCCTCTCATCCTGTTTTGAACCTTTGCATATCTATCATGGAGTCTTTCACTCTTCTCCCTTCATGATGTTTTTCGCATGTCGAATATGTTACCATCACAATGGAGTTTTTCGATCTCTTGTTCACATACACATAGGATGGTGAAGGCGAAGTGGCATGGCTTGAGTTCTTACATGACTTCCTTTCCATGCTTCATGAGGAAGATGGATGTTCTAATGAACAGGTGTTGGGCGAGGGATCCCCCAAGGGAAGTTTTGGGGCTTAAAGCCCAGATTTTGGCTAAAAATTGTAAATCCGATGTAAAGACTCCGCATTTTTTGGGCACGGAGCGCGAAGTTGTAAATGAGTCATAGGGTTGTCCACCCTCAATTTTGTAATGTAATGTCGGCTTTAGAAATATACCCATGGTCTGCGGACCATGGGATTGTATAAATAGAGCGAGGCTCTAAGTTGTAAATCAGTGAATCTAAGAATTAGAAAAATCATGGAATAGAAGCATAGCAGAATATCTAAGTGTAAGTCGAGTCTTTGGGTCGTAGAATAGGAAAAGGCTCTGCAGCTGAGTGCGCAGAGGCCTAGTAGTCCGCAGCTGAGAGCGCGGACCCCTGTAGCTGAGTGCGCAGGGCGAGTTGAGTTTGTAATTGTTGAAGCATTAATAAACATAAGTTTTACCTCAATTATGTGTATTTATTTCCTGTTTTCTGTATCGAATATATTGGTTATAAATTGCATTTATGTTGTCTATATGGTGCGTTAACATATATAAACGTGTAGATTAAGTAAATGTGAGTTAAAGTATCTGGTTATGCGAAGTTGACTAACATCTATAAGAGGATAATTAAGATACGCGGTGTAACTTGGAAATAGCACAGATCGTTGCCATAGCAGCGCGAAATCACCTCAGCCCCTGGTTAGGGCTGCACGAAGGACAATTATAGCAGATCGCGAAGGTATCGCAGGTCAGAACAGTGCATGAAGTATCCTGTGTGAAGTTAGGCACAATTGGACTAAATTGACCCCTCAGACATCTCAAGGGTGCAAAAACTTTGTTCTAGCATTCCCCCATACTGCTTCGGGTGACACTTCAGTCTGCGCTCCGCAGGCTGATGCCGAAAGGGCCAGTAGTGTAGGGATTTGTTTGGGTAATTAACTCTGAACCTAGGTCAGGCCCCAACAAGCCAGCAAATGGTTCCGTTGCCGGGTCCGGAATCTGCGTAGAGATGTCTGATGTCGTATCATTGGAATCGCACTAAGAAGGAAATTGAAGGCTGGTTGGACAGAAGAATTCACGAGTTCACGGTGCAAGAGAACAGGAACTCGTGACTGACAAAAGAAGAGTGGTTAGACTGCTACCTGTACACAGAGATCCATGAAATCTTCTTCGCGTCTTTCCCTATTGAGTTGTACGAGTGGATCGCGAAGCTAGCAGATAGCCAAGGAAGGTGGAAACTTGACAATCCTATTGTGTGGACCCCAGAATTAGTACGAAGGTTGGAAGCATCGGAGGATAAGATCACGCACGCCGTTGATCATTGGCTCGATCGAATTATAGGAGGATTCATTACTGAGTTCGCGGTTGACACCTCAGTTAGCTATAGCGAGGCAGAGTGACGCTTTCTCAAGGGACCACGAGGTAAGTACGTAAAGTCCCTAAATACTTGGATTAAAATGTTATTGTGTGAAAAGAGGGTTATGCAATTACCTTGATGTTCGGGGCTACGCGAAGTGGAAAAAATTACAGGAACGAAGGAAATAAGGGACCAGAAACTAGCCCCTTGATTTCACCTCCACAAAGGGACGAGGAAGAGATCGCGAAGGTCTCTCCGCGAAGTGCGATCCATTTGATAAGACAAATAATTTCGCGAATACCACCATCCACACCACCACCAGCTTCACCGCCTTCACCTCCATCTTCACCCGTACCATCTCTGCCACCACCACGAGTCAATATGGCAAGCACGATAAAGTTCCCTGTGTTCAAGGGAGTGGGAAATGAGGATCTGGACCAATTTTGGTTCGTTGTACTAGCCATATGGGAAGCGCAGGGAGTTACAGATGACAATATGAAGAAAGCAACACTGGTTAGTGCCCTATAGGACCGCGCACTGACCTGGTATATTAAGAACTCCAATGATAATCCAAATGCGGGAATCGCGGATATCCAAGTAGCGCTAAACAAAGAATTTAGCAGGCCGAAGTTTGAAGCACAGTCAATCATTGGATTCAAAGAAATCACGATGCTACCAGGCGAGACTCCTTGGGAGTTGGATCAGAGGTTGAAGTGTATGATTCGTGAAGCTAATATGAATCTGACGGATGGACAACATCGCGAATGGTTTGTAGCATCGCTAATGCCACATTTAAGGAGCGCGCTATCGCAGCAAAAGTTAACGACTCAAGCAGAGGCCTTAGAGATCGCAATGAGGCTGCATGAGACCCCGATGCAGGATCCTAACTTAGGAGTTCAGCAGATCCATGTGCAGCTGAAGAATTTATGCCTAGAGATGCAGAGTCTGAAATAGGACAAAACAACTCAACTAGAAGTGCGCGAAGAGGTGTGGTGCGTAAAATGCAAGGGTCAGGGTCATGATAAGGACCATTGCCCGGTGTTCGCAAATTACCTCGTGGGAGGAGGACTGATGCCGTTAAGGCCAGAAGCACAAGCAGGACCTAGCGCAGTGCCTGCTTTGTGGTGCGTGATTTGTCAAATAGGTGGAAAACACGCTACGGACAACTGTCATTTGTTACAAAAGTATACACAAAATTCACAGCAATTGTTCTGTAACTTTTGTAGGTTGGTGGGACGCGATGAATGCACTTGTAGGAGCTATGAGTTGATGATGGATAGAACTCCCACCTATAGAGTTCAAGCCGAATCACGGCCCCAACAAGCCAACAACAGACCAGTCTGCTACTTGCATACACACTTCACGAATCTCCACATCAGTCATTGTGCAGCCTACCGACTAATAGCGTGCACTCACTTGAGAACTTTTGTGATCTCATTGAAGACACTTTCTATCATTTTGATCCAAAACATCTTGACCAAAAATTATTACAACAACGGAAGGCTCCACATGAATCGCCTATGGATTTTTGGCAGCGCTTCCATGATTTGCAATTTCAAGCTCCGAAGAGCGAGATGAAATTTTTCTATCTTTGGGATAGATTCGAGTATTGCCTTAAGAAATATTCTCGTCCCAAGAAGAAGTTTGAACTCAAGCCTCGTTCAGCATTCTTCAGTGATGGAGTTGCGCAATCATAGACGGACACGGTCACCATCACAAGTGATTGTTTGTCGTCCCCTCATCAAACAGCTCCACCACTGCAAAGTGATTCGGGAGATCATGCCCACACATCTGTTCAGTTGTTACATCCTCCTAACATCACTTCACTTCATTTTCATACAAATTTGGTTGTGAGTCCATCAAGTTTTCATATACATTTTGTACCACAACCTCCATCTTCGTACTCGGTTATTCCTCTGGATGATATTGTCTTGTGTTCTTCCATTTCGGACATTGCACTTGTTGTGAACGAGGAACAAGCCACTGATAGAGTTGGTGTTGCACAACCAACATGCGCTATCATTCATGAATAGTATGACTGGGAGCTTGAGCATCAACACTTGGTGAAGGATCACTCCCTTCCATCTGAGCCTCCTCCATTGTTTCTTAACATCTTTGGTGAACCTGCCATCCATGATTTCGCATGTGTATCTTCGTCTACGGATGCACCCATTGTTGATCACTCGCCGCAAACACCAGATGTCAGTCCATCATTCGACAACACAAAGGATAAGTTATTCATTGAAAATCCACCTGATTTTTCATCTACCTTTTCCGGAATCACAGACGATGAATTTGTTCGCTTTTCATCTACCCCTTTGTTTGATTCATTAGATCATGAGGATGTCGATGTAATCATTGATTTTTCTGATCGTGGCTATCGTGATCCATTTACTCCCATATTTGATCATGATTATGTTTCTATCGCAGTTGATTTTTTTAAGCCACCGTTTATGATGATCTATCTAATGATGAAGGCAAAACACCCCAGACTGTCGAGGCACTTCAGCCCAAGCTGATGGTTATGTCAAGCCCTCGCTGTCATGAGGTTGGTTTCACTTCCGATCAGGAAATTGTTCAATCACTCGAGGCTCCTCATCACTCATTTGTATGCATTGAAGATCAATCTCACACACAGGTCATGCTTCCTCCACTCGAACTACATGATCCCATCACTCATGCATTGGAGGAATCTTACATTGCAAGCACACTTGCACGACCTAAGTTGACTTTATTTCTTTCATTTGCTTGCATGTCACAGTCAAGAGTATGCGTATGCTTCAAAGTTGCACGCAGTGTCGCGCATGATCCGGATTTAAACAAGAATGCAAGAAATTACAGAGATAACCATAAACACATATATGTAGCGGAAATAATACTTCATTTCATTACTGTAAAATACTGAAATATGCTTACAAACAGAAATGGGAATAAACCAGCTAGGGCGATGGTAGCTTATCTCTGAGAAGAGATGTGGCGGCTACATGCCTCTGAACTGTGTTACAATGAGGCTCGAAGGCCTATTTATTGTTGAGAAACAATGGAAAACCCTTAACATCCCAAAACCTAACCCTAGAAGATGAAACGCCAAATTGTGGGCCCCGTTTTGGGTAAGTTGGTACATCAACTTCCCGGGGTCGTAACTTTGGCACCCAATCTTTGTTTGACGCGTACAATAGCTCGTTAGAAAGATCTATCTGATCACCACAACTTTGGGAAGAGAAACATCCGTCCATGGCCCCATGTTGCTCCTAGATTTCCCAAAAAACGTCGTTTAGGGCCTCAAAACGGCTCCGGAAGTTCAGGACCCAAAAAACTGCTAAAAATAGTAAATTGTGCTACAATTACAGAAACTGAAAAACTAAAAGAGACAGTTGTGGGGGTCCAAGTGGGATAGTTGGGTGGCCACCAACATCCACCTGTATCATTCCTCCCCCCTTAGGAAGCAATGGTCCCCATTGCATTGAGTTCCTCCATCTTCTGAACTTGGTCCCTGGTGAGCTGCTCTGCAATCTCAGATGTGTCCAGTAATGGTGGGAAGCATGGTCGACAAGGGTCCACATTGAACACTCGGTGCAGGCGAAGGATTGAGAGAATGCTATGCTCCAAAGCATTATTTCCCACAGCCTTGGTAATGGTGTAAGGACCATGTTGGAGTGGTCTGAGCTTCTGATGGGTTCTGGTAAGGCGTTCTTTCTGTCGATGCAACCAGACTTTGTTCCCCAACTGAAACATGTGTGGTACCTCTGTGGGTGAGAAGAAGTTGTTCTAGTGTTCTTTCATGACCGTATCCCTCTGTTGTTGCTACTGCTGTGTGGAGGAACCCTTCGTGGGGGTCATGGATGTGGCAACAATCTTCCCCTTACTTTGGGAGTGAACCAGACAGAAAATAAATTTCCTAGTCTGTGAGATGATCTTACTACCTTTCTTAGCAGTGATCAAAGAGGTGGCGGTAGGTGGGGCGACCTCTGGTATCCTGTATAATGAATTACCCAAAGAAATAATAACAGCGTGAGGCCTTGACTCATACACAGCATGTCGCCTCCACAAGTATGGCTGGCCTAATAATACATCGCAAAGATCCAGAGGTGTAACATCACACAATACCTCATCAGTGAAGGGTTTGATGCTATAGGGAAGGCGGCACTGCTGGCGAACTCAGAGATCTCATCCTTGGTGAAGCCACCCAATACTGTACGGTTGTGGGTGTGGTGTAGTCGGTAGGCCCAACTGCTTCATGACCTTTGCTGAAATAAGGTTCTTTTTGCTACCACTGTCGACAATGAATTGTAGCAGCGAACCCTTCACCCACATATGTGAGTGGAAAAGGCACTCCCCTTCGTCTGGATCTTCGGGCTCACTCTTATGGATCTTGGCGGTGACAACAGTGGCGCTGGGCTCCGCATCAATGATATAGTTCCCTTTACCATTCCCCTTGTCAGGTTCTAACTCAGAGTCGAAAAATGCATCTGATTCTGAAGGCTTCAACTCTGCCACCAGCGACTGCTTGGTCCGACAGTCACTTGTGTTGTGAGTGGGGCTCTTATGGAACTCACACCACTTTCCTATGTCCTTCGTGGTGTTGTTCTTTTCTTGCGGCTTCGACGGGTTGTCTTGGGTCACCCCACCTTGGCTTTGTCCTTTGGTCTTCGGATTTGCAAATCCAAAGTCTCACTTCTTCTGTTTAAACTTCTGCTCGATTTTGACAGCGTATCGGTACGCCGTGCTGAGCGAGGGATGTTCAGGAACTCCATCTCTTCTTCGATGTATCTGTGTAGGCAGTCGTGGTATTTGAGTACTAGATGCAACTAAGAATCTTTGATACCCAACTGTGTGCGAAGGGTATGAAAAATATTGGTGAACTCCGGCACATCTTGGTCCCTTCCCTGCCACAGCGTGGTCCACTTTATATATTTGTCCTCATAGCTTTTGACAGGGTAGTACCGCTCCTTGATGGCATCCCAGAATGAATTCCAAGTGGGTGCGGCTGAAAATAGTGAGCCCGTACATTCATCCTTCTGCTCGCAGTAGGTTTCCCACTAGTCCTTGATGTGGGGGGCTGCTTTGAGAAGAGCGAAAATAATATTTTCCTGACTGGAAAAATCATGAAGAGAAAAATACCCTTCTAGAAAATTTAACCATTTATCGACGGCATCTGCGTCTATATGACCCTCGAATATGGGTATTTCAAAATTAACTTGTACCTTAAATGGTGTGGCGTTTCCAGAGTAGTTGTTGGAAGCTGATGCGTCGCCTCTAGGTAGCCGCTGAAGGATCTGTGCAAAGTTGTCCATCATCGCATTCCTTTGTCGCTCGAGGGCTTCTTCGAGCAAGATTTTGATAGGATCTCCTGCCCTCTCGTCTTTCTTCTCATCCGCCATGGGAGGCCGTCAAGATTTGCGAGGCTGGTCTTGCAAAGGTTCGACCAGTTCAAGCCCTAACTCCTTGTATCCCGACCTTGTTGGGGACATGCAAAGAAAAACAGAGAAAAAGCAAACCGCTCTGATACCACTAATCCGGATTTAAACAGGAACACAACAAATTACAAAGATAACCATAAACACAGATATGCAGCGGAAATAACACTTCATTTCATTACTGTAAAATACTGAAATATGCTTACAAATAGAAATGGAAATAAACCAGCTAGGGCGATGGTAGCTTATCTCTGAGAAGAGATGTGGCGGATACATGCCTCTGAACTATGTTTTTTTTTTGACGTTAACGGTTATGGTTTTATTTAAGGCGGCAAACAGCCTGCCGCTGGCGTTTACAATTCAGCTGGAGGAGTTCATAGCTACATATATTTGTTCATGTCTGAAGGAGAGAGTTCCTCTCTGTTCTGTCAAACTCATACTCAGAACAGTGATTTGCACCACGGCGGAACAGTACAGAAGCATAGATTGAATTGATTGTAGAAGCATCCGCTTGAATGAAAGAGATGCCCAGCTGTGACTGCTGAAGCGATTGAGGTCAGCTGATATCTTTAGACCTTCCCTGTACCAGAATACAATGGAAATCAATCCTAAGAGGGTCCTCGGTTTCTTTGGAGGAATTACAGGTGATTTGAGCATCTTAAGAGCATAGAGCCGCGATTTTTGAAGACGGAGGGAGCTTACTGGACTTCTTCCTTATGTCAACGGAATCCACCACAGCAAGCGCACTTTGAGGAAGATCATTCAACTGCTTCGACGCTTATATGAACTTCTTCTCAGCAACTCATTCCGAAGGAGCTTCTAGGGTTGCTTTTCCTTGACTGTAAGCCCCGGCAAAGGGTCCATTGCCCAGGTCCTTAATCCAACATTATCAAAGCACAGAAAGGCACCATTGACAATGAATTGCAGACAGAGAAGGGGACTCTTGCCTGACTCTCCTGTTGCCTAGGGTGAGAGATATGGACCCAGCTTATTTTCCTCATTGCCATTTTCATACAAAGCGAACTACCTCTTATGCAAGATGAGAAGGGTATCTGAACTTAAGTCAAGTCTTCTTTCAGTTTTGAAGCTAACCTGAGGGAAGGACCAAGGATGCAGAGGAGGACAGAGCATCGAAAACCAATGGATCCCATACAGCAGAACGATCTGCTAAAACCTTAAGGAATAGGACTGTAGGATTCCCTTAAATTAACCACCAGAGTTCTTCGATTGCAGCGTGAGCCAAGATTGGCCTCCAAGTCTGCTTGAGAGTTGAGCCCTCTTAAAATGTGAAAGAAGGAGATTTTCTTGAACTTGGGCAACAGGAGATGAATTTTTTGGATAACAGTGGCTAAATGGATCTGTTGAGGAGAGTTATGAGAGAACATTGCCTGAATGACGAGCCTTGAGTCTCCAAATACACAGAGAGAAAGGATGTTTTGATTGATTGCTAGGTTCAGCCCTTGCCACAATGCCAGGGCCTCTGCTCTATTATTGGTTTCGGTGCCCAGGCCCCAATGGAATCTCAATTCGGTTGCCCCTCCCGGGTTCAAGAGAACCCCACCACTGCCTGCCTCCCCAGGGTTTCCCTTAGAAGCCCCATCAAAGAACAAACAATATTCGTCTAAGGTTGATCTCCATTTTATAAACTCCTGTTCCTCCAGTCTGATCTCCCAGTTGGCATGGATAGGAGCAGATGGGGTGGATCTATCTTTCAGATTCGGAACCAGTTCTTGGATCCAATGCTCCTCTTCTTTGACCAACTTCAATTCATTTCTAGGGATAGTATTGGCCTCCAAAGCCTCGCCTAGTAGAGCTTTGATTTTAGAAATTACCCTTGTAGGATTGCAACTTTCTCCTCTAAAAGTCCTGTTATTTCTTTCCAGCCAAAGCTTCCAGCATATAAACTTAGGGATCCACATCCAGCTTATTTTGAGAAAACTTTTTCTTTTAAGGCTAAAGGGAGATTGAATGACCCAGGTTCGGAATAGATTGGATATACTTTCTGGAAGAACGAAGTTTACATGGTTTAACCTCAGAACTCCCCTCCATACTACCTGAGCAAAAGGGCAGAGCAGCAACAAATGATTGACATTTTCTTCAGCAGCCAAACAAAGGGGACATCTGGAGGGACCTTCCATCCCTCTTCTTCTCAAATTGTCTCTGGTGAGGATGCTGTTGTGCGCTACAGTCCAACAAAAAAAGTCAATTTTGGGGAGAGAGGGGAAATCCCAAATAAATTTCCAAATAGCTGGATTAGGAGGAGCATAAGGGACAGCCAGAATTCTTTTGTAACCTTCGGCAGCTGTGTAAGAGCCTGAGAGGGAGCCCCAGCCTCTTTTGTCTTTAGAGTTGGCTTTTGAGGGGGATTTGCCTTGAAGCATGTCCAACAGAAGTGAAGCTTCCTCCTGCATCATTTGAGGAAACTCTCCTAGATTCCAACAATCCCAGAGCCTATCAGGATCGTTCTTCCAGGTGGAAATGTCCCACAAGGTATGCAAATTGGAGGACTGGAGCCAAGCTCTGATATTTGCTAGCCCCTCAACTTGAATCAAAGGCTGGTCTCCCAGAATTGAATCATCCCAAATATTAATTTTTCTGCCATTACCTGGGATCCAGTAAAGCTGCTGGCTGAAATGCTCCGTGGCTTGTCTGCAAAGGTTGAAGATTGGAGATCCTTTTAAAGTTCTTGGAGGCTTATCCAGACATCTTAGACGTTGTCCTTGGTAGTATTTCTTCCAGATGACTCTTTTGCTCCAACTAGATTTACCGGAGACTAGATTCCACAAGATCTTTGTTCCCAAAGCGAGGTTTTGAGCAGCCAAGTTACGAAGATGGAGGCCGCCTTCCAGAAGAGGTTTCTTGATGGTCTCCCAATTCACTAAATGAATCCTTCTGTCATTGTTGTTCCCACCTTCCCAAAGGAATCTTCTCAACAAACTGTCCATTTTGCTGAGAAAGGATTTGGGGGCGAGAAGAACTGTGTTTTGTAAAGCGGCATACTTATCAGGACTGACTTCATCAATATGACTTTCCCTGCGTTATTTAGCCATGAGGCACCCCAAGCTTGGATTCTGTTCTTTAACTTATCGAGCAGCGGCATCCAATGAGCCAGATTGGGTTTGGTTTTGAAGATTGGGATCCCGAGATATTTAAAAGCCTCCCAATTACGAATTCCATCCATTTCTAACAGCCTTGCAATGTCAGACAGCTCCTTTGTTGTGCAGTTCCAGCCATAGATTGAACATTTCCGGTAATTAATTTTGCTTCCTGAGATCGATTTGTAAATGTCCAGTTCCTTCTTGAAGGATCTGGCAGAGATTAGACTGGCTCCTCCTAGCAGCAAAGTGTCATCTGCAAACTGTGCATGGTTGATATCCTTTACCCTCTGAGTCGTTCTAAGGCCTGGAAGAATTTGAGTCTGTTGATTGTGATCAAGCTGGAAACTGAGGACCGATGCCTGAATAGCATAAAGGAGAGGGGACAGGGGACAGCCTTGTCTGAGGCCTCTAGAGGCTTGGAAGAAGTCAGTTGAGCGCCCATTGACCAGGGGAGCGATCCATGGGGAGGTAATACAGGCTTTCACCCAGTTTATGAAGCCGTCAGAGAAGCCTAGATTCTTCATTACATTGATCAAAAAATCATGTCTAACCCTATCGAAAGCATTAGCCAGGTCGAGCTTTATAACCATACCTTTCTCTTTTCTTTGACAACTTGAATGGACAGCTTCTTGAACCAGCACAATGTTATCCAAGATCTTTCTTCCTTTTATGAATCCACCTTGATTTTCAGGGATGATGGCTGGCAAAATATTCTTTAACCTATTGGCTATTATTTTGGAGACCAGTTTGTAGCTAGAGTTGCATAATGATATGGGCCTGAATCTGCTAAAGTCGGCAGCGCCTTTCTCCTTTGGAATCAAAGCTAGGAATGCCGAATTGATGCCGCCGCCCAGCTTTGCACAATTCTGGGATTTCTTGACCATTCTCAGTAAATCTTTTTTGATTGTCGACCAGCAGGCCAAGTAGAACCTGACAGTGAACCCATCAGGACCTGGGGCTTTATCAGGCTCCATAGAGTCCAGTATATGCTTTATTTCATCCACGCTGATCGGAGCAGTCAGCATGACGTTGTCCGAATCCTTAACGTTCTTGGGAATTAAATCCATTGGATAGCTCTGGGGCTCTATAGGATTTTCTTCAGGAGCCGAGTAAAGATTTTTGAAGAAAGAATAAGCTGCTCTCTTAATGCCATCAAAGTCCTTTATAACTGTATTTTGGTATTGAATCTCAGAAACTGTTTTGAAGTGCTTTCTAGCTTCAGCTTGCTTGTGAAAGAAACTGGTGTTCCTATCTCCAGATTTTAACCATAAATTTCTAGATTTCTGTCTCCAGAATTCTTCCTCCTCCCTGCTGGATTTATGAACCTTTTGTTGCAGCTCAACTTCTTTTCGAAGGAGATTTTGAGTTACAGGACTCTTCTCCATTGCTGTTTGATGGGCAGCAAGGGTGTTGAGAGATTCTTTTCTTTTGGCAGTAGGAGTTTCTAGTCTCTTGGCCCACTCCTTAAGACTTCTTTTTAAAACTCTTATTTTCTCTTCCCACACATAGAAAGGGGAACCATGGACAGGTCTATTCTAGGCATCCGAAACTACATCTTGAAATCCTTCTTGCTGAATCCACAGAGGGCTGAACCTGAATGGAATGGGGCCTAAATTGCCATCCAGTGAAAGCTCAAGGAGGATGGGCTTGTGATCAGAAATGAGATTTGGGAGAATTTTAGAAGTAGCCATTAGACCGCAAGTCAGGAAGGATGAGTGGACAAGAAATCTGTCCAAACGGGCAGCTATATGATTTGGGGCTAATCTTTTGTTGGACCAGGTGAATCTGCCTGAAGTGGGTTTTATATCCTCCAGGTCCCAGCCCAATATAATGTCTTCAACCCATTCTCTAGCGGGGTCCCTCACAATGGATCCTCCCTTTTTCTCGTCAAGAGCCAGGGTGACATTCAGATCCCCTGCTGTGATTATATTTCCTGGATTTTGTTCTGAAAGAAATGATTGAAGCGAGTTCCAACAAAATTTTTTCTCCCCTGGCAAAACGGGAGCATATAAATTAAACATACTTACTTGTTGTCCTGAATCTTTGTGAAGGAGCTGAGTGAAAAGCCAGTGGGGGCTGCTTTTTTCTTGGATGAGATCGTAAATGGAGCTATTCCAGAAGGTGGCTATTCCACCAGAAGCTCCTCTTGCGCTTACCGCTCTTCCTTGACCTTTTTGCCAAAATACTTTACTAGATTGGAGGAGGAGGGGTTCCTCCAGCTTAGTCTCCTGGATGAGAAGGATTTCAGGCGAATATATTCTCACTATGTCTCTGACGGCTTCCTCTTTCGACCTGCTGCCTAATCCTCTACAGTTCCAGGAGACGTATTTCATTATTTACTGATTTGGGGGATTGAGGCTCCTTTTGGAGCCTTGTTTCTCTTACGCCCAGATCTCGTGTTCATCATTCCTTTGAGGGTTTTTTGCGAACCTTGGAGGACATCTAAATAAGTTTTTTCCTCTCGCTGTTTCTTCTTGGATTTCCGGCCCCTTGTCGATTTCATAGGAGTGACTTGCGATTTATCTGTTTCAGAGTCTCTCTCCTCCGAGTCCTCCTCATATTCAGATGCGAGGCTAATATGCTCTTCATTTCCTTCTTTCCCCTGCTGACCATCATCAATTGGAGGAACCGATGATTCGCCTTCAATATCTTTCACTTGCTTCGACTTATTTCCCGTTTCCTCTTGTGTCTCCATGGTCTCCACCTGATCCCCTGAGGAGGAGCCATCTTTGAAGTCAGCATTGGACTTTGGATTAGCTTGAGGTTTCCCCAATGATGCAGAGGGTTTCTGCCCCGGTGGCTTTGGGACCGCCTTTCCTTTTTTAATTTCTTTCCATCCTTCCTCTTCAACTGTGATCCCTGCTGAAGCTTTTGGGCAATCACGTTGGAAATGTCCATGCTCGTGACAGGTTCGGCATTTGAACGGCAGCTGCTCATAGTCCAGCTTCTGATAATGCTGCCATTCTCCTACTGAGAGCTTGACCGCTTCGGGCAGACCGGCTTCCAGATCGACCTCCACGCAGATTCTGGCGCATGTATATTGGCCCTTATGATCAGCTTTATCAATGAAACGACCTAGCCCATTTCCGATCTTCTGCAGGGATTGGTAGCTCCAGCAGTGTATCGGAAGGTTGGGAAGACGAACCCAGACCGGCGCCTCCTTAGGGACATCAACGGAGGGGTCGAAGTCGGGGCTCCATTTATTCAGGTACAGACCTTGATTACCCATAAAATACGGCCCGTTTCTGAACACCAAATCCCGGTCTTCTTTGGTTGTAAACTCGAAAATGAAGTAGCCTCGTCCCACAGCGTAGCAGATCACATTATTTTTTAGCTGGGGTCTCCAGTTCCTCTGAATCCATTCGTCCGTGATTTTTGTGGATGGCCAGCGGCCCATAAACTGTCCTACTAGTCCTCTGTCAGCTAGAGCCAGGGCGATTTTGATCGTTTGTTCCTCTGGGAGATCAATCTCAGGTATCTCTTCCAGTTTCTTGATAAACTTTGGCGCCTCTGTAGCTTTGCGTTTCTTCCCTTGCTGTTTTAATAGACTACTGAACGCTTCTGTTGATGAGACTGGAGGGTTGGGAGCGGCCTCCCCGCCCCCTGGACCACTCATGGCAGCGTCAATCGCAGGCCTGTGGCTCTGTTGCGGCTTCAGAGCTGCGCGCGGCTAGGTTAAGAGCTCCCGTATGTCGATTAGGTTTTTATCGCATATCCCAACTCTGAACTATGTTACAATGAGGCCTGAAGGCCTATTTATTGTTGAGAAATGGAAAACCCTTAACATCCCAAAACCTAACCCTAGAAGATGAAATGCCAAATTGTGGGCCCCGTTTTGGGTAAGTTGGTACATCAACTTCCCGGGGTCGTAACTTTGGCACCAAATCTTCATTTGACGCGTACAATAGCTCACTAGAAAGATCTATCCGAGCACTAAAACTTTGGGAAGAGAAACATCTATCCATGGACTCATGTTGCCCCATATTTCCTAAAAAACGTCAATTAGGGCCTCAAAACGGCTCCGGAAGTTCAGGTCCCAAAAAACTGCTAAAAATAGTAAATTGTGCTACAATTACAAAAACTGAAAAACTGAAAGAGATAGTTGTGGGGGTCTAAGTGGGATAGGTGGGTGGCCACCAACATCCACCTGGATCAGCGCAGCACCATGACAAGTCCACGGACCACATGTCATGTAATTGCACTCACTTATGTCCCGTGGACACTTTGAAACATGAAGTGTGTTTGTCTTCATTGTTATATCTCTCCTGTTTGCTGGTTCGCACAACTGAGTTGCTCACAAACCAAGCCTTCACCAACATGGGTCAACCAATGCATCGATGGCTGCATTGGAAATATTACTTCATGTGATCGGGCCCATGCACTGTTAGATTAGGAGTAGGGGTAGCGTTTGCTTTTAGTTTATTTGCTTACTTTCTTTTCTTGTTTGTTTGCCTGCTTGTTTGCTTACTTTGCTTTGGCATTTGCTTCTGCTTCTGCTTTTCTTTGTTGTTTGTTTGCTTGTTTTGTTCATAGGTTAGTTTTCGCATGAAATCATGTAGGACTCTTGAAACAAGATGGGTAAAGTACAAGAGGCCTTGTGCAACTATCACTACTTGGTTATCTAGCATCCTTCCTCTGTATGAAGAACTTATTACTTTTAGTCCATGATACGTCAATGGAAAATACATGTTGTTTGAAGTGAACCTTGGTGAAAATACAATGCTTGCACACTAACTAGCGTCACCTACTCTAGTCGGTTGATTTTAGGTTAACCCTTTTCAGCTCAGTCAAGTAGAGTAAGGTGATGGGGAAAACCTTAACAGGCACGTCAGAGGTATATAATAAAATACTTCTCAGAAGGAACAACCTCTTCTTCTCTCAATAAGTCAGGATCCCTCTTCCACCTCTGAAATGAATAAGTGTTATGCACAGTTATGAAAAAAAATGAAAAATGGATAAGGCGAAAGAAGAGAAAGGCTTCTTGTGCAGAGAGGTGATGCAAGTAACTCCATTGGGGTACTGACTAAGCTCGCTGGCAGTGAAGCGATGCTTGTGTTCCTGCATGACTCCAACGGGGTACTGTCCAAGCCTATTGGCAGCGGAGCAACACTAGAGATGAAACTAAGACTCTAACGAATATATTTCTTGTGCACCAATATACCCCTCAACCCCAATCGAAACAACTATGTTGCCTTGGCTTGGAATGTGTGTTAATCGACCAAGAGCTTGGCAGATGCTACATCTTACAATCAAGCAAGTGTGGAAACCAAGATGAACTGAGAACTGAACAATACTTCCGGAGGTGTTAGACTTGCTTTTCACGAACAAGCTCCATTTAGAGAGCTAGAGTTCTACCAGTGTGTTGCCAAGTGTTGTAGCGGCTACAACCACCCTCCCAAATTTTTCCTTAGCTTTGTTTTGGAGCCTCCCTACCAACATTTCACAGCAGCATGTCTTGCTTCAGCAAGTACACAAGCTTCAGCGATTTTCTTACAAAAAGACAGCCTGTCCATCAAAGCTTGTTGCATGCCCCTCATAGGTTGTTTCTCTGGACTTGGTCTAGCTACACGCTGAGCATATCCCTCAAGAAATTGTGCAATTCTAGAGGGCAACCAGCCTTCCCTCCAGAAATTGCGCAATTCTATCTGGCAGTCTGTTGGGCTCCAGAATTGTGCAAATCTGCCAATTAAGCTTCATCCAGAAAATTGCGCAATTCCTCCCAGCAGGGCTTCTCAGCCTAGGAATTACGCAATCCGGGGCAGCAGTTAGCTCCTCTACCCAGAAATTATGCAAATCTCCTGGGCAGCCAACCCAGCTCCCTCCCAGAAATGCGCATTTTTTCTCAGCAGTTGAGCAGGCTCTTGCATGTGCAGTTGGTTTGACAAGTTCCACCCAGCACCAAGGAAACTTGACTTGCACGTATGGGTTGCTTTATCCCGAAATAGAAAAAGCAACATGCAAAAAGCATCCCTAGATTTTAGGGAGCTATTTTTAGCAGTTGGAGGTTACATGCAAAGATCATTTTAGAATCTTTCCTCCAAGTGTCGATTTTTCCTAGATTTGTGGCATGCGTGTCTTGAGCTTCAAACTTATTTATTTAGTGCTTCAGAGCTCATTTCTTCACATCGGTCTTGGAGCTCTGACATCCCACAACACATCCAGAACTCTTCGACACATCCAACTCAGCTATTCACGGGTAAGTGGTCTTAACTTGTCTTTTGCAGCGTTTCTGTCTCTTTTTGTGTTTTCGCCTATGTGAGTGTTGTTTGCTTGATTTCTTTGAATGCTTGCCATTGTTTACATGCATAATAGCTTGTACTAGCACCGTTTTATTTTTCGTTAGAATCTCACTGTTGTCGCATGTATGAAACAGTTTTGCATGAACGGTCGCCAATTCGGCGAGCCGCTTCACCCACATGCATGTTGTTATGTTTTCTTAATCATTCATTCATTGTTTGCATGCACGATCATTTGCTTATGCTTACACTCAGTGTCTCCATGCATTCACAATCACATTTTCTTTCAGTTGCCCGTCGGCGGGTCCGGGCAGCCTTGGCCCGGACTCCGCCTCGCCAAGACAGCATTGCGCAATCCTGAGAAGGAAGACTCTGTCTTCCTCTCACGAAATGCACATTTATGCCCAGGAGATGTCCTCCAGGCTTGCTTTGCACAATTCTGAGGGACAGTGACTGGTAGCCCAAAAAATTATGCAATGCAGTCACTGGGCCTGCAACCACTGCCAACTGAAATTGCGCATTGAGCAATTCCAGCAGCCAACAGGCCAGCCTGGTTTGCACATTGCATAAATCCAGCAGCTAGTCAGCCTCCCTAGGTAGCCCATACTTCCTTTTGCACAGTTCTGGCAGCTAGTCAACCAACCTCCCAGAAGAAATTGAACAATCCTTGCTAATCAATCCAAAGGTATGTTGTATGTCTTTCCTCAGGTTTGCTTTGCTTTTCGCTGAGAGATTTCTTGCCATGCATGTCACTTTGTCTCTAGATCTAGCAGGTGTCCATCTGCCTCTTTGCAGTTTAGGATCAATCACCTCCAAGAGAGCAAGATCAAAGGACACTAACGGAAGTGCGACTGGAGCAGCAATTGAGCGAGTGTCTGCAAGTCTACCAATCTATGAAGATACCAAGATGATTCTAGACAAGGAGATTAAGCTAAAATGGCAAGAGATCAATGATGCTTTTGCAGACACATTTGGGGAAGACCTCTAAGACCGCCAAGTCTACGTGAACATTCACAAGTCCGGCTTGTACCAGATTGCAAGCAGATACCCTGTGTTCACATGCGTGGACATGATACATTGGATCATCTCGCACACTGATCCTGAGACGATGACATTGAGCAGTGTCAGCAGGATGAAGATTGCTACCTTCAGGGCACAAGATTATGATGAGATGTATCAGATGTCAGAGCCCATGACCATCATGGAGACACCCTTCAGCTTACCCAGCAGTAATGCCAACTCCAGAGACATTTTGAAGAACTGGGTGAAGGAGCTGCTAAATTCAGGATGACACCCAACCAGGTCTACAAGACGAAGATACTGCGGAAGGCGTATCAATACTTGGTCATCTTTTCATGTCGACCGTATGGCCAAGAAAGCACATAAACCTTCCCACAGAGTTGGGTGATCGCACTGGACCAACTCGCCAGAGAGGGAAAAGCATGTAACTGGTCTAGCATGTTGGCTCATCAACTGAAGGAATAGGTAACAAGGGCTCGACAACCACCCAAAGGTATGCAAGTAGATGTCTACATGTCTACCTACATCTTGGATGCAATCTGTGCTCGACAGGAGTTCCCGGGCTTGAAGTGGGCATGGAAATCGACGGAGATTGCTGTGAACACTTGTTGTAAGATGTTATCTGAATGCAGCTTCAGAGGAGTTATCACACAGCTATCTGAACATATTGTCACCTTGGTTTACAAGATGATATTTGAACAAGATCCACCCTCCATGTTGAAGGCAACAATGGAGGCACTGATAGAACTTGTTGATTAGTATGCCTCACCGTTCGGCACCTTCATACGGATGTACATCGTGGAGAAGCCTCCGCATGTTCTACCAAAGTTGTCCTTGGACATAATTGTCATGCAGGAAGTAGCATATCACAACTCGGTAGGATTGACATCTATGTTGCACCAGAAGAAGAAGGCACCTTGGCCCGCTCTTCCGCTCCACATTAGGTTATATGAGATCCAGAGTTTCAAGCATGCAGATGTCGAAGCAGAGCAGATGAAGAAGTATCCATTCGACCTCCAAAGTTATAATTCGTATGACATTGTCTTGTGAAAGATCACTGAGTGAGATTACAGTTCAACTGGATCCATGGGGCATGTCATTAGGAGAAGGAGGACCCATGGAGATATTGTTACAACTCCTCCAGACTAAATGAACCAGTCGACTTCGCTGTGGAATGGTTAGTGAAGCAACATGAAGCAGCATCCCGGAGAGCACCAGAAGCAGCAGCAACAGCAGAGGTGAACATACCAATGTGCAACAAGGGCAAGAGAAGATTGTCAATTGCATGGAGGAAGAGAAAAGCTACAAGTTCTGAGCATATCCACTTGTGGAGAAAGTAGCTATGGATATAGAGGTGAAGAGGCAACAGTGCAACAAGCAAAACGCGCAAAGGCAGAGAGAGAAATGGAGAAAGGAGGAAACGGGGAAGGAGTTGCATGAGTTGAAGGAGCAACTTTGGAAGGAACAGGAGCTGCGCAGATAGGAGAAGGAAGCACAACAAGAATAGGTACAACAAGGGGTGCAACTTGTGCAGACGAATGAAACAGTGTCGTTACAGTTAGTGGACTCATCACAACAGTTGGCATCAGGCAAACAGGGTGAACCATCACAGGAGCAGGACTTCGCTTAGGAGATAGAGTGAGCACTTGAACAAATGGATACGGATATGGAGCGGCAGGAATTAGAGCAAGACACCAACCTCATGCCTCGCCACCAAGAGGTCGACCCACCATCTTCACCGCATCCGGAAGATGAGAAATTCCTAAGCGACTAAGGAGACACTGAGATCCTTGGAGATCAGCTGGAAGGAGAGATGCACAACATCTTATTCAACAAGTCTCAACGTAGAGTTGTGCAATCTCGCAGAGTGTCGACTCTGTAATATCACACATCTCCTGTGCAGTATGAGGAACGAGTGATCATGTCTGACGTGCGCAAACATCCAGCAACATTAGCCGATCTTACCAAAGCTTGTGCCGAAGCCACTAGCTCGAGTGTTCGCTTTCTGATAACTGAAAATGAGCGAATGACGAAGGAACTACAGATGGCCAAGAAAGATGGAGAATTGGCTACAGCATTCACCCAAGCAGAATTGAAGAAGGTAATACTAAATGAAGTGGTGTCCCTTGACACAGTCATGCGAGCACTGTAATCCAAGTTTGGTACCGTGCATAAGGTAGTTGTCTATCTCAAAGGATGGCAGTAGCGATGTGCTAGAAGAGCATGTATCTTGTCAAACGTGCATGTTGTTGTTGATTACATGCAAACATGGACGATGAGATACAAGGGAGCCCTGCTTCACTTGCCTACAATGATGAAGCCTAGAGAGGTCGAGCTAAAGGCACACATCCGGAGTCAGATCCGGAACTATCAAGATCTCCCACAGCTCATCACTAGTCTACAGGCTTCCCATGCACGTGTATTCAAGAGTATGGATGTTGTGGTGTGCGCACATGCGATCCCATCTATTGGGACTCTCACCCAGGCAAAGACAAAGGCACATGTCCGACTAGATCTTGACTTATACTTTGACAAGTTGATGTGCATAGCCACTAGCCCAGCCTTGCCAATCAATGCAGACATCATGCACAAGTATGTTGTTCGTCTGGTCGCGTTAAAGACAATGATGTGCATGATTTCAGACGAGTTGGAAAGAGGAGCCCGCACAGTGTACCCGGATGCTATGGAGGCAAGAGTCAGGTTCCAGAAAGATGTCACCTTGGAGTACACCGACAACATTGTAGGCTACCGATCTTGGCATCAGTTCGCTACTATCGATCATCGCGAGGATGTCAAAGAGTTGGATTTCCCACGATTGTCCGAGTCATAGTGATGTCTTTCATGGCTTGCTCAAGCCATTTTGTCTTACATGGGTACATGTGAATTGTAATGTAACGTCTTGTCAAGTGCAAATTCAAGTGTCGATAGTTGGATGTAACAGTCATAGAGTACATGAAGAGTCATGAGGGTAGATGAACTGTCACAAAGGGGAATGTTAAGGGTTACCCCACCCTTTGATATAAATAGTCCCTCATAACTCATTGTAGAGGATTTTAGTCACCTAAGCTTTGATATGACTATCTTAGAGAAACCTTGGATAGTATTGTAACGTGCCTTGGCTTCTCCACTGCGCAAAGCTAGTATATCTCTTTGGAGGAGCAGGCGGTTGTGGTTGTAACGTTCCACTATTGGAACTAGTGATTAGACATGGATGTATTGTATGACTGGAACTTACACTTCTTAATATAACAGAGCCAACACGTTTTCATGCATATGTTGTTATTGTAGTTGGACTATTCTGGTATGGATTTATATGTTTCATGAGATGGAAAAAGAAGAATGATAAGTGTCCATTAAGCAGAGAGAAATTAAGAATTCTATTGCTTAACTTCAGTATAAAATATTGAAATTGTTCAAAAGACAGAACTGAGTGTACTTAAACAAATTCAGGTTCATAATTTTCTTTGAACAAATAGAATAGAAAACATATGTGAAATTACAAAGAAAGGAAAACACAATAATAAAAGAGAATATTACTTCACCAAAAATCTGACACAGGAATCCTGAAAAAGCTTATGTATTACTGAAATGTGTCCACTAGAACTCTGTGGAACAAATTTACATCAATGGTCCTTTCTTTTACATAAAACATCAAACTCTATTACTTCGAATTATGAAGTACTTATAGAAAAATAATTACAAAATATCTTGATGTCAAAAGATCAAGACAAAATCCTAAAATATCTAAAACTGATTACATAAATAGTACAAAAAATTAGGAATTCGGAACTATTGGAGCTGCTGGCACTATTTTCAAGGATGGATGTTGATGACAGGTCCCAAAAAGGTGTTGCCTCGTTGTCTGAGATGAAAGATGTTTCACTCAAGTAATTCACACAAGTGATCCCATCAATCTTCACTAGGAATTGAAAGTAATATTAGCTTTGTATATGTTTCATCAACTTCGATATATTTCTCAAATGTAGGCCTGTTGATGAAAATGTGTTTAATCTCATGTTTAGCAATCAAATCAAACTCTAAAGCCTCTAGGAAAGCTTTCCCTGTAATACTTCATTTTACCCCTCCAAACTTATATGTATCTTGGGCAATAGTAAACAGTTTGTGGTTATAATCACTCAAACTGATCAATATGTCATTCATTGTTACCAGCCCTGGTAGCCCTCTATGATTTAGCAAATTGAACTTGGTATGAAACCTCTAAACAACAATTTCTAAAGACTGACACTTATTCTCTAGTTGTATCATGAGGTTCCTCTTTTGTAAAACTTTATTTATCTCCAGAATGGTCTCTATTCTATCTGCAATCTGAAGCTCCTCCAATTCTTCCATGGTTTTAGAATTCAAAACTTTGATCAAGGTTGTTGCTTCAGTTGGCTTGTCTCCCAACGTTTCTCCTACCTCTTCTATCACTATTTTTTTATCTCTACATCAACTCTTCCTGCTCAAAGATGACCTGAATTGATGGCCAAATTTTTGTTATGGCCTCATTGATAGCCACCCATATGTTTTCTTTGACATATGCTAAAGTTTGATCCATTACTGACTCACTCTCTAAAAACTCTATTCTTTGAGCAAGCGCATGAGATTTATGTAATTTTGCTACATAGGAGTTGTCTATCTTTACTTTATGATCCTGTAAATTATTTAGATGGTCCTTTAACTTCTCAATTTATTTTCCCTAAATGGACATCTCCTGCATGGTTTTAACCAATTCAGTGGCAGAATATGTGGTTGGTATTGGTGTTGTTGTCAATGTAGAAGCCTCTGTTGTCCCTGCGACTAAAATAGGTACTGCAGTTAGTGGAACTATAATCAACTGTGAGGATTGTTCCTTCTCCCTGAGCAATTTTTCTAGTTCCACCTCCATTTCTCTGATCTGGACATGTTTTTCAATTATTACCTTGAACATGCCTTCCCTTTGCTTTTCCAATTCTCCCATTTCCTTGGTCTGTGGATCCTTTGTAGATGGTAGCTTGAGCTGCTTCATCAAAGTTGCTATATCTGCATTCTTTTTCCTTACAATCTCCTCTACTGCATTTACATCACTCGGGTCATAACCTAGCTTAATGACTTAATTCTAGTATCCTTTGCCAAATATGAGACCTTGTCCAACTTTAACTGTGATTGTATGTTGTTGATGGAGGCCTGCAGTTTTGAAGTTGTCATTGCAATATTAGTCAGAGTGGAATATAACATCTCCCCAATCTATTTATGCATATCCATCTCATCAATCAGATGGATTTGATTGGTGTCAAATGAGAAGATTGTCTTCTTGTAGTATGTTGGTGATTTTGGGAATGGAACCTGTGCCTGTAGAAAAGCCATTTGCATTCTTCCTTGTTTAGTATCAAAGGCTGACAGAAGCCCATGTTGGGACGAAGCAGTTTTCTTCCAGAACTGAGTATATGTGTTGGCCTTTAACATCTCATTTTTCTACTTTATTGCTTTTTACTTAGCAAAAATATTTGGATTTGCTTAGCCTTGAGCCAAGTCTGTTGTTTGTGCTTAATATGGAGGACCTTGTGAGGCTGAAGAGGATAGATGGCCTACAAAAATGTCTTCTTGTCTTGTACCTTCAAAAGTGGTTTATGATCTTGTAGAAACATGTGGACCTTTGGAAACTGTAGTAACTTGTCCTTCATCATCCTGCATGAAAACTAGTTTTGGATTAGTTTTATGCTTCTTTGTATATATTAGGAATTCCTTGGTTGCAATTTCTGTTACTGCAGGATAATTTCTTCTCCTTGCCTTTTGTCATGCTTCTTCTCACGTACTGGAGTTTGCGAAGTGGTTGTAGACAGAAACTATTATTTAGCTTCTTACAAGGTGTTCTCCTCCCATTGATCTTGGTTCATGAATTTTTCAATCTCTAGCCTGGGAGTGTGAGCGTAAGGAGTCGTCTTATGTTCCACTCTTAAACTGGAAATTATGCTGAAGAGGTCATATGACCAAGTAAAACTTAATTGGAAATTCATTTGATTGAGAAGTGCATCTACTTCTTTGCCTGATGCTCTCCTGTTGCATATGAATGGCCCCACCTGTGTCTTGATCTTGAACTGTGCTTTATTTTTAGCTAAACAAAGTGTAAGTCATCCATGTTGATCATTTTCCATATATATTCCAATGAGAAAATTATCACAGGAACATATTTTGGCAGTCTGTATAGTGGCAGCTCACATCCATACACCCTATTTTCTATGTAGTTCTGGTTTAAGTACCAGTCTTGTGTTTTGACTTGTTCACTAAGGTGTAAAGTTCTTTGTATCTCAGAACCTATTATAGGTCCCACATTGTTGTTAAGAAGGCATGCAACTATATAAATAAATTGGTCTATGAAGTCACTGAAACTGAAATTATTCAGACTCTTTTGCACCAAAAAGGTCCATTGGATGACTGGTTGTGCATTGCCTTGTTCATTTAGTTTCTGCAAAGCAATTGGGAATATTTTTGTGTGGAAAGATAAAAACATATAAACTAGCATTGATGTGTTTAAACATTCCTTGTGTGGTAATCTTGAGAAATTGCTCATGAATGTTGTCTGCAAGGAATTGACTAAAATTAAACATTACAGGAGGTTTTTCTTCTGTGGAAAAAAATGGACAGAAAACCTAGGAAAGGTTCATCCACCCATTGATCAGATTCATACCCTAGGAGACAAAATACTAATGAGACAATTTGTTTGGTGTTTTCTAGAAACATGGAGGTTGGATATGGTGGATTCTTCTTTGGAAGTTGGACATCCCTGAAAAGAAAATTTCAAATATTCTGGCTCTTCTAGAGAAGGTTAGCTTTTGGTAGAGTTTTGTGAGGGAATCTACAGAGAAAGGGCTCAAAGAATCATTGTGGGGGACTTGAAGCATCTAGTTAATCGACTCTGGGGTTATAGTAAACAATATGTCTCCATTCTGGGCCATAATGGCTCTTTGGCTGGGGATATACCTGGCCTGACACCATACAACAAAATCTAGGAAAGGATTGGTCTGGGGAAACATGAATAGTGGCAAGAGTGGTTCCCAGAGGTCGATTTCATCACTCTGGTCCAGAAAGGTTTGTTTGAGCCAATTGTGCAGTTCGAACAAGTCAAACTCACAATTAGTATTTGTGATTTTATATTGCTAGTCAACCAGGGGTAAATGGTCTAGATCAATTGCAGGAGGGGTGATTGGGTTTTCATTGGTTGGTTTCGAATTTCCTTTAGGTGCCATATTTTTTAAAAATTATCAGAACAAGAGGTGAAAAGCCAGTGGTCTTTACCCGTGAAATTTGATTGCTTTACTAAAAAAATTTGCTTTCGGTAACAAGTACCTGGCCAAGAAAACGCTATCTGAAATAAGTAGTGGATGACAAAGCAATTCAGTAGGGGAGATCAGGTTTTTGTACCTGTTATCTGAAGTAAACGGGAAGCGGAAAGGGGGCCACACTAGACAACTGGGAGGTTTTTATAAGCAATTGGGAAATTCTCATTGTGTCTGACCGTTAGGGAGCAGGTCTGTTATGATCTGGTACACGTTGGGGAGAAAATGTTCATGGGGTAACATATAGGGTGTAACAAGAATTATGTTGTCAAGATAGGGAAAGGACATGTGGTAGAAAGGAAGGACAATGGTATGCGGGAGCGGCAGGTCACGTGGTGTGATAGGAGTAGAGGGGGAGCAAAGACGTGGCGGGAAGTAGTGAGGTGACGGGTGTCTATAACGTTGGCAGTAGATGGAGTGGTTTTTAGAGGGGGGTAAGTGCTAAGAGGTATTGAGGGGAAGGGGGTACAAAATCCTTAGCGCCCGCCACGTAGTGTGGGGCTCATGAAAATGAATCCTCTTTTCGGAGACCCCCCCTGCCAATAACGATAGAATGGGTTGGGGGGTTCGAAATCGATCCCCCGCCGTTGATCCAGGTGGGGTAGATCGTGCCCATTGAAATATGCGCCCACCATATCACAAGCCGACAAACCATTTTTTCATTTCCGATTTTATCATAAAACCAAAAGTTTAGCGCCAGACACCTTATTACAAATTGTTAATCATGATCAAATAACACGATTAATTATTCTAAACCTAATTAATTTACCCTAAGCATGATTAATCTATTTTAAAGGCACATTTTGATTTGCAAGCCTTTTTTATTTTTTCCAAGGTTTTGCAACTTATACTCTAATACTTATTTATCAATTTAACGAAGCTTAAACACTTTGGTTAATCTTTCTCTAATCTACCTAATTAATTTCAACCAAGATTAAACTTGATGGTTAATTTATCCAGTAACCTAAACAACCTTATTTAACTCGGTTCAACATGATTAAACAGTATGATCAAACTTAGGAAGTCTATTTCTATGTGGCATTTAAACAAGCTGCACATTATGTTTGAAATTTTCTCAAGTAACTCTGATGCATTTTTTTGTTTTTTAGTGGCATTTACACTTGCTCACTTGCATACATCCTTTTCTTTTTTGGGTTTTTCATTCTTTTCTTTTTCCTTTTTATTCTATTTTTCTTTTCTCATATATATATATATATATATATATATATATATATATATATATATATATTTGTCCCCTTTTTCATCATCATTTTTTTTATATACATATTTTTGTAAATCCTTTGCAGATTACAATATTATTTACAATTTCTATCAACTGAAAGATAATAGCCAATCATCATTTGATCCTATGAATTATAGGGCCCTAACATATGCCATCCAAAATCTTAGAATCTTAAGTCTGCTATACAAAACCTCATAGGGTTGAATGTCTATAAACCAGTTTACACCTGACATACCAACATAAGTACTACTAACTGACATATACATCAGCAAAATAAAAAAACAAAAATGTTGCTAGCTACTACTCATCAGAGGACTCTACTGGGGTTGGGTCCTTAGCACTAGAACCTGGTAATTTTTATTGAGGAAGCCACGAAATGTGCTTCTCAATAAGACCAAGATGAACATTCTGTCGTTGAATTTGAATTTGGACAAGTTGAAATTTGTTCTGAATTTCCTAAAAATAGGGATTATACTCAATAGAACCTGTAGAATTCATAATAATTGGGGCCATAATACTCTTCATCATCCAGTAAAGATGAACCGTTTGTTTATACTGTGTGAGCCAACCTCGGGTATGGCTGGGATCTAGAACCAAGAGACACCAATCCTCAATCTGCACTTCATTCTCAACACACTGGTTGAGTTCCCTCCCATGACGAAATCAATTGTTTTAACTGTGTTGAAGTACCTACGTTGTATGCTTGGGCCGCAGCATTAATAAGTTGAGCATCAGACTTTCTACCACTTCTCCTTGGTGGCTGCATAGAGGAGGAACCCTGTCCACCTCTATTTCCAGCCTTCTGACTGCGACCCCCAGTTCCCGACAGACCAACACCAAAAGAAGGTTGAGCCATATATACAAACAATCAATCCAACACAGCATACCCTTCCACCCAAACAAGTCGAGCCATAGTCCGGGAGCAGACCATTTTCTAGGTCGCACACTGTCAGTATCATAGTTGGTCACAAGCATTATAGGGTATCTCTATCCTCAGATCTTTGTTCATCATGGTTATGGGTTAACCACATAAAACCCTTCTCTTTAATGGCTCTTCATATTCAACAAAGACTTCGTAGGAGGGAACTTCACGCAATGGGGACCATTGCTTCTTTAAGAGGGAGGAATGATCCGAATGGAAAATGGCTTCAACCCATGGTATTCATCCACCCATGTTATTCATCCACCCATGGAATTTACCCATGGTATTGTAAGTGGCATCCACCCATTTGTATTTATCCACCTATGGTATTGTAAGTGACATCCACCCATGGTATTTGCTCATGGTATTGTGACATCGACCCATGGTATTCATTCACCCATGGAATTTACCCGTGGTATTGTAACCTAAAAATACTATAAGTAACAAGTCACATTTTGTAAAAGGACAGTTTTCCTGCCACAATGTAGATTTTACAGTTATTCTCCATTTTAATAAAAAAAAGTGTGGTTTTGTTTATTGGGCATTCTTCCTTTTTTCTTTTGGCATTTCAATATTTTAGATCTTGGGGGCCTCCTCCCAAGATCTGGATCATTGTATTCAGAGCATAAACTTGCTTTGAGCACTCTAATTTTTTCAAAGTAATGGCGTCAAAGCCGTGACCCAGCCAATTAAGGCTAGGAGCACGCCGCCGACAAAAGGGAAGAAAGGGCAGGTGCACACTGAGTAGGCGGATTGACGTTTACGACCCAAGATCCAAATACGAGCTTTCCAGAACATCTAAGGGAATCACAGACCTATTTAAATCTAGATCAGTGGTATCACAACGGTCTGCTCTTTCTTTGTTTTCTTTGCATGTCCCCAACGAGGTCAGAATATAAGGAGTTAGGGCTTGAACTGGTCAAACCCTTACAAGACCAACCTCGCAAATCTCGACGGCCTCCCATGGCGGATGAAATGAAAGATGAGTGGGCAGGAGATCCTATCAAAATCTTGCTCGAAGAAGCCCTCGAGCAACAAAGGAATGGGATGATGGATAGCTTTGCCCAAATCTTTCAGCAACTACCCAGGGGCGATGCAGCTACTTCCAACATCTACTCTGGAAACGCCACACCCTTTAAGGTACAAGTTAAATTTGAAATCCCCATATTCGAGGGTCAGATAGACACAGATGTGGTAAATAAATGGTTAAATCTATTAGAGGGTTATTTTTCTGTTCATGATTTTTCCAGCCGGGAAAAGATCACTTTTGCACTTCTCAAAGCGGCCCTCCACATCAAATACTAGTGGAAAACCTACTGCGAGCAGAAGGATGAAAGTACGGGCTCACTATTTTCAGCCGCACCCATTTGGAATGCATTATGAGATGTCATCAAGGAGCAGTACTACCCTGTCCAGAGCTATGAGGAAAAATACATCAAGTGGACCACACTTCGGTAGGGAAGGGACCAAGATGTGTCCGCATTCACAAATATTTTTCATACCCTTCGTACAAAGTTAGGTAGCAAGGATTGTGAGCTGCATTTGGTACTCAAATACTGCGACTGCCTACACAGTTACATCCAGGATGAGATGGAGTTCCTGAACATCTCCTCACTCGGCACGGCATACCGATATACTGTCAAGATCAAGCAGAAGTTTAAACAAAATAAGCGAGACTTTGGATCTGCGAATCTAAAAAAACAAAAGACAAAGCCAAGGCGGGGTGACCCAAGACAACCCGTCAAAGCTGCAAGAGAAGAACAACACCGTGAAGTCAAAGAAGGACACAGGAAAGTGGTGTGAGTTCCATAAGAGCCCCAATCATAACACAAGTGAGCGTTGAACGAAGCAGTCGCTGGTGGCCGAGTTGAAGGCTTTAGAATCAGATGCATGTTCTGACCCTGAGTCAGAACTCGACAAGGGGAATGACAAAGGGAAGCAAATCATTGATGCAGAGTCGAGCGCCACTGTTGCCACCACCAAGGTCTAGAAGAATGAGCTTGAAGATCCAAAGGAGGGGGAGTGTCTTTTCCACTCACAAATGTGGGTGAAGGGTTCGCCGCTACAATTCATTCTCAACAATGGCAGCCAAAAGAACCTCATTTAAGTGGAGGTCGTAAAGAGGCTAGGCCTACCGACCAGACCACACCCGTAGCCATACAGCATAGGGTGGCTTCACCAAGGACGAGATCTCCGAGTCCGCCAACAGTATCGCCTTCCCTACAGCATCAAGCCCTTCACATATGAGGTATTGTGTGATGTTGCACAACTTGATGTTTGTGATGTATTATTAGGCCAACCATACTTGTGGAAGCGACATATTGTGTATGAGTAAAGGCCTTACGCTGTTATTATTTCTTTTGTGGAAGCACAATTTACTATTTTTAGCAATTTTTTCGGGTCCTGAACTTCCAGAGCTGTATTGAGGCCCTAAACGACGTTTTTTTAGAAAATTGGGAGCAACATGGGTCCATGGACCATGTTGCCCTTCCTAAATTTGTAGTCCTCGGATAGATATTTCTAACGAGGTATTGTGCGCTTCAAATGGAGATCGTATGCCAAAGTTACAACCCCGGGAAGTTAATGTACCAATTTATCCAAAATGGGGCCCATAGTTTGGCACTTCATCTCCTAGGGTTAGGTTTTTGGATGTTTAGGGTTTTCCATTGTTTCTTAACAATAAATAGGCCTTTGAGCCTCATTGTAAGACAGTTCAGAGGCATGTAGCTACCACATATCTTCTCAGAGATAAGCTAACATCGCCCTAGCTGGTTTATTTCCATTTCTATATTTTACATTAATGAAATGAAGCATTATTTCTGTTGCATCTCTGTATTTATGGTTATATCTATAATTTGTTGCATTCTTGTTTTAATCTGTATCAGTGGTATCAGAGCAGTCTACTCTTTCTTAGTTTTTCTTTGCATGTCCCCAACGAGGTCGGAATATAAGGAGTTAGGGCTTGAATTGGTTGAATCCTTGCAAGACCAGCCTTGCAAATCCCTACGGCCTCCCATTGCAGATGAAAATAAAGACGAGGGGGCAGGAGATCCTATCAAATCTTGCTCGAAGAAGCCCTCGAGCGACAAAGGAACGCGATGATGGGCAACTTTTCCTAGATCTTTCAGTGGCTACCCAGGGGCGACGCAGCTACTTCCAGTAGCTACTCTGGAAATGCCACACCCTTTAAGGTACAAGTTAACTTTGAAATCCCCATATTCAAGGGTCAGATAGACATAGATGCGGTAGATAAATGGTTAAATCTGCTAGAGGGTTATTTTTCTGTTCATGATTTTTTCCAGCCAGGAAAAGATAACTTTTGCACTTCTCAAAGCAATCCCCCACGTCAAAGACTAGTGGGAAACCTACTGCGAGCAGAAGGATGAAAGTACGGGCTCACTATTTTCAGCCGCACCCACTTGGAATGCATTCCACGATGCCATCAGGAAGCAGTACTACCCTATCAAGAGCTATGAGGACAAATACATCAAGTGGACCACGCTGCGGTAGGGAAGGGACTAAGATGTGTCGGAGTTCACAAATATTCTTCATACCCTTCGCACAAAGTTGGGTATCAAGGATTCTGAGCTGCATTTGGTACTCAAATACCGTGGTTGCCTACACAGGTACATCTAGGACGAGATGGAGTTCCTGAACATCTCCTCGCTCGGCATGGCATACTGATACGCTGTCAAGATCGAGCAGAATTTTAAACAAAAAAGCGAGACTTTGGATCTGCGAATCCAAAAAACAAAGAACAAAGCCAAGGTGGGGTGACCCACGACAACCCGTCGAAGCCGCAAGAAAAGAACAACACCACGAAGTCAAAGAAGGACACAGGAAAGTTGTGTGAGTTCCATAAGAGCCCCACTCATAACACAAATGAGTGTTGGACCAAGCAGTCGCTGGTGGCCGAGTTGAAGGCTTCAAAATCAGATGCATGTTCTAACCCTAAGTCAGAACCCGACAAGGGGAATGACAAAGGGAAGCAAATCATTGATGCGAAGCCCAGTGCCATTGTTCCCACCACGAAGGTCAAGAAGAATGAGCCCGAAGATCCAGAGGAGGGGGAGAGTCTTTTCCACTCACAAATATGGGTGAAGGGTTCGCCGCTGCAATTCATTATTGATAGAGGCAGCCAAAAGAACCTCATTTCAGTAGAGGTCATGAAGAGGATGGGCCTACCGACCACACCACACCCCCAGCTGTACAGCATCGGGTGGCTTCACTAAGGATGAGATCTCCGAGTCCGCCAACAGTGTCGCCTTCCCTGCAGCATCAAGCCCTTCACAAATGAGGTATTGTGTGATGTTGCATCACTTGATGTTTGTGATGTATTATTAGGCCAACCATACTTGTGGAAGTGACATGATGTGTATGAGTCAAAGCCTCACACTGTTATTATTTCTTTGTATAAAACATTATACAGGATACCATAGGTAGCCCCACCTACCCCACTTCTTTGATCTTCGTTAAGAAAGGTAGTAAGATCATCTCCCAGACTAGGAAAAATATTTTTTGTCTGGTTCGCTCTCAAAGTAAGGTAAGATCGTAGCCACATCCATGGCCCCCAGGAAGGATTCCTCCATGCAATAGAAGTAGGTGGATATGGTCATGAAAGAAGATAGGGACATCTTCTCCTCACCCACAGGGGTACCGTTGCACTGTCAGGTCAAGCATTCGTCTGATCTGACTTCTGGAACACCTCTACCCAACGGGCCGATTGATCGCCACTCCATTGTGGAAAATACCAAGCACAAGCAGTGACATGATCAAAATCAAGTGCCACAGAAATTTCAAGTGGGTGACAAAGACAGTTGGCATTTGCAGAAAGAAAGCCTTACAAGAACCCATCAGAACTCAGACACTCCGATATGGTCCTTACACCATTAAGGTTGTGGGAAATAGTGCTTTGGAGCACAGCATTCCCCATTCCTTCACTCACATAGAGTGTTCAATGTGGACCACCCTCGACCATGCTTCCCACCATTACTAGACACAACAGAGGTTGCAGAACAGCTCACTAGGGACCAAGTTTAGCAGAAGTTTCCTCATCTCATGGAGGAACTCAACGTAATGGGGACCATTGCCTCCTAAGGGGGGAGGAATGATCTAGGTGGATGTTGGTGTTCACCCACCTATCCCACTTGGACCCCCACAACTGTCTCTTTCAGTTTTTCAGTTTCCTTAATTGTAGCACAATTTACTATTTTTAGTAGTTTTTTCGGGTCCGGAACTTCTGGAGCCATTTTGAGACACTAAATGACGCTTTCTAGGAAAACTGGAAGCAACATGGGGCCATGGACCAATGTCTCTTATCCCAAAGTTGTAGTCCTCGAATAGATCTTTCTAACGAGATATTGTGCGCGTCAAACAAAGATCTTATGCCAAAGTTACGACCCCGGGAAGTTGATGTACCAATTTACCCAAACAAGGCCCATAGTTTGGTGTTTCATCTCCTAGGGTTAGGTTTTTGGATGTTTAGGGTTTTCCATTGTTTCTCAACAACAAATAGGCCTTCGAGCCTCATTGTATCACAGTTCAGAGGCATGTAGCCGCCACATCTATTCTCAGAGATAAGCTACCATCACCCTAGCTAGTTTATTTCCATTTCTGTTTGTAACCATATTTCAGTATTTTATATTTATGAAATGAAGTGTTATTTCTGCTCCATCTCTGTATTTATGGTTATCTCTGTAATTTGTTGCATTGCTGGATCAATGGTATCAGATCAGGTTATGATTCCATGGGAATGAGGGTTTGATGCATATTTTAGTTTCAAATTTTGTAGCAATATTCAACAAACTTCAAGCATGTGATACGTCCTCCACAAAGCATTTTCTTGGGCCAAGCAGGAAGAATTTTTCTTTTTCTTTTTCATTTTTTTGCACGAATTTTTTTTTGGCGGCGAGTGTGCAGATCAGATCTGAAACATTGTCTACAAAGTTTACAAAAACAAATTACATATCTGGATTCCTTGCGAAAAAATACCAAAATTCAAAAAAAAATAGGTCGAATCGGAGTTCGGATGTGGGAGATATTGTTGATTTAAATCAGCGATGTTGTAGAATATTTTCTGACGACAACTGGTGGACGACGACTCTCCTATCATTTTGTGTAGTTTTTATGCTGAATTTCAGAACAATGATTGCAGATTTGCGCTCCTCTTGAAAAATCACCCAATTTAAAAAAAAAAAGGTCGAATCGGAGTTCGGATGTGGGAGATATCGCTAATTTAAAATCAGCTATTTTTTTAGAACTTTTGTGACAGCGGAATAGTTGCAACACGAATTTGAGATTCCAAAGTGTTCAGATAAGGATTTTCAACACATGGGAAGATGCATAATGATCATTATGTTTCCAAAAACATATTATAATAAATATTCTGAGTTATATTGACTGAGTTATGTCCATTTTAAATCTAGAGCAGCATTCGAAGCGGGTTCCCTTTGGAGACGTAACCTCCCACCCCACTTTAGAAGGTCTCTGCTTCACATTCATCAGTTTCAGCATAGTAGAATACGGCTTGGGTTCTTTGGGGATGTGCCCTCCCACCCCAGGCTATATAGGCACCTGCTACTTCATCAATAACCAACATCACGGTTATGGGTCAACCACACAAAATCATTGTCATCGAAGTCCATTTGCTAGGTCACACACTGTCAGTATCACAGTTGGTCACAAGCATTACAAGGTATATCTATCCTCGGATTTTCGTTTGTCATGGTTATGGGTCATCCACAAACCCAAACTTCATTGAGGTCCATTTGCTAGGCCGCACACTGTCAGTATCACAGTTGGTCATAAGCATTACAGGGTATCTCTATCCTCAGATCTTCGTTCATCATGGTTATGGGTCATCCACAAACCCACACTTCATCGAAGTCCATTTGCTAGGCCACACACTATCAGTATCACAGTTGGTAAGAAGCATTACGTCCTCGGATCTTCGTTCAACATGGTTATGGGTCATCCACAAACCCACACTTCATCAAAGTCCATTTGCTAGGTCGTACATTATCAGTATCACAGTTGATCATAAGCATTACAGGGTATCTCTATCCTCGGATCTTCGTTCATCATGGTTATGGGTTAACCACACAAAACCCTTCCCTTCTGTGGTTCTTCATATTCAACAAAGGCTTCGTAGGAGGGAACTTCACGCAATGTGGACCATTGCTTCTTAAGGAGGGAGGAATGATCCGAATAGAAAATGGCATCAACCCATGGTATTCATCCAACCATGGAATTTACCCATGGTATTGTAAGTGGCATCCACCCATGGTACTGTAAGTGACATCCACCCATGGTATTCATTCATCCATGGTATTTTCCCATGGTATTGTGACATCCACCTGTTGGCCGGATAAATCGATCTTGCGGACAAGGCTGATCTCCCTAGTATTAGAAGATAGTCTAGCAACAAACGGACAAACAAGCCTATGTTTCTCTAGACATATGCGATTTATAAGTAAATACTACAAAGGTGTTAAGATCCTACCTTAGATCCAACACTTGTTCGTAGTAGTCATCCTTCAATCGTTCGAAAGAGTTACCCTCCAATCGTTCGAAAGAGTTACCTTTGAGGACCTGCAATCACAAACAAGCAAACATTAAATAGCACCTGTATAGAAAATATCATAAATCATGTCTATTATGGTGATCAAGGAATCCATAAAATAAACCATGAATCAACAGCTTATTGAGAAAAACAAATTTATTTGTATTAACTTTGAAGTAGAAGAACCTTACAACCTTTTCAGCCTTGATGTTGAACAAGCTCTTCCTAGGGTCCGAAACAGGAATTTCCTTTACTTTGACAAGCCTTACACTCTTCCAAATGAGATCTTAGAGGTATGTAATCTCTTCTCATAAAAACTCAACTAAATAAGACTATGTTCCAGCAACATTTCACCTCAAAAATATTCAGCTTCTAACCTCTAAGTAACCAGCCCAATGCTTCTTTTTATAGTGCAGAGGAGGAGGTTACAAGTCCACCTATGAAGGGATAGAATCCTCCTTCAAAGGGATAAGCTCCTCACATCAAGGGGTTAGCTCCTTAAGGTATGGGATGCATGAACCTTAAGAGAGCGAACTTGCCACCTCAATATTCCTTCTAGAAGCTTCTAGAAAAGACTAAAAGTGAGTTTTTTAGAATATACTCGCGCCTTTTTAACTTTTACAGAGGTCCGCACCCTTAACACAGAGACAGTGCGGTCAGGTGCACAAGAGACATGACCATTAAGTGCGAGACCGCAGGTAAGACTAAGAGAAAGTGCGGAACCAGAGTTTTAAAGACTTTTGAGGGCTTTCTCTTATTTTCAAGGCTTGATATGAGGAATTGATGCTTTAGACTTGCAGAGGGGGAAAGTATGAGTGGTAATGAACTCACACAGATAGCAGAATGTCAAGGTGACAAATTTTAGTGCAACAGATTGCCCCCTAAAGTGCGAAGTCTGTAATAGATGAAGATAGGGTCTATCATTTATGAAGAGTGAAGTACTTTATCATTTCAAGGATCATCCTGTGGACACCCCATTCAGAACCTGTAAAAACATTCAATGCAAAATATATATATATAGACATATCATCGCTGAGGTAGGCATTCCCATACTCAAATCAACACTGACTAGAAAATTGACTAAACTGTTCTAATACAGGAATGATTTTGTAATACATCAAGAGTATAGACATGTGTAGACACAGTATGGACACAGCCATCTGTTTATGAATAGTCCATTGTATAATGAATAACTAAATTCATCGCAGCCTGGATGGTAGAAACTAGATCCAGGGTCTTGATTTCCGCTTCCTGAACTAGTACGATTCTATCCATGTGAATGAATGTGTCGAAGTCGAACATGGTAGAAACCACTTGATTACCAGTCAATGATGTGAACTATTAACAAATGTGAGAGAAACCACCAGTAATGTCAATGGCTCTCAAAGTACTCAGTACAATCCATGAAATGTGAATAAATGAGCTGAAGTCGAACATGTCATAGAATCATTCAGTCGAAGGTCAATGATGCAACCTATCGTCAAAGGCGAGAAAACTGCCATTAGGGCATGCAGCTTTCAAGGTACTGACGATTTCTAGATCAACTTCCTAGATAAAGAGCTGAAGTCAATAGAAAGCAATCCGTCGTAGGCAAGCCCACAACACGAAATCATAGATCAAGTTTTGAAGAAATATATTGGCAAAGACTGACTTAGGGATGGTCAAAATGGATGACAATTGACCCAAAGCTAATACCCAGAAACCCGCTGAAGACTTTCAATGTGGTTTCATTAACTGTTAGGCAAAGGATTTTCCCAACCCAAGTGAACAAAAAGTGCCGCGTTTAAGAGTGGTTAACAGCTTTTTTACAAAACAAAGTGTAACAAATAGATTCATTTTTCTCTCTTTTCCCCCACCATTTCTGGCAAGTAGCTCCTTATTTTTGACAAGCTTGAGGAGGATAACGTTTGCTTGTCCATGTATACCTTTTTCATAAATAGTCCATTTCAGTCCGTAAAAGGGGTAAACTTATACTGAAGGGACAATATTCATTTATTTTAACGAGTTCGAACAATCAAGTGCTCGGCAATCTTTTCAATTTTCGAGAGTCTGAAAAGAGCTTAAAGAGGACTCCAATGTTTCACTTTTTTGTAAATTTTTGAAAGAGTCCGAAAAAAGTGATAAAAGTATGCTCTTTGTCGAAAAATGATCACTTTTCCCGAAAAATCCAATATTCTGCACAAAAACTCAAAACATTACACATACCTGTTTAAGATAAATAAAAATGATTTAAAAATTTATCTTTTTAAAGTCAAAAATAAATAAATTAAAAATTCATTTATTCGAAAAAAACTTATAAAAAGGGCTTTTCTAATTTCATTTTTACCATTTGAGTTCAGAGTAAGAAGTGAGAGCTTTTGGGTAAAAAAGATCCTGTGAAGATTCTGGAAAATCCGTTTGTTGGAATCGAAAACCGTCAGCTCCAGGTAATCCACGTCCTCCTTAACTTGCATTTCATCCGTTTACATTTTGATTTTAGGCTTTAAATTTTATTTTTAAAGGAAAAATAAGTTTTAAAAAAAATCGCTCGCGAGGTTCCGCAGGTGCAACATGCAGCCCCTGCGGACCCCGACTTTTTTCTATAAAGGAAAAAGTCATGGGTCCACACCTATTGTTCACAACCCGTGTGGACCTACGCACTGTTTGTAAGCAACGGGTGCGGATCCAGCGCAAGGAATTTTCAAACTTAAATTTCTTCCAAATTTACCCAAAATTTTTCGAACTAGCTTGTTCTAATATGTCTTTTTATGCATTGTAGGACATTTAGAATGCTTATTTGGTGAGAACGCGAGCATGAGGATGTAGATTTTTCCGCAATGAATCATATGCCCACATTGCAAGCATTGAGAGCATGTGGATTGTATAAGTTCTGGGGCATACAGGGCATGAGGGCCCAAGTAGACCTCTTGCAATGGTTGGTAGACAAATGGAACACACAGGACCAGTGCTTCGTGATTGGTGGCCACCGGCTCGAAATCGAGCTGGAGGACATATACTTTTTGACTGGTTTGTCCAAGAGGGGCGAACAATTATCTCTTTTCGGGACTAGGCCAGGTGGTCAGTCTGTCACTAGTCTCCGATTGGAGTTTTGCGACGATCAAGCAGACCCTAAGGATAAACGGATTGATATTAAAACTATCAGCCGTCCTGAACTTAAGGTTATTGCATTCACTGTTACCAGGCTATGCGGGAGTGCAGCATTGCATGTCGCTATTGGATCCCAAATGCAGATGGCTGTAGACTGTTTTCGAGGCACCATATTCAACTGGTGCGAGGTTGTGCTGACAAATGTGAAAGGCTAACTAACCAGAGCAAAGAATGGACAGCTGAAGAACTTTGGATATGGATTTATCGTAGTCAGCTTTGCTCTAGAGAGGATCCCCATGTTAGCCCCGCAGCATATTCCTGTTGATGCTGGTCTTCCTCGAGAGCCTAGGATAGTTCGCTAGGTTGCTTTGATGGCCCGTCACCCTGAGGAGGGTACAGAGGTTGTTCAATTTCCGCCTGAGTATTTTCGTTGGTTGAACAACCAACTTTTTGTGATTCAGGATTTTCCATATGCCGGGATGGATTATCGCAGTGACCCAGACATGATTCTTCCACCAGGAGAGCAATGGGATGATTCAGGTAAAATCATTTTCAACACTTTCTAAGTTTTAATTTTTATTTTTATTTTTTAAATCGTCCAAAATTGATAATCAAAAGTTTAAATGCAGATGTGGGTCCACGTCGACCAGCTGCTCTCCAGCCTTACGAGAGGAGACAACTAGCTGCAACAGCACCAGCCCCACAGGACCAATCAACAGAGATCCTGACCCACTTGGAGCATCATCTAGAGCGCTTCACACTAGATATTCCAGAGACTAATATAGATGATATTCCACTTAGGTTACAGAGATATGTGATTGGGGTCCCAGGACCTTTTAGGAGGTTCCTATGTAGGGTGGCATGAGCAGTGGTTTCTTATCGTGATCATCGCCAGGGATAGGATGATCGATTTTGTAGACTCATGACATTTTTGACTTTTTGTATTATCATTTTTGTCGATCATAAGTTGTTTTTCAACCTATGATCGAAGACAACGTATATTTTGAAACACTACTTCTATGCTATGATATATCATTATTACTGGCTATCTCGTGTAACATGTTATCGAATGTTATTAAATTTACTATTTTGATTATTGCAAATGTCTATCTATCATACTAGAAGCAACTGCATCTGCTAATGTATTTAAATGTCTAGGAATATGCTGATATTCAATGTAATCAAATTCACGTTCCAAGAGACAAACTCTCAAAAATAACCTTAATAACATTGGATTTCTAATGGCATAAACCCTGTTAAGCTGTAATACAACGAATTTAGAATCCAACCTAACAATCAAACTCTGAATCCCAAATGAGATGGATTCAGATAATAACTCAATCACTGCACTATACTCTGCAATGTTATTCGTTGTTTGACCAAGGCTTACCCCATGCATAGACTCTAACTCATCAAAGGGTGAATATATAACCCAAGCTGCGGAAGAAATGTTCTGTGTACTACGACAAGCACCATCAGCAAAACCAATGTATGTTTAAAGAGATGTTGACATCTACAATATCAAGACTAAAATCGAGATAAGCAGGAATAATGATAAGAGCACTCTCTAAACTAGGCACACTTTTCTAATCTAAAACACACCAACTGTAAAGAATCTAATCTAACCAAAATCTCCACACAGAATTTAAGCATAATATCTCTTCAGATAAAGTCCATTTCTGGGTTGACCCAAAGAGACACTGTTAAAATCTATCAATTCATAAGCCCCTTTTGCCAGCTTTCACTTAACAGTGTAAGGACCATGCCACAGGTACAAATTTTCCAACCCCCAGCTTATTGTTTGCTTGATCATATAGTAAAACTAGGTCTCCTTCTAAGCTTTCACTCGTTTCGCATGAGTCTCGTTTCCTATTGCAGCAGTGCGTCGATTCTCATCTAGCTGAGCTAAGTACAAAAAACGTTTCTCTTCTTCAGAAGTAGCTGGGAGTAATTCTGTGGCTAATTGTAATGATGGAATTTCGCATTCAATAGGTAACACTGCTTCCAAACCGTAGACCAGTTGAAAAGGAGTGAAACCAGTCGTTGTTTTTACTGAGGTCCGATATGCCCAAAGTGCTAAAAATAGCATGGTATGCCAATTCGACTTATGAATTCCAATGATTCGTTTGATCATAGTGACTAAAACTTTATTGATAGCTTCAACCAAACCATTAGCCTGCGGGTAATACGGGGTAGAACTATCGTGGTGTAGGCCAAGTTGATTTGTCAATTCAGTCATTATGATGTTTCGAAAGTGACTTCCATAATCAGTAATAATAGCTTGAGGAACACTGAATCTAGTAATTATATGATTGAATACGAAAGTTGCAGCAGTCTTGCCGTCTGCCGAAAATGTAAGCATCGCCTCGGCCCACTTAGTAAAATAATCTATCGCTAAGATAATATACGCATGCCCCCCGGCCGAGTGAGGGTTACATGTAATAAAGTAAATACCCCACTTTGCAAAAGGACCAACAGCAATTATAGGGTGAAGAGGAGTGGCTGGAGCACGCATCTTACGATCAAAGATTTGACAATTGTGGCATTTCCGGACTGCATAGATACAATCTTTGAATAAGGATGGCCAGAAATAACCAGCGCGCAATATCTTTTGGGCTGTGGCATACCCAAAAATATGACCGCCACATGCTCCAGAGTGACAGTCATTCAGAACCTTTTCAGCTTCTTCATGAGTTAAACAACGTCGGAAAACAGACCCACTCCACGACGATAAATTGTATCACCAATAATATTGTATTGTTGGGATTGGAAACGTATTTTCCGTCGCTGAGATCATGAAATTTCAGGACGAAAAGATTGGGTTTGGAGATAAACAATAATATCTCCATACCAAGGATCAAGAGTACTGATAAGAAACAAGGATTCATCCGCAATGGGCTCTTCCGCCACAGTTTCAGTATCAGTATGCGGGAAATCACACATCAGTTTGGCAAAAACCAAAGATTTCTTTGCCTTGGATTTTTCAAATTCCAAGTCAAATTCCTGCAGGATAACTATCCATTTGGAATACTTGCCCCCTAGCAATTGTTTGGTCAAGATATACATCATAGGGTTACATTCAGAAATTACCATGGTTTTGCATAATAAGATGTAGTGACGAAATCTTTGGACAGCTTGAACAGCTGCCAAGGCCAATTTCTCCACATGCGAATATTTAAGCTCAGTCGGATGCATAGTTCGACTAAGATAGTAAATCACATGTTCATTTTTGAATTCATATTCCTGAACTAAAACCATCCCAATGGTGGAATGAGAAGCGGCAAGGTACAAAAAGTAATCCTGGTTGTAATTGGGAGGATGTAGTAACGGTGCATGGGTCAACACGTGTTTGAGTGCATCAAAAGATTGATCAACGATCTCATCCCAAAAGAATGGAATATTCTGTTTTAACAACCTGGTAAAACCTTTCGTTATCTTGGCGTAGTTAGGAATGAAATGACGTAAAAAGCTTGCTTTCCCTTGCAAACTTTGGAGTTGGCGAAGAGTCGAAGGACGAGGTAGATTGACAATAGCTTCCACCTTCGAGGGGTCAACACGAATGCCTACCTTTGATACGATAAATTCCAGTAAGAGACTCATTTCTACACAAAATACACATTTGTGTGGATTCAGCCGAATTCGATAATGCTTACATCTCATAAAGATAGCTTGTAAATGAGTGAGATGATCAGCTCTACGCAATGAGTGGGTAGGTAAATCATCGAGATAAGGCTGCACAATGTGCTTGATGTCATGAAATGCGTAAGACATAGCCCTTTGAAAAGTTGCTCTAGCGTTCTTTAATCCAAAGGGTAATTTGCAATAAGCAAATGTCCCCCATGGGCAAATGAAAGTTGTTTTAGCTTGATCAGCAGGGAGTATGTTGATTTGATTGTAACCGGAAAAACCATCCATAAAGGAGAACATTTCACTGCCGGCATAATCATCAATAATTTGATCGATATAGGGGGTTGGATAATTGTCTTTAGGACAAGCTCGATTAATATCCCTATAGTCGATACATACTCTTATCGTTCCTTGTTTTTTGTTGACAGGAACAATATTCGATACCCAATCGGTTAAAGGAATTGGATAAATGAAACCTGCGCGAAGCAATTTCTCAATTTCGGTTTTGACAGCAGCAGCGTTTCTTAGATGTATCTGACATAAGCGTTGTCGAATAGGTTCAGCATCCGGGTATGTTTTAATTTCATGGACAACAATTGACGGATCGATTCCTGGCATTTCTTCATATGACCAGGCAAAAACTTCACGGAATTCTTGAAATAGGGCTTTATAAGTTTTTATTTCTTCGTCTGTACAGGAAGCACCTATATGAATGTTTTCAATAATTCTTGGCTTAACTGAAATGTCAATAGGAACCGTTCGAGAGATATTTTCCAAATTTAACTCAGAATCAGAATGTTGCAATGGATGTTGCGGGTCTTTGACATAATCAGTAGTAAAAATAGAAGAAAAATTATTTTCAAAATGATCAAGCTCAGGTAAAAACAAAGATCAGTGATGAAGATCTTCCCATGGTAAATCATCAACAGACAAAAGTTCACGAATCTGCTCATCAAAATGAACAGGATCAGAAAGTGTTGATGAAGCTGAGGTTGATATTGAAAGTGATTCCTCATGGACCACATTCATTAGATCAGTTCCGGTTGAATAGGAATCAGAAAACGACTGTATAGTCCGATATGCAGTTTCAAAGGGACTCAAAGGCATCGCGTCACCAAGTGAATCCACCTCAGAATCAGAAGGTACGATCCAAGGATCATCAAAAGTAACAGTATTTGATGAAATCATTTGAATAGTTGCAATAGAAGGTGATACGTTGGGAGGAGGGAAGGAAAAAGTTCCCAGTAAACCAAAATCTTTAATCAAACCTACGCCAACATCCTTGTAAGGGATAGTCATTTTATCGATGTGCTGAATACTATCTGTAGAGGCTGGGTCGGATGAAAAATAAGTCAGCTGGTCTATCGTAACGATCTTTCCATTATGAGGAAACTTGATAAGCTGAAAGACCGATGAAACAATAACAGTCATAGCATAAGACCAACTGCGACCCAGGAGAAGGTTGTAATCTAGAGGGGCATCAACCACTTCCACATCTAGATTTACGGTTTTACCTTCAACTCCTATAGGTAAACCCTGCAAAATACCAAAAGGATTGAACCCTCAACCATCAAAATCCTTTAGAATTGTCGGAGACTGATTGAGTGTGGGAGAAGCAAGCGATTTCCAACACTGGATCGACATAATACACGTAGAAGCCCCTTCATCAATCACAGTCTGAAAGCAAGGTTTGTTTTTTACTAAAACTGGAATCTGGAAATCCATTTGATGAGGGAGGCGGGGTGTACTATTCTCTAAATCGAAGATTATTAGGTTCAAATCCTGAATATCGAAGGCTCCTATAGCAGACAATAGTAATTTATGTTGTGCTAGGCACGATTGCAGCACTTCCAAAGCCGACAATGCTAAAGGGGAAATAGCTAAGTCTTCAACAATGTTATAATTCTGAGCAGCTCTCGCATGTGGATTGAACGCTGATTTTCGAAGTATACCTTTAGCAAGCGGTTTGATTACTAAGTCAGGGTTGGGTTTATCGATCTGTAGTGGACCGGAACGAGGAGGAGGTGTAATTGATGTGTTTGAATTAGAAGATTCTGCTTCTTTACCACCAACAGGATTTTTACTACCATAATCTTATGATCGCGTCGCAATCCTGACATGAGACATCATCATAATGGGTTCTTCTGAGGCATTCAAGGAAGAACCAATCATCTCACTATCTTGAGTAGGAAAAGGATCCTTCAAGACAACAGGTGTTTGAGAACCTTTAACGAATTTTGAAACCTCTGTTCGATGTGGGTAGTCTTTAGTAAAATGATCCTCGGCGCAAATGAAACAAGGATAACGAGGTTCATTTTTATTTGTTTTATCTTTTGAATTTTGGTTGTTTTTCTTCTTCCCCTTCTTTTTACTACCAGATTTTGTTTTGGTCGTAGATGATTCTATGACATAGATGTCGGCAGAAATTTCAGCGGAAGAATCTCATGTCGGGGAATCAGCTAAAGTTATTATAGGAGAAGAATTCTTTGAATATTTTATTCTTGCTTACTGAACCAATCATACCATCAGCGGCATGAGACCCTGAAGGAGCTGCAGTTATTTGACCATGTTTTGGAAGATCAGGGATTTTTTCATGTAAAGTACCTGACTGCGTATAGACGAGGTCAAGGTACTGAGCCTAAGCAATGACTTGTTGTTCAGTAACAACTCCTCCTTTAGCTACATCTTCAGTGATTTTGGGTAGCAATGATTTAATGAACCATTGCGCTAAAATTTGATCCTAAATGAAAACTTTCACTAAACGCCTTCTACGTCGCCATTCATGAATATGATCAAAAATATATGTGGACGTGGATTGTTTCAATGAAGTTAACAGTTCCGTGCCATTGTCGTATCTGACAGGCAACTGAAAATGAGTTAAGAAAGCAGTGGCTAACTGATTGAAATTATAAAAAGAGGCTTGTGGTAACTCAATGTACCATTTGGCGGCAAGACCAATAAGAGTTCGTTGAAAAAGACGCAATCGAATTGAATCATCAATGATTGAATTAGATGCACACCATAGGTGATAAGTCATAACATGATTTGACGGATCCTCTCCTGACTTACCCTCGAATTTCGGGATATCACTAGGCAACTTACTAGGCATTGGCGGCCAATACGGAAGATAGTAAATCAGATCATTCGTAAGGCGCGACAAATCAGGTAAATCCAAAGTTGCAATAAATGGTAACTGACGGTTAGGGTCACGAAAACCTTGAGTAAAGAGACCAGTTCCAGGAGGAGGATATCCAGGATAACCTGGAATCGGATTTGCATTAGGAATGTTATAACCTCCTGGAAAACCAGGATTAACTGGACCAAACTGGGGTTGTTGAGGTTGTTGATAAGTATAGCCAGGATACGGTTGATACTGATAAACTGGGTTTTGTACAGTAGGACCGAATTGATATTGTCCCTGGTATGGTTGATATGTGAATTGTGGTTGACTTGTGGCAATTGTAGCAATCATACTAGCTTGTCCTGCAGGCATCTGGACCGAAGTCTGAACCGTAGGTCCTGACTGTGGCACAGAGACTTGAGGAATTTGCACTGATGCAGGGGTAGTAGAAATCGGAGCTGCAGATACTCCAGAAATAGGTGTTGTAGGTTGAACAGAAGTTGCAGTAGTTGCAGCAGTTTGAGGCGGAGTACGAGGTGAGCTAGGCCCAGGCTGCTGAACTGTACCAGATGCAGGGATTTGAACAGTAGGTTGGACAGGTTGCTGGGTGGAACCAGAAACCAAAGGCTGTCCAAGTTGATTAAGTAACTGCACATTAGGTTGCAAAGTCTGTTGAGTTTGAGATGGATCCCACACCATGTTCATTCCAGAGTATGGACCCATAAAAGGTTGTGCATATGGAGGACCATAACCTGGTTGAACGTAGGGTTGATAATTAAGCAGTACATTTCCAGCTCCTTGAAAAAATGATTGACCAGAAGGTAGTTGGAAACCTTGAGTTGGGTACTGACCTTGAGGTTGATAACCCTGAGGCATGTACTGAAACTTGGGTTGACCTTGAGGTATGTACTGAAACTGGGGTTGACTTTGAGGTATGTACTGAGTCTGAGGTTGACCTTGAGGTATGTACTGTCCTGAAGGTTGAAAAACTTGAGGTAGCCCTTCAGGCGGTAACTAACTATCTTGGGGTTTCCCCCTAGGCAGTCACTGACTACCTTGAGGTTTCGCCCCAGGCGGTAACTGACTACCTTGAGGTTGCCCCCCAGGTGGTAATTGACTACCTTGAGGTTGAGGATTTGGAATACTACCAGACATCATAAGGATTTGCTCTACATTCAACATTTGAGTTCCATTACTACTAGATGATAATACTTGTTCAATCGGTCGAGGAGTTGCTCCTGAAAAAGTACCAGAGAGTGACTGGTACCCCAAAGGAATAGAAGGACAGTCGGATAAAAAATTTCCAGTGTTTGGGAAAACATAGATGATTGTCCTACCATGATCGACAAAGGATAATAACCTCTTGGTGTAGGATGAAAAGGAATTCGAGGTGGTGAAAAAATAAGACCCGGGTTTTCTAAAAAATTTGTCAATGATACATACCAAGCATCACTCCTAAAAGCATTGTAGAATATTGATTCGAGCTCCCTAAGATTTAAAATCTGTTAGTTTTCGGGAAGAGTTACGTCTTCTTCTGGACTAACAAGTTCTTCAATAGAAATGAAGCCAGAAGGAAGATTTTGAGTAATCATATTTCTTAACCTAGGTGAACCAGGACCACTAGAAGTTGGAGAAGCAAATCCTGAAGCTGGAGTAACAGCAAGTTTAGTGTTAGGCTCAGAAATTTCAGGTTCTTCAGCTAATTCACTGGAAGGAGAAATACTACCAGTAACTTCAGAAAATGAAATTGGCTCTTGAATATACTCTGTTGTTTGTATTTGATAATCAGGATGAACAATTAAAGATGACTCTCCAGCTTCTGGTGATCCAAATCTACTGTCACTAGGTGATACAAGAGCTCGTAGCCCTTCAAGCTGGCTTGGTGTATACTCAGGAGGTTTCCCCTGAAGTCTACGAGATTGTCTCGGTAATTCGGCCACGATTAAATATTAATTAATCACACGCAAACAAAGAAAAATTTCAATGAAAACACCTAAAGTCTCTAAAGAAACAAACAGCTGAATCACACGCCTAAAAATCTAAGAGTTCAAACCACACACAAACAGTAACTTCCCATACTAAAAACACTAGTTGGTGATGAAATCCAACTTAGTAGAAGTTTAATACAGAAAGGGCGGTTGGAACAGTTACCTCGACAACTTGCTTAATGAAACAGACTGGCACAAGTTTCTTCACAAAACCATCTCGAGTGAAGAGAACCCCCCAAGAGAGTCCAAGTGAGTCTAGTCGACGTTTGCTCCATGTACAGTGAGATCCTTCCTTCACCATCACCTTAGGAAATAATCTTAAGTTTATGGACACTAAGGTTACCAACAACAACAAATACAATTGGGGGAACAGTCTACGATCCGATCTACGCGCAAGGGCAGAGTAACAAAGCTTAATCCCCTTAAAGGCTCCTCGCTATGGTCAATCCAAGGTTTACCAACAAGTGACCCCAGGCTCCTCGAAAATGGTTAATCCGAAGTTTACCGTTTATAATATGCGCAAATCTTCTATCTTTCCCAATGAAACAGAATTGATTGTCTCAAAGGTTCGGACATGATCTCGTGATTGACTCCTTTAAAAGACGCTTCCAAGAATGTATCAATTACAATTGGATTTATTTCCTACCACAAGATATATCTACTTGTTTTTTTTAACTATCTTGGAGAGTTAATTACTCCCTACTCCAAGATACTATCCTAAGCTATATTGGTGATAAGAGCCCTAGAAATAGAAAAGATTACTAGATCAATTTTAATTAAGTATTGTTTTTATAGGTTGTTCTTTAAGTCAATAGGTATGGAAATGAAACTTTGATGATGTGAAGACTCGACTCCAAAAACACTAAAAAAAATGCACCTAAAATGATAAGCAATTCATTTTTCTTTCAATGAAATTCTAGCTAAAAGAAAGAGTTCGAGAATGCAATTCTTTAAGAAACAATTCTTTCTTTCAACATGGAAATGGAAAGAAAATCTTTTTGTCTTTTCAATAAGAACTCAAAACGAGACAAATAATTAATGCTCACAATAAATCCCTTTCCTTTTTCAAAACTCGAAACTACAAGAAAACAATTTCCTTCAAAAGACATCTACAAGTTCTAGAAAAACACTCAAAACTACAAAAACTAATTTTGAGATCTAAAAACTTTAAAAATCTAATTAAATAAAAGCTTCAATTCTTTTTTAGGACGTTTTACTTAGTTGTTCAATAAACTAAGGATTCATTTGCTCAGAATAACAAATCAATCAAAAAACATTCAGATATGTTTTCTTTTGTAAAAATGAAATTCAGAACTTATAACAAAGTTTGCTCAAAGATTTGCAAGGAGAAAACTAAATCTATTTCTCACAAAGGCTAGATTTCACAACCAACTCAAACTCATCAAGAAGACGAAAAGACACCAGGGTGATCTAAGGTTTCTCAAACTTCTGATCTTTGAGTCACTACAGAGACCAAGTGAAATCCACTCCAAGCATGCAAAACTTCTAGAAAATCATCTAAAACAAAATACTATCGGAACTCACTCACAAGAGGTTTTTGACAGGAAAAATACAGATCTAGGTAGACACTAAAAATCCTAAATCAAAGCTAAACCTAACTGGAAGAAGATATCTTAGGTTTTTCAAAAAAATTTAACAGGGTCCGCAGGCTCCAGAAGTAATAGGTGCGGTTCCGCTCTGTTTACTAAAGGAAAAGTGCGGAGATGCCCGCACTATCTGTAAAGAGAAAGTGCGGTCCCCCGAAAACAAAAAAAAAAAAAAAAAAAAAAAAAAAAAAAAAACCATCTAGATTCTAAAAGCTACCCAAGCCAGTATACATCAATCAAAAACCAGAAAACAAAACACTTTTCTCAAGTCAAAACAAAGGAAAACCAAAAATCAAATTTCTCTTCCCCAGTGGAGTCGCCAATTTGTTGGATGGATAAATCGATCTTGCGGACAAGGTCAATCTCCCTATTATCAGAAGATATTCTAGCAACAAATAGACAAACAAACCTATCTTTCTCTAAACATATGCGATTTATAAGTAAATACTACAAAGGTGTTAAGATCCTATCTTAGATCCAACGCTTGTTCGTAGTAGTCATCCTTCAATCGTTCGAAAGAGTTACCCTCCAATCGTTCGAAAGAGTTACCTTTGTGGACCTGCAATCACAAACAAGCAAACATTAAATAGCACCTGTATAGCAAATATCATAAATCATGTCTATTATGGTGATAAAGGAATCCATAAAATAAACCATGAATCAACAGTTTATTGAGAAAAACAAATTTATTTGTATTAACTTTGAAGTAGAAGAACCTTACAACCTTTTCAGCCTTGATGTTGAACAAGCTCTTCCTGGGGTCCGAAACAGGAATTTCCTTTACTTTGACGAGCCTTACACTCTTCCAAATGAGATCTTAGAGGTATGTAATCTCTCCTCATAAAAACTCAACTAAAGAATACTAAGTTCCAGCAGCATTTCACCTCAAAAATATTCAGCTTCTAACCTCTAAGTAACCAGCCCAATCCTTCTTTTTATAGTGCAGAGGAGGAGGTTACAGGTCCACCTATGAAGGGATAGAATCCTCCTTCAAAGGGATAAGCTCCTCACATCAAGGGGTTAGCTCCTTAAGGTATGGGATGCATGAACCTTAAGAGAGCAAACTTGCCACCTCAAGATTCCTTCCAAAAGCTTCTAGAAATGACTGAAAGTGAGTTTTTTCAGAGTATGCTTGCACCTTTTTAACTTTTACAGCGGTCCACACCCTTAACAGAGAGACAGTGTAGTCAGGTGCGCAGGAGACATGACCATTAGGTGCGGGACCGCAGGTAAGACTAAGAGAAAGTGCGGAACCAGAGTTTTAAAGACTTTTGAGGGCTTTCTCTTATTTTCAAGGCTTGATATGAGGAACTGATGCTTTAGACTTGCAGAGGGGGAAAGTATGAGTGGTAATGGACTCACACAGATAGAAAAATGTCATGGTGACAATTTTTAGTGCAACACCACCCATGGTATTCATTCACTCATGGAATTGACCCGTGGTATTGTGACATCCACCCATGGTATTCATTCACCCATGGAATTGACCCGTGGTATTGTAACTAAAAAATACTATAAGCAAAAAGTCACGTTTTGTAAAAGGACAGTTTTGGTCCGCCACAATGTAGTTTTTACAGTTATTATCTGTTTTAATAAAAAGTTTCTCTATGGTTTTATTTACTGTGTGTTCTGTCATTTTCTTTCTAGCATTGCAATTCTTCAGATTTTGGGGGCCTCCCCCACAAGATCCATTTCAATCTTTTAGATCTTGACAGATGTGGCAGCTACATGCCTCTGAACTGTGTTACAATGAGGCTCGAAGTCCTATTTATTGTTGAGAAACAATGGAAAACCCTAAACATCCAAAAACCTAACCCTAGGAGATGAAACGCCAAATTGTGGGCCCTGTTTGGGCAAATTGGTACATCAATTTCCCATGCTAATGTATTCAGAGCATAAGCTTGCTTTAAGCACTCTAATATACAGGAACACAATAAAGTACAGAAATAACCATAAATACAAAGATGCAGCATAAATAATGCTTCATTTCATTCATGTAAAACACTGAAATATGCTTACAAACAAAAATGGAAATAAACCAACTAGGGCGATGGTAGCTTATCTCTGAGAAGAGATGTGGCGACTACATGCCTCTGAAGTGTGTTACAATGAGGCTTGAAGGCCTATTTATTGTTGAGAAACAATGGAAAACCCTAAACATCCAAAAACCTAACCCTAGGAGATGAAGCACCAAACTATGGGTCATGTTTTGGGTAAATTGGTACATCAACTTCCCGTGGTCGTAACTTTGGCATACAATCTCTGTTTGACGCACACAATACCTCGTTAGAAATATCTATCTGATGAATACAACTCTCAAATGATAAAAATTGGTCCATGGACCCGTGCTGCTCTCGGTTTTCCCAAAAAAATGTCGTTCAAGGCCTCAAAACAGCCTCGGAAGTTCAAGACCCGAAAAACTGGTAAAAATAGTAAATTGTGCTACAATTAAAGAAACTACAAAAATGAAAGAGACAGTTGTGGGGCTCCAAGTGGGATAGGTGGGTGGCCACCAACATCCACCTGGATCATTCCTCCCCCCTCAGGAAGCAATGGTCCCCATTGCGTTGAGTTCCTCCATGAGATGAGGAAACTTCCACTGAACTTGGTCCCTCGTGAGCTGTTCTGCAACCCTTGTTGTGTCCACTAATGGTGGGAAGCATGGTCGAGGGTGGTCCACATTGAACACTCGATGCAAGCGAAGGAATGGGGGAATTTTGTGCTCCAAAGCATTGTTTCCCACAGCCTTGGTAATGGTGTAAGGACCATATCGGAGTGGTCTGAGCTTCTAATGAGCTCTTTTAAGGCGTTCTTTCTGTAGATGCAACCAGACTTTGTCGCCCACTTGAAACTTGTGTGGCACCCGACAATGATCATGTCGCTGCTTGTACTTGGCATTTTCCATAGTGGAGTGGCGATAGATCGGCCCATTAGGTAGAGGTGCTTCGGAACTTAGATCAGACGAATGCTTGACCTGATAGTGCAATGGTACCCCTATGGGTGAGGAGAAGATGTCCATGTCTTCTTTCATGACTGTATCCACCTAATTCTGCTACATGGAGGAACCCTTCCCGGGGTCCATGGATGTGGCTATGATCTTCCCCTTACTTTGAGGGTGAACCAGACAAAATGAATTTCCTAGTCTGGGAGATGATCTTACTGCCTTTCTTAGAAGAGATCAAACAGGTGGTGCTAGGTGGGGCTACTTCCAGTATCTTGTATAGTGAATTACCCAAAGAAATAATAACAACGCAAGGCCTTGACTCATATGCATCATGTCATTTCCACAAGTATGGTTGGCCTAATAATACATCACAAACATCAAGAGGTGCAACATCACACAATGCCTCATCTATGAAGGGCTTGATGCTGTAGGGAAGGCAACACTGTTGGTGGACTCAGAGATCTCGTCCTTCGTGAAGTCACTCGATACTGTATGGTTGTTGGTGTGGTGTAGTTGGAAGGCTCAACCGCTCCACAGCCTCTGCTGAAATGAGGTTCTTTCGGCTGCCACTGTCGACAATGAATTGCAGCGGCAAACCCTTCACCCACATTTGTGAGTGGAAAAGGCACTCCCCCTCCTCTGGATATTTGAGCTCATTCTTCTAGATCTTGGTAGTGGCGACAGTGGCATTGGGCCTTGCATCAATAATCTGCTTCCCTTTGTCATTCCTCTTGTCGGGTTCTGACTCAGGGTCGGAACATGCATCTGATTCTGAAGCCTTCAACTCGGCCACTAGCGATTGCTTGGTCCGACACCCGCTTTTGTTATGAGTGGGGTTCTTATGGAACTCAGACCACTTTCCTGTGTCCTTCTTTGACTTCGTGGTGTTGTTCTTTTCTTTCGGCTTCTATGGGTTGTCTTGGGTCACCCTGCCTTGGCTTTGTCCTTTGTTCTTGGAATTCGCAAATCCAAAGTCTCGCTTCTTTTGTTTAAACTTCTACTCGATCTTGATAGCGTATCGGTATGCCGTGCCGAGCAAGGAGATGTTCAGGAACTCCATCTCGTCCTAGATGTACCTTTGTAAGCATTCGCGGTATTTGAGTACCAAATGCAGCTCAAAATCCATGATAATCAACTTTGTGCGAAGGGTATGAAAAATATTTGTGAACTCCGACACATATTGGTCCCTTCCCTGCCGCAGCATGGTCCACTTGATGTATTTGTCCTCATAGCTCTTAACAGGGTAGTACTGCTCCTTGATGGCATTCCAGAATGCATTCCAAGTGGGTGCAGCTGAAAATAGTGAGCCCGTACCCTCATCCTTCTGCTCGCAATAGGTTTCCCACCAGTCTTTGACGTGGGGGGCTGCTTTGAGAAGTGAAAAAGTGATCTTTTCTCGACTGGAAAAATCATGAACACAAAAATAACCCTCTAGCATATTTAACTATTTATCTACGGCATCTGTGTCTATCTGACCCTCGAATATGGGGACTTCAAAGTTAACTTGTACCTTAAAGGGTGTGGCGTTTCCAGAGTAGTTGCGTCGCCCATGGGTAACCGCTGAAGGATCTAGGTAAAGTTGTCCATCATTGCGTTCCTTTATCGCTCAAGGGCTTCTTCGAGCAAGATTTTGATAGGATCTCCTGCCCCCTCGTCTTTCTTGTCTTCTGCCATGGGAGGCCGTCGGGATTTGTGAGGCTGGTCTTGCAAAGGTTCGACCAGTTCAAGCCCTAACTCCTTATATCCTGACCTCGTTGGGGACATGCAAAGAAAAACAAAGAGAAAGCAGACTGTTATGATAACACTGATGAGAATTTAAACAGGAACGTCATAAATTACAGAGATAACCATAAATACAGAGATGCAGCAGAAATAACACTTCATTTCATTAATGTACAATGTTGAAATATGCTTACAAATAGAAATGGAAATAAACTAGCTAGGGCGATGGTATCTTACCTCTAAGAAGATATGTGGCAGCTACATCCCTCTGAATTGTCTTACAATGAGGCTCAAAGGCCTATTTATTGTTGAGAAACAATGGAAAACCCTAAACATCCAAAAATATAAACCTAGGAGATGAAGCACCAAACTATGGGCCCCGTTTTGGGTAAATTGGTACATCAACTTCTCGAGGTTGTAACTTTGGCATACGATCTCCGTTTGACATGCACAATACCTTGTTAGAAAGATCTGTCCAAGGAACGATTGGTGAGAATAGTAAATATTGATTCGGATCTTGGGATGGCTTGATGTTGTAGGGAAGGCGACATTGTTGGCGGACTCAGAGATCTCGTCCTTGGTAAAGCCACTCGATGCTTTACTTCTCTCCAGTCGACTTCCTTCCCTCATTCTTTGGATGTTGCTGACCGCCTCCATTAGCTATGGATCTTGTAGCGTTGTTTCTCTTCCCTGTGTCCCTGTTATGTGGCTTCCCTCTTGGCTTTCTACAAATCTTGTCTCCCTTACCCTGACCCTTAGCTTTATTCTCCTTTCTAACCCCTCATCCATGTATCATCCATGTTCCCATGTCTATAGGTGTGAGGCTTACTATCAAGAGTGGACCCACTAGGGAAAAACATGTATGCACCACCGCCTAGAAGAAATCATTGGCTGTTTGCACGAACTCACAGTAGGCCCCATCTAGGAGGAACTAATCCATGTTGAGGAAGAAGGAACCTCTAACAAGCTCCTGCTCTTGGTCATGGAGGTACTTGCTGAGATGGCAGACTAGGTACTGAACACTAGGCACACTTGCGGACATTTCAATCAATATATGCACACAATCAATCTATACTTGCACATGAAGTTCCTCCTTGGCATAACATTATTGGACCAATGCGAGCATCTAGTGGATGTCTTCCATTCACTTAAGCATCTGCATCGCTATGTGGAGGACCTGAACCGATGAATGGAGCACATTGAACAACAACTCAACCTTCCCCCCCTGACTAGAGACATTCCAGGTGATAACAAAGATCCCATTTAGGTTGCAGCCATAAATTTTGATCCTTCTTCTTAGTTTATGTCAAACTTTTGTTCTATTTGTTTCTTGTTCCTACAATCTAGTTCCAAGGCTAGTTAGGCCAATTTTTTAGGTTTTTTTATGTTAATTTTTTATTATCTTAGTACTTTGTTATCTATTTCCTTTATACAGAGAGTGAACTTTTGGCTTTGGTCTGGTCTCCCTAGTGAGAGACTAACCTAGGGATTTCCAATAGTATCTTGTAATCCACTTGAATGAGGAGTTTATGAAATATCCATTAGACCACAATAACCAGTGTCAGGGAAAATTATTTTGCTAACATTAATAGATAGGTTCTCTATCTTACTAAGAAGTTCCAAATGTGGATAGTATTTCCACATTTTTTCCATGATTCTTTTCATTATTTGATTCATTGATATTATCTTACCTTTGTCACCATTGCATATTTTTAAGGCCTTTTTCTCCTTTTTTGTGGGAAGAGTATCTCTCTCAATTTTGTCTTCTTTAAAATAAAATAAAATATAAAAAGTGGCGAATTTTGTTCATACAAAAGACTATGGAAAATACACACAAGTGGGTTACATATGTAGATAATCCTTGTAGTGGCAGAGAGTTGTACTAACTTGCTATTCATGATTTGTAATTTTAAAACAACCCAAAATATCCATTCATACAGAGATTTGCCTAATACAAAAGAATTGGGACCCTCATAATTAAGGAATTGATTGGTTGACAAGTTTCCCATTGATTAAAAGTAGTCTTTTTTTCCTAACTAGGTAGCCAAATGTCTTGGGAGTCATCCAATTTGTTGTCATGTCCTTGCACATAGAACCATTCACTCTTGCAGCTAATTCTTTTGACTAAAGTTCTATTTCTACTGAGAATGGTTTCTAATTGCACGCGTCTCAGGATGATAAATGAGTCCCCTATAACAAGAAGACATCGTGGATGGAATGTACTAGCCATGTTAATGATTCACATAAGAGCATATGCCCTAGATAAATGATTGGAAAGAACTCCTAGTTTCCATGCATACTATCCTTTAATTATTCCTCTATGGTAAAAGACTACCCCCTCGCACCTGCCTTCCTTGTCTCTCAATTTTTTCTTTGTACTTAACTATGTCTTGATTATTTTTCCATGGTTACATCGTTGCAACATTCCATTGTAATTGTTGCATTTATATCCCTCAATTTTTTCATCTAATGTGATTTTGCATAGCTTGTTTCCTTTATCTTCAACCTTCATCTTTTCCCCTGAAAGGAAGCTAGGTTAGATTATTTAGGTTTCCTATTTTTGTCCTTCTTGATAAGTTTCATTAAAGTTCATTCCTTGGTACTTTTCATTGAAGGGACAAAAGTCTTAATCAACTAGTGTACTTCCTTATTCTATATAAGTTGTCTCCATCCAATGACATATATTGACATTTGATATTCGTTAGTTCAAAACGGTTTCTAATTTTCTCAAGTTGGTCATAGATATCAATTGTGCCATGCCTAATTGGATACATCCTTCACTTAAGAGCATGTTAACTTACTTTGAGCATCCTTCAACTCTAGAGTGTGAGGGAACTATATGGAACTAACATGTTTAATTGGTTTGGAAAATATATTTGGCAACCAATAAACAATGGCAAAGCTCATTGCCATTATTGAATCAAAGTCATACATTATGAACTCCTTGAAACCATCCAAGTTAAATACATGAAATTTCATCATTTATATAATGATCACCTTATAACTTGATCTTTATAGTTGTCCAAGCCTTTAATAGTTATTTGTTTTTATTAATGAAAAATGCTCATATATAGTTCATTTCTTCCTCTTAAAGTACAAAAGTTTTGTTTATATCACCCTCTCTAAGTTGAGGGTACCTTTATTATTCTAGAAGTTGTCTACATGTGACCACATATCACAACAATTAATATTAGCTAATTCCAAATGGTTTGCAATTTTCCTGAGTTGGTCATAGAAGTTGATTGTGACATACCTAATTCGATATCTACCTTGGTGCAATATAATTCACTTTGAGCATTCTTCAACTATAGAGGATCAAATATCTATATGGAGCTAGCATTCTTACTTGATTTAGCCAAAAAAAAATTGGCAATTAGTAAAATAATTATTTTCTCCTCAAAACCCCCCAGTAAAATCTCTGAAATTTTATCGTTCATCTAAATATCACTATACAACTCAAGCTTTATAAATATGTGGAATTTTATCATTCATCTAATGGTCACTATACAACTCAATATTTATGGTAGTTCTTTGTCTTTGTCAATGAAGAATGCCCAAATTTTATCATTGATTCCTTTAAAAGTTTGGCAGCTTTGTCTATATTTCCTTCTCAAAGTTGAGAGTACCTGCAAAGAACAATTCAATATGGTGCCTATTACAACATAAATGTCTTCCATGGTTTAATGTGGCAAGCTGGTAACCCAAAAATATAGTTACATGTAGGTAGTTAATTATTGAAATTGATTTTTATTTTTTTATTTTTATTGACAAGGTTACATAACAATAAGTTCACATTTTCTAACACGTAGATTTTCACAGTTAGAAGTTCTTGCCACATCTTTTGCCACTAAACTCTCCCAACTTAACAATAACCACTAAACTTCTCACATGGAACTATTACTCTGAAACTCACATATATAAACTTACTTATAATTAGTTTACTTTATCACTCATTTTTCTTTCTCACTTCTTATTTTTGTGGGCTTTCTCCTTGAAAATATTTTAACTATTTTAGTTATACACATTTTTTTGCCAACATCTTAGTAATGGTTCTTATATCAACTTTTTACACCTTTCACTACACTAACTCTTGTGTGAACATTAATTTTTCAACAATATCCAAAATCAGCTTCAAAATGATTTCAACATTCACGTAAAGTTATTCCACGAAATGATATCCGAGGAATAATCCATTTATAACTTCAAAATTATTTACAACTTTGAATTGAATTCAATATTTGTAATTTATAGATTTTTAATTGTTTGTTAAAAAAAAACAATATTTACTCGAACTCCTTTTATAATTGCAAGTTTAGTGGTTACATGATGAAAAGTGAAGATAGTTAAGAGCATTTATTTTGATGCTTGTTTTTACATCACATATATAATTAGTGCAAATATTTGCATAGAAAGGCCATCTCTAGTTCAATATAGTAAAAATGTTGTTATGTAATGTAAATAATTATAATTATCAATAAAACATTTTGATTGGATCCAATTACATAAAAATAAAATATAAAAATAATAACTATATTTATATTTATAATTTTATTATAATTAGTTATAATTAATAATTAAATCGACTTAGATGATCTAAGTTTTGGGTTGTGTTGTTAAGAAGGGAAGTTAGGGTTTGAAACAGCGGGCGATATCAACAAACTGGTAACCATGGAGGGACAAGGGGGAGGGAACTCCACTCCCTCCTACAGTAACGTGGTCTTGAACAAAGGTAGAGGGACAAGTCGGAGCAAGCAGAAAAACACCATGGAGAAAGAGGCAAGAATCACTGAGACACAAGTGTCGGAAGGCAGTGGACCCTAGGACGAGAGAGGGACCCACGAGGAGGCTCGGGAAGAAGCGATAGCAGGTGACAGAGGTCAGAGGTCGGAAAGCAGAACTCCAACAGGACCCTGCAAGCCCAAGGCTATTATTAAACCACGGGTGGTCCTTAGTGATCCGGCTCTGCAGGAGCACAGAGATCACATGGCTACCTATGCAGTCATATGTAAGTTCATGGGCATCTGGCCCACGGAGAAAGCGCTATACACTTGGATAAGAAACACCTGGAAACCAAAAGGAGATATAACTGTACATCTGGGTTCCAAGGGTTTCTTCACTGTGGTTTTCAAGAACTTGGAGGATAAAGACAAAATATTTGAAGGAGGACCCTACTTCTTTGTTGCCGCGGGTCTCTACATGTGACCTTGGACGATGAACTTTGTGCTGGAGCGAGAAACGTTCACTTCGGTCCCGGTATGGATTAGACTATATTCCTTACCTTTAGATTACTGGCTGTCGGAATCCTTAAAAGCTATAGGCAATAAACTAGGACATTTTATAAAAATATCAGAGGCTACTCTGTGTGGTAAATACACATCTTTCACGCGCATATGCGTTGAAATGGACTTATCAGGAGCACTCCCGGATGAGGTCATCTTGGAATTTTATGATGAGGAATGGGTTCAGGCAGTCGACTATGAACACATCCCATTTAGATGCCGCAAATGTCATGAACATGGACATCTCTTCAGAGAATGCCCACTCAATAAAAGAGAGAATAATCTGAAAGGCAACATTGGTAAAGACCCTGAAGGTTACACCAAAGTGGCAAGCAAGGGGAAAGGAGGGGGGAAGAAGCACCAAAAGAAACCCAGTGAGAACAACCTACCAAGTCACAACAGTTTTGAGATTCTAGAAGAGGAGGGGAAAGAAAATGAAAAGAGTAAAGATATGGAGAATACCTCAACAGAAAGGGAAAGAGAAGATAACATGGACATAATACAGGATGACAAAGAAAGGAAGGAAGACCAACTAAACAACACAGGACTTGGAGAAGACCAGGATATGACCCCCAGCGAAGTAGGAACGGAATATCAAGACCTACAGGAGATCCTTGAGAGGGAGAACCTAGAACTTGAGCAGTTTATAGAACAGGGCACTAACAAAGGGATTGACTCTCTGCCTTAAGACAAGTTTGACAGAGTGCAACAGCTCTACCTCAATAGATCCAAAAAAAAGGTTGCTAGAGTCAAACGGAACTACGATAGCTAGGAGAATAAAGGGGTCAAACAGATGGAGATCACACTAGGAAACTCCACCAAAAATCCAGGCAAAAATGGAGGAAGAAGAAGACAGAACGATCTCCTATCAGAATGCGGGAAACTCCTGATTAATTCAGGTAAGATGAAAGATCTTACCAGTTACTCTTTTACAAACACCTCATTATGAAGCTCACAACCTGGAATATTAGGGGGCTAGGCAGCAAAAGAAAGCAAAGAAATCTCAGTAATAGGATAAAAGAAGAGAAACCAGATATGGTTTTCATACAGGAAACCAAATTCTCAATAGAAAAGATCAGGGACCTCCATTGGAAATGGCTCAACAACTATGAGTACCTGGAGGTCAAAGCCAACAACACAGCGGGGGGAATTCTTACCCTCTGGAATCCTCAAAAAATTGAGAGCACAGATGCATAAGCATCTAGAAATCATCTCTCTATTATAATCCAACCTATGGGGGATAGAGATTGTTACTTGACTACAAATGTCTATGGTCCTCAACTGCTTGAGGATAAACTAAGACTACTCACCTCACTAGAGGAACTAAGAGGAAGACATCCAAGCATCCCCTGGATTTTTGGGGGGGACTTCAATATGATCAAATCACTTTCAGAAGAAAAAAAGGGGGAAGCAGAATGTTGGGGTGAGACTCACTCACATTCCAGAACTTCTTAGATAACATGAGACTGGTAAGCATGGAGACAATAAATGGCATCTTCACTTGGAATAACAAGAGAGGGGGAACAGCCCAAGTTGCTTCGAAATTAGATCGCTTCATAGTTTCGGAGGATCTCCTTCTATCGGGTCACTCCATGACCGCATGGATTCTTCCTTTTGGGGGTTCGGATCACTGGCCTGTTCAGTTGGACGCTTCTTTCATCGGAACACCAAGAAACAGACCTTTCAGGTTTGAAAATGCCTGGCTCACTCATCCAAACTTCTCCAATAACATTAGAAAGTGGTGGGTGGAAGACATGCCCACTCAGGGCACAAAAATGTTCATCCTGCATCAACGCCTTAAACATATCAAACAAAGGCTCAAAGAATGGAACCGAAATGAGTTTGGCAACATTTTCGAAGCCAAGAGAGAAGTGGAAAGTAAATTACAAGAAATCAATCAAATTCTCATCAAGGAAGGATTCACAGAGGAGAGGAAGGTATTGGCGAACTCTCTACAGCAGGAATGGGACAATAGATGTCAGCAGGAGGAGATCTTCTGGAAACAGAAATCTAGAGTAAAGTGGATTAAAGAAGGGGAGAGAAACACCAAATTCTTCCATAAATCTACTATGAAACACAGGGCACATAACAGAATCATGAAGCTACTGGATACTCAAGGGAAGGAGTTAAAGACTCACAAGGAAATGGAATCGGTGCTGCTTCAACATTTCAAAAGTATAGCAATGGAAACCTTGGCAGATAGATCACACTCCATTAAGTACTTCACTAAGAATATTCCCAAGTTGGTGACCAGGGAAGACAACTACAATCTCAATAGGCCAGTAATGGAGGAAGAGGTCAACGAAGTGATCAAAGAGATGCACAACGGGAAAGCTCTAGGACCGGATGGTTTCAATGTAGATTTCTTCAAAACTTGTTGGGAAATAGTCAAACACGACATTCTTGATGTGGTAGAGGACTTGAGAACATCCAGAAAAGTTCTCAGAGTGATTAATGAATCTTTTATAGCTTTAATCCCTAAACAGGAAAAGGCAATGACTCCTGAAAAATTTAGACCAATAGCTCTTTGCAATGTGGTGTACAAAATCATTTCCAAAGTTATAGCTAATAGACTCAAACCTCTACTACCATCGCTAGTTTCAGAGGAGCAGACTGGGTATGTGGAAGGCAGACAAATACTCAACAACATCATCCAAGCACATGAAGTGGTCCATTCCCTCAAGACCTATAAGCAAGCAGGAACGATAATACAGCTGGACGTAGCAAAGGCCTATAATGAAATTAGCTGGCAATATATAAAGGAAATCCTTAAAGCTTATGGCTTTGACTTTAACTAGATAAAGTGGGTCATGGCACTGGTCACCACAAGCAAGCTGCTCTATCCTTCTCAACGGCTCACCTTCCAACACTTTTAGGCCTTCACGAGGCCTTAGAAAAGGCGATCCTCTCTCCCCATTCCTTTTCATTCTCATGATGGAAGGATTGGGCAGAACGATCAATACAGCCAAGAAGGAAGGAAGAATCAAGGGGCTAAAACTGACTTAGAATGGGGAGGCATTGACGCATCAATAATTTGTGGATGACATAATGCTACAAGGCACACCCACTGTCAAGGAAGCCAAAGCCCTTAAGCAAAACCTGAATGACTTTACCCATGCTGCAGGCGCAGAGGTAAGCCTTTCAAAATCCAAAGTTTTCTTTTTCACTATAGACATTGAAATCCAAAGACATCTCTCCAGAATTCTTGGTTTTCAACAAGAGAATCTTCCCTCTAAATATCTGGGTATGCCTCTTACTAACAAACCTCTGAGTAAGGCAGTATGGGAGGCAGTGATAAATAAGCTTAAGGACAAGGTCAACAACTGGACTAATAGATCCTTGAATTTAGCAGGAAGACTAGTTCTTACAAAGGCGGTACTTCAAACCATTCCAATCTACATGTTCTCTGCCCTTCCAGTCCCTAAAGGAGTTTTACAGCAGATCAGGAACATTCAAAGAAACTTCCTTTGGGGCAAAGGGGAAGAGAAAAAGAAATGGGCCCTGGTAGCGTGGGACAAACTCTGCAAACCCAAAACCCATGGTGGTTTAGGTCTCCACGACCCGGACACCCTGAGCAAGGTCCTGGGGCCAAACTTTGGTGGAGATGGCTAAAAGAGTCCAACAATCCTTGGACCAAGTTATGGAAACAAAAGTATGCAACAAATTGGCAGGAAAAGGACCACATTCGTATGTCGGGGCACATCAGGGGTTCTCCTATTTCGAACAAGGCATGGGAGAATAGAAATTTAATACAGAATCACAGTTTCTAGGAGATCAGAAATGCGAATCTGGCCTAGTTCTGGGAGGATAACTGGCAGCAGGAATAGAATCTATGTAGAGATCGTCTAGATATCATCAAAAATGACACCCTTAATAAGGGTCTCAAGAGGGTAAGTGACAGAGGAGAAGGGAAATGGAGATTATGGAGAGTACCATCTTACAGTGTAGAAATCCCTTTGAGAACCCAAGCAAAAATTCTTGAAGAGATCTTAGAAAAGAGATAGATTCTAACCTCAACTTCGGATGATATTCTTAGATGGGGTAGAAATAACGAAGGTACTTGCAACCTCAAAGAAGCCAAAAGAATAATCACAGGATTTGACTATTCAAATGCTGACAAAACTTGGGAGAACATATGGAGCAATCCTCACCGGATGAAAATCAAAATGTTCAAATGGCTAGTTGTACACAAAAAAATTCTGACCTAGGAAAATCTCAGAAAAAGAGGTTTTGTTGGGCCTTCTAAGTGTCACTTATGTGGTCTACAGGAGGATACCACAGATCACCTTCTCAGCATGTGTGAGCTCACCTCCTCCATCTGGAACTGGGTAGCCTCTATCTTCAACCAAACAAATAGAAAGGAAAATGACATTATGGAAACTTTAAAAAATTGGAGGAAAGATTTCTCGAAAAATGAAACAATCAATGTGGCTTGGACAGTGATCCCAGGCTTCTTGATCTGGGATGTGTGGAAAGAACGCAACAATAGAATATTCAAAAATAAATCAAGCTCAACACAAGGTATTGTGGCTCAGATTCTTAATCAGCTCATAGAAACAGTTAAGGTCTTTATGAAGAAACCTCCTGGGAAACCCCCTGTTCAAAGAGACATCCTCATCTTGGAACAGCTGGGGCTTCAGGCTTATGATACAACCGATAATAATAAGAAAGCAAGGCAAAGAACTGAAAACAAAGCCTTCTGGCAACCTTCCCCTCATGGCTTCATGAAACTAAACATTTATGGAGCTTCAAAAGGGAACCCAAGGGATGTTGGTTACGGAGGTGCCATCAGAAATGAAAAGGGCAATATCTAAGTTATCTTTCATAGTCATTTGGGGAGGTCCACCAACAATATGACGGAACTCATGGCCATTGAGCAAGGCTTAGAGATCCTAACAGATTACAATCTACCCAATACAATTATAGAGGCAAACTCATAATTAATGATTAACTCAGTTAAAAGAACAAGCACTGGCTCAGCACCAAATAAAGTTTCAAGGAACTGGAGACTATCGCAAGTGTTTCATAGAGTTCAATCTCACCTCAGAACACTTAAAACTCTGAGCTTTGTTCATGTGCGAAGAGAGGCCAACGGGTTGGTAGACAAATTAGCCAATGAAGGAGTGATCTACACACGAGAAAACAAGTGCCTAGTTTGGGAGACTGTCTAGTCTGGACAGCTTGGTGAGGACTGTAGTACTCTGGCACGTGAAAATAGGGAGCATCACCAAAACTCCAAAGGAAATCAATTAACAGAAATCTCAGATGACGAAAGTTAAAGGCACAAATGACAGACAGGCTAAGTTATGGGCCTTAAACAGGATAAGGAGACAGAGGAATGGCAGGTAGAGGAGAAAGAGAGGAAAACCAAATTCTCTTTCATCAATTATCAGGGGGGAAGAACCATGAATTGAAGCGTGATTTAGGTGTTCTCCGAAAGCCGAGCCCAACTCTCCCGTGGTGAGCCATACCGAACCGAAGCTGTTCATAGTCTACAAGAAATACATAGGATAGGTTACAATACAAGAACAAGACAAGACATTACAATACAATACATCATAGTAACATCATAAAGACAAGAAATAGGAAAGAAAGCTGGAAAACACTGCATTCTTCATTGGTAAAGGTAAACACTAAGCATTGGGACTGGTTAATACAGGTTAAGACTTTCACTGTGCACTGGAAGATGAAACCACTAAGCACTGGGAAATCAAAGAAATGGTATAAATACAATACAAAAATATATCCAGGGCTTCTTCTCAAAGAAGGGGGGTTTGGCAGCCATTACCAGAGTTATTGGAAGCTCGAAGGTGTTGGAAGCGGTTTCACCAGAAAGCCTTCGATGCCACAAATGGATCTACAAGTGGCCCTCGGCAGGTTGAGAATACCGCCTTCATCAGCTTGGTACACCCTACGCATCTCTTCAACCCGAGATCAGATTCAGCCGTTGGATCGGGTGGCAGGAGATCTAGGGCTATGAACGGTAGCGCTTGTTGGCGGTGGGACCGGGGCAATTTTACTACAGTAGCCCTGGTTTTTAGGCGGCTCTATCTACTTAAGCGGTTTTTAAGAAATGCATGCGATGCCATTAATCATGCAACACGTGGCTCCAGACACAAAGGAAATACCGCCTTCATCACGCGAGTAACGGTCGTGCATGTAGTCTGCGTGATATTCTTCTCAACCGTCGGATCGAGAGGTAGCAGATCGAGGGTTGAGGTTGAAAGGGCTAGTTGGTGGTGGGACCGAGATGGTGTGGCCATAGTTTCCCACGTTTTCGGGCATCAAATCAACCACAATCGGACTTTCGGTAAAGTCAATGACCAAGTGACAAATAGTTCCAGGATCAATGTGCATCTTGGGCGGCTGATTCCCATCAATTCCGCGAACTTCAATGGTCGGAGATCAGCGGCTCAGATTTGCAGATATATCTATACTTCTAAGGGTGACACTCCTAAGCTTTGGGGTTTGTAAAGTGAATGCGCATGTGACTTTTTCTCTCATGTATATTATGTAACTTTTTTGTTGATTTAGTTGAATAGAAGGTTTGATTCTTGCCTGAGCAAAAAAAAAAAAAAAAATTAAATCGGCTTAGATTCATCTTAATTTTGGATCTACCAAGCACCGAGAGGGATCAAATCTCTTGGGATACAAACCTCTTTTAAATTGAAAAGATATTTTATCTCTCTCAACACTTGTAGGTCTAAAGTTAAGATGGATATAGGGTGGTATGTAGAGTGTTTTTTATGTATTGTAAAAGTATGTACAATTACTTATAAAATTATTTTGTAATGTATTGTAAAAAAAATTACTAATTAATAACTACTTTAAATTGGATTGTATGTCATGTGCGATTATTTAATCTATCCAAAACAACACATTGAATTTTAATATAACTAGTCTCGATATATTTCAATAATAATAAAAAAAAATGAAAATAGCATTAAAATACCATTTCTAATGGAAAAAACACTTTAAATACAACATAAAATTAGGAGATAAATATACACAAACCTACTAAATACAACATAAAAATACATGCTACAAGACCATTATTAATAAATCATGCTTAAAATGTTGAATTTTGGTTCAAGGTCTAACACTAAAGCATAATTTACAGTTCTTTGGGCCCTCTTAGATATTGTTGTCTCCATGAACATTATCTCTCTTTAGATTTATGGAGATTCAAAGTGTGTGATTGTAACACCCTCCTCCCACAATTACCCAAGTTAATCGGTCCGTTGGAGTAAACCTGTGACGAGAGACTACTATGATGTGATTCAACTCCCCATGTACAGTTAAGGAAGTGGAACCAATAAAACAAAACCATTGTGACCTTCCACACATGCTAAAGAACCTTCAAGAGCCAACCAACACTTCTAGGTGACCAAACCCTAAGACTTCTTGACATTTCAGTGATTTGGAACCCCAATTGCTCTCATGACAAGCCATGCATGCGATTGGGGCCTTCCAGTCGCTCCCACAACAAGGGCATGCAAGTGACTGTGGACCTTTTCAACTAGTTCTGAGCCAATGACCCCGGATTTTGTGCCACTTTTTCAGGGCCAGGACTCAGGCCACTGCCCAGAGCTTCATGAAACTTCCAAAAATTATAAATGACATTAGAACAAAGATACTAATGCAAACACTTGATAAATGACTTGACTAGACCTCTATTAGCCATGACAGACATTTCTTCAAACATGTCACAAATTTGCAATCTACAGGCCATAACATCAGATCTGAGCATATGGGTCTCATACTTATTTGAGATTCGTAAAGAAGCATTGTTGCCATATCAAAATAGTTGCACTATCATCTATTAGGTCATGTATTCATTGTACTTTCAATTACTAATCAAAACATGACAAGAGCCATACATCAAGTCTATCATAAAACATATTCATAACCAACATATAACCAACAAAAATAACAAGGATATAAAAAACATAAAATCCACATATAAGCCAATATATTTACACATGAAATACTGAGGAGAAAGAAATCTTATTAATGAATGCAAAATCCAACAAGGTTTGGGACTTCCACAAACCACCCGACCATAGATTGACTGAACCAAATATTTCTTTCATCCAATCACCCCCATGCCATATTCCAAGCATGAATGTGGGACTCAAAACCAAACCAAACCAAACCAGGTTCCCTTAGGCTTTACCGCAATCCCCACCGGATCAATAAGCCCTAAACAAGCATGGATTTCACTGTATTTCTCCACCTTCACCGTGAGGAATTCTCCTATCTCCTAGTATTTAGTCTTTACCATATATCTTGCCATACAACAGTCAAGGATTCCTAGGCATATTCAAGACTCCACCCTCCAGGCTTTACCATATATCTCTCCATTCACCGGTCAAGGATTCCTAGGCCTAATCGAGGGCACACACCTCTAGGATTTTCCGTATATTGTGACATTCATCGGTCGAGGATTCCTAGACCCACTGAGGCACACAAAATCCGGCTTTACTGCAATCCCACCTTCTCCGGTCCAGGGATTCCTAGGCCTTGTGTTCTTTCTTTTAGAGACCACCCCACTCAGTTTCGAAACCATCTGGCAATCCAGCTCAACCAAATACAAGAGAACCCATCACACCATGGCTATCCTGAAAATGGCAAGGCATGGCTAAAGATCGTTGTCACACATGGAAAAATCCATGTCAATGACAACAAGAGAACTAAATATACACATGCATGCCAAATCTAGCAAGGAAATCACACATGCAAATCGATACTTGCAAGTAATCCCATTGTAGCTTCTTGATCTTGCTCTTCCTTGCTTGATTTTTCTTTCCCTTTGCCTTCTTTTTCCTTCCTTTGCTTTTCTTGATCCAATGCTGAAGTGATCCAATAATGCTCTAAGTGTCCAAGAGTATGAGAGAGAGAATATACAAAGAGCTCCAAAAATGGATTGACAAAAATCTGTGAACTGATCCTCATAAGCCTTTTTATTAATGAGGCCTCTATTTTCTTCATTTTCCATTATTTTCCTTCATTTTCCTCCTCACATGCAACTTGTGACCTTTCACCTTCCTTTTCTCCTAATTTCCATTACTTTCATAAAAAAATGTCAATTAATGCCTCTTGTCTTTCCAAAGCCTTTGTCATTGTCATTGCCAAATTCCTTAGCCATAATAAACTGAAATGAATACCCACTTGGATATTTTGCCCAACATTGAACTTAGAATATGTGTCCCATGACCTTCGTCTTATTTTTTTTTACATGAATTTGTTACCAGGGCTGTTACAGAACCCTCCCCCTTGGGGGAACATCATCCTCAATGTTCAATGACATCTACAATAAGAAAAAACACTGAAAAACCAAAACATATTTCTTATGGAGCTTTATAACTTAGCTTGTTGTAGTATTTACAATGACATCCTGCTAAAAACATGACAATCATACCGTTTACAGGAGGTTTAAAACATAACTCATTACAGTATTTACAATAACAACCACATATACACATGCACATTGCTTCAACCAGCAAATAATCATACAATATTTACAATAATATACACATATACACGTATGCCCATTTTCTCTGACCAACAAATAAAGGGATACGATGTCTGTACCCAAAACAAGGGAATCCAAAGGCTCACACCTACGCCCTCAAAAGTAGTACCAAAATTCACCTCCTTCTCAGGAAGTCCAAAATCCACTGCCAAAGTCAATCTTGCATCCAATGTCCAACGCTACAATCCTGCGTTGTTGTCCTCTCAGTGAACAGTTACCGGCTCATTGTTTCAAGGCACACTCCCAATGTGCATTTGATTCCATCTAGCAATGCTAATGACCAAAACCAATTCATTCCCCAACCTTCCCTTCTCTGCTACATATTCCCTCAGGCAATCCAGTAACCCCCTTCCATGCAATCACTCACCTTCCAAGTTCCCCGACATCCCCTAGGCTTCCTCACATCGGAAGGTCAAAAAACTAAGACATATACCTGCCTCAAACCATCATATCGATCATAGCATGCTCATGGCAATCAAAATTTTTTGGGTACTAGTGTCCCACAATGGCGTTGCTCCTGAAGTTCTTTACCAACATACTTCTGCTTGTTCCAATTCCTTTTGATGTTGCTAATTCCTTGACAGCCAATTCCAACCACCCAAAACCGAGCATTTTTCCATGCTTTACTGTACCAAGCACATAATTTCCATTAGACTCAAAACGAATTGAAATAAATCCAAATCATACCTCATTGATAGCTCGTCAACGAGGTACCCTTGCAATTTTGTTTACTCCCTGTCATAACAAGCCAAACAACCTCTTGACCAAATCATCATGTAAAAAACATATCACATCGGGTTAGCTCAAAACATAACCATCATGGATCAAAATCATAAACCACATCCTATCATCATAAACCAGAATCACAGATCACATGTAACCATCATAAACCAGAATCATATATCACATGCATAAAAACTGAAATAAATATTGATACTTATCCTTTAATCGATCATTTGCTTCTACCTTTATCCTTTTCGTACACACCAGATTGGTTGCCACACCCAACAAAAACCTAGTACAATTTTCTTTTGTTCAATCATGTACACATACCCAATGTATATCACAACACATACATCCACACACAACATATGACACCACACAATGCATACACCTACAATCGGTGTACAACACAATACAAATACATACATAGAGTACAACACAATGAATACACATGTCACAATACCATGACTATGAAATGCACATACATAGTAGCCCTATAATACTAGTGATTCCCCCATTACTATTGTCATTGCCTTATTGTTATTATTGTGCCCATATTGTCCCCATATTGTTATTAGTGTTCCCCATAGAAGCCCACTATCTTTATTGTTGTGCCCTTATATTATTATTTTTATGTCGGCTTTGATTATATTGTGACCCCTTAGACTCCTATATATAGAAAGGAGGTTTATTCATTTGTATCATCCAAGATTTGTTCATTTGTGTAATGTAAAGGAGGTTGCCCCCTCGAAGAGGCTAATTTCTAAGGCGTTGATCTATCTTTTCAATCTTTTTGTGAGCTAGTTTCATAGCATTTGGTATCAAAGCTTTGGATTCTAGGGTTTCGCTGCTCCAAACAGATCATCGTGGAATTTTTGCTATAACTTTGTTTCTGCGACATTTCATAAGCTAAAAAAAACCCATTTGAGCCGAAATCTCGATGATTCTCGAATCCAAATTTCAGATATTGTTTTGCTATATTTTCAGAGATATGATCTAAGGAAGTTGGGGTTTTTGCAGGTTCTCGAATTACATCCCAAACAGGTGACCTTGGGAAAATCGTCATAACTTTCTCTCTGAGTATCAGATTGAAATTTCGTAAGAAGTTACAAAAATAGGACGAACTGTAGTTTTCTTTGCATCGTTTTTAGGTCCGAAGGTTGAAACAGTGACACGTGGCACTTCGTACAACTTCGCTAAAAAGTGTATAATCAGGTCATCTTGGGAGATTAGGCATAACTCTTCTTGGAGAATCCAATTTCGATTAGACTGGTGGCATTGGAAAGAGGACTTAGAGGGCTACCACAGTTCACAATTTCAGACCTTGGAGATCCGAAATTTCAGAGATACATCAAATTCAATATCGAGCTCCTACAAAGTGAAAAAATGTGTGTAGTTTTTTTTAAATTTTGCATAAGTTTGGTTTGAAAAATTAGTTTGAAGGAATTCAAAGGGCATAGTGAAGCATAATTATCATTAATTGATGCCCCGAAGAAAGAAAATGGAAACACCTAGTAAGCAACCTAAAAGCTCTAGCATGACTCATGAAGAAGAGGAAGAAATGCAACATGATATATCAAAATTACGAGACCAAGTGAAACAAAACTGACTCTCACAAAAAGTAATAGAAGCTAAGATGCATGGTTTAAATAAAGGCGTGGAAGCTAAGATGGATGACATGGAAGATAAGATGGATGGTTTAAAGAAAAGCACGGAAGTTGAGATGAATGATGTGGAAGCTAAGATGGATGGTTTGGAAGTTAAGATGAATGACGTGGAAGCTAAGATGGAAGGCAAAATGGAAGATTTGAAGATAGATTTGACAAAGTTACTACAAGAAATGCTTACTAATGGCAAAAGGGTAGTAAAGGAAACTCATGATGAGAACAAAAGAAATGTTAATCATGATTTCATAGACTCTAACATTGGATTGAAGACCCACCATGTTCCAAAGATCGATATGAGGAAGTTTGATGGCAAGGATCCCATAACATGGATACTATAGATGGAGCAATATTTCGATCTCCATAATGTGCAAAACACACAAAAGGTACACATTGCAACTTTATATTTGGAACCAAATCAGTTTGTATGGTATCGATGGCTTTGCTCTCGTAAACAAATTGTCACTTGGGCAATTTTTACAGAAGAAATGATAGCACATTATGAGGATACAAAAAGAAACACCTTTTTTATCCAATTGGTAAATCACAAACAAAAGTGTTCAATGATGGAGCACATTGAGGACTTCCAAAAATTGAATATAAGGGTAAAAGATATTCCAGAGGAGCATAGGATTGATGTGTTCATAGGGACTTTAAAGGATAACATCCAACATGAGGTTCACCTTTGGGAACTTGATTCATTGGAGAAGGCATTCAGGTTGGCAAAAAAAATTGAAAGCAAAATTATGGCAACTAAGAAGCCTACCACTCACAACTATAAAGATGGAAGTGTTGTTGCCCCTAGCCTTCCACAACCTACAAGGTTGACACCACAACAATTGGAAGAAAAAAAAGCAAAAGGCTTTGTTACAGTTGTGATAGCAAATACATTAAAGGTCATAAGTGTGCTGAGAATAAATTATTTTACATAGATTGTGAAGATGAGGAACAAAAGGAACAAAAAACACCAAAAGAAGAGGATATACACCATGAACAAACCCTAGAGAAAGAAGAAATGAATCCGACCATATCTTGTAATGCATTGGTTGGAATTACCACTCCTCAAACTATCAAGGTAGAAGGACATATTAAGAAGAAAAAGGTAATAGTGTTGATTGATTCGAACAGTACCCATAATTTTTTCATTGTAAGATAGCCAAGGAATTGAATTGCTTCCTATATCCAACACCAGAGTGTCAAGTGATGGTTGCAAGTGGAGGAACCATAAATTACTCTGGAAAGTGCCATAATATCAAGCTATCCATGTGAGAATATGTATTGAATAGCCCAATGCTTTCCATTCCAATGGGTGGTGTTGATGTTGTACTAGGAGTCCAATGGCTACAATACTTGGGTACAATAGCTTTTAATTTTCAAGCATTTTTCATGAAATTTTGTTTGGAAGGAAAGGAAGTTGAATTAAGGGGTATCGCAGCGAAACTGGGAAAGATAATAAGCTCTAATGGAATGACAAAGCTTCTAAAGAAAGAACAACGAGGTGTAATTGCACAATTATGTTTGCTAGAGGTTCCCACATCGAAATCATATATTTCTCTAGATCTCCAAAAAGTATTGGACAATCATTCCAAGGTATTTGAGACTCCCAAAGGCCTCCCACGTATTCATGATCATGATCATGCTATTCATTTGATTCCAGGAAGTGTTCCTCCAAACACCAGGCCTTACAGATATCCCTATGCCCAAAAGAGTGAAATTGAACGCATGGTTGTAGATATGCTAGAGGCTAGTATAATTCAACCTAGTCAAAGTTCTTTCTCTGCTCCAGTAGTATTGGTGCACAAGAAGGATGGATCATGGCACATGTGTCCAGATTTTATGGAGCTCAACAAGCTTACTATTAAAGATAAATTTCCCATTCTTGTCATTGATGAATTATTGGATGAATTGCATGGATCAATTTACTTCACCAAGTTGGATCTTCGTTCAGGATATCACCAAATCAGAATGAATAATGAAAGCATTCCTAAAATAACATTTAGAACTCATGAGCGTTATTATGAGTTTTTGGTCATGCCTTTTGACCTTACCAATGCACCTTCTACATTACAAGGTTTGATGAATTCCATTTTCAAACCCTTCCTTAGAAAATTTGAGTTAGTATTTTTTGGTGATATACTAATCTGCAACAAGTCTTGTAAGGAGCATGTTCAACATGTTGACAAGGTGCTCAAACTATTGGAGGAGAAACAATTATATGCAAAAAGCTCCAAATGTTTCTTTGGAGTACAAGAGGTGGAATATTTGGGTCATATTGTATCTCATGAAGGTGTTAAGGTAGACCATATCAAAATTAAATCCATTAAGGAATGGAAAATCCCCAAATCCATAAAGCATATGTGAGGATTTCTTGAGTTGACAGGGTATTATCACAAGTTTGTTAAGAATTATGAGAGAATAGCAGCACCTATAACAACATTATTGAAGAAATATGCATTTTCATGGACTCCATAAGCATCAAAGGCCTTTCAACATCTTAAAGAGGCAATGTGCCAAGCACTGGTCTTAGCTATGCCGGACTTCACAAAAACCTATATTGTGGAATGTGATGCCTCAAGAAATGGAATTGGTGTTGTTTTGCAAGAAGAAAGACCCATTGCTTTCGAAAGTCATCCAATCAAAGGAAAGTATTTACACAAAGCTATTTATGAGAAGGAAATGTTGGCAATACTACGTGCACTTAAGAAATGACGACCCTACCTAAAAACGGATCATGATAGTCTTAAATACTTTTTAGAACAAAGATTATCTTTAGAAGAGCCGCAAAAATGGGTCACAAAGATGTTGGGTTATGACTTTGAAATCATCTACAAAAAATGGAAGCAAAATGTTGTGGCAGATGCATTCTCAATAAAGGATGAGAATGTGGAAGCATTGCTTTGTGCCATTTCTATTATCCAACCAGATTGGATAAACGAAGCAAAGGATGAATGGAAGAATGACGAAGAAGTGTAGGCACTCATTCAAAAGTTACAACAAGATCCCAGTACATCTGATACATTTAGCTGGAAAAATGATTCGTTATGGTACAAATATCACTTATACCTATGTAATTATTCCCAACTCAAACAAAAGATTCTTATGGAATCACACTCTTCTCCCTTAGGAGGGCACTTAGGATTTTTAAAAACTTACCACAGGGTTAAGAAGGAATTTTTTTTGCATGGCCTTAAATCGGATATTCAAAAGTTTGTAGCGAAATGTTTGGTCTACCAACAAAATAAAGTTGAAGCAATTAAGACCCCAGGTCTATTACAACTTTTATCCATTCCAAGCCAACGTTGGGAGGAGGTTTCAATGGATTTTATCACAGGTTTACCCAAGTCCTAAGGAAAGAGAATCATCATGGTGGTAGTTGATAGACTTACCAAGTACGCACACTTTTGTGCATTATCTCATCCATTTAAAGGCAGTACAATTTCTACTGCATTTATGAAAACAATTAAAAAGCTACATGGAAACCCAAATATTATTGTAAGCGACAAAGATCACATTTTTACTGAAATTTTTTGGACGTAATTATTTTCTTATCTCGGTACTCAGTTAGCTCATAGCTCATCTTATCATCCTCAATCTGATGGGCAAACTGAGATAGGAAACAAATGTTTGGAAGGATATCTTCGTTTCTTTGTCTTTGATAAACAGACACAATGGGTCAAATGGTTGCCTCTGGCTGAATGGTGGTATAACACTTCGTTCCATACTGCAGCAAAAATGACCCCACTTATGGCACTGTATGGATATCATCCACCATCCATCACATCATATTTAAGAGAAAGTTATAAGGTTCAAGTAGTGGAAGATCACATCGAGCATCAACAACAAGTTCTCCAACTCTTAAAGGATAACCTCACTTTGGCATAGAATAGAATGAAACAATAGGCAGAACAACATCACAGCGAAAGAAGTTTTAATGTAGGTAACTGGTTATTCCTACGGCTACAACCATATAAACAAATTTCCCTCAAGCAAGCTAAGAAGGATAATAAATTATCATCAAAGTATTATGGTCCATACAAGGTGTTGCAAAATATTGGTACTATGGCATACAAATTAGAGCTTCCTGCAGCTTCCCAATTGCACCCAGTTTTCCATGTTTCATGTTTAAAGAAGGTTATAGGTGACAAGCTCCCAGTTCAAACAATATTTCTAGAGCTTGACGAGGAAGGAAAAATCATATTGGAACCTGAAGCAGTCGTAGAAACAAGAACTCAACAGCTACGAAATCGATCAATTTCGGAGTATCTCATCAAGTGGAAGAACTTACCCGCTGAATATTCCACATGGCAGGATGAGAATTTTATACAGAAGCATCCAAAACTACTCAATCATTGAGGACAACACTTTTTTGAAGGAGAGGGGCATGTTAGGTCTCTATAATACTAGTGATTCCTCCATTATTATTGTCATTGTAGCCCTTATTGTTATTATTGTGCCCCTATTGTCCCCATATTGTTATTAGCGTGCCCCATAGAAGCCCACTATTGTTATTATTGTGCCCTTATATTATTATTATTATGCCGGCTTTGATTATATTGTGACCCCTTAGACTCTTATGTATAGAAAGGAGGTTTAGTCATTTGTATCATCCAATAATTGTTCATTTGTGTAATGAAAAGGAGGTTGCCCCCTCAAAGAGGTTGATTTCTAAGGTGTTGATCTATCTTTTCTATCTTTTTATGAGATGGTTTCATAACATGCACGTACACAAAACGACATGTACAACATGCACCCAATACCACATGTGCACAACACAACATGTACGACGTGCACACAATACCACATGTACAACAATGCCGCCTGCACAACGTGTACAAAGTGCCACATGTACACCGCACAACGTGTACACAACACCACATGTACAGAACACCATATGCACTATATGTACACGACACGACATGTACACAACACCACATGCACGACATGTACACAACACCACCTGCACACAACACCACATGTACAATATGTACAGAACACCACATGTACAATCATGCACATAACACCATATGTACATAGCACCACATGTACAACACGCACACAACACCATATGTACATAGCATTGCATATACAACATGTACATAACACCATATGTACACAGCACCACATATCCAACATGCACACAACACAATATCCACACAACACCGCATATCCAACATGCACACAGTACGATATGTACACAACACCGCATATCCAACATGTACATAGTACCATCTATACCCAACAATGCATATGCAATATACACACAACACCATATATACAACTGGCACACAACATCATAGGTACACAATATTGCATATACTACATGTACACAACACCAATATTGCACATCCTAAGGCCACACTGTCCTTACCAAATGACCCTACTTCTAGTGTCTTATCCATGCTTGTCCCAGTATAACACAAAGCACACTACTTTCATTCCGCTGATGTATCCCTCAACACAGCGTATCCATAACATAAACGTAGGCATAGTACAAACACATAATATCAAATCATATCCACATGATACTGACCTCATAGATTTGTCAGGGCTACTCTTCCCACTTGATTCCTCATAATTCCAGGAACCTCTTCATGCCATTCACTTGCATAAGCAATCATTCCTCCATAAGCATGATCCCTGATGACCCTATCAGACAATGACATACATACATACATACATATAAACATTAACATAAAACAATGATGATATTTGGCTACCCTATCAGACACGACATACATACATACATACATGTATAAATATATAGACACCAATATAATCATGATCACAACATAATTACCAAATACCATAAGGTCAAGGTTAAGAGAACTCCCTTTATTCGTGCACAACATTGTGAACAATCGTTCCCAACATAGCCAAGGCATCTGATGCCTCAGATCCATTTACTTCACCTTTCCTATTACCTTTCTCATGACTATCCTGCCACATTATCCATTTACCCCAATGGACCCAACCAATCCAACTGGTTGTACAATCACCTAACTTCATCCAGAACTTACATCACCTGTTAGGTTTCATTTAGCTCTTCCCGAGCTGCATTAACTTCCTCCTTCCCAACCAATTACCAAGACCCTCAAAACATAAAGACAGGAACAAGAAACAAACAAGAAGAAAACCATGAAACACCAATAGCAACACGACGTCACAAATAAAGTGGCAAGGACTTGCACCAGACATAAACAAAGCCACAAATCAAGCACAACAAATCACAAAAGGCCAAAAGCACAAGACTGGCAACAAACACCATGAACCAATCCCCATGGTTCCGAGTGCTTCCAAAGGAAACCTCAACCCAAGCCTTCTTCAAGATTTCATGGAAGTCTCTTGCCATGCAATCCCATGCATCATACTGCCATAAACACATAATTGTCAATGCATAAATAAATATAACAATATGCCAATTATCTTACCTTGTTGTGCCAAACACGTTGCCTTGTAACTAAACACACATGTCAACCACATGTTCCAAAGATCAAGACAACATATCTATCAATCTGGAATCACCCTTTACAAAGTCTAACAACCATGTCATAATCAATAATCAACTCACATTCATTAGTCATAATACATAATGCTACAACTATCACCTACTTACACTCAAGTACATATCAGTTGTCTCAACAAATATGTGTTAGTAAAACCATCTTAAAACAAGATCATTTCTTCATGCAATCTTATAGACACGTACTCATATCATGCAATTAATCAAACATTCAAACAATAGATAGATGGCATAAAGACACCAAACACTCAAACACTAAATAGACGACATAATCAAACATTCAAGCACCAAGCATTCGACATAAGAAAACTCATACTGTAATATATCTCAGGGAAGGTTATCTTGTCTGCACAATCAATCTAAATTAACATGATATGACTTCACAGCATATCAACTCAAACTTAAATAAGGTCATGATATATATAACAATAACTATCTAACATGTTCACATCATAAACTCATAAACAATTGTCATCCATGCATAACAATCACATATGCACAGTCAGTCTAGATTAGTATGACATAATATCACAATATGTTAACTCATACATGAATGCCATAACCATAATCATCTGCATAGGTCAATCCAAATTAGCTCAAAACACAATAACATCAAGACCTCAGCTGCAATGACCACAACCATCATGCATATGACCACAGTGCATATAGCAACAAGTTACTATCCTTCATGACTATCTCACACGTGTGCATATGACTACGTTGATCAACTAGCATTTATCATACATGTAACCACAATATGTAACACCTTCCTCCCACATCTACCGAAGTAACTGGCAAACTAGGGTAAACATGTGACGAGAGGCTACTATGATTGGATTCAACCTCCTATGTGACCTTAAAGAAGTGGAATCGATGGAAACACAACATACAAACCTTCCACATCAGCTACAGGACTCTTAGGAACCATCCCAACCACTCAGGTAGCAGTCCCCTGGGTCCCATTGAGGTTTTAGACCACTTGACCCCCGGATCCTCCCATGATATGGACTTGAAAACGTCTACGAGACTTTGGACAATCTCATGCCAAGGCATGCCAGCGTCCAGGGATTATTTTTCCCAGTGTTGTGCCAACATCCCTAGGATTTGAACCACTTTTTCAGGCCCAAAGCCCAGGTCACTTCCCAAAATTGAATGGCACCTTCAGAACATAAAGATAATAGGGAAACAATGATGCAAATATGAATACTTGAACAAGCCTTTAACCAAACCACTACTAGCCATGACAAAAATTTGTCAAACATATCACAAATATGTAATCTATAGGTGTAAACAATAGATTTAAGCATAGGGGTCTCATACTTATATGAGAATCGCTACGAAGCATTGTTCCCTTATATGATTTGCTCCATTATCATCTATTAGGTCATAGATACATTGTTCATTCATTTAAAAGTAAAAGCATGATGAAAGCCATACATAGCCATTATCATAAAACATATACATAACCAACATAAAGCAACAGAAATACCAAAGAAATCACAGCCATATGATCCACATATAAACCAGTGAAATACTCGTAGAAATACAAGGAGAAATAACCTCATATTGATGATGCAAAATCCAAACCCGGGATGGGACTACCACGTTCCACTCGACCATAGAATGGCTGAGCCAAATCTCTCTTCAGGCATTCACCCTTGTGCCATATTCCAAGCATGAATGTGGGACTCAAACCAAAAAAACTAACCAGGGCATCCCGAGGCTAAACCACCTCACCCTCATCAACGGAAACCAGGCTTTACCGTAATCCATCTCAGATCATTAGGCCAACACAGTAAACATGTAATAACAAGATTTACCATGATCTCCACCAGATCACTAAGACAACAAGCATGGATGCCACCAGATTTATCCACCTACTACGTGAGGACTTTTCCTGTCTCCTAGTCTCTCAGGCTTTACCGTAATCCACACCAGATCACGAGGCCCTAAATCGAGACCCAATCTCCAGGATTTACCGCATATCCCCACTCGGGAACCTCTTGGCTTTACCGTATATCCTACCATTCATCGACAAATATTCCTAGACCCACTGAGGCAACACAATCCTGGCTTTACCGCAACCCAGAGTATGGCTCAGGGGTTACTATGCCAGTGGCTTTATTGTGATCCACAGTCCAGTTCAGGTATCACTAGGCCATGTGCTCTATCATTTAAAGATCCACCTCACTAAGCTTTGAATCCATCCGATAATCCAACTCAACCAAACCATGAGAACCCCATCACACCATGGCTATCCGGAAATGGCAAGGCTAGGTTGACAACACTGTCACAACTGGCAAAACCCATGCCATAACAACAAAAGCACCACATGCAATACCATTCATGCCAAATATAGCAAGGAAAATACACATACAAATTGATACTTACAAATAATATTGTTGTAGTTGTTTGATCCTGCTCTTCCTTGCTTGACATCTACTTCCTCTTGCCTTCTTTGCCTTTCTTGATCCAATGCCAAAATGCTCCAAGAAAACTCTAAGTGTCCAAGAGAGAGAGAGAGAGAATAACGAGGGAGCTCCAAAATTGAACTTACAAAAGGTTACAAACTAATCCTCATAAGCCTTTTTATCAGTTAGGCCTCTATTTTCTTCATTTTCCATTATTTTCCTTCATTTTCCTCCTCACATGCAACTTGTGACGTTTCACCTTCATTTTCTCCTAATTTCCATTATTTTCATAAATAAGTGTGCCAAAATGCCATTTTGTCTTTCCAAAGTTTTAACCATTGCCTTTGCCAATTTCCTTAGCCATAATAAACTGATGAACACCCACACTATGATGTTTTTCCCAACATTCAACTTGAAATAAGTTTCCCATCAACCGTGGTTATTATTTTTGCCTTTATTAACTTTTATTACATGGGATTTTCACCAAGGTTGTCACAAAACCCTACCCCTTGGGGGAACACCATCCTTAATGTTCAGCAACATCTATAACCACAAAATTGTTGTAAGCAAAATATACTGCCGATGTAGCTTTATAACTTAGTTCGATGCAGTGTTTACAATGATCAACCTGTTGAGAAGCAAACCACAAGAAAACATAGCAAACATAACATCATAATGACATGACACCCATACCTCTTATTGGAGCTTTATAACATAGCTCATGGCAGTATTTACATCCATATACATATGTACATATACCAAAACATCACCAAACATGTACCAAAGACATATATTAGAACACCATACCAAAACTGCTTTACCTCAACCGGCAAACAATGAAAGATACATAGCCCGCATTTGATTCTCCATCTCCCATGTAGCTTCATCGAGCCCAAAGTGCTTCCATTTCACTTTAACTTGATCGATTGCTCAGTTATGGAGCATGAGCACCTTTTTATATAATATACACTGAGGCTTCGGCTGGAATTCTCCATTTGGTTCCACCTGCAATATAGACCAGTCAATCACATGATCAACATCTTGGACATACTTCTTAAACAATGACACATGGAAAACATCATGGACTTTCACTGTCGGAGACAGTGCAAGTCGATAGGCTACTGGACTAATCCTCTCAATAATGCTGAAGGGTCCACAAACCGTGGTGCCAACTTGGGACATGATCCAATCCGGAAGGAGCTCTTCTTTGGTTTGATGTGAAAGTACACTTGTTCCCCAACCTGGAACAACATGTTCTAATTTGCATAGCTCTTTTGCCTATCTTGTGTTGCCTTTAGATTCTCCTTTATAACCTACATCTCTTGTTCCATGTCTGCCAACATGTCCGGTCCAATCAACACCATGTTAATTGAATCGCTCCAACTGATGGGAGTATTGCAACTCCACCCATACAATGCCTCAAACAGACTCATCCTCAAAGATTCCTGATACCTATTGTTGTAAGTGAACTCTAACAGTGGAAGATACTCTTCCCACTTTCATTTCTCATGCATCACATACATCCTCGACATGTCCTCCATTATCCTGTTGACCCTCTCTATTTGTCCATCTTTCTACAAATGATAAGTTGTACTAAAGGCCAACTCTGTGCCCAAACCTGCAAACAACCCCTTCCAAAACTTGGAAGTGAACTTTGCATCCCTTTCTGACACAATCTTCTTTGGAACACCATGCAATCTGATCACATCTCTGATGAATACTTGTGTTACATCGCTAGCTAAGAATGTAGACTTCACTGGAATGAAGTGCACAACCTTTGTCAACCCTTCCACAACAACCATGATGGAATCATGTTGTCTTACTGTCATTGACAAACCTATGATAAAGTCCATGGAAATGACCTCCCATTTCAATTTTGGCACTGCAATCGGCTGTAGTAGTCCACCTAGATGCTTACATTCTACTTTCACACACTGAAAATCAAAACACCTAGCCACAAACTCTGCTACATCCTTCTTCAGATTCGGCCAATAATAAAATTTCTTCACTGCGGTCAACGTCTTCTAGTAGCCTGGGTGACCTGAATATGGTTTCACATGAAACTCCCTCAAGATCACCTTCTTGAGATCACTACTGTCTGACACATATATCCTGTCTCGAAATCAAACCAATCGATCTGCTGCAAGACAATAGTCCACATCCTGTGCACTTGCACCTATACCTATACCACTACCGATACCCTGCAACAACCTATGCACAATCTCCATATACCTGACATCCTGCTGACCTGCTTGCAAGATCTTATCCTATAAGTCTGTCCCATAAGAGCTCATAGTTGCTAAGTGATTTATCGATACCTGCCTGATAAGAGCATCTGCCACCCTGTTCTCCTTTCCTTTGATGTACATGATCTCGAAGTCAAACTCATTAATCATGGCCAACCGTCTAACCTATCAGGGGTTCAGATTCGGTTGGTCAAACAAATACCTCAACCCAATGTGATCACTCATTAGCACAAACCTCCTGCCAAGAAGGTAGTGCCTGCACATCTTCAATGCATGTATGATCGCTACTAACTCAAGATCATGTGTTGGGTAGTTCTTCTCATGCTTGTTTAGTTTTCTTGACTCATAGCATAGTACCTGTCCTTCCTACATAAGGACTCCACCAACTCCTCTCTTGCAAGCATCTATGCATACTACAAACTCCTTGTCAAGATTTGCAATCTTTAACACTAGAGCATGTGTCAACAACTGCTTAAGCTACTCAAAACTGACCTCACACTCCTTTGTCCATTCAAACTTCTTACTAGGATAAGCAATTTGTGAGAAGTTCTTGATGAACCTCTTGTAATAGCTTGCCAACCCCATGAAATATCTCACCTCACCCACATTTCTAGGAGCTACCCACTCCATGATGGCGCTTATCTTTTATGGATCTATTGCAATGCCCTCCTTGGAGACAACATGTCACAAGTAATGTACCTCAGTATGAAAGAAATTGCACTTTCTTAGCTTAACATACAACAGAGGCTCTCTCAACAACCTCAATACTGTTGCAAAATGATCAACATGCTCTTCCTCATTTTTAGAATATACCAATATGTCACCAATTAACACAATAACAAACTTATCCAAATACGAACGCAACACATTATTCATCAAGCACATAAATGTAGTTGGCCCATTAGTCAAACCGAATGGAACTATGGCAAACTCATAATGCCCATACCTGGTTCTGAATGCAGTTTTGTAGGTGTCCTCTTCTTTGATGTGTACCTGATGATATCCAGATCTCAAATCAATCTTCGAGAATACTATTGCTCCCTTCAACTGATCGAACAAATCATCAATCCTTGGTAATAGGTACCTATTCTTGAAGGTCACTTTGTTCAAATGCTTGTTATCAATGCACAATATGAGAGTACCATCTTTATTCTTCACAAACAATACTTGTGCACCCCAAGGTGATCCACTTGGCCTAATGTATCCGTTGTCCAACATTTCCTTCAACTGTAACTTCAACTCTACCAAATCAGGTGTGCTCATCCTGTAGGTGTTTTTGATGTTGGAGCTACCCTTGGCACTAACTCAATAGAAAAGTCTACTTCCCTGTGAGCTGGCAACTTTGAAATATCCTCGGGAGACACATCATAAAACTGTTGCAGAACTGGGTACCTGGTCAAAACATCTGCATCCTCAACTTCCTTACCTTTGTCACTAGAAATATGTACAACAAATAACACACACCCTTTCCTGTGACTGTGCTTTGCCAGCATATTTGTCACCATCCTAGCTGATGTGGCTTTCTTCTTTCCCTGCAAGACTCTTGGTTCCCCATTGTCATCCACATACTCAATTTCCTTGTCATAACAATCCACCTTGATTATGTGAAGATACAACCAATCCATGCCCAAGACATAGTCACAGACACTTGCGCATCCACTGACTTACTACTAGCATCATTCACGTCCTGTTGAGTAGATTACCGAGATCTTTTCTTAGAATCGTATCATTACTTAAAGACCATGCGACTCTGTGCACTTGGTACGAACCCTTCTTACTACATCAATCGTACACTTGACTCTTTATTTCATAGTGTGATATATCCCAGGAAATAATACCACTGGTAATTTCACTACTGTCATTTTCAGCCAAAAATACCACACATGCCAAACTCAAACTTGTATACTTGAATACTTCGAAGCTAGTTATTTCTCTAATACGACGTCGCTTAATCAATGTCGAATAAAGTATTTCGTTCAATTAGTCCGCTCCCAACTCCGTCTTGATAAGACAAACTATTACAAAATTTGAATCCTTTTTAAGCTCTATCACTAGCTTATCGGTCCCCTTCCCACCGATCATTTACAGGAGAAGCGCTTGTAAGCGCGTAACGTAAACAACCCTAGCTGTACCAGTACTAGTACCTATAACTCTCCTTGTACCAGTAACGAAGTGTATGTTTGGTTGATTGGGTGAGGTAGGTAGGGAGAATATCTATTAGTAGTAGGTCTAGTGAGATGGATAGGGGGGTATGGGGTTAACTAGCTTGGATGTATGGCTTGTAAGGATAGATAGCTTGTGTGGTTTGTTGAAATCAGTTCAGGTAGGGAGGTAATGTGGCTTGTGTTAGGTCATTACTAGCTTAACTTGACCAACTGTACAATCCATATGAGTATGCTTTGGTCTATTTGGTTGGCTAAAGGTTCCATGCGCTGGTGTTTCACAAGGTAACCAGCGCAATAGCAACACGAGTGACGTGTCCCAATGATAATCCCATAACTACTTGCTTGGTCAGATGGGATCGCTTACTTGTTGTAAAGAGTAGCTGTACGGGTTGGATGGGATGGATGGACAAGCTCGGGTGGATGGGGGATGGTACGACTAGTCTGGTTGGGATGGCTATAGAGGATGGCTAGCTGGATGGGTCTGAGAGAGAGAGAGATAACTCACAGTCAAAGGAAAGGGTCTGAGGGCGAGGGGAGGGCAAACAACCTGCATTCAATTGGTCCTTTGTGTGTGTGTGTATTGGTGTATTTATGTATGATCCCAATGGTAATACATTCAAATGTGATGCAGTAGGCATACCATTCAAATCAAATGCATAAGCTCTTACCCAATCATGAACTCGCTGTTATGTGTGGAGCATGATTGTTCAGAGGTCTTTGTTTCAGCCGGATGTATACCCCAGGAAGTTTGTACACCCCTCCACGCGGGGCGACTTGTCCCCCCTGCGGGGGTCCGGGGGGGCCATCCCCCCCGGCTGGGGGGTCTGGGGGCTAGCGGTCCCCCGGCAGGGGCTCGGGGGCGGCGCCCCCGAAGCTAAAAATAGATGTAAAATTGCCTTGTAAAAGTATAGTAATTTCTAGTCAATCTAGGCCGTTCATTAGGCGGATGATCTGACGGTAGAACTTATGTTTAGTTTAGGGTTTTTTGCCCTAGAAGGCAACCCCTCTCTTTGTATGGGGGCATTGTATTTGAGGCTGTGTAATAGATGTGTATTCGGTGAGCGAGAAACAGAGAGGTGAGACTGTGAGAGAAAATAGAGGATATTACAGCAGATCTGCTGTAGGTTGTGTCTCTTCATTTTTCTGGATAATAGAAAGGAAGGACTGGCTGTTCGGGGTGGACGTAGCCCAAATTGGGTGAACCACGTATATTTGTGTCTCTCTTGTTTTATGCGTTTTTTGTGTTTATATTTCTGCAATATTTTATGTGTTCCATTGCTCCGTAATATATAATTTTCTAACAACTGGTATCAGAGCCGAAGGTCTATTTGGCTGATAAACTCACAGGAAAGAAGGGTTCCTCGTTTGAGTGGGAGCAATGGCGGAAGATGGTAAGTTTAGGGTCGAGAAATTTAATGGCCAAAACTTCTCACTGTGGAAGATGCAGATGGAAGATTATCTGTATCAGAAAGATCTATACTTACCATTGGGTGGAAAAGCAAAGATGCCGGCGGGTATGAAAGATGAAGAATGGAACCTTCTCGATAGAAAGGCACTCGGAACAATACGGTTGTGCCTTGCAGCATCGGTCGCCTTCAACATTTCGAAGGAAACAACGACAGAGGGTTTGATTAAGACATTGGAGAAACTATATGAAAAACCCTCGGCCTCAAACAAGGTATTTCTTATGAAATGGTTATTTAATATGAAGATGTCGGAAGGTGGATCTGTTGCAGATCATTTAAATGATTTTAATACTGTTACAAGTCAGTTATGTTCTGTAGGGGTAAACTTTGATGATGAAGTTAGAGCTCTGTTATTCTTGTGCTCATTACCAGAAAGTTGGAATGGTTTAGTAATGGCCATTAGTAACTCTGTGTCTGGATCTAGTACTTTAAAGTTTGATGATGTTGTCGGTGCTATCCTTAGCGAGGAAATGCGATGGAAAAGCTCCGGTGAGACATCAGGAAATGCTTTGAGTGCAGAGTCTAGGGGAAGAAAAATGGAAAGACGAAAGAGCTCAGGATATCGCAGTAAATCAAGGAAAGGCGGATCCAAGTCCAGATCGGGGATAGTGTGCTGGAAATGTGGAAAGAAATGACACCTAAAGAAAGACTGTAGATCTCGGAAGGGAAAAGAAGGAGATTCACAGCAAGAAAACAATCATGAAGCAAATGTGATAGGTGAGGTGTTACAAGATGCTTTGATTCTTTGTTTTGAAAATATTATTGATTCGTGGGTGGTAGATTCAAGGGCCTCATTCCATGCCACACCTGATAAGAAATACTTTCATGACTATGTTCAAGGAGATTTTGGACAAGTTTGTTTGGGTGATGATAAACCCTGTAAAATTGTTGGAATGGGTAAGGTTCTTGTAAAACAACAGAATGGAAACCAATGGCTACTAAAGGAGGTAAGGCATGTTCCAGATCTAAAGAAAAATCTGATTTCAACAGGGCAATTAGGCGGTGAAGGTTGTAAGACAACTTTCACAGATAAAGCTTGGAAGGTCACCAAAGGAGCCCTGGTAATAGCAAAAGGCGAAAAAGGTTGGTACATTGTATTTATGCAATGGTATTTCTAACTCTGTTAATGCTTTAACTTCCAAAGGAGCAGATGCAACGTTATGGCATCATAGGCTCAGACACATGAGTGAAAAGGAGATGAAGATTCTTCACTCAAGGAATTTGTTGCCGGGTTTGAAGAATGTTGATTTGGACTTCTGTGAGAATTGCATTTATGGAAAACAGAAGAGAGTCAGATTTCTCAGAGTTGGGAAAGAAAAGAAGAATGAAAAATTAGAGCTTGTGCATACAGATGTATGGGGACCTGCTCAGGTATCATCTCTCAGTGGCTCTCGTTATTATGTTACTTTTATTGATGATGCAACTAGAAAAACTTGGATTTATTGTATTAAGAATAAATCTGATGTATTTGATACTTTCAAGAAATGGAAAGCTTTGGTTGAGATTGAGACAGGAAAGAAATTGAAGTGTCTTAGATCAGACAATGGAGGTGAATATTGCAACAAAGAGTTTGATAGGTACTGTTTAGAGCATGGAATTCGCAGAGGGAAGAAAGTTCCAAGAACACCACAAGAAAATGGTGTGTCAGAAAGGATGAACAAAACAATCATGGAGCGTGCAAGGTGCATGAGATTGCATGCAGGATTGCCTTTACAATTATGGGCAGATGCTGTAGATACTGTTGTTTATCTAATAAACAGAGGGCCTTCAAGTTCCTTGGATGGTGGTGTTCCGGAGGAAGCATGGACAGTTAAAAAGGTAAACTACTCTTTTTTAAAGCCTTTTGGTTGTGAGGCCTTTGTCCATATTGATAAAGAAAATAGAACAAAGCTTGAGGCAAAGTCAAAGAAATGCACCTTTATTGAATATGGTGTTAATGATTTTGGTTATCGCTTATATGATTATGAAAATCACAAAATAATTAGGAGCAGAGATGTAATATTCAATGAAAAGGTCTTGTATAAGAATCAATTGCAGGAAAAGAAACAGGAAAAAGAAAACAAAGAATACGCAGTTCTTGATGAAATCATTGAAAAAGTAAAGGTGCCTGAAAATAATAATAATAATCAACAACCACAACAGCATCAACCATCACAATAGCAACAGGCACCCCAAACACCTGAAAGTGGTGTTAGAAGATCTACCAGGATAAGTAGACCCCCTGAACGATACTCTCCTTCATTATATTATTTATTGTTGACTGATTCTGGTGAACCCGAATGTTATGAAGAAGCAATGCAGGTTGAAAGCAGGAAGAAGTGGGAGGTAGCCATGGAAGAAGAGATGGACTCCTTAATGCATAACCAGACTTGGGACTTAGTCAGGTTGCCTGCAGGTAAAACTACATTACAGAATAAATGGGTTTACAGGTTGAAGGAAGAAGATGGAGGAAAACAGAGGTACAAAGCTAGACTTGTGGTGAAGGGGTTTGCACAGAAGAAAGGTATTAATTTTGATGAAATATTTTCTCCTGTTGTTAAAATGACTTCAATCAGAACTATTTTAAGTCTAGTGGCAGTTGAAGATTTGCATCTTGAGCAGTTAGATGTAAAGACAACCTTTCTCCATGGGGATTTGGAGGAAGAGATATATATGCAGCAGCCACAAGGATATGAAGTGAAAGGGAAGGAGAAACTAGTGTGCAAGTTGAAGAAGAGCTTATATGGCTTAAAATAGGCTCCAAGGCAGTGGTATCTAAAATTTGACAAGTTTATGTCTGAACAAGGTTATACTAGGTGTCACTCTGATCATTGTGTTTATCTGAAAAAGCAAAATGATGGAAGCTATATTATATTGTTATTGTATGTAGATGACATGCTTGTTGTAGGATCTAACATGCAGGAAATAAATGTGCTCAAAAGAAAATTGGCAAATTCATTTGCAATGAAGGATTTGGGAGCTGCAAAACAAATCCTTGGTATGAGAATAACTAGAGACAGGAAAAATCGCAAATTAACATTGTCTCAGGATGAGTACATACAAAAGGTGTTGAAAAGATTTAACATGCACAATGCAAAACCAGTTAGTACACCTTTTGCTAGCCATTTCAAACTTAGTAAGGAAATGTGCCCAAAGACCCAGGAAGACATGGATTATATGTCTAAAGTTCCATATGCATCAGTAGTTGGAAGCTTAATGCATGCAATGGTCTGCACAAGGCTTGATATTGCACATGCAGTGGGAGTTGTAAGCAGGTACATGAACAATCCAGGAAAGGAACATTGGATGGCAGTGAAATGGATTCTCAGATATTTGAGAGGTACCACAAATCAAGCATTATGCTTTGGTGGTTCAAACATTTCTCTACAGGGATATGTTGATGCAGATATGGCAGGTGACAGAGATAATAGGAGGAGCACTACAGGATATGTATTTACTGTTGGTGGAACAGCTGTCAGTTGGGTTTCAAAAATCCAAAGTGTTGTTGCACCTTCAACAACAGAAGCAGAGTATGTTGCTGCTACAGAGGCTAGTAAAGAAATGATTTGGTTACAAAGGTTTATGGGTGAATTGGGTAAGGAGCACGATATGGGCACGTTATACAGTGATAGCCAAAGTGCCATTCATCTTGCAAATAACTCAGCATTTCATTTCAGGACTAAACACATACAGCTCAAGTACCATTTCATACGATCAGTGTTGGAAGATGGAGAGTTGAAGCTAGAAAAGATACACACTAGCCAGAATCCTGCAGATATGCTAACAAAAGTTGTAACCAGGGAGAAACTGAGAACATGCTCAGTTTCAATTGGTCTTCAAGGATGACGATGAAAATGAGAAACAGCCAGGTCCAAAGAGGAGTCATTGTCAAGCAAATGAAGCAACAGTGGAGTTGCTACAATCATTCTCTAAGTGGGAGATTGTTGTGTGTGGAGCATGATTGTTCAAAGGTCTTTGTTTAAGCCAGATGTATACCCCAGGAAGTTTGTACACCCCTCCACATGGGGGGGTGCGGGGGGGACTTTTCCCCCTCGCGGGGGTCCTGGGGGGTCTGGGGGCCAGCGGTCCTTCGGCGAGGGCTCGGGGGCAGCGTCCCCAAAGCTAAAAATAGATGTAAAATTGCCTTGTAAAAGTATAGTAATTTCTAGTCAATCTGGGCCGTTCATTAGGCGGATGATCTGACGGTATAACTTATGTTTAGTTTAGGGTTTTTTGCCCTAGAAGGCAACCCCTCTCTTTGTATGGGGGCATTGTATTTGAGGCTGTGTCATAGATGTGTATTCGGTGAATGAGAAACAGAGAGGTGAGACTGTGAGAGCAAACAGAGGATATTACAGCGGATCTGTTGTAGGTTGTGTCTCTTCATTTTTCTGGATAATAGAAAGGAAGGACTGGTTGTTCGGGGTGGACGTAGCCCAAACTGGGTGAACCACGTGTATCTGCGTCTCTCTTGTTTTATGCATTTTCTGTGTTTATATTTCTGCAATATTTTATGTGTTCCATTGCTCCGTAATTATAATTTTCTAACACTCGCTTCTTTATACCTGTAGCCAACTGCACTAACCAAGATTTTGCATGTGATTCCTTACTCAAACCACACTTATCCACCAAGTTAGGACTAACATAACTATAATTAGATCCAGGGGCAGTCGAAATAGAAATAACTTGATCACAAAGCTTACCATCAATCTCAATGATAGATGCCTAATGGTTTGCCTATTTATTATCTAACGCTTCATAAATACGAAGAACGCTCTAGCCAACATCCCCAACAAACTGTGCCTCCTGCGCACTATATATCTGAGGCCTACCACCCTGATTATGTGGACAATCTCTCTTAAGGTTCTCCTTATTGCATGTCCAACACTTCAACCAACCAATACCCTCACCTCTATGTTGTTGTTGTGACCCATGTCCCTGTTTAGCTGCATTGAACCTCTTTTGTGGTGCCACATTTTCTTTCTCGTATGCATTATAAGGCCTTGCTCTTTTCAGCTGCCATTTACCTTTACCTTTGTCTTTTCCTTTCCATCCTTGCTGAGATTCATTCTTACTCTTTGATTGTTCATAAAAATGCTTCCATTTCCCAATTACTTCCTCAAGTGACCAAGGCTCATCTTACTCAATCCAATCACTAAATGTTAATGGCAATACACTTACAAATTGCTGAACTTTAGCCTTCTCATCTTTAAGATACAATACATACCTCAATAACTCCAAGAACTTAGTTGTGTACTCTTCATCTATCATTGATCCCATCTTTAGCTCATAGAATTCTTTGGCCTTACTGTCATAGTACCTTTTTGACAAGTACTTCTTCCTAAAAAGCCTCTGGAACTCGTGCCAAGTCAAGTCATTTGTCTTGATGTCTCTAACCCGCTTCACATCTTCCCACCAAATGTCTGCTTTACCTCTCAGGCTGAAGATAGCTATTTTGGCCTTCATATTATCTGTGTACTCATGCAACTCAAAGAATTTCTTCATCCCAAGTATCCAAGCCTCTGCATCTTCCAACTTCTTCACATCTCCATCAAAAGTAGGTGGCTTTGCTTTCTTAAACTCATCTGGAAAGTATCCCCTATCACTCCTCCTGTAAGGATGATAATGATGACGATCATGATGCCTATCAGAACCAGAACTAGAATAATACCTGTATCCATCACCTCTCATATCCGGAGTATCCAACAATCTACCATATCTAACCGTGTCATATCTATCCAACTTCTAGCCACCATGAGACCTACTGCCATATTCCCCATTAGTTTTGTCCTCATGTCCATGGCTGATCCGAAGTAGCCCTTGTCGCTGCAATTCTAACAAACTTTGAAGAAGTATTACATTAACCTTTGCTTGTTTCTCTTGTGCCTGTATGATTTTGTCATTGTCTACCTTACAACTCCTTATTTCTTCCTTCAAGCTTCTCAATGTGTCTACCAAATCAAAAGAGTGCCCAACACCACGTTTCTCATCTAATTCATAGGGAGAGTCTTTGTAGTCTACCATCTTGTTAGTCATTTGAAATCTTTCCTGCAAGGCATACTATGTCAGCTAAACCAAATTACAATAAACCACGTACCTTAGCAAGATTAAGGGAGGATATCTCATCTGCAAGATCATCCAAATCAAGATACATGTATAAGAATAATCATAACAACATATAAACATATAATACATAAGCATATAACCATGTAACCACCAGTTTAGCTAGAGTCCAGTCATCAATGCATGACCATATCAACTACACATACTCTGACCTCATGCATGAAAACAATAACCATACCAACGGACACTAACAATACACAAGCATAAACAACATGTAACCAATCATACAATCATGACGGCATACTTCATAACAACAACATCCTCTTTCACATGGCGACATCATTACAACCATGACTGATACCATGCATATGCAACAAGCACATATGCCACAAGGATGATTAACACATGTGCAAACGACATGAATGCATGACCAACACACCGCCCATCCAGTCCGAGGGGTGAACCATGCTCTGATACCACTCTGTAACACCCTCCTCCAACATCTACCCAAGTAACTAGCCAACTGGGGGTAACATGTGATGAGAGGCTACTATGATTGGATTCAACCTCCTATGTGACCTTAAGGAAGTGGAATCGATTGAAACACAACATACAAACCTTCCAAATCAACTACAGGACTCACAGGAACCATCCCAACCTCTTAGGTAGCTAGCCCCTGGGTCCCATTGAGGTTTTAGACCACTTTCCCCCAGACACTCCCACGATATGGACCTGACAATGTCCAGGATGCTCTGGACACTCTCATGACAAGGCATGCCAGTGTCCAGAGACTATTTTTTCCAATGTTGTGCCAACGTCCCCAGGATTTGAGCCACTTTTTTAGGCCCAGAGCCCATGTCATTGCACATAATTGAATGACACCTTCATAACAGAAAGTTAACAGGGAAACAATGATGCAAATATGAATACTTGAACAAGCCCTTAACTAGACCCCTACTAGCCATGACAAAAATTTCGTTAAACATATCACAAATATGTAATCTACAGGTGTAAACAACATATTTAAGCATAGGGGTCTCATACTTATCTGAGAATCACTATGAAGCATTGTTCCCTTATATCATTTACTGCATTATCATCTATTAGGTCATAGATACATTGTTCATTCATTTACAAGTAAAAACATGATGAAAGCCATACATAGCCATTGTCATAAAACATATACATAACCAACATAATAGCAACATAAATACCAAGGAAATCACAACCATATGATACACATATAAACCAGTAAAATATGATGGGTTGTGTTATATTCTTTCCACGTAGTTAACAGGGGGTTTGAAGGGCACCCGTAACCCCACTTTATGGGGTCCGGGGCAGCGCCTCGGAAAATTTTGGCTTTGGACCCTATGTTAGGTTGGGCGGACGCACCTATGATTTTGTGCATGTTTTTCACACATGTTTTTTGGATGTGATGGTTTTTTGGTCCATGGTATTGGATGCGATGGTTTTCGGTCCATGGTATTGGATGCTTCGGCATGTATAAATATGTATTGTAACATTGAAAGGAACTTTAATGAAAAATCAAGCTGGTAGTCCTGGTTTTGGGATCCAGTGGGAAAATCTCTGTGTATATGTGTTTTATGTGTTATGCTCTCGCATTTTTATTTTTCTGTGTTTTAGAATTCATATGCAGGTAATATCTATACGGGGTTAAAACCTACATTTGGTATCAGAGCTGTTTTTGGCTTCAAAGGGACACTTTTGTTGTTGAGGGGTTTCGCTCGGGCCTGTGGTAGACCCTGTTCAGTGGGAGATCTGCGAGATCGATTCTCGTGGTGAAAGAAGATGGCAAGTGGTGGAAAGATAGAGATCGAGAAATTTAATGGTCAAAGTTTTGAGTTGTGGAAACTCAAGATGGAGGATCTGTTGGTGGATAAAGATCAGTGGATTGCGGTAAATCCAAGTACTAAACCAATAGGAGTGACCGGTGAAGAATGGAAGAAGTTGGATCGGAAGGCAAAGAGCACAATACGATTGTGTGTTTTAGATTCAGTATTGCTGAATGTATCAGGGGAAGCTACGACAAAGGCTTTGTGGGACAAGTTAGGGACTTTGTACCAATCTAAGTCTCTGGTGAATAAACTGTTCCTGCGGAAAAAGCTGTATAACCTGAGGATGAAAGATGGAGACTCAGTGACAGAGCATATGAATGCGTTTAATACTGTGGTAAGTCAGTTAGCATCTGTTGATATTAAAATTTCAGATGAAGATAAGTGCATCAATTTGTTGTGTTCTCTACCAGATTTGTGGGATAGTTTCGTTATTGCAATAGGTAGCAATGCAACTGCCTTGCATTTTGATGAAATAGTCTCATCCTTGCTGACCTAGGAGATGAGACGGAAAAATATGGAGAGCCAAAATGGTGATGCCTTGTCTGTACGAGGACGGTCCCAGAACATAAACAAAAATAAGTCATCAAGTGGGAGATCTAAATCTCCAGGAAAACCTGTAAAGGTGGTGTGTTGGAAATGTGGAAAGGAAGGGCACTTCAAAAGGAACTGTAAATCTAAAGCTCCTGATAAAGGAAAGGGATCTGATGATGCTCCTTCTACAGAGGCGAAAACCACCTCAGATGAAGGTGGGGATGTTTACTTGGCTTCTTCAAGTACACATGTAGATCATGAGGCATGGTTGATTGACTCAGGTGCATCCTTTCACTTCACTCCCCATAGAGAGTGGTTTTGCGAGTATGAGAAATATGATGGAGGTGATGTCTTCTTGGGGGATGACAAGAAGGCTAAAATCATTGGTCGCAGAAAGGTAAAGTTGAAGTTGCAAGGTGGAAGAGTTAGAACACTTCTGGGTGTTCTACATATTCCTGCATTGGCCAGAAATCTAATTTCTGTAAGCAAGCTGGATGATGCAGGTGTAAAAACAGTGTTCGAGAAGGATACCTGCAAGATGGTTTGGGGAGCACTGGTACTGTTGAGGGGAGTTCGGACTCTGTACAAGTTGCAAGGTAGCACGGTTGTTGATGGGTGCAACAGTTCTATGGTTCCTGAAAGTGGAGCAGAAAATCTAGTGGTCTCTGGAGAGAAGACCATGTTGTGGCATCAAAGGATTGGACATATTGTAGAGAAGGACCTTCGAATACTTCATGGTAAAGGTATGGTAGAAGGTATGAGTAATAGCTCTCTGGATTTTGATTTTTGTGAAAATTGTGTATATGGGAAGCAGAATTTGGTGAGTTTCCCCTCTGGTAGTTAGAGGGCGAAACAAATATTAGAGCTTGTGCACAGTGATGTGTTTGGACCTGTGAAGGTTCCATCACTGGGTAAATCTGTGTACTATGTATCATTTATAGATGACTTCTCAAGGAATACATGGATATATTTCCTTAAGAAGAAATCTGAAGCCTTTAACAGGTTTAAAAATTTTAAGGCTCTCGTGGAAAATCAGATAGAGAAGAAAATAAAGGTGTTGAGGACAGATAATGGTGGAGAGTTTTGCAGCAAGGAATTTTAAGAATTCTGTAAGAAGTTTGGTATAGCACAACAGAAGACTACTCCATATACACCTCAGCAAAATGGAGTTACAGAAAGAATGAATAAGACATTGATGGAAAGGGCAAGAAGCATGCTCAGTGGTGTTGGGTTAGGACAGGAATTCTGGGTAGAGGCGGTGGATACTGCATGTTACTTGGTCAACAGGTCACCTTCATCAGCGTTGGAGGATAAGACTCCACAAGCGTTGTGGACTAGTAAGAAACCCTCTCTTTCACATCTGAGGGTATTTGGATGTGATGCATATGTACATGTCCCAAAGGAAAAACGAACCAAGTTGGATAGTAAATCTGAAAAGTGCATCTTTATTAGGTATAAGGATGGTTTAAAGGGTTATAAGCTTTGGAACCCAGTAACAAGGAAGGTTGTGTACAATCGAGATGTGGTGTTCAGAGAGGTGAAAGATGTTATTAAACATGAAGTCCAACCAAAGGAACCTAAGAAGATAGAGTTTGAGCTAAAGGAGGAAAGATCAGACTCTACAACAGAGGAGGAATCAGAAGATGAAGAGCCACAAACTCCGGCCGTGATAAGATCAGTTCGAGAAAGAAGGTAGCCAGAAAGGTATAGTCCATCTGCTCTCTGTTCAAATTTTGCTTTGTCGGTTATTGATGATGATCCCAGAACTGTGAAGGAAGCAGTGGATTCAGAGGATGGAAAACTCTAGAAAGAGGCCATGGTTGATGAAATGGCATCTTTGCACAAAAATGAGGCTTGGGATCTGGTAGAGCTGCCGGCTGGAAGGAAAACCATTGGCAGCAAATGGGTGTTCAAAAGGAAGACAAATGCAGAAGGAAAAGTGGAGAAATACAAAGCTCGGTTGGTAGAAAAAGGTTATTCCCAGGTGTCGGGAATTGATTTTGGTGATATTTTTTCTCCTGTTGCCAAGGTAACTTCTATTAGATTACTTTTATCTGTTGTTGCTGCTTTTGATTTTGAGGTAGAACAGATGGATGTGAAGACAACATTTCTTCACGGGATCTGGAAGAGGAGATCTACATGAAGCAACTTGAAGGTTTTGCAGTGAAGGGTAAGAAAGAACTGGTATGCAAGTTAAAGAAGTCTCTGTATGGGTTAAAACAATCACCAAGGATGTGGTATCAGAAATTTGATACATTTATATGGGGACTTGGCTTCACCAGAAGCAAAGCAGATCACTGTGCATATTTTAAATTAATTGGTGACCACGTTATTTATTTGGTCTTGTATTTGGATGATATGTTGCTGGTTGGAAATGACAAAGAAATTATCCAGGATTTGTAGACCCAATTGTCCTCCAAATTCGACATGAAAGATCTTGGTGCTGCAAACTATATTTTGGGCATGGAAATTAAAAGAGATCGGGCAAAGAGGAAGCTCCGGTTAAACCAGAGGAAGTATGTCGAGACAATACTGCAGAGGTTTAATATGCAGGATAGTAAACTGGTGAAGGTTCCTATTCCTGTAGGTGTGAGGTTATCTGCTGAACAATGTCCCAAGACACAAGATAGGAAGAGGACATGTCCCGTGTTCCATATGCAAGTGCAGTTGGTAGCCTGATGTATGCAATGGTCTGTACTAGACCAGACATTGCACATGCAGTGGGAATATTGAGTAGGTTTATGTCAAAATCAGGAAAGGAGCATTGGGCAACAGTGAAGCAGGTTTTCAGGTATTTGCGTGGCACTAGTGATTATGGTTTGTGCTACCAAGGAAGACCATGATTGGACAGAGTATTGGATATTCGTGGCTTTGTTGATGCAGACTGGGCTGGAGATCTGGATCAGAGAAGATCTACAAGTGGGTATGTGTTTAACCTATTTGGAGGTGCAGTCAGTTGGATGAGTAAGAAACAATTTGTAGTGGCACTATCAACTACAGAGGCAGAATACGTGGCAGCCACCCATGCAAGCAAGGAAGTAGTTTGGTTGCAGAGATTGTGTTCAAGTATGGGGTTAGTACAGGAAGCTATAAGGATAGACTGTGATAGCCAAAGTGCAATTTTCATGGCAAAGAACCCTGCATATCATTCAAAGACAAAGCACATTGATGTTCAGTATCACTTTGTGAGGGATATGATAGAAGACAAAAAGGTGTTGCTGGTAAAGGTGGACACTTTGAAGAATACCGCAGATGCATTGACAAAATCTGTGAGCTCTGAGAAGTTCTCTTGGTGTAGAGAGACAATGGGCATTTTAGGGCTGGGAAAATGACTAAGCTCTCTTGTGGGCCCTTGTGGAAAGAAAACAACAAGTGGGAGAATGTTTGGTTGTGTTATATTCTTTCCACGTAGTTAACAGGGGGTTTGAAGGGCACCCGTAACCCCACTTTATGGGGTCCAGGGCAGTGCCTCATAAAATTTTGGTTTCGGACCCTATGTTAGGTTGGGCGGACCCACCTATGGTTTTGTGCATGTTTTTCGCACATGTTTTTTGGACGTGATGGTTTTTTGGTCCATGGTATTGGACGCGATGGTTTTTTGGTCCATGGTATTGGACGCGATGGTTTTCGGTCCATGGTATTGGATGCTTCGGCATGTATAAATATGTATTGTAACATTGAAAGGAACATAATGAAAAATCAAGCTGGTAGTCCCAGTTTTGGGATCCAGAGGGAAAATCTCTGTGCATATGTGTTTTATGTGTTATGCTCTCGCATTGTTTATTTTTTTGTGTTTTAGAATTTGTATGCAGGTAATTTCTGTACGGGGTTAAAACCTACAAAATACTCATAGAAATACAAGGAGAAATAACCTCATATTGATGATACAAAATCCAAACCCGGGATGGTACTACCACGTTCCACCCCACCATAGAATGGCTAAGCCAAATCTCTCTTCAGCCATTCACCCCCATGCCATATTCCAAGCATGAATGTGGGACTCAAACTAAAAGAACCAACTAGGGCATCCTGACGCTAAATCGCCTCACCCTCATCAACAAAAACCAAGCTTTATTGTAATCCATCTTGGATCACTAAGCGAACACAGTAAACATGTAATAACATGCTTTACCATGATCTCCACCAGATCACTAGGCCAAGAAGCATGGATGCCATTGAATTTCTCCACCTACAACATGAGGAATTTTCCTATCTCCTAGTCTCTCAAGATTTACCGCAATCCACATCGGATCACTAGGCCTTAAACTGAGACCCACTCTCTAGGCTTTACCGCATATCCCAACTCGAGATTACTAGGCCCAACAAAGAGCAATCCACCTCTTGGCTTTACCATATATCTTGTCATTCACCACAAGGACTCCTAGGCCCACCGAGGCAACATAATCCTGGCTTTACCGCAACCCATAGTTTGGCTCGGGGGTTACTAGGCTAGTGGCTTTACCATGATCCATAGTCTGGTTCAGGGATCACTAGGCCATGTGCTTTATCATTAAGATATCCACCTCACTCAGCTTCGAATCCATCCGACAATCCAACTCAACTAAAACATGAGAACCCCATCACACCATGACTATTCGGAAATGGAAAGGCTAGGCTTAAAACATTGTCACACTTGGAAAAACCCATGCCATAACAGCAAAAGAACCAGATAAAATGCTATGCATGACAAATCTAGCAAGGAAAATACACATGCAAATCGATACCTGCAAAGAATATTGATGTAGCTGCTTGATCATGCTCTTCCTTGATTGATCTTTGCTTCCTCTTACCTTCTTTGCCTTTCTTGTTCCAATGCCAAAATGCTCCAAGAAAACTCTAAGTGTCTAAGAGAGGGAGAGAATAATGAGATAGCTCCAAAACTAAACTGAAAAAAAGGTTACAAATTGATCCTCATAAGCCTTTTTATCAATTAGGCCTCTATTTTCTTCATTTTCCATTATTTTTCCTTCACTTTCCTCCTCACATGCCACATGTGACCTTTCACCTTCCTTTTCTCCTAATTTCCATTATTTTCATAAATAAATGTGCTAAAAATGCCATTTTTCCTTTCCAAAGCCTTAGCCATTACCTTTTCCAATTTCCTTAGCCATAATAAACCAATGAACACCCACACTAGGATGTTTTACCCAACTTTTAGCTTGGAATAATGTCCCATCAATCGTGGTTATTATTTTTGCCTTTAATAACTTTTATTACATGGAATTTTCACTAGGGTTGTTACACAAAAGCAATAGAATGACAAGCATATAAGTATCCCTAATTCTTATAAAAACCATTAACCACATACTTGCACGCCAAACATACAAACCTACATGACGATGATGATCTATTCTCACCCTAAAGTATAGTGCCACAACTTCACTTTGATGATCTGCATCTCCTGCTCTATCTCAACCAACGCATCAACATCTTAACATACCAACAACATCATGATGACCTAAAATGCCTACAATGACCTCATGCATGACAACTATAACCATGACAATGCATGCATAACAACATATAGACACTGACATACATACATGACAAATGCATCCCAACAATAATATCATCAACTTCCACATGGTGACACAACAACAACGATGACCACCACCATGCATACACAACATGCACATAGTCCACAAACATAAAGAACACATATATGCAACCGACATGAATGCATGACCAACACATCGCCCATCCAGTCCAAGGGGTGGACCATGCTCTGATACCACTCTGTAACACCCTCCTTCCACATTTACCCAAGTTAACTGGTCCGCTGGGGTAAACATGTGATGAGAGGCTACTTGATATGATTCAACTCCCCATGTACAATTAAGGAAGTGGAGCCAACAAAACAAAACCATCTCGACCTTCCACACATGCTACAAAACCTTCAGGAGCCAACCAATCCTTTCATGTGACCAACCCCTGAGACCTCTTGATATTTCACTAATCTAGACCCCCAGCTGCTTCCATGACAATCCATGCATGCGACTGAGCCCTTCCAGTTGCTCCCACATCAAGGGCATGCAAGTGATTGTGGACCTTTTAAGCTAGTTCTAAGCCAGCGACCCCAGATTTTGTGACACTTTTTAATGGTCAGGACTCAGGCCACTACCTAGAACTTCATGAAACTTCCAAAAATAATAAATGACATTGGCACAAAGATACTAATGCAAACACTTGATCAATGACTTGATTGGACCCCTACTAGCCATGATAGACATTTCGTCAAACATGTCATAAATATGCAATCTACAGGCCATAACATCAAATTTGAGCATATGGATCTCATACTTATTTGAGAATTCTAAAGAAGCATTGTTTCCATATCACAATAGTTGCATTATAATCTATTAGGGCATGTATTCGTTGTACTTTCAGTTATTAATCAAAACATGATGAGATCCATACATAAAGTCTGTCATAAAACATACTCATAACTAGCATATAACCAACAAAAATAACAAGGATATAACAACCATAAAATCCACATACAAGCCAGTATGTTCACACATGAAATACCAAAGGAGAAGGAGCTTATTAATGAATGCAAAAGCCAACTAGGTTTGGGACTTCCACGAACCACCCGACCATAGATTGGTTGAACCAAATATTCTTTTCAGCCAATCACCCCCGTGCCATATTCCAAGCATGAATGCGGGACTGAAAACCAAACCAAACAAGGTTTCCTTAGGCTTTACCGCAATCCCCACCAGAACACTAGGCCCTAAATAAGCATGGATGCCACCGGATTTCTCCACCTACACCATGAGGAATTTCCCTGTCTCCTAGTCTCTAGGATTTATCGTATATCCCGCCATACAACGGTAGAGAATTCCTAGGCCTAATCAAGACTCCACCATCCAGGCTTTAACGTATACCTGCCATTCACCGGTCAAGGATTCCTAGGATTGATCGAGGGCACACACCTCTAGGATTTACTGTATATCCTGTCATTCATCGGTCGAGGATTCCTAGGCCCATTAAGGCACACAAAATCTGGCTTTACTGCAATCCCACCTTCTCCAGTCCAGGGATTCCTAGGCCTTGTGTTCTTTCTTTTAAATACCACCTCACTCAGTTTCGAAACCATCCGACAATCCAACTCAACCAAATACAAGAGAACCCATCACACCATGGCTATCCGAAAATGGCAAGGCAAGGTTGAAGATCATTGTCACACCTGGAAAAACCCATGCCAATGACAACAAGAGAACCAAATACACACATGCATGTACCATGCATGCCAAATCTAGCAAGGAAATCACACATGCAAATCGATACCTACAAGTAATCCCGTTGTAGCTGCTTGATCCTACTCTTCCTTGCTTTATCTTTGCTTCCCTTTGCCTTCTTTGTCATTCCTTTGCTTTTCTTGATCCAATGTTGAAGTGCTCCAAGAATGCTCTAAGTGTCCAAGAGTGAGAGAGAGAGAATAAAGAGAGAGCTCCAAAAATGAATTGGCAAAAGTCCGTGAACTGATCCTCATAAATCTTTTTATTATTGAGGCTTCTATTTTCTTCATTTTCCATTATTTTCCTCCCCACATGCAACCTGTGACCTTCCACCTTCATTTTCTCCTAATTTCCATTCATAAATAAAATGCCAATTAATGCCTATTGCCTTTCCAAAGCCTTTTCCATTGCCATTGCCAATTTCCTTAGCCGTAATAAACCGAAATGAACACCCACTTGGATGTTTTTCCCAATATTCAACTTAGAATACATGTCACATGACCTTGGTCTTATTTTTTTTACATGAATTTTTCACCAGGGCTGTTACAGTGGTTGATTGACTTGTGGGGAGCGGGCATGTGAAGGTACTTTCCCTCCATCACTGGATGGATCGAATTCAATTTCTTAAGGGTCTCTTCCTCAATCTATCCATTCAACATATATTAAGGGAATGGAACCAACATGCTGATTACATATCCAAGAAAGCTCTACAGGTGGAGGAAGGGCTCACCTTCTTTGAAGAACAAAGGGGCCTTTAGTTATTGAGGAGGGGATCAATTCAACTCCCTAGTGACCTTCAACTAGCTCCAAACATTTGATATGTCATCGTGTTCTTTTCTTTCTGTCAGCTCATGACTAACTTATAATATTTGTCTATAAATAGGTTATATCCTTTTTGCCATTAGGAGATTAGTGGTTCAATCTTATTGTTTATGTAACCTTTTTGCATAAATCTTGTTTAAGTTATTTTCAACATATAACATTATTTTTCATACCCATTTTTGGTTACCGTTAAACAATTATGTGATGGTTGCTGCAGTTGAAAGTATTGTCTATGTTCTTTGATGTCTCTTGGGCTATATATATTTTCTTGTAATTTTACTCCTCTTTCTTAATGAAAAGGACGATTTCTCTTCTATGGAAAAGGAAAAAGGCCTACACGATTAAAAAAATAATGTAAACAATATGAATAAGAGAGAGGGATACACCATATCTTTTTTTCTTTAAAGCTTTACTCATATATATATATATATATATATATATATATATATATTTTTTTTTTTTATTTTTTTTTATTTTTATAGTTGAGGATGTTGTTACATGAATTGCTCATCAAGGAGATAACTCTTACACGAAGATAAGAGAGAACTAAAGTTTTCAATCTTTGGGGGAATTTGTGTAGATTGGGAAATTGCAATCATTATAGTGATGTAATGGATGTTTTAAATTATACAAAATATGATGATGCTTACATTTTGTTTTTATATGACCATATTTACATGAAACAAGGTCCTCTATAAGGGATATGCTAATTTTATTTTTAGCAAGTTACAATTGAGAAGGTATCATGAAGATACCAATTACAAGTGGACCCACACAACACATCAACATCATCAAGTGATGTTATTGCTCGATTGGGAGAGCGTGTTATTGCCTTAAATTGGCAAAACTTTTATTAGGTGTAATACTTTAGAAATTACCCTTGTCTTATAATTAATGCCAATGTAAGATTATTGCACTTGCTCACACTTTTATTCTTTCTTTCTCTTCTTATTATTCTTTACACCTTTTTAATGTAAATAGCTAGTCAAAATAATTATTAACCATAGAGTTCATATTTATGTCTAAGACATGTAAGTAACAAAGTGAGAGATAATGTTATTGCATCAATGCATTAACTTGCACCATGAAACCAACTAATGGATATTTGTTGTATTATTAGTTTTTTCCTTAAGTTATGTTTAATACTTAACAAATTTAAAGCCCGTCTTTCTTCCCTTCTGAGGAGAACCTTGTGGTGAAGCCCTAAAATGCTTTCATGCATTTAATGCCTATTGCCTTTCCAAAGCCTTTGCCATTGCCATTGCCAATTTCCTTAGCCATAATAAACCGAAATGAACACCCACTTGGATGTTTTTCCCAACATTCAACTTAGAATACATGTCACATGACCTTGGTCTTATTTTTTTTACATGAATTTTTCACCAGGGCTGCTACAGTGGTTGATTGACTTGTGGGGAGCGGGCATGTGAAGGTACTTTCCCTCCATCACTGGATGGATTGAATTCAATTTCTTAAGGGTCTCTTCCTCATTCTATCCATTCAACATATATTAAGGGAATGGAACCAACATGCTGATTACATATCCCAGAAAGCTCTACAGGTGGAGGAAGGGCTCATCTTCTTTGAAGAACAAAGGGGCCTTTAGTTATTGAGGAGGGGATCAATTCAACTCCCTAGTGACCTTCAGCTAGCTCCAAACATTTGATATGTCATGGTGTTCTTTTCTTTCTGTTAGCTCATGAATAACTTATAATATTTGTCTATAAATAGGTTATATCCTTTTTGCCATCAGGAGATTGGTGGTTCAATCTTATTGTTTATGTAACCTTTTTGCATAAATATTGTTTAAGTTATTTTCAATATATAACATTATCTCTCATACCCATTTTTGGTTACCGTCAAACAATTATGTGATGGTTGCCGCAGTTGAAAGTGTTGTCTATGTTCTTTGATGTCTATTGGGCTATATATATTTTCTTGTAATTGTACTCCTCTTTCTTAATGAAAAGGACGATTTCTCTTCTATGGAAAAAGAAAAAGGCCCACACGATTAAAAAAATAATGTAGACAACAATATGAATAAGAGAGAGGGATACACCATATCCTTTTTTGTTTAAAGCTTTACTCTATATATATATATATATATATATATATATATATATATATATATATATATATATATATATATATATTTAATAGTTGAGGATGTTGCTACATGAATTGCTCATCAAAGAGATAACTACTCGAAGATAAGAGAGAACTAAAAGTTTTTCAATCTTTGGGGGAATTTGTGTAGATTGGGAAATTGCAATCATTATAGTGATGTAATGGATGTTTTAAATTATACAAAATATGATGATGCTTACGTTTTATTTTTATATGACCATATTTACATGAAACAAGGTCCTCTATAAGGGATATGCTATTTTTATTTTTAGTAAGTGACTATTGAGAAGGTATCATGAAGATACCAATTACAAGTGGACCCACACAACACATCAACATCTTCAAGTATGTTATTGCTCGATTGAGAGAGCGTGTTATTGCCTTAAATTGGCAAAACTTTTATTAGGTGTAATACTTGAGAAATTACCCTTGTCTTACAATTAATGCCAATGTAAGATTATTGCACTTGCTCACACTTTTATTCTTTCTTTCTCTTCTTATTATTCTTTACACCTTTTTAATGTAAATAGCCAGTCAAAATAATTATTAACCATAGAGTTCACATTTATGTCTAAGACATGTAAGTAACAAAGTGAGAGATAATGTTATTGCATTAATGCATTAACTTGCACCACGAAACCAACTAATGGATATTTGTTGTATTATTGGTTTTTTCCTTAAGTTATTTTTAATACTTGACAAATTTAAAGTCCGTCTTTCTTCCCTTCCGAGGAGAACCTTGTGGTGAAGCCCTAAAATGCTTTCATGCATTTCATGGATGGTACCCATTGTGAATATCTCAACAATGATTATGGCATTTGACTTGATAGGGACATCATGTAAAACACACAATAGAGGTAACCAATCTAGGGTGTTGACCCCGAGATCTACTACATGAAGCTCAAAGTACTCAACTACTTGAGCTAGCCCAGTAGGCTAATTAAACCCTACCTTTTATATGGTAGTCTAATAGAAAAGTTGTGCTTCAAAAGTGTTAAGTTTCTCTCAGTTTCCAAAATTGTTACTAGCAACATATTTTTTGCTACCTTTTATGACATGCAAAATGGTAATTTAGGGGTATGTGAATCCTTCATATTTTTAGAAGTTGCTTCAAGAAACACATCCTAAGGTTTGGCATTGCAGTACATTATACAAACTCCATTTGGTCCATGTGCTAGGTTTGAGGGATGTGTATTGGCTTGGCCATGACCTTAAAAATGGTTAATAATAATAATAATAATAACTATTAGAGGAATGTAGCCCAAGGAAGAGAGACACTTATTTGATATTTGTTTTTCAAAGGGGGATGTGTAACTTAGAAGTAATGAGCTCCCAATGATGCTATAACATATAACATTTCTCCTTCTCCATCTTGAAAGATTAACCCTTTATTAGAAGTTCAAGTGAGGTCATGGCCTTAAGTTTGATGCTAGCCATCTAGACTAAGGGCAAGTTTAAACCTATAAGTTACATGCATTACATTTGCAAGTAAAAGAGTAATAAAACATACTTCAGGTCAATATAAGTTTAGGATAGTCTTTTGTAGAGATAACATAAATAAACAAGGATATATGTAAGTTGTCTTAAAACCTTTAATAACAATGAAACCACATTAATTTAGAAAATAAATACCCTAATCAAACTTTAATTATGAAACTACATTAAATGGACACCCTACTAACTAAAGAGGTTGGGCGCGACACTTCATAAAGACATTGTTTAAACATGCTACGTTTTCAAGTTTTTGGCCAGAATCGGATGATTTTTTTGGCTAGATCTTAAATTTTATTATTTAAAATGAATTTTTGATGCATCTAGAGATTCAACATCCTGAAAACCCCTGGGCACTTGGATTGTGGAAAGCTTAAAGCTCAAAATTATAATTCCAAAAAATCCCTATAAAATTTTGAAAAAATTAGACCAAAAAATATAATAGAAAATTATCCAAAATTTAGAATAAAAAACTACAACTTTCATAAAGATAACTTCCTCCCATTTAAATGTTAAAAGTATAAAATATCTATATTTTATGAACACTTTTCTATGTAATTATTCATTTTATAATATTTTATTAATTACAAATTTTTTAATAACTAAAAAAAGCTTCAATTAATTTATTTTCATTTGTATAACTATTCCACAAAATTAACTAAAAACTTAAATGTCAAATTCATTCCTCACTAAGTTAGTGCGTGGCGAGACCATCAAAAACTTAAGTCCATTAATCTCACTAATGAACCAACACCTTATTTAGCCCAAACCTTACCAATTTTGTAGTTGTTTTATGGGCTCATTAACTTCAAAACCCAACTGGCCATTTTGGCAAATATCCATAAGAGTTTCCCAATCTCGAATCGCCATGCACGAATTTATCACATTTCATTCTACTAAAGCTTTGAGAAGCACCAACCATGGTTTTATTTCTATTCTTCGCAGATAACATGTCCGGATTAAAATCCCCTATCATCGGAATCTCGATCACATCGTCGTGAATGGGCGCCCTGCAACACATTTTTTCTCTGTCTCGCCAAATTTTGCCGCAGGGATAGTATTTTTAAAACCCTAGTTAACAAGGCCAGTCAATGTGAGCAGGGCATGGAAATGGTCGGAATGATGGCTGGGAACACGCGGGAGCAGGCGCTATCTCTACTCAACTCCGCAAAAAATCACCCCGAAATGGGTCTCAGGATCGATTCTTTAAAGCAGTTGAAGGACATTTTACTTCACAGGGATCCCTCGATGTTAAAGGAGTTTGCAACGAACTTGCCGGAGCTGCAAACGGCGCCGTTCAGTCTCGTCCGCAAATACATCGCTGAGTATGCTTAAATGCTTTTGTTTTTGCAGTGTATTTTTCTTTAAATATTTTTTTTTTTGCTTCAATGAACGACGCATTTTTTTTTTCCATACACAACCCAGACGGGTTGAAACCGAATTGAGCAAATTGCTAACTAGGGTTTCGGAAATTGAGAAAATGCAACCTTCGTTACATTAACGTTGATATCTATTGTTAGAACTAGTTAAATTGCCGAGAAACATAACTGAACATTTTTTTTTTCTGTAAATCTAGGGTTTTGCCATTTGTATTTCTGTACACAATATTCTTAACATCGATGTATTGCTGAGAAAAGAAGTGGATACTTAAAGTGCATTTACCTACCTTCTTCCGGAAGAGAACCAGTAAATTGAAATTGGAAATCACAGAATGTTTTGTAGAGATATATGTTCCCAAGATTTTATCACCAATCTGATATACCGTGTTATTTATCAACAAATGATACAAACTCGGCAACGTTTCTAATTGCTTGCATGACGGAATCGGAAGTCCCTTTTGATCATGTCGACGAGCTTAGAGATCAACATCCCAGATTCAACTTTCTATGTGCGAACCTCTTTTTTTGTGAATCTTCCAACTTTTTCCCAAAGTCCCAAACTTTTCTGAACATTCCCCGTCCCGAACTTATTAATCCTTTTAAGCCTAATAACCATGTGGATGACTACTGGGGCCAGGGTACTGGCTTTAACTGCCGCTTTATAGTCAGTTGAATCAAGCTTGTGAACGAGATCTTAAATGGATAGACTTTGATAAATTAATGATAGAAAATTCACAGGAGGCTGCTGTGGACCTCTCAAGCCACGATGGTAAGATTAAATAAGAGAAAGATAATATTAGTACTGTCCAAGGAATGACTGCAATAAGTAGGTCAGTGGGACTATACGGTACATCTAGATTCCAGTACACAGCGGGAGTGTGAACGCAGCCTCTTTTGCTACTCATTAATAGCAGAAAAAGAGCTAAGTATATAGCTAAAAGAATGAGTACAAATGTCAATATGAGAGACTGTAAAAATAAACAGAACCATGATGGAGAGGATGTCTAGGTGTGTTGGAACCAGAGGCCAAGGCTGATTGAGTAGAGAGAGAAGAAGACGCCTCAACTGGGTCATGAATCACCATAAAGGGGTTGATGCACCACTATCTGGTATCATCGTTGGTACTATCCTTAAGGGCCCTGGTTGTGATTCTGGGAGGAATCTGGAGGTTGCCCTAGATTGAGGAGGTCCATGATTCACATCGTCAGGAGGAGAAACTCTGAATGGAGGATTGGCTACTCATGCGAACCTTGACAGTGGTACTTTGAGTGGAGAGAACCCGGTTCTGGGAACTTGTGTAGCTGATCTGTTTGTTGTTCTGGTGTTATTTGTCCTGGGTTGTGGAGCGGGAGTTCCTTAGAAGTCTCGAGGAAGTCAGTCGATTCATCAGGGGGACTTTTAGTCTTTTTGATATGATATTCAGAATGGTATGGGTCTCTATTTGTTTGTTGCATGCATGCATCGGTGACGTGATCCTCTTGGCAAGCACTGTTCGGGGGTCCCTGTAGGGACAGTGATCTATGCTTGAAAATCTTCCTCACGAATACAAGTTATGGCTTGCTGGTAGGATAATAGAAGAAAGTAGAGAGGTAGCCACCTGGTGCCTGGTAATGTATTAAAACCTACTGTTCTTACAAATAGGACATCTAGATAGGAGATGCTCCTTTGACTTAGTGTTTTGCAAGTGTTATAGCTGGCAAGTCGCATCAAGGCACCGGATTTGGTGATTGGTTTCAACCCAAACAGAGTGAGAGCCTATTCAGAAATGTCCAAAAGGGATCTTGAAGGTCTACATCTAGTTTTTCCATGTATATGTAGGTTTGACAATAATCTCTCTTAGTTGCATGAAGTGCTCAAAATAGAAAGCCATCTTGGGTCTAAAACACTCAGGGGATGTGATTCAAGTGACCTGGATGTATTGCCTGTAGATATCCCCCAATCATCTTGTTCAGGAATCAGGATCATGCTTAAATGGTAGGAAGTGATTTGGAGCATCTAAAGAGTACTTGAAAGGGGGGCAACTGAAGAGAAGGCTACCCGCTGAGGTAACATGGAAGCATAGTTATTAGGATTGTGAGTCAAACTTGTGATTTACTGAGTTTGACTCTGATCAGATCCTAAATGATTTTTTCATCATCTTGTTGAGTCAAACTCGATTTAACCAAGTTTGTTCAAGTTAGGCTCCTCACTCCATTTAACCTCTGCTGGGCATGTGTTAAATTATATGTATGTCTTTATATTTTGTATTTCCGAGTATTTCCCAAGTTTTTGCGGAGTCATCCCCGATATGGTTGAATCTCCTGGTTGTTTTCCCTTGTTGAGTTTCTGCCAGTTATAATCACGGTGACTTAAAACTTTATCTGGAAGCCTCTGAAAACCAGCAACTTATCCTTCCAGAAGGACCTTCAGAGTTAAAAGCCTAATACTTGAGGGTGAGATAAGGGTATCTACTATCAATCTCTACCAGCAGTAGAGTCACCAAAAGTATGGGCTTTGTGAAAAAAAGAGACAAGTCTGAAGATGGCTTTAAAGGCACAAAGGGAGTTGTTTAAACTAGGTATGTGCAATGGCCTGAGGAATTGTTTGTTTGCAACAGCCCATACATTATAGTTTAAGGAAGAGGATCTGCACTCTCTCTATTCTAGCCCAGTTGGCTGTAATCAAGCTAGGTCCCCAAACCCCAGAACCATATGGGATAGTGTGTCCAATGATCATGGGAACATGGGTGCTGGATAAGGACAGAGTTACAGTTGAGCCCTGTGCTTTGCCAGTTCAAAATCTAAAACAAATCTGAATGTTGTCTTTTGCCAAATGTTAACTAACCTTTTGGCCATTGCAGCATTGATAGTCTTCTTCACCTTCATATTCTATGTTTCGCTTATACATGTTCACATTGATGGTGCTTTTATTTGAAAGCCTAAGTAAAAAGTGTTGTATGCACATACAAATAGCACAAGAGCTAGATTTGTATCCTGAACATGGTCAACTGATAATTTCTGCCTAAAAGTTTTTTGGCAAATAGACATGCCACTTTCATCTAAGCATAGAAGTTAGAAATAAATTTTGAATGTAGTTGACTGATGAATACCGCTTTAATTTTTCTTAACAAATATTTTAAGGCATGTCGCTTTAAATAGTAACTGGTCAGCACAGTAGAGAGAAGTTATGCACAACACGCCCTTACAAATAGCCATAGGGCTATATTTGTATTCTGAACATGTCAACTGATAATGGCTGCCTAAAGGTTTCTCGGCAAATTTTTAATGGCATTCTGCTTTCAACTAAACATGTGATCTAGAAATATATTCTGAACATAGCAGCTGATAATTACTTCCTTAATTTACTCAACAAACATTTAAAAGTTTCTTTCAAGTTTCAATAGTTGTTGGTAAGTACAACAGAGAAAGTTACACTCAACACTCTATGGTTTGTTTTTTAATCACATTTTCTATGCCTCAATTCAGAGAGTTATGGTGGATTCTCACCACTTTTTTGGTATGTTAGTTTGTTAGATGCCATGTATGGAGAAGTATTACTTAAATGCACTGTTATGCACTCTGGAAATTTTTAATTGGCCCCATGGAAGCAACCAGTCAGGTACCTTAATTTATGTGGCACTTTACTTCAAGCAATTAAAATACATAGTCATATTTGGTCGGGTTTAGTGATGACAGATTACATGGACTAAATTCTATGCTGAAATGAAGTATTTCATGGTAAAACTAGGAGTTACTTGTTGAAAATCTGAAATGCCTAGCATCTGATCAGATAATTTTATTAATGTCCAATGAATGAGCATAAATGGATAAATGGGATTGAAGAATATAACCAGTACATGTACAATGTGGGAGTGCAAATGCAACTCCTAGAAAATGCCAAAGCTAAAACTAGGATAAAATAAAGTAAAGGATACAATAATAAATTAATAATAAGACAGCCTCATAAACATGTATATAACAGATCATGTAGAAGGCTAAGTGAATAAGTCCAGGGCACCTGGCGGTTAATGATGTCAAGAATGTCCGAGTCTGATAGCTGACGGTGAGGTGGGTAGACAGTGGTGCTGGCTCGCTATTGGAGTCCTCTGTATCCAACGAGGAGTCTGGCTTCATGATTCTGGGGGAGTGTAGGAGCGAGGGATACTCCTAACATCCAAGGCCAAAGGAAAGTAGCTCTGTATAAGTCTCTCGCTGCTCCGCTGGGGCTGGGGAGGAACCTGTCTGGAACCGTCTGGTACTAAACTCTTTGATGTGCTGGAAGTGAGTGAACTAATGTGCTATTTGGCACCTTCACAAGGGTCTCGAGGGTACCGGTTGGCCTCCCAGAGGAGGGGGTTAAGGGGAGTCCCGAGGTCTCACTGCTCTACTATCTGAAGTGCCTTGGGACTCAGCTCGTTGTTTGTCGCTCTGATAAATTGGATCAACCTGAAAGTATGATGTGATTGTCCAGATCGTCCTCGAGTGAGGCAGTGTATGTAAGATCTGAGATCTGTGTCTAAATATCTCCCTTATGAATGCAAATGGATTTGGATAAGTTTCCAAAGTGTTCCATGATGTGGTGAACTTGTTTGATTATTAATGTTTTAGGAAAGTGGGTATGCTCGTGTCTGGCCAAACATACAGAATTACAAGGCCTGAAAATTCACATAAAATATTTTAACAATGTGAATTTTTCCATCTTGCGGTGGACTATAAGGTCATTGAGTCAGGGATAATTATATCGTTTTTAAAACTTCTCCTGCAACATATTGGATGCACAACATATGTTTGGCAGGATATGGACTATAAGTGGTTGACATTTGTTTTAACAAGAAAAATCTCTTTGTAAGGCAAGAAGTATTGGTGAATTCTGGCCTTGTGAGAACCAGACAGTTTCTACAATGTCTTGGGATGCGTCATGCACACCCACATTGTTTATTGATCGGTATTGCTAATCTTCAATGTTAAATATTTTGCATCTTATAAGCTCTCTTGAACAACTATTGAAGTACTGGGAATTCTAATCTTGGATGGTGAATACATGCCAGAGGCTGTGGGGATACACACCAAGGTAGTGATACTCAGGCTCGGCTAAAACTCGGCCAGCCTGGGACACAGGTAAACTCGGGGACTTGGAAAAACTCGGTTCTATACTCAGGGAAACTCAGCAACTAGAAAACAAACACAAAATACAGGAAATTTTGTGCAGAACAAATCACAATGAGATTTCCATCTGTAAAATCTATAAAATAAGAATATATCCATCAATTAGTCATCAAATATGATGGTATAAAATTTGTCCCAAAACTGAAATAGAAATCAAAATTTCAAATAGTTTGCAATCCATCAAATAATATCAAGTTCAACAATCAGCCACTGTTCAAATAAACACTCTCTGATTCTGTTATCAAATTGGCTGGTGCAGAGGCTGGTTCTGCAATATGCTTAGATGGGGGTTTCATCCCTAACTGGGCTTTGTTCTAAGCAGGTGGTGTGTCTTGTTACCAAGGTCTACCTTTGTTCCAAGTCTTGGCATCACTGCATTCAGAGCAAAAGGTTATGAAGAATGGGTCATCACAGAATTCTGTCTTGAAATGCTGGAATTCTGATAACAGTTCAGTCTGGTGACTTCTGTATGGAATGTGAAATGCTATTTTCTTCATATGATGTCTGATGAGGTTGGAACCTCTCCCAATCATCCTGGAACTATTAATTATAATATAAAAATTAAGTAAAAGGGTAAAATGGGAAGTATAAAGGAAAATTGAAACTTTTATTTAAGAATTTTATATGATTATTTGTTTGCCTGATATGAAATTCTTCTGCAAGAGACCTTTGCTTGCTTAAGATGAATCACTGACCCCTCAGTTGCTTGGGTCAAGCTCACTAATGAAGTGATCCATTTATTTGGATATCTCATTGTTGTCTGCTGTGACCTCTCTTTTTTCTCATTTTCTCCTATTTTTTAAATTCCCAGTACTTTCTATGGATTGGAAGGCACCCCTCTTAGCTTTGCCACTGCTGCTTGGCCTTGTGCCACTTTACCTGCAAGGCCATTTAGTTGCGTTGTTACAATCTCAATTTATGGATATTTTTCAAGTAGAGTGATCTTTCCTTTTTCACTGACATCTATGAATCTTAGATTGAAATTGCTTGTAAACTATCTGGTCCAACCTACTATAGATGTGCATTGTTTGAGCAACCAGCTCATGGTTTGATGATGTGGCCATAATGATGTCTAAAGTGGCAATATTAAGGTGTCCTGGCTTTTTTACCTACTAGCAGCTGGTTCCAAAACTAGGTGAAAGTTCTGTCTGTTCATATGAGAGTTGGACTGTATTTTTTGTGTATAATTGAAAACATTTTTGCTTGGATAATTACTTTCTAGGAGTTATTCCTGTTGCTATCATAATCCTCAAGGAGGGCTTATGTGTGTCAAGCAAAACAGAAATACTATTTCCTAATGAATGTGGATAAGATATAATGTCCAACAAATGACCATAAATTGGTCAATAGGACTGCTAGGTACAATAGTGTAAGACACAGTGGAGCGCAAAATCTGGTCTTAGAAAATCATGATATAATCAAAACTAGCAAGGCTAAAGCCTAAGAGATGGAGCAGGGAACCAAAGCAATAGTGCAGGTATGGGCAAGTACTGCAAAGAGATGAAAAAAACCAACGCTTCTAGAGGGGATGGCTCGCCTAGAGGTCGACTGACTTCCCCTGATGTTATCTCTCTTAACATCTGAGGCCGTAGGGAAGAGAGACTTCGGATAAATGACTGGTTAGAGAATTTGGAAGAACAGGAAGATCTAGCTGCGTAGAGACGCACTCTCCAGCCCAGTATGGAAGAGATGTCCTGTCCTGTTTTTTTTTTCTCTGTAAAGACTAATTCTATTAAAAGAAGGAATGATAGAATAAGAAGTTACAGTCAAGAGAGGCAGGAACACAGGCTGCCGGAACGGATAGGATATCCACCTCGGCCCCTAGAGAGAAAAGAGAAGGAAGCTGCACAGAGCAAGAAGAGACAAGAAGAACAGAGGAGAAAGAGCAGAACAGAGGATTCTACCCAACATCTGTAGAAGCAGCTATTCGGCACTTTTTTCCTTCCTTTTTACCAACTTTGACCCAATCAAGAGGACTTTGCTGAGCCGACATGATTTGCAGATTGGGCTGTGCTGACGGGGAGGACTCCTTGTCTGAATCCGAGGGGGAGGATTCATGATTCCTTTTCTGTGAGATTGGAGGGACAGACAAATCCTCAGGATCGGCCAAGGGAGGGTCCTGTGCCATCTTTGCTGCCATTCCTTCCTCAACCTGTTCCTCTTCATCTGAGCTGAAATCAAAGTCGTCCATGGGGGGAGGATCATGAGGCTTCCAGCTCTTGGATTTTTGCTTAGGACTGACTTTCTTTTTTTGGGCAGGTGTCGAGGGACAAGAGCCCTTAAGGTGCCCTGTGTGATGGCAGTTACGGCAGCGAAAGGCTGTGTTCTCATAGTCCAGGATCTGAGTCCAATGGAAGTCTCCAATTTTGAGATTGATCTGGTCAGGGAGACCTTTGCTCATATCTATTTCTGCACAGATTCTGGCAAAGGTGTAAATTCCTTTTTCCCCTCTAGAGACGTCTGTGTCTAGAAAGCGGCCTAGAGAATTTCCGATCCCTTGGAATACTGCAAAATGCCATAGATGCGCTGGGAGATTTGGAAGCCTGACCCAGATGGGGAGCTTGGTGATGACTGCTGTAGAGGGATCGAAATCTGGGAACCAGGGGGTGAGGAATAAACCAGCTGATCCCCAGAACCATGGGCCTGCAGTTAAAGCTTTCTGGTAGTCCTCGTCTAGAACGAAGACTACTATGAAGAAGCCCTTTGAGCATAACAGTACCTTGCAATTGTTGGTCCAGTTGGAATGAATCCATTGGTAAAGGTCAGCAGTGCTCGGCCATAGCCCATTGAACCTGCAAATAATGGCTTGTTCTGCAAACGTTTGGGTTTGCTCATCCAGCGATGGGTGCATGATTTCAATAGAGGGGGTTTCCTCAAGTTTGTCCACCAGAAAAGGCTTGGGTGCCTGAACCGGTGGAGCTGTCTTCTTAGGTATCTGAGCATGGACAGCGTCTTTATATGAAAACGCTTTAGCAGAGGAGGACTGTCCAACAGCTCCCCCTCTCAAGCGAAGAGTAAGAGTAATGGATGCATTTCTCTTAATGCTATAAAAAGACAGGGGAATAGGATCCTCAAGTTGTTTACCTTCATATATAAGTCGTTGTGCTGCAGAGGGTATCCCTGACTTGAGATCCAGAGCATTCTTGAGGTCCTGCACTAGATCCGACGAGTTCACCCAATGCAGCTGAGTTTTGCCAGAGATAAGCTTAATCTGGATCTGGAACGCTGCAAAAGGATCAGGGTTCTGCTTTCCTTTGCAGATCCAAGCCGAGAGGGGGTTGGAGCATTGAAGGGCCTTCTTCCCCTGTACTTGCCGTAGAGGTTTGTGATGAGAAGAAGAAAGGATCCTGAGACCATTGAATCTGTTAATGAAATCCACCCAGAAGAGCTTGCAGACGATCCGTCTAGGTAGATCGAGGGTATGAAGAGTAATCTTAAGATCTAGAATAGAGAAATCGCTGTTTTGGGAGGACAGAGAGGGCAACGGAAGGAATGAGCAGCCTTCCAGAGTGAAGACTTTCTTCCCAAGAGCCTCCGCCTGAGGTGAGATGAAAGAATAACCTGCGCGCTTGTCCTTGTCCTCTGCGTATGCATTCTGATGGAGGCGGCTGGAATGAGATGCGGCAGCCGAGATCCAAGATCTGGGAGACGCAGTGCCGGGAGCAGAGCAAAAGAGGGAAACCTGCGTACCAGAAAAGAAAATAGAAAGGAAGTGATCCCGTAATCCTGGATTGAAGCGCGCAGCACCTGCCTCGACATGGCGAACCAGAGGCCCGACGACGGCCGAGGGCGAGACAGCGGCGGCTGAGAGGATAGGGCTAGGGTTCATCTTCCGCACAGTCGTTCGTCCCTCCATGGTTCTATTTTTTTTATTTTTTTATCTTTATTTTTATTTTTTCGAGATGTCCTGTCCTGTTATGTTATATAAACATTTTGATTTGGTTAAATTACACAAATAAAAATAAAGATAAAATAAAAAAATAATAATTATAATTATTAATTAAAACATTTTGACTCCGTTAAATTACGTTAAAAAAATTAATAAAATTAATGAAATAAAATAAAATAAATAATCTACCATGCGTCGAGAGGGATCAAATCTTTTTTCACTCTAAAAGAAATTTGCACCACAGATTTGATCCCTCTTGGCACTTGGTAGATCTGGAGTTAAGATGGATCTAGGCTAGTTTAATTATTAATTAGATCCATCTTAACTCCAGATCTACCAAGCGCCAAGAGGGATCAAATCTGAGGTGCAAATTTCTTTTAGAGTGAAAAGAGATTTGATCCCTCTCGGCGCACGGTAGATCCGGACTTAAGATGGATATAGGCTGGTTTGAGATTATGTCTTGTTGCTGGGGTGGTGCAACCTGTGGCCAAGATCTGGAGGAGGCATCTTGATTACTTGTGTAGTATGATATGTCCTTGGATATGATGTGACTGGTCAAAGAAGCTGGAAGAACATGAAGATCTGGTTTGAGATATGTCTTGTTGCTAGGCTGAATTCTGGAGGAGCTATCCTAATTATTCGTGTAGCATGAGCTGTCTGGAGATCTGATGTGAGATGTTTTGTAACATCCTGTTGGTCAAGCGCAGAGGGCCTCCTGGTGTCTCACAGATCTGATAGTTGATGTAGTGCTGCTGCCTGTCTCTTGGTACCACTGTATACTGGAAGCACTAGAAAGAAAGCTGTAATTGGCCAGATGGTGTCCAATCTGGGCTTTGGTGGGCAAGAGCTTAGAGGCTTAGTGATGTGCAAGAGATGTTTTCAAAATGAAAACTCCCAGGGAATGACCAGGAGTCTCCTTGGATCTCCCATTCATTAATGGCAGGCTTCGTCAAGCATCCAGGAAACATAAGAACTATTAAAGGGACAACTTCTGAAATCCTGCTGGAAACTGTTTTTAAATGTTAGTCAGCTTGTGTACACTGTACATGCGTTTGATGTATAAAATTTACGAAGTCTTATACATTTTATTTATTATTTATAATATGACAACAGAGCTTTGCCTGGTCTGTGCAAGCGAGGTACTATTATTGTTCTATTAGGGTTTGATTCCCTCAAGGGGCATGGTTGCCCCTTGTGTGCTGATGTGCCCCCAGAAGGGGGCCATTTATTGTGGATGGGACCATGTACAAGTCCTGTGGAGTCTTTGGTGGAAAAGATACCCGCTATTTGCGGTTACTTAGCCAAGGCAGTGCTTTTGTATCTTGTGAGATGCTTTTGGTCTACCACATTGCAATATTTCAGAACGAATAGTCGCTACTTGGTGGTGTTCAATGGAAACGTTTCATCCATATATAAATTGGTTGTCCTTACTTTTAACACTGTTCAGAATACTTATTTTTAACACCTTCAACATTCCCTGCTTGATGTAACACGGGGAAAGAAAAATTAGAGATGCATGTATTGCCTTGGAAACAATACGAAATAGTATGAACAGTTTTTCCAAATGAAGTTGAGACATTACAATGATGTATTATGCATTCCATAATGGAAAATATGGATGTCTTCATTGAGGGCACTTTGCTTATTACCATCATCCAGGTCAGAAATGCTTAGGAGTTTGTAACACATTGGAAGGAGAAAGAGATGGAGAAAGAAAAATGAACATTGGAGGGAGATCGTGAGTTTGGAAGCCATTGACAAGAATGTTGCAAAACTTGGATCAACAAAAATCTTGTTAATTAGATGCCGTTCACATCTGAACTCTATTATGTTATTTTATGTGTGGAATATTTTGCGTCTTACCATAGTTATATTTTGGATGCTGACTAACAACTACTCCTTTGATTGCAGGATGATAGAAGAGATTGGTTTGAAGAACATGGAACACCTATCTCAGATGGTTCCAGTCTTGTTGGCATTCTTAAAAGATGACACACCAGCTGTTATCCGTCAAACTATTACCAGCGGGACAAATCTATTTCGAAACACTTTGGAACTTGTTGGGCTACAGGTATATTTCTATGTTATGTTCTTAGTGCTTGCCATCAGTAACAATAGTTGAAGCCTCACCATATATACTTTTTGAAAATTTTCTTATTTCATTTTTCTGTGTATCCAAAGTGGGTTCAGGAAAGACTATGATGTGTGTTAGCATTGATTTCATGTAAATTTGGTCACTATGATTAAAGGTTATTTTGGAATCTGAAAAATCTATCAATATCCACCTCTCAAACCACACAGTTAGGTGGAATCTATTGCCGGCTAATCTCAGTGGTGAAGGAAACACATATATTTTGTTGGAGTAATTAAATTTTCTCTTTATGCCTGCAGAATACTTCTCCTTAGAGTCTTTGAGTGTCCTTTACAAAGGATAGAAGCAGCAAGGGGAATTTCCTTAGCCACTGTAAAATCATTTCATTGTTGACATACAGAGAATTATAGTGAATTTATGAAATCTTTACTTGCTCGGTTGACTCCTGTAACCCTGTTATATTATTATCATGGACTTTTTCGTTTCTTGAAGGCAGACAATACTATGCTCACTTGCTGCATTAATTTAAGGCAACACTACTGATTTGTTAAAGAACAATTGCTCAGAAGACATAAGAGAGAAGAGTGGTGTTAACAATTTTGGAAATAGTGTTTTGATCACTTCCTAGGGGAACAAGTTGTTTGGTGGTTTAACATTTAACAGCTTGCTTCCTGAAAATTGAGTTACTTGAAAATTATTCAGAAATGTGCTTCTGATGAGGTACAGTGTACTCAATGAGCAACAATGGCTACAACTAGTCAATCATGTATGTGCATCCAATACGTAACATGACAGCTTTATTCTGTTAAATATCTGAATATAAATCACAATTACTATGTGAACACAAAAATGATAACTATGTCACAGAAACTAGACAACGAGTGTTCTGTTCAAACAGAGTTGACAAGTGTGCAGACTATTTTGTAGCTTAATGCGTTGTGTAAAACACTATAATCTGATGCAATTTTTTGTGAAATACACTTCTTATGATTTATTAAATACATTAAAAATATATCATATGACAGCAGGTCATTCCCTGTTGAGCAACTACTTCAATCCAATTGACATCAAGTTAAGGCTGACCTTCAGCCCAAAAGTTGATATTACATATAAAATCATGTCTCTGATAGAGCCCTTGAAGGGTGAGTTACAAACATGATCGTGGACCATGAATATTTAATCTTTTTGAGCCACTCTTGCTGTTGAAGGTTGAGGATCCTCATTAAGCTTCATGGGCTGCCTTAGAGCTAAGAGGTCCTTGACCTCGTCCTAATGATTCAACATGTTAGAAATAGTCCAAAGGTTGTAGGGGAACTTGTCATTCAGAGTCTCATGTTGGCTCTCTCTGTGGTGGCCACACAACCAACTTTGGTAACACCTTGTTTTTTTGTGAACTTGTTTGGCAGTTGATTGCAGTTGATGTTGGTTTGATCCCTCATGGAATGCTGAGAGGCTGTTGGTGATAAAGCCTTGGTAGGGGTTAAGCAAGACCCTGCTCATTGTACAAGACACCCTGTACTAGTAATCAAACATTTGGCAAAGATGTTTAAGTCCATGTTCACCTAGTGAACTTGAGGCTCAGTCTGTGGATAAAATTATACATGACAGCCACTTTATCAGCCCAAGAAAATTTTTGATCAATATCTCAACTCTCAGCCCGTGCGGCGTGGACATAAATTATACATGATCGCCTCCTTATCAGCTCATGAAAATTTTTGATCAATATATCAACTCTCGAATTTATTATTGTTACACCATTTCCAGTGGTGAAAGTAATTCTCCACATTTAATAGTGCAGATTCTGTTATTGCCCAATGGTGTGGCCTTCCAAGTAACTGGAACTGGTGAAAAGTGACCATAGAGATCCATGGCTCAATTTCAAGCCACTTTGGCCTTCCTGGAAAATCCAGCCACTTTATAATTGTATTGTTGCATTTAAAGCTAGTTTCTGACTGAGTCATTTGTACACAGTACTTATACCAATTCTGTAGAGGATTGATACTGATCTTGGAAGAGAGATTACTGGAAATAAGGTTTTTGTCAATTTTCAAAAGTAAACTTAACTGAATTTTTTAGGTGAAAGTTTTCCTTACGTTGTGGCCTTTGAATTCAATTTATTCTCTCAGGGGATAAATGTCCTTTAGCAATCTATTTCTCTTTTCGAGAAAAATGCAGGCTGATGAACTGCAGGTTCTTTGCCAGCAGTTTGTTGTCATAGTCCAATTCTGAATTGTCTGGGTTACAAATGGGCTTTCTATTTTAAATGCATCTTTGGATAAGCTCCCCATCTGGCAAGGGATGATAGTGGTCCTTGGGTGTGAGCCCACATTGATCATTAGTCTTTGTTGTACTTGCTCTCATAGTCTTTATGAGAGCAAGTACAATAAAGACTATGAGGCTGCAAGAACTATAAAGACAAAAGACCACTGCTCTCTTCCTCTTTTCTCCTTTGCTAAAATCGTCAAGTCTATAAGAGAAACGACTTGCTCAATTGTGTGATGAGGGAATGAGGCTAGAGTGATGAGGGAATGAGGCATCTAGACAAGATATTTGATTCACCCAATAAAAAATTAGAACTAAAAAAAAATTCGCAATATGAAGTGGAAACTCTGTCGTACGGCCTAGAAACTCGTTTCTGGCCAACTGGCCACATTTCCCCAGGCCGGAAACTCGTTTTCAGGCTGTATGGTACGCGTTTCCGTTTTGTTTCTTGGCTGAAACGGACCTGGGTGCAACGTTTCCTGCAACATAGGTTTCAGGTCCTTTCTTGGAAGTTTCCGGGCCCACTTAAGTGCCCATGAGGGGTGTGGAACCCATATGAACTTATCACCATGTCCATGCCAATGACCCTTTGAGACAAAACAAAGATAGGGGATTGAGCTATGAGGAATTTGTTGCCTCAGTAATGACTTGTAATTTTAAATTCTTAAAATAAAAGTTGACATTCTCCTTTACCTTACCTTTTCCACGTTCTCCTTTACCTTTTCTATCCTTTTACTTAAATTTTAACATCGCCATTAATTGTTTTAGCCTGCTTGAGAGTGGTTCCAAACTCGTTGGACTTCATATGGAGAAAGTCAAATTTCATATCCCATTCAGAATTCAGTGGACTTAACACTTTTCAGGATTCCAGGGTCGGCAGGATTATAGTATTACAGCTAAATTCTATCTTGTATAAGGGTGTGGGATTGACATTAGTCAAGAACACCAAGCTATAGAAATTTCCATCTTCTAGTGTTAAAATTGGCATCTAGGGCCAAACTCCATGTGGGTCATCTTATTAATGGCAGCTGATATTTTTCTTGGATCCCTCTCATCGAGAGATGTAGGATTGATCTAAAGCTCATCTGATTTCGATAAGTATTCATGGAGATATGAATTTATTTGTGTTATGGGACAATTCGTCAAGGTCGGCCAGCAACCAAATAAACCCCACATGTGCTCAACGTTTTAGTATAAAAGGAGATGACTTGAGAGTCGTTTCTCACACACACTTCTATCTTGATTTCTCTCCACTTGTCTCGGGTTTTAGTGGAAGAGAAATCTAGGAGTGGAAGCCCTAGACATTGGAGGATTGAGGCTGCCCTAGCCGCAGTCAAGAAGAACACAGCCCTAGTAACCTAGAGGATGCAGTCAAGAAGGAGGGTTATAAACAGCCCTAGACGCAGCTACCTAGCCGCAGTCAAGGAGGGTTATGACATGCCCTAGCCGCATCATATGGAGGCTGGAACAGTGTGTTAAAGAAGGACTGTTTCAGGGTCATTTTTAGGGTGACAGAGATGTTGTTAGGAGGGCCGAGGAGCTGGGCTAGGAGGCCACATAATTGAAGGTGGGTTTTGGCATGATCGTTGGGCTGCTGTAGGTTACAGGTGGATGCCCTAACCAGTGACTGAACTCTGTCCATGAACAGCAGTACAGAGGTATGTATATTCTCCATTAATGACTTGTGTTGGGTCCATGATTTTGGATCAGTTTGGATGGGATGTGCTTGCAGCCTGTAGTAGCCAAAGTGGAGGGGCAGACTTGGTGGTTAGATGCCCTAACCAATGGCAGCATCTACAATGATTATTCATTGATGGATTAGACACTTGGAGAATCTGTTAGCAGCCATGTGGAGGGGTTTTTTAGGTGTAGGATACTGCCACAGTGCCACATAGGGACAGCAAGGTCATTTGGTGGAGAAAACAATAATGGGACAGCAATGACATTGTAGAGCAGCATGTTGGGAGTCGGGACAGCAATGACATTGTACAGCAACATGTTGGGACAGCAACAATAATGGGACAGCAATGACATTGTACAGCAGCATGTTGGGACAACAACAATAATGGGACAGCAATGACATTGTACAACAGCATGTTGGGAGTCGGGACAGCAATGACATTGTACAGCAGCATGTTGGGACAGCAATGACATTGTACAGCAGCATGTTGGGACAGCAACAATAATGGGACAGTGAGGTACATAGTGTTGTATATGGATGGGATAGCAAGGTACATAGTGTTGTATATGCATGGGACAGCAAGGTACATAGTGATGTATAGATGCATGGGACAACAAGGTACATAGAGCTGTATAGATGCATGGGACAACAAGGTACATAGTGTTGTATAAATGCATGGGACAGCAAGGTACATAATGCTGTATAGATACATGGGACAGCTGTGACATGGCAGCAAAGGTACAAGGGACAGTGGCAAGCATGGACAGCATGACAAGCATGGTGCTGCAAGCACATGAGACATGTTGTATGACAACATGGTTATGACACATGGGACAACAGTGCAGCAGTATGATGTGTACAGCATGGTCATGAGGTCCAGCATTGTGATGATGGGTGCAGCATGGTGCAGCATGATGACAATATGCAACAAAATGATAGGTGAAACAGTCACCTTGGAAAATCAGTGGAAGTAGCATGTCTTCAACTGATCTCATGTATCATATTCTTAGAGATGATCTATGCTCTTATCTAGATAAGTCAAAGTGTTGACTTCTACTGTAAATGTACTATCTCTCTCTCTCTGCTGAACTATTGAAGAACATATAAGAAGAATTGATCAAGTGTTTCCCCACATTGGGGTTTGTCCCTGGCTAGCGCCACATCTTGTGTCATCTTGTCTTGGCTTGTCTTCTGCGATTTATGTTTATGTTCTATCTGCAGTTTACTTTAATATTGATGTGATTGCTACTCTGGAAAAGGTATTGAGCTAACTGTGAAAATTGAAATAAATTGCTTTAAGCATAGAACATACCTAAAATTAACATCTAGTCATCTGTGAGTGTTAATATATCTATATTTTTCAATTTTTGTATACTATGCTTCCCCTGCATACCCATTTTATTTGGGGGGTGGGTGGGATGGATCATTTTCCTTTTTCGGAAAAATATAGACATTCCCACATTTTGTGCAACATAGGCTTGTTCCATTTCTAGTCTTTCTACCAAGCTTTAGGAGCTTGAAATCCCAAATCAGTTAAAAAGAGCATAGTTTTAAGACTCCGACTCCGACTCCGACTCAGCCGAGGATCGACTCCGACTTCGACTCCGAAACGGTAATGACTCGGCCGGCTCGATTTCAATGACTCGATCGTTGTAAAAAATACATTAAATATTTATTTTTTTTATAAAAAAACATAATTTTAAAGATTTAAACATAATTTTAAAGATTTTCATTAATGTTTCCAAACACACAACATTATTATATAGATGGAAGACAACATATGATCAAAGTAGGCTCATGAACCAATCCATTATATCAAAATGGTACCAAATGGCAATACATAGTCAACTGTCATACATGATCAAAGACTCAAAACAAAAAACACATAACCAAGGAGGCTAGAATTTAGAAATGGCCTCTACAACAAAAGTAAACTGTGACGGTGACCAGACTCCAGGGACCAGTACTAGTACTACAGTACTACTGGCTAGTAGCTACTGTCAGAGGAGCCAAGATCATGTCAATCAATCTCTGGATCATCATCATCAGAGTCAGACAGGGGGCCCCATGGCTCCTCCTCATCATCATCATCTCCAATTGCAACTGTAGAAGTGTTACCACTAGCAGGCTGTGCAACTGCAACAGATGCAAGCTGAGATAGAGTAGATATGCGGCCGCGCTTCTGTCGTGGCTGATCTGAGGAAGCACCTACAACTGGAGTCCTTGCTGGCTGTGAGACTGAGGCTGGTGGATTGGGATCTGCATTCAACTGAATAGGCCGAAGTTGAACAACATGTTCAAGTTCCACTGATGTCTCCATATCTAAATCTACATCAAAATCCTCATCAGGATCAAACTCTGCTGGACGACTCTCCACTACCCAATCTGATGTTGGATCAATGTCTTCCAACACAATGGGATCTGAATCAGGTCTTTTGTTCAACAAATGGTTTCGTCTGAGCCGAAGGTTGTATTGGACATAAACTAGATCATTTAACCGTTTTTGATCCAAACGATTTCTCTTCTTTGTGTGAATCCTCTCAAAGACAGACCAATTGCGCTCACACCCAGATGCATTGCAAGTTTGACTCAAAATACGAATTGCAAACCTTTGCAATTCAGGACAATGGCCACCAAAGGCCTCCCACCATTGTGCTGCAAAAAACATAGGAGTGTAATGAGTTAGCTCAACAAAATTACAAATTATATCTAACTTTCAAAATTTCAAATTATAAACGATATAACAAACTTAAAAAAAAAAAAGTAAAACTATTAAGAATTTGAAAATTGAAATTTTTGTTTACCTGGCTCATCTGCCTCTCTTTCAATCTTTGCTAGGTTCTTCCCAAAGGTACCTGTTGCATTGCTGAAGATATTGGCTTGTCGGTGTATCTCCAGCTGATCAGACTCCAATGGGATCATGCGTTCAATGCAATCAACCAGTCCATCTCTGACCTCCCCCCTCAAAGCTCCTGACTCCTTAGCTTTATAATGATACCGTGGGTTCAAAAAATACCCTCATAAATGAAGCCCATAGCCAACCTTTCCCCATCCACCAACCGCAACACCTTAACTAGTGGCTCAACAAGCTTCACAATCTCTGCTGCCTTTCTCCAAAAAGTTTCTTCATGGACTTTCCTTTTCAATTCTTTGCCTTCTGGTTTGTTAGCCCAATTGCTTTGATTCCATTCATCACTGGAAAACATCTTTTGCAAGTTTCTATGTTGGGAAAGCATAGATTGCAATGTCAAAAAATGTGTAGCAAATCTAGTGATGGCAGGCCTAATAATATCCTTGCCCCCAGTGTGTTTCCTCATGAGGCTCAAAACCAATGTATGATTGTAGATAAATTTTGTTATGCTTTTGGCATGATCTATAGTGTTTTTGACCCAATCTAATTTTCCAATATCCTCAAGCATGAGGTCTATACAATGTGCAGCACATGGGGTCCAAAAGATGGTCTTGTGTTTTTCCTCTAACAGTTTACCAACAAGAACATAGTTAAAGGCATTATCTGTGATGATTTGAACAACATTAGCCACCCCCACCTCCTCAACAACTTGATCCAATAGCTGAAACAACAAGTGGCCATCTTTTACCTTATCAGATGCATCAACTGATTTTAAAAACATGGTTCCCTGTGGGCAGAAGACAAGAAAGTTTATGATGGTACGGTTTCTTTGATCAGTGCATCCATCTGACATGATGGTACACCCTGTTCTTGCCCATGAGTCCCTGAACTCTTGCAAATACTTATTAATGGATTGAATTTCTTTCTGCAAATGAAACCCCCTTAGCTCATGCATAGAAGGGCCTTTGAAGCCTTTTCCAGCAGCATGTATGGCATCAAACATAGGCTCATAATATGGTGAACGAGCAGCATTAAAGGGGATATCAGCATCATACCACCATCTAGCTATGTACTCACAAGCAGTCTACCTCAATTCTTTCTTCCAATGGTCATCTAAAGTGGGCTGCATTTGAGTTTTACTAACTTCAGGACCATGTGCATCTGATGGAGAGGAGGGAGTGAAATAACTTTTGATAGTCACATCACCCTTTTTCATTCTACCCTTTCTGTTATCTTGAACAGAACCAAAAGAGGGAGGAACATATCGGAAAGGGTTGGATGTATCAGTTTGAGGGATAGAGGAAGAACCCTCAAAATCATAATGGGGGTTGGCACTGGCAGCCATCATTTTTTGTATCTCCCTCTTCCTCCCAATTTCAGCCTGTATGTCTCTTTGCCTAGCCTTATCTTCTTTAAATTTCTCAAAGCTGGCCAACAAATTCTTCCTAATCTCCCCAATTTCTGGTGAGGTACATGGGGTAATTTGGCCTCTAATCCCTGCCAAGTGTTGTTTCAGCCTATTAATGCCCCCAGGACCTTCCTTAATTTTCCTATGGCAAAATTTGCATTGCATTTGACTATCAACCGTTTCAACATATGCCCAAGTAGGATCTCTTGCTCTAGGTGCCATTTTTTGACTAGGAAATGAAAGCAAACAATCTGAAAATGGAAAAAAATAAAACCTTGATTCAATGTTCATTTATTTGACAAAAAACACTCTCTAAGATTTCTAGATATGCACCTAAAATTTACTAAGCAAAAACAGATTTATAGAGGTGAAAAAAAATACCTCCAGGCACAAATTGCCTCCTCAAGCTTGCTCCAAGAATCAGCTCCTCAATGCTGCTCCAAATGGCTGCCCAAGAAGCTCCTCACTCCAGCTACAATGCTCCTCCAAGACTCCTCACTGCTGCTCCAAAACAAGCTCAAGAACTGCTCACTAACTCTCAAAGAAGACTCTCACTCAAATGCATAAGATTGCTGTGAGTGAATGAGAGCACTTGGGTGTGTTAAATAGGGTTTGGGGGGGGGAGTGGACCCCAAAAATCATTTAGCAAATTCATATAACTATTTGGAGTCCAAACCAACCAAAAAACAATTTAAAAATCCATTAAAATTTTATAAAATCGCTGTTTGACGTGATGCTGGGCGGTTTTTTGTGACTCGGCCGAGTCAGCCATGACTCGGCCAGTTGAACCGTTCCAAAGGCCGGGTCATGGGAATAGGCAACGGCTCGGATCAACCCGGCCGTTTCGGTTTCGAAACGGCCGTTTCTTAAAACAATGAAAAAGAGTATCCAAGATAATGCTGATCCTATGAACAATCAGCCTGTCTAGGCCTGCTAGTTTAAACCTAGCTTTCAATTCAGGCCATGGCAGCCAATTGCAACAATATGCATTGAAAATGTCACGGACAGTACTGATGGCTCTTTTCTGATAGAGTTTACCTGTTGCTCGCAGTTCTTTCCAGCAGAGTTTTCTGGTGTCAATCTGTGTGCAGTAGCTTGCAGACTGCAGTGATGAGTAGGGTTTATTGATTAAGGTGCAGTAGAGTCACAGTAGTGGTTATGTAGGCAGTCAGTTGAGTATGCATACATGGAGCTTGCATGCATCTGCTATCTTTAGATGGCACAGTTCTGTATGAGCTAGGGCATCTTGTATGAGTGATGCACTTAGTCTTGGGAGTTGTGCATGCATGAGGCTGCATTGGATGAACATTGTGTCTATTATGGGAGGGGCTGCGGTTATCTAGGTGAATTTGGCATTGGATATCATGTAGTTACTTAACTCCAGTATTCTTCCTCTATTCCCAGGAGTTCTATCCATGCACGGGGGTGAACCATTGCATGTCTCTACATTCAGTGTATTTTCCCTCATGTTTTATTTTATAACGGAGATGCAGGGTGTATGATTGCCTTGGTTAGCAAGTTTCGGTTTTGATCTATTGCAGTGTATTTCATCCATTCAGTTTTTCAGTAGAAGATGGATGTGATTGAGAGTTTAGATCTGTGTATTTGCTGTTTGTAATGTCCAGCAATACTGTTGGAAATAATACTGAGAGGGGGGGTGAATCAGTATTATCAGATTAATCAAACTTTTCAAATGCCCAAAACATATACGCTACTTCAGTTAAGTGAACCAGCGTGTACACGCTACTGTGACGAAGTAAAACAGCGTATAAGCAGAAAACTCACAATTTAGTTGGCTTATTCTTCAATTAAGTGCATCAGGACATTATTCATTATATTAACAGTAAACATGTGCAGTATAACAGAACAGACAAAAAGCCACACACATGAACACCAAGATATAAGGTGGAAACCCAATGTGGGTGAAAACCACCTGCTGCAAGTTGTCTCTATCTTTCTTAATATGAAACTTCAGTTTACAATCTTTTGTACTGGTGCAGCCTTATACCAGTACGCAGGCTACAACCTGCAGAAGGCTTCAACCTTCTCTCGTTCTCCAAACTTCCTTGGAAGGGAGCTCCAACCCCCTTTTGCTTTTGTACTAGCCAAGATACTAGTACGTAGGTGCTGACCTACAATCTTCCTTCTTCCAGGTATCACTTTTCATACATTTTCAGACTTGGATATTCCTGAAGCACAACATTACAATCTGAAGACCACAATTCATTCAATTTTCACAACAGATCATTGAAGCATAAAACAACCAACTTTGAATCACTGAACCACTGAACCCTGTCAATCACCAGTTACCAGAGCACAGAGCAGACTACAGAACTCTGTAATAACAGTCAGATCCCACTGTAAACCCAAATCAAGCTTCAAAAGATATACGCTACTTTAATGAGCAGAAACCGCGTATACACGCGCTTTTACCGAAGCCAACCTGCGTACAGATCTAAAAATAAACTTTCTCAACTTGCAGCTGTACCAGATATTAGTTAGACTCAGAACGTAACATCAGATCTAGAAATACGCATAATCAACCATAACATGATAGTGCATTTCAAACCATTTGATCCCGATCTCTCCTTAGATCTAGTTCTCCATCAACCGATGAGATCTCTCCTTAGCTCAGATCAACCAACTCAGAACCTGCATATCAGATCTCTTTCTCTCTTAGATATTCATGCCTTGTCGAAAGATGATCTTTGCCTAATGATCTTCTTCTCCTTATATAGCCTTAGGCCTTTCTCAATACCAAGAGCCAAAACCATAGTAACACAATACCATCAACTTTAAAACTAGGGATCGACACGCCCGTCGAGACATAATGGTCCGAAATCATAGGCACAACTTCCAAGGTCTAACCACCATGAACCAAAGGAACCTTTCCACATACACGCGCTTTTTATGAATCTAACTTGCGTGTACACGCGACTTGGGCTTAACGAAACAGCGTGTATGAGCTTTCTTGCCATGCTGTACTGAGATCTGTCTTCTGATTAAGTTGCCATCACCTGTACTAACCTTTGAGCACCTGTACCATCCACTGAGTGAGTTGCCATCAAGGACAACACTTGAACCATAATGCCAACAATCTCCCCCTTTGGACTTGATGGCAACCACCACACCAAGTCACTCTCCCCCTTTGACATCAAGGGCAAAGAGAGGACCAAGATATTCTCTTCCTTGGTAATCCTTCTGCTGTCCATACTGCTGTCCATACTCCCCCTGAGTACATGCTGAAATCTCCAAGTGTGCTCCCCCTTTGTGAATGCCAAAGAGTACCAGTCTATCCATCCTGCTCACCAAGTGCTGTTCATGCTCCCCTTGACTGTAGGCAAGATCTGCAAAAGATGTTCTTCAAGAAGAACATGACTCTATACATCATAAAAGACCTTTCTATAACCAAAGACTCATACATACATCCATTTCTCAACTAAGTGAGGATATACAAAAAATGACTCATCCACCCAACCAAGTGGGGATACATCAATATTGACTCATCCACCTAACCATGATAATACATGAACATTTCATCATTCATCCCAGGCATAGTGGGGAAACCAACAAAGGCCGTTACATGACCTTGACACCATAAAAGAGACAAGAGAGATACATGACATAGAGACAACAGATCTAGACCAAGACTTAGGAAAGACACCAGCAGCATCTGATAAACATCTTGTTAGATCAGCAACGAGAATTTCTTTCTGAGCTCCTTCTTAAACTAATCAACCAAAACATCTGAATGCCAACAATGCTTTATGAGACTTTTGAGCTGCTCCCCCTGAACCTGTGCCTGTTGCACTCCCTGAAACTGTGCCTGAATACTTCTGACATTCCTATTGCTGTTCAGAACTTCAGAGTTTTCCTTTGCTGTTCAGAACATCATATACGCGTTTTATCCTGTATAAAGCAGCGTATGTACGCGGATATTCTTTCTGCAACAAGCGTCCAGCATACACGCGACTTACTCAACATAAATCCGCGTGTATACGCTCATATCCCTTCTGTAACCTGCGTATACCAACTTTTCTGTAGAACAAACAAATTTCAACAACAGGATGAAGCATCAACTACTCCCAGCTTTTGTCTGAGATATTCAAAAGTTTCCCTGGGCAGTGGTTTTGTGAGAATATCAGCAACTTGCTCCTTAGAAGGAACATACTCCAATTTGACCTTCTGCTCAAGCACTTGTTCCCGAAGAAAATGGTACTTGATTGGTATGTGCTTGGTCTTTGAGTGCATGACTGGATTCTTTGAAATGCTGATTGCACTTGTATTATCACATAAGATAGAGACAGGTGGAGTGCAAGTGATTTGAAAGTCCTGCAAGGTCTGCATCATCCAAAGAAGTTGTGTGCAACAAGATGCTGCAGCCACATATTCTGCTTCAGCTGTAGATAAGGCAATCGAACTTTGCTTCTTGCTGAACCAAGACACTAATCTGGAACCCATGAAGAAAGCACCTCCACTTGTGCTTTTCCTATCATCCACACTTCCAGCCCAATCTGCATCTGTGTAAGCATGAAGAGTGAGATCTGTATTTCTAGGATACCATAAGCCATAGTTTTGGGTCCCTTGAAGATATTTGAAGATTCTTTTGACTGCCTGAAGATGGGTTTCCTTTGGGTTGGCTTGAAATCTTCCAACCATCCCTACTGCATGAGTAATATCTGGTCGAGTACCTGCCAAATAAAGCAAACTCCCAATCATGGATCTATAAGTGGGTTGGTGAACTGCTGCTGATTCATCATTTGCACTGAGGCTGCATCCTGTAACCATGGGTGTACATACTGGTTTTGACTCTTCCATGCCATACTTCTTCAAGATCTGCTTGAGGTATTTGGTTTGAGACAAGAAGATACCTCCTTCATTTTGTTGGATTTGCAATCCAAGAAAATATGTCAATTCTCCAAGAAGTGACATTTCGAACTCTTTCTGCATAACCAAGGCAAAGTTTTGACTCATAGTTTCTTCATTGCTGCCAAAAATAATATCATCTACATAAACAACAAGAATTAGCAATTTGTTATTTTCAACTTTTATATAGAGATTGCTATCTGCTGATCCTTTTGAAAAGCCTTGTTGGTGAAGATATTTGTCCAACCGATAGTACCAAGCCCTTGGGGCTTGTTTGAGCCCATAGAGAGCCTTTTTCAATCTGCATACAAGGTTTGGATCATTCCCAAGAATGAACCCATCTGGCTGCTCAATATATACTTCTTCTTCTAAGTCTCCATTCAGGAAGGCTGATTTTACGTCCATTTGAAATACCTTGAAGTTTTGAAAGCTTGAGAGAGCAAGGAACATTCGGATGGCCTCTAGTCTTGCCACAGGAGCAAAGGTCTCTTCAAAATCTATTCCTTCTTGCTGTGCATACCCTTTACAAACAAGTCTGGCCTTGTTTCTAATTACTTCTCCATTTTCATTTAACTTATTCTTGAAGACCCATTTTGTTCCTATTACATTCTTATCTTTTGGTCTAGGAACCAATTCCCAAGTGTTGTTCCTTTCGATTTGCTCAAGTTCTTCATCCATTGCTTTGACCCAACATTCATCTTTGCATGCTTCTTTCACATTTTGTGGTTCAATGGAGGAGAGTAGAGCCAAGTAGCTTGAAGCTTCTGCAAGTGTCCTTCTTGTTTGTACTCCTGCTTCTTTCTGCCCCACAATCTGAGTTTCTGGATGATTCTTTTGGACATATCTGGATGGAGTCTTCTCTTCTATTCTTGTCTGCTCCTCTGGTTCTTCTTGAGATTCTTCTTCTTCTTGAGGTTCTTCTTCTTCATCATTTCGCCTTTGAGAGTAACCTTCATCTTCTTCATGATGAACTTGCCTAGGAATATATCCCTTCTCATCAACCACTATATCAATACTGTCAACAATTCTGCCAAGTCTTTTATTGTAGCACTTGTATGCTTTGCTATGTGGAGAATAACCAAGAAGAATGCCCTCATCTGCTCTAGGTTCAAGTTTGCCAAGTTGCTCATCAGTGTTCTTAATATAACATTTGCTCCCAAAGATTTTGAAATGCTTCACGGAAGGAGTTTTACCACTCCAAAGCTCATGAGGTGTTTGAGTGCTGTTTACTCGGACATTTGTTTTGTTAAGAATGATAACAGCAGCATGTGCGGCTTCTCCCCAGAAGGTTGCAGGAGTACCTGATTCATCGAGCATAGCACGAGCCATTTGTTGGATAGTTCTGTTCATTCTTTCCACAACCCCATTTTGCTGAGGAGTTCTAGCTGTAGAGAATTCTCTTCTTATCCCATGTTCATCGCAGAAATCAAAAAATTCATTTGATGTGAACTCCCCACCTCTGTCAGATCTGAGGCACTTGATTTTGTGTCCTGATTCATTTTCGGCCAATGCTTTGAAGGATTTGAATTTTTCGAATGCTTCATCTTTGTGCTTCATAAGCCCTAACCAAACAAACCTTGAGAAATCATCAATGAATAATATCAGATATTCTTCTCCTCGAGGTGACCTTTTCCTAAATGGACCACATACATCTGTATGGACTAGCTCAAGAGGCAAGCTAGCTGACCCTTCCTTCTCTGGAAAGTTAGTTCTGGTCTGCTTTCCAAACTGACAAGATTTGCATATGGTGTTGTCTGGAATTTTGATATCTGGAAGATCGCGAACTGCCTGATATTTGCATGCTTTCCTTATTTGTGAGAAGCTTAGATGTCCCAACCTTCGATGCCATAACCAGTGCTCTTCATCCTTGCTAAGATAGCATTGTTGTTGTTCTTCTTCAAATATGTACAGATTATTTGGAGTTCTTTTGCCTTTGAGAACTGTTTTACCTGTATCAAGATCACGAACAAGACATCCATTCGATCTGAAAATAACCTCTGTTTTTTGATCACACATCTGGCTGACACTTAAAAGATTATGTTTCAATCCATCAACATACAAAACATTTCCAGCCTTGACCTTTTCTTTTAAAGGAGCAATACCTTTTCCTTTTATAGTAGCAGGAGTATCATTTCCAAAAGAGACTTTCTTTCCCTTTTCTAAAGTAGAATAAGATTCAAGTTTTTCTTTATCACCTGTCATATGTTTCGAACATCCACTGTCAATGTACCATAGATTTTCCTGTCCTTCTGCATAAAATGCTATCCCACATCTTTCTGTTTGAGGTTCCTTTATTCTCCATGTTTTGGTGCTTGTGGCTTGTTCCTTTTTCTCCTGAAACCTGCTCCTGCATTCAGAGTCTTTATGACCAAAATTATTGCAAATAGAACATTCAACTTCATTTTCAAGCACCGAAAAGTTGTTATAGGTCCTTTTTGTAATCCCTGTCATACTTCTTTGTTTTTGAGCTTCCCTAGTCATGATTGTTTTATATGCAACACATTGAGCTGCTCTGTGACCAAAGTTGTGGCAAGAAAAGCATTGTCCATTGAAGAAGCTTCTGCGGTTATTGAATCTACCAGCCAACTGATTGTAACTTCTATTTTCATCTATTCTTGAGCCAAACTGAGAAGATTTTACCTGTGGTTGGTTGTAGCTTTTGTTCATCCTTAAGGAGGATTGTCCCTGATAGTTTCTGTTTGTAACTCGTCCCTGCTTTACCTGATTATCTTCATTGTTCTTCCGCTCATTTCCTCTTGCTGCATCAAGATAACTTTTTGAGGTGGATGCTTGAGAGGTTTCTCCATTATAGCCCAAACCTGTTTTGTTTAGAGGAGACCGCTGCACACTAATAATCTCATCCAAGGTTTCAGATCCTTTGACAAATTTAAGATTAATAGTTTTTGTTTTCTCAATTTCTTTTCTGAGACCAACAATTTCACCTTCTAGTTTTTCAAGATGTTTTTCCTTTTCATCAATTTGAAATTGCAAAGTATCAATAATCACATTCCTTTCTTCTATGCTTCTCTTGAGTCTAGTGATTTCATTATAGAGATTATCCACATCTATAGCATCCTCATAATCATCATCTTCAAATGCCATTAACAGCTTATATTTATTACCTTGTTCATCTTCATCACTGTTTGATAAGCCATCACTATCTTCATGGGTGTAGTAGCTTTTCCTATTTGCACTTTGTTTCTTGTTCCATCTAGCAGGTTCTTTTCCTTTATCCTTATAAGGACATTTTGCAGCATAATGACCTACTTTCCCACAAGCAAAACATTTGAAAGGTAGCTTACCTCTGAACCTTCCAGAACCCCTTTGAAGATTTCTGACAAAATTTGATTCTTCTTCCTCTTCTTCTGGAACATGGCTTGCTTCATAGTAATCTTCTTTTCCTGATGCCTTAAAAGCAGCTTCCCTTCTGTCAGATGGACCTCCCTTTCTCATTTCATAAGCGGTTAGAATTCCATGTAGCTGAGACATAGTGAGAACACGGAGATTTTCTTTTTCTTCTATTGCAGATACTTTAGATTCAAACTTGGGGGATAAAGATCTTAGAACCTTTTGAACTACTATAGTTTCTCTTATTTCTTCACCCAAGTTTTTCATACAATTAACAATCTCATCTACCCGGAGAAAATAATTAGCCACACTTTCATCATTATACATCCTGAGAGTCTCATATTGAATCCTGAGTGTTTGAAGTTTAGCTTCCTTTACCTGTTCATCTCCTTCATAGCTAGTGATCATTTTGTCCCATATTTCTTTTGCTGATTTGAAGTGCATGACCTTCATGAATTCTGTTTGAGATATACTTCCTAATAGGGTAGCGACTGCTTTTGCATTTGTTTCATATGCCTTTTTTTCATCTGGATCTGTAGGAGTAGCTGAAGGAAAAGCATAGCCTTTTTCTACAATGTCCCAAACTTCTGTACCAAGAGATTGAAGATATGCAGTAACTCTTACCTTCCAATAATTGAAATTTGTTCCATCAAAAACCGGTGGCCTGATTGATGCTTCTTTCTCGTAGTTGCTCATGATGAATGATCTTCCTTCAAGCGATCAAGCTCCTCTGAAGGACCTGCTCTGATGCCAATTGTTGGAAATAATACTGAGAGGGGGGGTGAATCAGTATTATCAGATTAATCAAACTTTTCAAATGCCCAAAACATATACGCTACTTCAGTTAAGTGAACCAGCGTGTACACGCTACTGTGACGAAGTAAAACAGCGTATAAGCAGAAAACTCACAATTTAGTTGGCTTATTCTTCAATTAAGTGCATCAGGACATTATTCATTATATTAACAGTAAACATGTGCAGTATAACAGAACAGACAAAAAGCCACACACATGAACACCAAGATATAAGGTGGAAACCCAATGTGGGTGAAAACCACCTGCTGCAAGTTGTCTCTATCTTTCTTAATATGAAACTTCAGTTTACAATCTTTTGTACTGGTGCAGCCTTATACCAGTACGCAGGCTACAACCTGCAGAAGGCTTCAACCTTCTCTCGTTCTCCAAACTTCCTTGGAAGGGAGCTCCAACCCCCTTTTGCTTTTGTACTAGCCAAGATACTAGTACGTAGGTGCTGACCTACAATCTTCCTTCTTCCAGGTATCACTTTTCATACATTTTCAGACTTGGATATTCCTGAAGCACAACATTACAATCTGAAGACCACAATTCATTCAATTTTCACAACAGATCATTGAAGCATAAAACAACCAACTTTGAATCACTGAACCACTGAACCCTGTCAATCACCAGTTACCAGAGCACAGAGCAGACTACAGAACTCTGTAATAACAGTCAGATCCCACTGTAAACCCAAATCAAGCTTCAAAAGATATACGCTACTTTAATGAGCAGAAACCGCGTATACACGCGCTTTTACCGAAGCCAACCTGCGTACAGATCTAAAAATAAACTTTCTCAACTTGCAGCTGTACCAGATATTAGTTAGACTCAGAACGTAACATCAGATCTAGAAATACGCATAATCAACCATAACATGATAGTGCATTTCAAACCATTTGATCCCGATCTCTCCTTAGATCTAGTTCTCCATCAACCGATGAGATCTCTCCTTAGCTCAGATCAACCAACTCAGAACCTGCATATCAGATCTCTTTCTCTCTTAGATATTCATGCCTTGTCGAAAGATGATCTTTGCCTAATGATCTTCTTCTCCTTATATAGCCTTAGGCCTTTCTCAATACCAAGAGCCAAAACCATAGTAACACAATACCATCAACTTTAAAACTAGGGATCGACACGCCCGTCGAGACATAATGGTCCGAAATCATAGGCACAACTTCCAAGGTCTAACCACCATGAACCAAAGGAACCTTTCCACATACACGCGCTTTTTATGAATCTAACTTGCGTGTACACGCGACTTGGGCTTAACGAAACAGCGTGTATGAGCTTTCTTGCCATGCTGTACTGAGATCTGTCTTCTGATTAAGTTGCCATCACCTGTACTAACCTTTGAGCACCTGTACCATCCACTGAGTGAGTTGCCATCAAGGACAACACTTGAACCATAATGCCAACAATCTCCCCCTTTGGACTTGATGGCAACCACCACACCAAGTCACTCTCCCCCTTTGACATCAAGGGCAAAGAGAGGACCAAGATATTCTCTTCCTTGGTAATCCTTCTGCTGTCCATACTGCTGTCCATACTCCCCCTGAGTACATGCTGAAATCTCCAAGTGTGCTCCCCCTTTGTGAATGCCAAAGAGTACCAGTCTATCCATCCTGCTCACCAAGTGCTGTTCATGCTCCCCTTGACTGTAGGCAAGATCTGCAAAAGATGTTCTTCAAGAAGAACATGACTCTATACATCATAAAAGACCTTCCTATAACCAAAGACTCATACATACATCCATTTCTCAACTAAGTGAGGATATACAAAAAATGACTCATCCACCCAACCAAGTGGGGATACATCAATATTGACTCATCCACCTAACCATGATAATACATGAACATTTCATCATTCATCCCAGGCATAGTGGGGAAACCAACAAAGGCCGTTACATGACCTTGACACCATAAAAGAGACAAGAGAGATACATGACATAGAGACAACAGATCTAGACCAAGACTTAGGAAAGACACCAGCAGCATCTGATAAACATCTTGTTAGATCAGCAACGAGAATTTCTTTCTGAGCTCCTTCTTAAACTAATCAACCAAAACATCTGAATGCCAACAATGCTTTATGAGACTTTTGAGCTGCTCCCCCTGAACCTGTGCCTGTTGCACTCCCTGAAACTGTGCCTGAATACTTCTGACATTCCTATTGCTGTTCAGAACTTCAGAGTTTTCCTTTGCTGTTCAGAACATCATATACGCGTTTTATCCTGTATAAAGCAGCGTATGTACGCGGATATTCTTTCTGCAACAAGCGTCCAGCATACACGCGACTTACTCAACATAAATCCGCGTGTATACGCTCATATCCCTTCTGTAACCTGCGTATACCAACTTTTCTGTAGAACAAACAAATTTCAACAACAGGATGAAGCATCAACTACTCCCAGCTTTTGTCTGAGATATTCAAAAGTTTCCCTGGGCAGTGGTTTTGTGAGAATATCAACAACTTGCTCCTTAGAAGGAACATACTCCAATTTGACCTTCTGCTCAAGCACTTGTTCCCGAAGAAAATGGTACTTGATTGGTATGTGCTTGGTCTTTGAGTGCATGACTGGATTCTTTGAAATGCTGATTGCACTTGTATTATCACATAAGATAGAGACAGGTGGAGTGCAAGTGATTTGAAAGTCCTGCAAGGTCTGCATCATCCAAAGAAGTTGTGTGCAACAAGATGCTGCAGCCACATATTCTGCTTCAGCTGTAGATAAGGCAATCGAACTTTGCTTCTTGCTGAACCAAGACACTAATCTGGAACCCATGAAGAAAGCACCTCCACTTGTGCTTTTCCTATCATCCACACTTCCAGCCCAATCTGCATCTGTGTAAGCATGAAGAGTGAGATCTGTATTTCTAGGATACCATAAGCCATAGTTTTGGGTCCCTTGAAGATATTTGAAGATTCTTTTGACTGCCTGAAGATGGGTTTCCTTTGGGTTGGCTTGAAATCTTCCAACCATCCCTACTGCATGAGTAATATCTGGTCGAGTACCTGCCAAATAAAGCAAACTCCCAATCATGGATCTATAAGTGGGTTGGTGAACTGCTGCTGATTCATCATTTGCACTGAGGCTGCATCCTGTAACCATGGGTGTACATACTGGTTTTGACTCTTCCATGCCATACTTCTTCAAGATCTGCTTGAGGTATTTGGTTTGAGACAAGAAGATACCTCCTTCATTTTGTTGGATTTGCAATCCAAGAAAATATGTCAATTCTCCAAGAAGTGACATTTCGAACTCTTTCTGCATAACCAAGGCAAAGTTTTGACTCATAGTTTCTTCATTGCTGCCAAAAATAATATCATCTACATAAACAACAAGAATTAGCAATTTGTTATTTTCAACTTTTATATAGAGATTGCTATCTGCTGATCCTTTTGAAAAGCCTTGTTGGTGAAGATATTTGTCCAACCGATAGTACCAAGCCCTTGGGGCTTGTTTGAGCCCATAGAGAGCCTTTTTCAATCTGCATACAAGGTTTGGATCATTCCCAAGAATGAACCCATCTGGCTGCTCAATATATACTTCTTCTTCTAAGTCTCCATTCAGGAAGGCTGATTTACGTCCATTTGAAATACCTTGAAGTTTTGAAAGCTTGAGAGAGCAAGGAACATTCGGATGGCCTCTAGTCTTGCCACAGGAGCAAAGGTCTCTTCAAAATCTATTCCTTCTTGCTGTGCATACCCTTTACAAACAAGTCTGGCCTTGTTTCTAATTACTTCTCCATTTTCATTTAACTTATTCTTGAAGACCCATTTTGTTCCTATTACATTCTTATCTTTTGGTCTAGGAACCAATTCCCAAGTGTTGTTCCTTTCGATTTGCTCAAGTTCTTCATCCATTGCTTTGACCCAACATTCATCTTTGCATGCTTCTTTCACATTTTGTGGTTCAATGGAGGAGAGTAGAGCCAAGTAGCTTGAAGCTTCTGCAAGTGTCCTTCTTGTTTGTACTCCTGCTTCTTTCTGCCCCACAATCTGAGTTTCTGGATGATTCTTTTGGACATATCTGGATGGAGTCTTCTCTTCTATTCTTGTCTGCTCCTCTGGTTCTTCTTGAGATTCTTCTTCTTCTTGAGGTTCTTCTTCTTCATCATTTCGCCTTTGAGAGTAACCTTCATCTTCTTCATGATGAACTTGCCTAGGAATATATCCCTTCTCATCAACCACTATATCAATACTGTCAACAATTCTGCCAAGTCTTTTATTGTAGCACTTGTATGCTTTGCTATGTGGAGAATAACCAAGAAGAATGCCCTCATCTGCTCTAGGTTCAAGTTTGCCAAGTTGCTCATCAGTGTTCTTAATATAACATTTGCTCCCAAAGATTTTGAAATGCTTCACGGAAGGAGTTTTACCACTCCAAAGCTCATGAGGTGTTTGAGTGCTGTTTACTCGGACATTTGTTTTGTTAAGAATGATAACAGCAGCATGTGCGGCTTCTCCCCAGAAGGTTGCAGGAGTACCTGATTCATCGAGCATAGCACGAGCCATTTGTTGGATAGTTCTGTTCATTCTTTCCACAACCCCATTTTGCTGAGGAGTTCTAGCTGTAGAGAATTCTCTTCTTATCCCATGTTCATCGCAGAAATCAAAAAATTCATTTGATGTGAACTCCCCACCTCTGTCAGATCTGAGGCACTTGATTTTGTGTCCTGATTCATTTTCGGCCAATGCTTTGAAGGATTTGAATTTTTCGAATGCTTCATCTTTGTGCTTCATAAGCCCTAACCAAACAAACCTTGAGAAATCATCAATGAATAATATCAGATATTTTTCTCCTCGAGGTGACCTTTTCCTAAATGGACCACATACATCTGTATGGACTAGCTCAAGAGGCAAGCTAGCTGACCCTTCCTTCTCTGGAAAGTTAGTTCTGGTCTGCTTTCCAAACTGACAAGATTTGCATATGGTGTTGTCTGGAATTTTGATATCTGGAAGATCGCGAACTGCCTGATATTTGCATGCTTTCCTTATTTGTGAGAAGCTTAGATGTCCCAACCTTCGATGCCATAACCAGTGCTCTTCATCCTTGCTAAGATAGCATTGTTGTTGTTCTTCTTCAAATATGTACAGATTATTTGGAGTTCTTTTGCCTTTGAGAACTGTTTTACCTGTATCAAGATCACGAACAAGACATCCATTCGATCTGAAAATAACCTCTGTTTTTTGATCACACATCTGGCTGACACTTAAAAGATTATGTTTCAATCCATCAACATACAAAACATTTCCAGCCTTGACCTTTTCTTTTAAAGGAGCAATACCTTTTCCTTTTATAGTAGCAGGAGTATCATTTCCAAAAGAGACTTTCTTTCCCTTTTCTAAAGTAGAATAAGATTCAAGTTTTTCTTTATCACCTGTCATATGTTTCGAACATCCACTGTCAATGTACCATAGATTTTCCTGTCCTTCTGCATAAAATGCTATCCCACATCTTTCTGTTTGAGGTTCCTTTATTCTCCATGTTTTGGTGCTTGTGGCTTGTTCCTTTTTCTCCTGAAACCTGCTCCTGCATTCAGAGTCTTTATGACCAAAATTATTGCAAATAGAACATTCAACTTCATTTTCAAGCACCGAAAAGTTGTTATAGGTCCTTTTTGTAATCCCTGTCATACTTCTTTGTTTTTGAGCTTCCCTAGTCATGATTGTTTTATATGCAACACATTGAGCTGCTCTGTGACCAAAGTTGTGGCAAGAAAAGCATTGTCCATTGAAGAAGCTTCTGCGGTTATTGAATCTACCAGCCAACTGATTGTAACTTCTATTTTCATCTATTCTTGAGCCAAACTGAGAAGATTTTACCTGTGGTTGGTTGTAGCTTTTGTTCATCCTTAAGGAGGATTGTCCCTGATAGTTTCTGTTTGTAACTCGTCCCTGCTTTACCTGATTATCTTCATTGTTCTTCCGCTCATTTCCTCTTGCTGCATCAAGATAACTTTTTGAGGTGGATGCTTGAGAGGTTTCTCCATTATAGCCCAAACCTGTTTTGTTTAGAGGAGACCGCTGCACACTAATAATCTCATCCAAGGTTTCAGATCCTTTGACAAATTTAAGATTAATAGTTTTTGTTTTCTCAATTTCTTTTCTGAGACCAACAATTTCACCTTCTAGTTTTTCAAGATGTTTTTCCTTTTCATCAATTTGAAATTGCAAAGTATCAATAATCACATTCCTTTCTTCTATGCTTCTCTTGAGTCTAGTGATTTCATTATAGAGATTATCCACATCTATAGCATCCTCATAATCATCATCTTCAAATGCCATTAACAGCTTATATTTATTACCTTGTTCATCTTCATCACTGTTTGATAAGCCATCACTATCTTCATGGGTGTAGTAGCTTTTCCTATTTGCACTTTGTTTCTTGTTCCATCTAGCAGGTTCTTTTCCTTTATCCTTATAAGGACATTTTGCAGCATAATGACCTACTTTCCCACAAGCAAAACATTTGAAAGGTAGCTTACCTCTGAACCTTCCAGAACCCCTTTGAAGATTTCTGACAAAATTTGATTCTTCTTCCTCTTCTTCTGGAACATGGCTTGCTTCATAGTAATCTTCTTTTCCTGATGCCTTAAAAGCAGCTTCCCTTCTGTCAGATGGACCTCCCTTTCTCATTTCATAAGCGGTTAGAATTCCATGTAGCTGAGACATAGTGAGAACACGGAGATTTTCTTTTTCTTCTATTGCAGATACTTTAGATTCAAACTTGGGGGATAAAGATCTTAGAACCTTTTGAACTACTATAGTTTCTCTTATTTCTTCACCCAAGTTTTTCATACAATTAACAATCTCATCTACCCGGAGAAAATAATTAGCCACACTTTCATCATTATACATCCTGAGAGTCTCATATTGAATCCTGAGTGTTTGAAGTTTAGCTTCCTTTACCTGTTCATCTCCTTCATAGCTAGTGATCATTTTGTCCCATATTTCTTTTGCTGATTTGAAGTGCATGACCTTCATGAATTCTGTTTGAGATATACTTCCTAATAGGGTAGCGACTGCTTTTGCATTTGTTTCATATGCCTTTTTTTCATCTGGATCTGTAGGAGTAGCTGAAGGAAAAGCATAGCCTTTTTCTACAATGTCCCAAACTTCTGTACCAAGAGATTGAAGATATGCAGTAACTCTTACCTTCCAATAATTGAAATTTGTTCCATCAAAAACCGGTGGCCTGATTGATGCTTCTTTCTCGTAGTTGCTCATGATGAATGATCTTCCTTCAAGCGATCAAGCTCCTCTGAAGGACCTGCTCTGATGCCAATTGTTGGAAATAATACTGAGAGGGGGGGTGAATCAGTATTATCAGATTAATCAAACTTTTCAAATGCCCAAAACATATACGCTACTTCAGTTAAGTGAACCAGCGTGTACACGCTACTGTGACGAAGTAAAACAGCGTATAAGCAGAAAACTCACAATTTAGTTGGCTTATTCTTCAATTAAGTGCATCAGGACATTATTCATTATATTAACAGTAAACATGTGCAGTATAACAGAACAGACAAAAAGCCACACACATGAACACCAAGATATAAGGTGGAAACCCAATGTGGGTGAAAACCACCTGCTGCAAGTTGTCTCTATCTTTCTTAATATGAAACTTCAGTTTACAATCTTTTGTACTGGTGCAGCCTTATACCAGTACGCAGGCTACAACCTGCAGAAGGCTTCAACCTTCTCTCGTTCTCCAAACTTCCTTGGAAGGGAGCTCCAACCCCCTTTTGCTTTTGTACTAGCCAAGATACTAGTACGTAGGTGCTGACCTACAATCTTCCTTCTTCCAGGTATCACTTTTCATACATTTTCAGACTTGGATATTCCTGAAGCACAACATTACAATCTGAAGACCACAATTCATTCAATTTTCACAACAGATCATTGAAGCATAAAACAACCAACTTTGAATCACTGAACCACTGAACCCTGTCAATCACCAGTTACCAGAGCACAGAGCAGACTACAGAACTCTGTAATAACAGTCAGATCCCACTGTAAACCCAAATCAAGCTTCAAAAGATATACGCTACTTTAATGAGCAGAAACCGCGTATACACGCGCTTTTACCGAAGCCAACCTGCGTACAGATCTAAAAATAAACTTTCTCAACTTGCAGCTGTACCAGATATTAGTTAGACTCAGAACGTAACATCAGATCTAGAAATACGCATAATCAACCATAACATGATAGTGCATTTCAAACCATTTGATCCCGATCTCTCCTTAGATCTAGTTCTCCATCAACCGATGAGATCTCTCCTTAGCTCAGATCAACCAACTCAGAACCTGCATATCAGATCTCTTTCTCTCTTAGATATTCATGCCTTGTCGAAAGATGATCTTTGCCTAATGATCTTCTTCTCCTTATATAGCCTTAGGCCTTTCTCAATACCAAGAGCCAAAACCATAGTAACACAATACCATCAACTTTAAAACTAGGGATCGACACGCCCGTCGAGACATAATGGTCCGAAATCATAGGCACAACTTCCAAGGTCTAACCACCATGAACCAAAGGAACCTTTCCACATACACGCGCTTTTTATGAATCTAACTAGCGTGTACACGCGACTTGGGCTTAACGAAACAGCGTGTATGAGCTTTCTTGCCATGCTGTACTGAGATCTGTCTTCTGATTAAGTTGCCATCACCTGTACTAACCTTTGAGCACCTGTACCATCCACTGAGTGAGTTGCCATCAAGGACAACACTTGAACCATAATGCCAACAAATACATGTTTGTAGAATAAAGCATTCGGAGATTGCTGTTTTGATTGAGGTTCAGTTTTAAACTACCTTGGTTTAGGTATACTGAGTGCAGAATCTGTTTTGTATGATCTGAAATTTAACATTTTCCTTTTGTAATTTTAGGCTTTTGCAGTTCGAGGGATTTTTTAGAGAAACATAGATACTCTATATTTCAACATTTAAAATTGATTAATTGCAGTCTGTCAGGAAATATAAATATATAGAGATAACCATAGTATTCAAAACTGGAACTGGTGACCGGACTGGTCCACCTAATAAACTGGGTTTCAAACTGGAATCGGTCAAACTGGGACTGGTTAGATCTTAATGAATTGGTTTTAAAAAAACACATGAAATAATTATTTTTAATGAAAAAACTATTTTTAAGATTTAAAACCATGACTCCAAAGTAGATACAAAATATTCAAAGTTTGCTCATATATATACCATGTATAGGTGAATATATCGAAATGGCACTGAGTGCAATACATATCAGCAACAAAATATATAATCAGTGAGGCTCTAAATGGCTTCGAGTGTCCAAAAACAAAGCCTACAAGCTATGCGGCCACTGACCTACTACAAGTCTACATATATGATATTAGTGATCAATATTATTACTTGAAAGTTGAAACTTCTCATCATGATCAAACTCAGTTAGTTGAGTCTCAACTCCCAAACTTTGCAACTGCTTGAGTCACAAACTTCCCTGCTGGTTCAATGACTCAAGTCTCAAACGTCTGAAGGTTTCTGCCCTTTTACTTCATTTGGTGCTCTACATGGCCTCCTATCCAAGCCAAGTGTTGTTTGAACCTGTTAATACCCCCTCCTTCAATAGGTTTTTGGCAATATTTGCAGATCATTTTGCCATCAATCATATTACAATTAACCCATGTAGTATCCTTGGCTTTTGGAGGCGGGGTGGCTATCTACTAATTAGCTCAAATTCTCTGTTGTTCCATGACTACAATAAAAATTCAACACTCTCCAAGCTCACAATGAAGCTCACAAAAACTCCAAATAAGATGTGTGAGGCAAATGAGAGGGGAGATCTCCTTTTATTGGCTTGGAGGGGCTGTTTATGGAGGGAATCAACCCTTATTTTCCCTCCAAACCACCTTACAAGCCTCCAAGAATGCGTCTGGTGGGTCTGCGGCCGGCTTGGCAATGAACTGGCCGGTTTATGGGAAAACCGGCTAGTTCCGTCATAAACCGGCCGGTTTATGTTCGGTTTGTCTAATAAAATGGCGAGGGAGGGCGGTTGACCGGGTATTTTGACCGGTTCGGTTGGTTTGGTCAATGAATCTGCTGGTTTTTAATACTATGGAGATAACCAGTTGAAACTTCAAAGCAAACACAGTAATAAATACTAACTGCAGAAGGAGAAAGGAACATTTTGAAAAGAGTGGGTTGGATCCAAGAAAGCTGGTGAAATAACAAACCAAAGAGATAAAAACAAAATAAAGAAATAAAAATAATTAAGACCTTAAACAACTAAAATCTAGAACAGAACAGCATTTGCAAGAACGATAAAAATAAAAATTAAACTTAAAGATTAAAGAATTCAAAGCTAACCTAACTAAAGGCTAACTAAAAGGAAACCAAAATATCTTTTAAAAGAAAAAGCTAAGGAGACAAACCAAATAGTCAAGCATAATCCTGATGACAAGCCAAAAAGCTGCCCACCAATATATCTACCAATTAGATTACAAACAAATCTGATCTTTCATGATCTAGTTGGTCGGTATCTTGATAGTCATTGAGCATTATAAAAGAATGTATACAGACATAAAAGAATGGAAATGATATAGTAAGAAAAAACTGAAACATAAAACTTGGTAGTTGGCTATTAATTTTGAAACTACTTCCATTGAAGCAAGCAAGTCTAATATTTGTAGGGGCTGTATTAATCCCACTAATGTGAGTAATAATGCATTGAAATCTAGTTCCTTCTTTGTCATTTGCAGCTGTACTTTATCTATGGATTTGCTCCTTTGATTTTCTATTCTCTTCCTACTGTAAGTTTTGAATTGATATTGTCCACATTTAATTTATATGTTGGGGGAATCCAGATTGTCCATTCTGGGAAGTTGGATAAATGGCTTGAGGACTTATGGTCATGGATGTTAAAATTCAGGGATGCAGTCTACACATTTGCTTTTCAGGTAAATCGATAGTTTCTATCTGAAGGTTTTACTATGGTTAGGGCTCCTTCAAGATCTATGGTTGTTGACTGGTTTCTTGTCTGTACTGCAGCCTGGAAAAGATGGAGTAAAATTGCTAGCAGTAAAATTTGTAGAGATAACAATTTTACTTTGCACACCCGATCCAAATGGCTCTCAACCACCACTTCCCCAGCAAAACAGTGATGGTACAATAATATCTCTTTTTGGTCTGTTTGCATTTGAGAGAGGATGAGGCATTTAAGTAGAATTTACTTCCTTGAACTGTATGGGCTCTGTAGGCTTTTGCCAAATAATTCCCTTACATCGTATCCTTTGTTGTGATCCTTGAGATATTTATGTGCAGATGCTTACTGAAGTATTTAACTGTCAGATTGATATATGTTGTTTCCATATAAACAGGCAAGTTGAGAACATTTAATATATCATGGTTGGTTGGAGGACATCCTCTTCTGGATCCAGGATTGCTAGGCCAGGAAGCAAACAAGAACTTAGGAAACATGTTGGACCTGTTGCGTTCACCAGATATTACAACGCTTCAGAGTTCCGTAATTATTGTTATCATCAATAGGTATTTTTCTGGTTCTAATTTTCTTACCTTAGGCTTTGTTTTAGAATGGCTGTTTTTTATGCATAAATGCCTTACAGAGGGGTGCTTTTTTGGCTTTGATATTAGTGGTCTAACATGTTAAGTGGTCTTCACATTTTTATCAAGGTTGCAATGATTCTTTTGTAATTCTATATGTCTGTTGGCAAGAGGAGCAACATCATCTTAAATTTGCTACCCATGTAAAATGTGCTGTATAATCTGTGTTAATTGAAACTAGTATTTCTTTGGCTAAATAAAAGAATCTTTCCTTAGTTTTGCTATGGGTTCCTACTCAAACCGGATATAGGGAGCCTGGATGTGTGAACATGTCCTTGGCATCATATAGTCAAAACAAAATCCCAGACTTTGAGATTTACAACATTTTACTCGAGTAAATCAATTCAAGCAGAGATTTTGACTTGTTTAAGGTATGTTGACTTGTCTCTTTGTGTTGATGATTGCAAGGGATGGAAGTATTGTTTAGGGTCTGTTCATTAAGTGTGTTTGAACAGACAGTTTCAAGACAGCCTATGAACAGGTTTCTTTGTGGACTGTTAGTGGTTGAGAAGAAGCCCTAAGTACTGTGGACAAGGAGTAGATTTGTCACAGTTAAGTGGACAGTCCTTGAAGCCCTAAGGACTGATATTTTAAAGGAGCAAAAATCAAGTGGAATGTTTGTTAAGCCCTAGATCAGTCAGTTTGTTGGACTGTGTGAGGGAAGAATGGAAAGCCCTAAGTTGGACTGTGTGAGGGAAGAAGCCCTAAGTACTCTGGACAAGGAGTAGATTTGCCACAGTTAAGTGGACATTTCTTGAAGCCCTAAGGACTGATATTTTAAAGGAGCACAAGTCAGTTAAGTGGGATGTTTGTTAAGCCCTAGATCAGTCAGTTTGTTGGATTGTGTGAGGGAAGAATTGCAAGCCCTAAGTTGGGTCATCATTGGAGCAGCAGAGTGACAAGAAGAGGGCAGAATTGAAAACCCTATGAGTTGATTATTTTGGAGGAGCAGGAGAGCAACTAGATGGCAGACTTTTATGGGCTAAAGTTCAGTGACATTGGAGGAGCAGTGATCATTGAAGCGGTAGTTTGGTCAGCTGAAGATGCAAGCATTTTGAAGTTGCAGAAGTCTTGTGAGCAGTAGAAGAGGTGGCAAAGGACCTGCCAGAAGTGTTCAAGGTACGTGGACCAAAAAGGCTGAGTAGAGCGCTCCTTCAACAAGTAATTTGTTCAGGGAAAGATTGGTAGTTATAGTTGTTGACTCCAAGCCTTAGTTTTCCTTGTATCAGGGCTGTATGTAAGGGCCATGATCCCTGGTACGGGAGCCCTACATTTGTTGTATTAAGATTTGTAATATAACAAGTTTTGGGTTGAAAAATTGTCTTGTGCATTGAGTTGATTCACTGCTGTATATTATTCTGCTGTGCAAAGTGCTTGTGTTGTGGCATTTGAGTGTGTTTGTGATCGAGATCTTAGACATAAGCCTGAGTCTTGAGTGTTGTAGAAAAATCAACATGGGATCAAAGCTACTTTGAAGGGACAACTAAATCAGAGTGTGCATAAGGTACAACTCAAGAGGGAGTTGGTTCCGTTGTCATTAAAGCACTAATAACAATGGCGAAGTTGGCGGTTGGTTTACTATATGATGATAGGTTGGACGGATTGTCCAACTATAGTCCTTGGAAGAAAAGGATCAAGTTGGTCTTGATGGTGAACAAGATCTGGGATTTTGTCGACAAGGAGATCTAGAAACCAACAAACCCTAAGGAATTGGAAGTGTATGGGGAGTTGGATACGAAGGCAAAGCTAATCATTGTAGATGGTGTCAAAGATCACCTAATACCTCATCTGTTCGGGAAGAACACTGCCCATGAGATGTGGAAAGCTCTTCAGGATCTGTTCTAGAATAAGAATGAGAATTGGCTATTGGTATTGAGAGATAAGTTGAAGAACACCAAAATGACGGATGGTGAAGGTGTGGCTCCGTATCTGACGAAACTTCCTCAAGTTTGAGATGAGTTTACTACCATCGGTGAAACTTTTTCAGATTTTGCGCTGGTGAGGATTGCTTTGAAAGGGTTTACTGAGGAATGGAAGCTGTTCATCAAAGGTATTGTCGCTCGTGAGAAGCTGCCAGATGGGAATAGGTTGTGGGATGAATATTCAAGAAGAACTACGAGATGAGGACCTTCATAAGAAGAAGAAGACTTTTGATAATAACGTGGCTCTTGCAGGGAGGATAAAGGGCAAGGCAAAGGAGGACTTGAGCAAGCTCACATGTTATAATAGTGGCGAATATGGTCATTATTCGAGCAACTGTACATTGAAAAAGGGAGACAATGAGAAGAAGGGGAAGGAGGTAGCTGGTGTTGCTACGTCTTCTGAGCTGGATGATCTCTCAAGAAGGTTGGAGGATGAGGATTTTTCTCTAGTTTGTCATTTCTCCGAGAGTATTGTCGACAAGGCTGCATGTGGATAGTGGGGCATTGAAGCATATGACATATTTGCGTGAAGTGTTTGAGACTCTAACTGAATGGGACTCAAAGTTGTACATGGTGGTTGGCGACAAGAGTCAGAAAGTGATCAAAGGATCCCATGTTGTGCCATTCAGGATGTAAGTTAGGTAGGTTGTTGCGAGTTCAAGATGTACTATGGGTACCAAAACTCAAATACAACGTGTTGTTTGTCTCAGTGACTAAGATGAATGTGTTTGAGGTGATTTTCCAGGATGGGAAAGCGAGACTCAGGCCTAGAGGCTCTAACTCTGGTGGAGTGATCATTGGAGTTAGGGAGCATGGTCTGTACTGGCTGACGGGCAAGCCTATAAATCATGAGAAGACGCAGGTTCATGAGACTTAGGGAGTGGAGTTTGAACTAGAGTATGCAAGTTTAGAGGGAGAATCTGCAACCCAAGAAGAGCACATGGTCAACGGGAAGCAAGGGGATTTCTGCTGGCAAGAAGGAATTGTGGGATGGCCTGAAGACTTATCAGGAAAGGAAGAAGCAAGAAGCTTCTGGTGTCAGGGACACTACCAAGAAGAGTGTGGTTCATTCTACAAGGTATGCTGCAGTGGTGAATGCCAAAGATTGGGATAGTGTTGTCGATGATGATGGCAAGATACTTTTGAGTGGTGGAAGTACCTCCCTCTCCAAGAGGGAGTGTTGATTTGTGTAGCTTGGGAGGTACTCCCACAACTCTAGGGTACTGGGTTTGGGAGAAGTTGACCCACAAAAGGGCTTTGTGGGAAGCGTACCCAAGTGGAGAATTTGATGGTTTTATCATTGAGAGCATGCGGGGAACACTTGAAGGGCTAAGGGGCACCTAAGGCTTCAATGATGTGGCGTTGGTTGAATGGAAGAATTTTTTGTCTTATGTTTTTATGGTCTTTAAATAAATTGTTTAGGTTGGCTTTGATGAAGTGGTGTGACCTTAGGTGGCTAATGAAACCCATCTAGAACACTATAAAGAGAAGACAAGGTTAAGCTCATTTTCATCCATCCAAAAGCAATTCAATCAAGAGAAAGAAGTCTAAGGTTGCTACAGTCTTAAGGAGCCTAGTCGAGTTGGAGAGAAGGATGAGTTTTGTATCTTTTCTTGTGATCTGGTCTAGGACATGAAGGAGAGTTGTTGGCCGAGTTTACAAGTGTGGTTCTGGGCATAAGTTGGACAACAATCTCTGTGTTTTGAGCCTAGTTTCTTTTGTAGCCTGGAGTAGGACTGAGTCCCTTGATGGATGCTGGATAGAGGGTTATTGTACCTATTCTGAAGCTGTGTAAATGGACCAAGATACCTGAAGGTACAACAAAGAAGAGAGGAGATTTGCGAGGGTAGCATTTGATGTTGAGTTTAGGGCACCACTGAGGTAGCTGCAAGAGACCTAAAGAGGGTTGGAAATCTCAGGTCCTTTGCCACAAAATTGTGACCTTGAAAGGATGGAGATAACATCAGTTTAAGGTATGTTGACTTGTCTCTTTGTGTTGATGATTGCAAGGAATGGTAGTATTGTTTAAGGTCTGTTCATTAAGTGTGTTTGAACAAACAATGTGAAGGCAACCTATGAACATGTATCTTTGTGGACTGTTAGTGGTTGAGAAGAAGTCCCAAGTATTGTGGTCAAGGAGTAGATTTGTCACAGTTCAATGGGTAGTCCTTATAGCCCTAAGGATTGATATTTTAAAGAAGCAAAATTTAGTTAAGTGGGTTGTTTGTTAAGCCCTAGATTAGTCAGTTTGTTGGATTGTGTGGTGGAAGAATTGCAAGCCCTAAGTCGGGTCATATTTGGAACAACAAAGTGACAAGAAGAGGGCAGAAAGGAAGACCCTATGAGTTGACTATCCTGGAGGAGCAGGCGAGCAGTTAGAGGGCAAACTTGTATTGGCCAAACTAAAGTGACATTGGAGGAGCAGTGATCATCGATATTGGTAGTTTGGTTAGCTAAAGATGCAAACATTCTAAAGGTGTAGAAGTCTTGTTAGTAGGAGAAGAGTTAGCAAAGGACTTGCCATAAGTGTTCAAGGTAAGTGGACCGAAAGGGCTGAGTAGAGCGCTCCTTCAGCAAGTCAAGTGTACTTTGTTCAGAGAAAGATTGGTAGTCATAGTTGTTGACTCCAAGCCCTAGTTTTCCTTGTATCAAGGCTTTATGTAAGGGCCATGATCCATGGTACCCTATCCCTACAATTGTTGTATTAAGATTTGTAATATAACAAGTTTTGGGTTGAAATGTTGTCTTGTGCACTCAGTTGATTCACCATTGTATGTTATTTTGCTGTATAAAGTGCTTGTGTTGTGGTATTTGAGTGTGTTTGTGATCAAGATCTTAGAAATAAACCTGATTTTTAAGTGCCGTGGAAAAATCAATAGACCATATCTTGAGCAAAGACTAAAGCAAACAAGTTGGACTTGAGTGATACGTTTAAGGCGTTCCATTATTTATATGCACAGTTGTTAGTAAGACTCAGTGTGGGTTGTTAAGTTGGTAATTCACTTGCATATTGTTGATCCAGGGTTTGAGATTGCAGAAAGGGCTTGCATGATTTTGTGGCAGTTGTTGAGGCAACTCAAGGTGGCAGTTGTTGAGGCAACTTAAGGTTGGGCACAGGATAGACCTGTGGCACATTGGATTGTGCATGAGAGCAAGAGGCAATAGTGAATAATAGCATGGACAAAAGTATTGTGTCGAGTGTTGTGATAGCAAGAATTGCTATTGGGCTAAGACAAAGGTAGTTCAATGACATCTGATTAGAGCAGTGGCTGTGCAAAATAGACTTCTTGTGGATCTATCTCTATGCTGCTAGCGTTTGTCATCAGATATACATGTTGAACATTATTAAATCTGTTTGTTGAGTAGAGAATGTTGAGTGCTACTAGATTGTTTAGCTAGGATTTTATCCCTTTGGTGTACAAAGAGAGTTGTTATTGCCGCTGACAACTTTGTGCCAGCATATTGATTTGATGTTGTTTAATTCGATTTTGAGTAGAGGTTGATCCAGTCTGAAAATACATGTAACGTGGTCCATTGTGGTGAATTGAAGGTTAGAGCCTTCAGGGCAAGTGGTGGCTAGCTGAGTAGGGTGGCAGGGTGGTGCAAGGCAGAGTTTCGAGTCTCCTTCAGGTTTGAGCCTGAGAACACTTTAGAGTGGTAGGATGGTGCTAGGGCGTGTTGGTACTCATGTCGGGTGTTGGAGCATCCTTTTAGTTGGAGCTGGTAAATTAGGGTGTTGGTGTGTCCTTTCGGTTGGAGCTAATGAATTAGGGGGTTGGAACCTCCTTCCAATTGTTGCTGGAGAATCTTGGAAGTTGGAGCTTCCTGTTGATGTAATATTTAAGACTTTATATTAAAAGTGTTCGGTGGTTTTTCTCTCAAAGGAGTTTCCACCTAAAAATCTCATGTACTGTCTTTGATGTACTGCATTGTTGAATGGTGTTGTCAATTGTTTAATATTTACATAATTTGATTAAAATTGTTAAATTGACCAATACCCCCCTCTCAGTATTGGTGAATATTCCAACAATAACAATATCAAAAAAGGGTTGGGGTTCAAGGGGTAGGCTGGTCCATGTTATATCTGAGTAATCATTTAGAAGATATTGCTCAAAGGGCTTTGAAAATGCTCTAAATAAGGTGCAAGTTAGTGCATGGTTTCCAAACTAGAGAACTATTTGAGGCCTCCCCTATCCTAAGTCACCTGATTTGAGTTTGTGTTCGAATTCGATTTCAAATTTGATGACCTTGAAGTTTGAAAAAAGTTTGACACTGAAAAATTAGATGATAGAATTCGATGTGAAGTTTGACAAATAAATATGTGTGTGTGTGTAAAATTTTAAATTATATTATTATTATTATATAGTATGACTTTCATAAAGTAATAAAGATATTAAATACTTTTAATATTAATTATATATTATATAACTTTATAAATCTAAAAATCAAATTATATATAACCATAGTTATGAATAAACAAGTTATATAAATTTAAACTATGATTATAAAAAACCTTAAGTTAAAGTTGTTTAAATTTTTATAAGTAAATATTCTTATTTTTATTTTTTTTAATATATATATATATATATATATCTATGACTGTGACTTCAATTGTCTTGACATGTTATGCGTGCCATTGACGGCTTGACATGTTATGCGTGCTTACTGTGCAGAGCACGACAGTCACTGATTCACCACTGCAAACAACCAAACCAAAATAGGCAATGCTAGACATATGGTCATTCTTTCGAGCTTCTCAAGTTACAAAGTCACGAGAGTAGTCACGGCGCCAACAAAGGCTTTAAGAGTCGATGGAGGTGGGCCACAACAAAGAAGAAATTGAACTAGAATGCTAGTGGTGTTTAGAACTTAGGTTTTAGTCCTTGTTTAGAAAAAGGATTAAATCTAGTTGAACCCATTCCAATAAAAACCTAATTTAATAAAATATTTTCAGGTTTGCATTTGTGTTCATTTTGAAGTTTGCCATTATGTGTGGTGAATTTAAAGGTTGTTGCTCTACGAAAGTGAGAGAATTTGAGTCAAATCAACAAGGAAACACTACAAAGGAGCCTACTGTTCTGTTGTCGAACTTAAATCACTTTCAGTTCCCAAACCCTACTGACATCGGTCTCAATCAACAACCGTGTTCTCAGGGTCTAGTTTGACAAGTTGGGTTAACTCATTCCAGTGGGTTCCCCTTGAAACTCAGCTCGTGATTCTGTCCCACAATTATATCAAGTCAGGACACAAGAAACCCTAGTACATACGAAAGAAAAATTACCCTAAGGTGGCTCTGGTTTTTGGGTGTGACATTAGGATGGAGATGGCCTCTCCAAGGAGGCTCTAGATTTGGACCAGGATTGCTGGAGGATCTCTGAATTTTGTGAGGGCACTAGATCTTCACTCACTTTCAACCATTACTCTGCTCCTCATCTCAGGCAGATCATTATGCCTAGTTCGGGCGGATAGCTAGTGGGTTTTGGGCACTTATTTTTTGTTTTTGTTTTTCTGCATATGCTGTTTACTGCTCTCTATGGACTATGCTGACGGTCTTTTTTGTAAATATTATGTTATAAACTGCTCTTCTGATGGTGAACATTGCGGCCTTTGTATTTGGGGATCTATGGCTATTATTGACCCCAGACATGATATATTTTCAGCATTATTATGATGGTTTTGTACCTGATATATCTGCATACACACTTTTGTGTGTTTACAAGATGTAATTTTTATTATGCTAATAAAAATTATGGTTTTTTTCTTTGGAAATAAAACAATGCTACATAAACAACTTTAACAAACAAGTGGAAATCAAAGTGCAAAACTACTTGAAGCTCAACATTCCATGGCCTGAAAAGTAGGTAATAATGCAGCCAAGAATTGAATTCTAGAGGTTGAGATGTGAAACAGGGCGATGGGATGAAAGGTTACATCAGACATATGGAAATGGGGAGGTGGAAACTGAGCAACATTTTCTCGTAAGTTCTGCAATATACTCACAGATTAAGTAGACCAAACTTGCATATCGATTATTGGGAATCAATATACCAAGAGGTTCTAGTGGGAGGTTCAACAAAGTTTGCTGAGAAAATAATATAAGCAAGAGGTAGGATGTTGAAAGGAGAGTCAGTTGGGCAACTAGTCCTTGCTTGATGTGGAGTGAAGAAAATTGGAGCCTAATGAGTAGATTGAGACAATGATTTGGAATCCTTCATTACATCACTATCAATCTACCTATCTATCCCCTTTTGTTTGCAACACAAACTGTTTGTGCATGCATAAATCTTAAATGATGTCAAAAGGACATAAAATAGATAGTCATCAAGGAGGGTCTATTCTTAGAATACCTGGTTGATAATTCGATGAATGTTATAGCAAGTTGCAACAAAGGGGTTCAGAAGGTTATCAAAGAGAATATTGTGGGTATCTAATTATGCAATCATGAAGGTAGTGTAGTTGCACAACTGCATGAAGAAGCGTGTTAGAGCTTAACAAAGGTGGGGTATTTGGGACCATATTCTTCACATAGCATATGATCATAAGAAGGTGGTTGACAAGGATGTTTGTTTGATTGAGCATAGATTAGTGAACGACAATGGCATTATTAGTCCTGTTATTTAGTTGGTGTTCATCATCCTTGTCAAGATGGTTCCAATCGTCACTGTGCCAAGTGTGCCTATCCCCATTTTAGTAGTATTACAATGGAATGTAGCCAGCTTACAGCATTCAAAAGTATCCTTTGACTCAGATGCTGTGGTGGGTGATCTGTTCTGTGAAATTTTGCCATGACTTGCACTTGGCCCCATCATTGTGCCTTTGCATGGGTGAGATGATCCATGTGGGGTGAAACATGTCTATTGGATTTGTACCTTGCTGGGGGTATGAAACATCCTTGCTTTACCCTCGAACGGACATCTCATTGATAGTCTCATGTTTTGTCTTTTGTGGATTCAGAATTCCCATGTTTGAAATAGACTAGTGTTTTTAGAAAATAGGTTACCTGTAAGTTCTTACTCAACCATGAGATGTTGTTTTGCTATAAATGATGTGCAAATCTCATTGTCCATTTAATGCCTTAACCTTGTGATCACTTTTATTGCTTGGGTAATTACAATCATGGAATTCCATTCCTTGTTTTTGTATTTATCCATATTCCGTTGTGTTATCATTTTGAACTATATCCTTGTTTTTGACCCCATTCATGATCATATAGGGCATTTAGTCATATAGCCCAAAGGTGTAACATGATCCTGATTGTTTGGATGGGTCAGTCCCTGGGTGAATAAAATATTCATATTTATTTATATTTTCTTTTGGAGCAAGTATTGTATTCTTCATTTATGAATCTACTAATGTTTATACTCTTTTTCTCTGGGTCATATTAGGCATGTTAATTATAAACTTTAAAGCAATCAGAAATCCACACATTTCCCTATACTGAATAGTGAAGTAAGAAGACTCTGTTTAAAACAAAGCAATGCCAAGGTTGGAGAATGCTTGAAGAAACCTTTATGCATGAGGGAAGTGATATCAGGCTAATTAGAAGTAGTAGAAACAGAAGCTATTGATGACATAGAAAAACAGGGATAAAAATAAATCTATTCCACCTATTGATTGACTTCAGACAATAAAAACATGATTCACTTTCCCTTATGCTATGCACCTCAGTCGATTGCGTGTAAGCATATTTTATGAACACCGATTCATTTCCCATTTGAGTAAGTGATGAAATGCCAATCTTGGAGCTGAATGGTCTAGCCAAAAGCTAGCGTGTTGTCTTACACTACAATTTTACATTGACTGCAATTTTTTTTGTTTCTGTGACTGCATGAACTTTTAATGCTTTACTTACACTGTAAAACTTCAATTCATCTAACTAGTTGAGTACTTCTTCTAGTCTTGCAGCCATTGCAAAGAAAAGGCCACCTCTTTATGGACGGATTTTGCCAGTGTTGCTTGGGCTAGACCCGAACTCTGAATCTGGAAAAGGAGGCCAAGTTGCAAGTGTCCAACATGCACTTAAGACTGCATTTCTTGCATTTCTGAAGTGTACACACCCTGGGGCAATGACGGTATGAATTTGGACATTCTTCTGTGTTACAATTTGGATCAAATGACAAGGCTTTTGTTTGCGTATTTTTCTGTAATTTTCATGTATATGTTTGTTGAATATTTGTTGCCGTGTTTCTTGTATCCTCTTAGTGTAATAGTGCAAAGGATTTGTTAAGTTTCTGAAATATATAGATAATATCAACATGCTATATGAAGTTATAGAATTTTGAATTGAACAAAAATATTTTTTGAATGTGGCAATTGTGGGTCAGTATTTTATTTAATGAATGGGGTAAGAAGTGATTATTTAGTTTATTATTTTTCAAAGACGTTTAGATTGAGTATTCTATTGGATTAAAACTGAACTTGGCTGAAGGCATCTCCCAACCATGCCAACTGTTTTTTCCCTCTCCAGGTTACATTACGTGGGAAAACGCCCATGCACTTCCCCTCATTCCAAGGATGGTCTCCAGGGTAAACCCTAGATTATTCCGGGCACAAGGCCATGTCAGCAAGAGGGCTTGAAGGCATTACAACAATACCCTCCAGTTCTTCAAGATGCACTATACCATCCTCCAAATTGTCATCCCCTGGGTGATTGTCCCAAATTCTATATGTGTGGGATCCTCATATAGAATCACAGTAATGACTCAACAACCTCAAGTTGTAGTGCACATAAACCAAGCTTTCTGCTTGGTTTTCATTGAGTCTGTTTCTTTTCACATTGTGTATGAAGATGTAGGTGCTCCAACACCTCTCTGCAGAAGGAGTATTCACAACCTGTGATAGAAATTTTTTGCCAATTTTGGCAAAAGTCCATGGCCGCCATATGTTTCCCACCATGTGAGAGCATCAAATCTGTCTCTGTCTTCCATTGCATGGAAGGTACCAAACAAACCAGTGCCACTGAAGTATTTGCCTATTTCAAGGCGCACAGTTGCACATTCCTCCCTGTCAGATATCAACTTTTCCAATGTTTGCAAATATCCACTAGTTACCTCTGCATCTAAATGGGGTTTGGTCCTAATCCCACCCCTGGTGCAGGTTGGCCCAACCAAGATGTAGAGTAGTATTTTGGCGTAAGGATATACGCCAAACAATGTAGTGGAAGATTAAGTTTATTCCACCGTACACACACAAAATCGTGAATCATTTTGTACAAGTCGGGATCTCTGTTATGAAAAATATCTTTTATTTGCCCCAACATGGTATCCATCTGCTCATACACCTTGCCAATCACTGGTTTGTCTGTATCTGCAAAACGAATCATGTGATAAATGGGCTTCGTGAAATCCAACACTTGCCTCACACTTGTCCAAAACTGACCATCAAGAGTGGCCTCCTCCACCAATTCAAAACCTTGCGTGTCAGTTGCATTTGTAGCCCTTTCCTTTAATACTTGCCAATGTGGACTTGAGACCATGCTAGCCAATGACTCTCTTACCTTCAAAAGGCGCCTGAAGGTGAGGTAATAGCTACCAAATCTGGTCTTCGCAATCTTCAACAACTCCAATCTCGAGTGATTGCCGAAAAGGCCATGTGTATTGCTATGATTTGTAATAAATTTTAACATATGTTTGCCTTTCTTGTACAAATCACCAATCCATTGGTATTGTGCATTTTTGTTCTTGACAACATCATGCATCAGAAGGTTCAATGTGTGAACCAAACATCCAGACCAAAATATGTTGGGGTATTTATCCTCAATAATTTCTCCCGTTGCCTTACAATTAGGAGCATTATCAATGATGACTTGGATGACATTGTATGGCCCAATACGGTCAATTGTTTCAAGTAATGCTTCTGCAATGTTGATGCCGGTCCTGAACTTGTCTGAGTAATCATGTGCAGTTAGAAAGATGGCACCACTAACAGACACAACACGAACACTTATCAATGGCTTGCCTTTTACATTTGTCCATCCATCAAATACAATGGACACCCCATGGCCAGTCCAAGAACTTGTCATTCTATTCAAAGAATGTGATATTTTTGCTTTTTCATGATCAAGTCCAATGGTTCTTGCCTTGTCATACCTAGGGCTCTTGTATCCTTTAGGGGCATCATTTATGGCAGAAACCATTTCGTGCCAATAAGCTGAGCGAAGGACATTGAATGGTATCCCACATGCATCGAGAAACTTGTAAACCTTTGAATCCACATCATTCCTACACCCCTCATCAAGGAAATCTGATATGGTTCTATGCCTTAAACCTGATGACCTTGTGCCTCCATATCCACTGCCTTAGAAGGATGCTGAAGGAGTTCTTTGTGCTTGGTTCAAAGAAACCCCTTGATTTTTTTGATTTGTATTGGTCTTCCTCCTCTTCCCTTATGTATTTGGCTCTATCCGCTGCTGACATCGCTGGACAAGTTTTGATTCCTATTTGTTTGTCTCCATCCCATGGCCTTTTCCCACAGAGGTGTTTTCTGGCACAGGTGTATGAACATGTGTAATCATTGTTGCAATGGGGGCAATGAAATTTAGTGGTTCCACCCCATTTCCCTGCTTCAGGCTTGTTAACATATTTCCACAATGGGGTTTGGTCTTGTTTAGTTTTTTGAGAGTCATGTTCACCCTCCTCCAGCTCCTCCTCACCGGGGTTTTCATCAAATCCACTTTCTCCAGCTTCTTCATCCCCCTCTTCATTTTGGCCCCGCCGTTTCCTACTCTCCAGCACCATAATAAACATAAAAGGGACCAAGAAGAGGAAAATCCCAAGAAATATAGCCAGGTCCATGATGTTTGATATTTGTAGGCTTTTGAATTTGCAAATTAATTTAATTTATTTAGATTAATTAATTTAATAATTTTAATCTATTAATTTAATTTAGATTCATAATTTTTTTACTAAATATAGTTAATAAACTAAATTAAACTACCTAAATTACTACCTAACTAAATTAAACTAACTAAACTAACTAAATTACTAAGTTACTTACCTCTCTGCAGGCTTGCTCCTTGCTCCTCGGCACTTGCTCCTCGCTTCTCCTCGCTCCTTTGCTCTGGCTCTCATTCAAGTGAAAATGAAATGTTTGTTTGCCCCATTGGGCTTTTAAAACAATTTATTTATTTATTTTTATTTATTTATATTTATTTATTTATTATTATTTTTATTTTTTTTGTTGGAAATTTAATTGGAAATTTTTTTCGCGTCCGCGGCTTTTTTCTGCCCGGATCGCTCCCGGCGTCGGTCGATTTGCTCCCGGAGCGAATATTTAACGCTCGGGAGCGATGGGGAGCATTCGCTCCCCGATCGCTCCCGAGCGTTAAATATTCGCTCCGGGAGCGACGCTCCCGATGTCGCTCCCTAAATTGGCAGGGAGCACAAATTTTTTTATCGGGAGTGCGCTCCCGCTCTGAGCGCGGATTGGGAGCGGGAGCGGGGGGGGGGACCGCTCCCCCGCAACAATGGGTGGGGAAATGCCGTATTCAAAGTTAAAAATCGAAACCATTCATGTATCACAACATTAGAACTGAAATCATTAGATAAATTATAAATCTGAAGACTGAAAGGATAACTGTGAAATACAAAATTGAGTGTCTCGACTCTCATCAAAGATAACTATTGATATTATGATGTAGAATTGGTCTAACTACATGTCTAAAAATTGGTCTAGATGCTCATCATTTGAATATTTCAACTATACATGATGAACAACCTGTCAGCTTCCTTGAAATTTGCCTTAAAATCCAAAAATTCTCTCTAATTACAATGATGAATATTGTACACAGTTTGAAAACATGCTATACTCTATGTATGATACTGTTCTAAGAGGACTGTTCAACTAGAGTTGGATGAGATTGATGATGATCTAATTAAATTATTAATGACATAGCCATCCTTTATACACTTTTATCTCAAATCTTTCCTGTTAGTATTATAAAAAATTGAAAATTATAATTTTGATTTGTCAGACCTTTCCTGCTAACATTACCATGTGCTGTACAGCACGTAGGTAATTAATAACTTACCTATGCAACTATACAGCCTATATAGATCATCAATAATTAACTTAAATAAAAATATAAATAGAATAATTGCTTTTGCGGGTTTCAAACAGGTGGCCAATATGCTTGAAGAAAAAAGGAAAACCCAAAACTCTAATGTTATTTGCTTCTGATCTGGCATGTGAGGGCTACCTGTTACAGGATCTGTTTCAGTAGCATGTTATCCATGTCTGAGTTTGAAGGATCTGTTTACATGGTGGATCATATGTGGATTTGGGTGGATCTGTATGTGAAACATGAATCAGGGGTTCCAGCATCAAGACCTTGTGGTTCTGGTAACACAGCTTGGAACCACTCAAACTTTGACCGAGTGTTCTGTGGTAGCACATTGCATAGTTTAAATCATGTTTTATTTCAACTGTACTAGTTATTTATGCATATGATATTTTTGTAGGCTGCATTCTCTTGGTGCCCAACCTTTTGGAAGTGCCTTTATTGTTTAGTTGCTGTTTGTGTCTGAGTGAATGTGCATGTATTTCAAAGGATGCTGGTGCATCAATCTTCCTATAGTTAATTTGCTGATTCCTTGTTTATGTTGAATTGGATCAATTTGTCATAAGTTTGTATATCTCAAAGGTCCATATGTTGCGAACTTCAGAGCTGCACAATGCAGGGAGGCAGGAGTTGCATGGGGATGATCAGATAACAGTAAAAGTATATTCATATTCTATGATTTAATGTTGTGAGATAAGTGGCTGCGACTTCGAAATTAAAACAAGAAATGATTTTGGGAAAGTGAGTCAAATTCTTGCTTTCGTTATCAACATTAAGTAATAGGTGGTTTGGAGGAGCAGCATGAGTGTCTGGAGCTTTTGTGGGGGTCTTGCAGGTTTCATTGGCGTGCCTGATGTACATTAGCTATTGATATTATCTTCATTCTGGGCATTGCGTGTTTCTGAACTTGTAATTATGAATTGCTAGATGTTTTCTGGGATGTAGATTTATAGGTTATATGTGTCAAGAGTAGTGAACAATGTGAGAACTGGTTGGGATCTAAAAGGGCAGAGCTGTATTGGAGTGGAAGGATTTGAATTCTGGGGGCATAGAGACTTGTAAGTGATGCCCAGCAAGGAGAAAGAAATAAGCTTTATTATGTGCAAAAAACAAAGACTCAAAGTACATCTGTAGCTAAGTACTATGCTAGCTATTTGTAAATAACAAGGCTTGTCCTCTCCCAGTAGCAGATACATTGCACCTCAAAACCTACCTAGGATTGTCATCTGGTGTAGAGTTTACAACCGTGGGGAGGATGTGGATTATATTGGAAATTTGTACTCTTCAGCTGAAACATAGACTGATTCATATTCAAATCCTACTGATGATAATGATTATATGGTCATTACTTATATAAGAGGTTAACTGTGTGAGCCCTCACTGGCCTGGTGGGTAGGCTCATCAGGACTAATTGTTACCAGGATTTGAAATGGTCCATAGAACTGTTTGACAGGGTCTTTCCTGTTTGGATTTTTGTTTGATGCCAGTAAAGTGTATTATCTTCTACTGATTGGTAGAAATCTGAGCTATGGCAGTAGGTTGAAAAATTCTCGAAATTCAAAGGAGTACAAATATATCCATTGAACCATGGAAAGTGAAATTGGATGTGTCCTTCTCTTAGTACTGGTACACACAATTTTAAATTGCTCAATGAATAAATTGATTTTATGTTTTGTGGTGTTGCAGGGAACTTGGTATCTAATTTTCCCTGTACTGCATACTCTCAAGAACAAGAAATATTCAATAATGTTTACCAGATTTGTTTGTTTGGGAAAGTAATTATTTACACTATTGATAGCTTTTGAATGCCTTTTATCCACTTTCAAAAATAATGGATCAACAGGAGAGGGCTGTGCAGTGTGCAGGTGTGAACATTTATTGTCGTTTCAATATTACCTTGAGTGATTTCTGTCTCAGAATATTTCCCATGTGACTTTGAAATGAAATGGACTGGAATATTTAATGGAAATGTAAAGGTAGTAGGATATATGCAACCCAAGATTAGGCAGTACACCAAGCATATCCTCCACCACGAAATGAAGAATGGAAAGCGAAAGAAGCATTCATTAACATGTTATCTATAATTAATGTATTAAATAGGAAACCTCTTCTTCAGTAGCAGAGGTGCAGTAGCAGCAACAGTTTTGATTCATCTGCAGGGTACTTGTGGAGTCATGCCTGATGATGAAGGTGCAGCTAAGGAGAATGAGGGCGAAGCACTAGGTTTCCTGGGCACTGTATTGTAGCTATGTTGGAGTGAGATTAAAAGGGCACATGCATATGCCAACCTCATCCACTACCACCCCTATAATTGCTGTTCAAGATTTAGTATTCCAGTTCTAGAATGCTCTTTAGTGCATGACAAAGCTCTGTAATTGACTAACACAGTTACGGATCTAGATCAGTGCTGTCATAGTGCAGCATGCTATAAAAGTACATTTGTAGCATGATTTATTTTAAAGTGTGCTACTTATAGACACCAGTGGATAAAGAATAGTAATTGAAGTTGTGCAAGAGGCATAAATCCTATGCCTGCTTAGATTTCTGGATTGTAATGAAGTTTGTAAATAAATGTGTTATATCTGTCTCCATTACTTGAAGATCAAAACCTTTACAAAACTATACAACCTGAATGCCCCAGATTATCACCTTATTGAAGCATTAGATAAATAAGAGATTGTAAGATAATCCTAGAAAATGCTGAAATTTTTTGGTATTTTTTTTGTAATTTGCACAATTATTCCTTTGAAGCTCGAGTAGTTTAGCTTCAAATCTTTGTATTCTGAATTTGTCTAAGGTTCGGTGAACAAGGAGTTCAGATTTTACTGGTTACTGATTTATATCTCAAACTATTGTCTTTGGGTGTTAGAAAATTTGCAGTCCGTTATATGAAGACAAAAATGGGTTTGCTTACATGATCTTTATATGCAGTGGCGGGACCGTTTACTAGTGGCTTTGCGAGCGATGAATGCAGGGGAGGTTGCAGAACAAGTAGTTCGCCAAACTGATCGGATGATAAGAAATACTGAGCGGGCATTACGAGACCCACGGTTCACAAAGGTGACTGATTCAAAGGAAACCTTTTTTTAGATATTAGCAGTTTCTGTATCCAGATAAATATGCTTAGTCAACTTTGTTAATTATCTGGTAAAGGGGTTTTGTGTTTCATTATCTCTTTCAGGAAGAAAGGGCATTGAGTCAGGCTTCATATGTTGGAGAAACAGTTAGAAAGAGGCCTTTAGTTCATGATAATGGTAATTTGAGTGAGGTTGATGATACATCTGGAAAGCGATTGCGGCCAAGTCTCCCAAATGTACCATCACTGCAGCAATCGCAGCTGGCTATTAATGTAATGCCGGACAATGGTCCTTTGAATGGAATATCCGCTGGAGGGTTGCTACTAGATAGTGAAATGTCCCCTGTACAACAGATGATTGCCATGATTGGTGCGTTACTGGCAGAAGGAGAAAAAGGCGCTGAATCGCTGGAAATTCTTATTAACAAGATTCAACCAGACTTACTAGCTGACATAGTGATAGCTAACATGCAGTTTCTGCCGTCAAGTCGTCCGCCAATTCCTAGTAGACTTGTTAATGTGTCAGCATCCACAGGTTCCCAGGCAAGTACATCAGGTGCTGTATCACATATCATGCCAATGTCAAGTACTGTATCACAAGTTACAGCTTCAACATCTACAGTTTCGCTAGTCACACCATTATCAACAACTCCATCTCAAGCAGTTCCACCAACAAGAAATTTGAGTTCATCAGCAGTAGATGCGATTCAGCCTCAACAAGTGTCTATTGATGCTCGGCGTGATCCTAGGAGGGTATGACTCTGGTGTATTCAGTAAAGTCATTTTGGTTAATGTCGCTCATTTTTTACAGAAAGGGTTATAAATTACAATTTCATGGTCTTGTTCTGGTTTTCTAGTTATCAGCAGTAGGCCTTTGTCCTGTTCATTATTATATAGTAAAAGCTGAACTCAGATAGAAATGCTTTAGGACCCTCGGCGTATGGACCCTCGGCGTATGGCAGTACCAGTGGGTGTGTCACTAGCAACTGCAAAGGTGGAGGATGCACGTGTAGTGCCTTCCAATTCAGGTAGTGGTGGAACTCCATCTGTGATTCCATCTGTAACTAAGATTGAAAGTGTTTCTGATAGAGATCCAGTGGGTGATGTTGAAAATACATTTTTTCACTCAAGTGATCCTGTTTCTATGGAAATAAAGATGGAGGCTGGCCAAGAAGCTAATGATTCATGTCAATTGTTGGCAACAACTAAATCTACGGATACAGGAATCACTCCTGTTAGCATAAGTGTACAAGAAGTTCCATCACCCAGTCCTGCAACAACTATAAAATCTGAGCCAATGATGGAAGTAAACTCTGACCCAGATACAATCATGTCCTCTGATCAAGAAACAATCATCTCCTCCGATCCAGAAACATCTCAATCTGCTGAAGATCCATCCCCAGAAATGTCAATAGTGCCACCGTTTGTATCACTGACCGAGGAACAGCAAACTCTATTAAGCAAGGAGGCATTCACTCGTATAATTGAAGCCTACAGGCAAGCTGATGGTGCAGGGGGCAGGGATTTGCGATGTTCACTGCTTGCACGATTGATTGCTCAGGTATAGGCTCTTAAAGGTTTTTATCAATAGTCTGTATGAACTGCTTTAGAGATACTGGAATCTGACTTTGCCCTGTCATCAATGTTTGGCTTTAATGATTGTATTCTGAACTTTGAAAAGCTTCTTTATAAAGGTGGTTTTTTAATCGAGTCAAGACATCATTTCCCCCACTACTGTTTTATATTAAATTTCTTAGGTGATTGAGAAACTTTGCAAGGTTGAATGCTATAAATTATTATTCATGAGGGTCAAAAAGTTGTTGTTTTCTGTGGAGACAAGATAAGGCTTTGATAGGATACACAAACTACTCACAACAGATGAATATATAAATTTTGACAAAAATATCTTTCCAGAAATAGTGTTCAGACATATTTCCATTCAAATATGGAATCCTTGGAAATGTTTCCTGTGCAACAGCCTTTTCATATTAATTGAGTTGATTTGTGTGCATGATTTTTCATTTTTGCCTTTTCACATTGGATTCTTGTGATTTGAAATATTTATGCTCTGCATACAACCAACATGAATTTTTCTAATGTGGTTTGAGCTAGGTATAGAGAGTCACGTCCTTTTGCAAATTTTTTTTAATTGTTTAATAAGTTACAGTAATCTGATCAGATATTAGCCCATCAGATTCAATTTTGGTAGTGTGTAGTTCAAGATGTAGGAAACAAGGGTGTTTAGTTGCCTGCCTGTGACAACTTATTGGGCTCCTTTTCAAATACAGGACAATAAAATGTGACAAATTTTGTTATTGAAGCATACTGAGGAAAACAATAATACGGTAGTACCTCCGCTACAAATGAAAAGAGATTCTTCAACAAATCAGAGTCTACACTAAATCCTTGTAGAGAAGATTCGTACTGAAGTGTCTGCCTGCACCATTACTGATACTACCACCTCGCTCAAAATAATGTCACCTCACTATATAACATCTGCAACTAACCACTTTTCATCATCAATCTCAGATTGTCTGGTTGTTGTTACATTGCTGATTGCATGATCATGAGAGCAATCTTCAAATTCCATTCTAATAAAGCTTAGAAGATAGAAAGCTTGAAAGACAAATTCCTTAAAAATACCCTGACCATCTTTTCAGTTGGTGCTAGGGAGTGTTGATTTGACAAAAGCAGTAGTTAGTAGCACCAGAATGTGAGCAGCGCAGAGCAGAGAAGCAACAGTTCATGGAGGCACAGTGTAGAGCTTCAACAGCGCAGTGGCTTCAGAAGACAACGTGGGACTAGCAACAGTCAGGGTTTCAGCACCGAGGTGTATCCACTGGATACTTGTCCAGTTTTGGGCGTTTTCAGTTGCTTCTCTCAGCGAATGAGTTGCAGTATAGATGCAGTGTTAGCGGTGGCAGTGCTAGCAGCATAGCAAATGCAACATTTGAGAGGGAGTTGCAGTACAGATGTAGCATTGGCAGTTGCAGTGTCAAAGGCAGCACTACAATAGCAGCAACAACGCTGTAGTTAGTGGACAACATGTCAAACATCAACAACGCAAAGGACGATGCTTTAGAGTCAGAGCAGTATGCAGTAGCAGTGTATTGCTAGAGCACATTCCTCGCTAAGAGGGAGTGTTGATTTTGGGTACCATCGGATGTGCTATAGGCCTCAAATTTTGCAGGGAGGCTTGGGCACATGCACTACAAAGAACTCAGAAAGCGTTTTGGGAAATTCCACCTAGAAGTGATTTTATTAAAATAATTAATATTTTCAATGTGGTTCCTAAGTCAAAACTTAGGAAAATTAAAATATTAATGGGTATTAATCTAATCATGGGTGAAACTTCTAGAAAAAGGCATAGATCAAGCCAAAATGATCTTAGTCTTTGATTATGATTTAATCTAGGATGTTGGTTGTCCAACAGAAAGATATAAGAAGGGGCTTGAGGGTCATTTGGAAGGCACACTAAGAGATCAATGAAATCAATTTTTTTGAAGTGAGAAGTTCTCAGGAAGAAAATCAATTGAGGAGATTTTTTGCAGCAGAGGGGCAATGAGAATCCGAAAGAAGGAATTTTCGGAGAGTACGAGGCAGAGGGAGAACAATAAAACGTCCAAAGCAAGGCTGACACTGGCCCACACAGTGTTGACGCATAGGCAACACAGACCTTGAGGGGAAGTCGAGTTTCCTGTTGAGGGAAGTCAAGTTTCAGTTGTCGGGAGCCAGGGTGTGAGTGTGGGAGGCAGAAGTTCGATTTTTCTCAGCCAGCAGAGGATCCGGTTGAGATTCATTTGGAAGGCACACTGAAAGATCAAGGAAATTGATTTTTTTGAAGTGAGAAGTTCTCAGGAAGAAAATCGATTGAGGAGATTTCTTGCAGTAGAGGGGCAGTGAGAATCCGAAAGAAGGAATTTTCGGAGAGTACGAGGCAGAGGGAGAACAGAAAGATGTCCAAAGGAAGGCTGACATTGGCCCACACAGTGTTGACCCCAGAGGCAACGCAAACCTTGAGGGGAAGTCGAGTTTCCTGTTGAGGGAAGTCAAGTTTCAGTTGTCGGGAGCCGGGGTGTGAGTGCGGGAGGCAGAAGTTCGATTTTTCTCAGCCAGCAGAGGATTCAGAAGAGGGGCATCGTAATACCCAGGAAGGGTGATGCAGAAACTGTTGGGAGTGACGCAGTTCTGCACAGAAGCCACACAGAGGGTGACGCAGAGCCTCCAGTGCAGCAGGATCAGTCACTGATTCTCCAGTGACAGGGTGAAATTATTTTACCAATCTTTTGTTTGGTATTCTCTCTGTATCGGATTGCTAGTTGAGCATTCGAGAATTGTACTTAGATTTTCTCCTACATAATAATAAAACCCTTAGAGCGGCTACACTGGTTTTTCTGCATTGGGTTTTTCCGGGGACTTTTGTCCAAAAATAATTGTTTCCTATGTGTTTCTATTTTCCTTGCTCAGTTTCTACGTTTCAGAATCATATTTAATTTGGTGTAGGCTGCTTCAGTGATTTACTTCAATGTTTCAACAAGAAATTTGACATAAGCTTGTAATGTAATTTACAATTTGGGTGAAGTAGATTTAGATGGTTGCAGTAGGATTCCAGAAATTGTTAGATCTAGGAATTTTCACACAAGGCACATCACTGCTTCGGGGGATCCACTTGTCAACACATGACAAGGATCTCTCACATCCAAGGCTCATCTATGGTTGGGGCTATCCACTTATCGACACATGACAAGGATCTCACGCATCTAAGGCTTATCATCCATGACCACCCTCTCTAGGAAGGCTCACATCTGTCAATCCAAGCTATTCTTTGAAAACCAACAACTTTCCTTTCGGCAAAGACTTGGTAAGAATGTCAGTGATTTGGTCATCAGTCGATATATGATGAAGTCTTACTGCTCCTCTTTGCACCATATCTCGGATATAGTGATATTTGATCTCAATGTGTTTGGACTTGTCATGGAACACATGATTTTTAGCAAGTCGAATCCCACTCTTGTTGTCACAGTAAATTATTGTAGTACCCAGTACTTGCTCAAATAACCCTCCAAAGAGGTTCCTTAGCCATACTGCCTCACAGCTAGCCATGCTAGCAACAATGTATTATGCTCCAGCCTTGTAAGGGCAACAAAATTTTGCTTTTTGCTCATCCAAGATATCATGGCAGATCCTTAAGTTGAAGCAACACCCTGATGTGCTTTTTTTGTCAGTAGAGTTACCAACCCAATCAACATCAGAGTATCCATGTAGCGTTACATCTTTGGCAGTATATCTCAATCTAAGATTGATTGTCCCATGCAGGAACCTGAACAGATGCTTTGCAGAAATCCAGTGTGCATGAGCATGCTTAATCATGTATTTAGAATATTAATTGTGTTGACCAGTACATGTCAATGAGCCATAGCAGTACACTCCATTTTTTCGCCAAAAGGGATAATGCTTGATTGATGTGTCCATGCCATTCATCTATCATCATCAACCCGATTTCCAAGATGTTATGTAAAACCATTTTGCATGTGTGTAATGTAAATAATCTCAGCAGACCCGTGTCATGTATGTAACGACCTAGGTAAACCTACCTTTCTAGTGACGATCTCCATTGTAGGAGGTTTTTTGTCTCACCGATTCGTTTTCGGATGATCAAAAGAGTTTTTCCCTCCAGTCTTACCTCAAAGCTAGAATGTGTTTTGTTGCTAGGATCCTAGGCAAGTCCTAGTGTTCTAGATCGAGTCTATGTAAAAGTGTTTCGAGAATAATTCTAATTATTTGGTTAGATTATTTTATTACAAATCACTTGGTTTGCTGGATTATACTTGTGTCATAGAACTGGGTAGTCTGTGAGGGTCTATTGCAAATTGGTTTTCCTCCTTGCGATATAAAAAATATGTAAATCATGATGTGAAATGTCTAGTGCATGGTCCCTCATAATTAGAAAACCATGGCTAAACATTTCAGGGTTGGAAAAATAATTTATCCCCTCACAGGTTAATTAATTAAATTTTCTGGCCCAAAATTAATTAAATTCTTAAGCTAGAAATTTAATTAATTCTAAGTCCTAAGTAAATTTAAATTCTCTAAAGTCAAAATTCGTTGGTCCTAAAAAATTAAATTTTAAGAGGTCCTGGGACTAAGGTAATTCAATTATTTTGATAAATTTTAAAACTTTGATCCCTGGTGTTAAGTCAAAGTCAATTTTTTTGGGAAATTAACTCAAAATTTTTATTTTTGAGTTAATTAAAGTGCATTTAAATGAAAAATTCGAATTTCCTAAAAATATAAATATTTCGACGGTTTAGATTAAAAGAAAGTTTGATTTTCATCAACTGTCGAGTTTACTTTGATGACCATCATTCGAATTAGCTGTTGGAGGATTTATCTTTAAATAGGAGGTCATTTGTCAGTCGATCCATCCAATCTTTGAGTTGTGTGCTTAGCAAGAAGCTCTGGTGTAATCTTTCTTTGGATAATAAAGAAAGATTTTGGGGTTAATTTCTACTGGTGTTACTCTTCATGGGAACGCTGTAAGATGTTTTATTTCATGCATAATTTTTTTCTAAAGCCATTGATGATAACTTCTAAATAGTGATCTGAGCACAAGTATCTTGTTTAGTTTGAACTTTGCTGGGGTTTGAAATTTGAATAATAATTTTAATTTTGAACGTAATATTAGGTATGTCTATTTGTCTAAATTTAATTATTATTTTCATGTTCTATTTTTAATGGTTGGATTGAGTTTTGCAGGGAAATCTTGAGATATATTATCGGACGTTAGGGGATAATCTTCAGTTGGACCAACCAACTCCCGATCTATATTTCTTGAAGAGCCCAGCTAAATAAGCTCCGGGCTTATCATAATATTTTCGTTTTGTGATGCATGAGGGTTTCGAGCTAGCGCCTCCTTTTCAAATTTAAAAATTTTCAATTTCTGTGCAACATAATGATAGATCTGGCTAATTAGAGCATTTAGTTTGTAATTATTGTAATTATGTAACTGGGTTTTTGGGGTTTTTTATTATTTTATCATTGTATATATCGTTTGGGTGTTTCTTTTTTCGTTGTGCAATTGCAAATTTGAGCGGAAAATTGAAATAGAAGCCAAATCTAGGCCCTGGAGTGTAAGATTTAGACTTCTTGGGTTTACCAACATTATTCTCCAAGGGTTTTAAATTCAGATCTTGGGTCTTTTAGGGAGAAAATTTTAAAGCAGATATATATTGGTGTGAAATTTAACTTTTCTAGGTTTGTTCTGGGTTTTTTGGGGCTACCATTTGCTGTCTGGAAGCCTCTCTTTTCTTTGTTGCTTGCGGTTTTCTCTTTTCTCGCAGTTTCCTTTCTTCTTGAAATCTGAGCTTTGTCCATTGCAATTTTTGCTACCTCCTTCCTTCTCCATCGTTGCAAATCCCCCCTTCTCTGCGCTGCCATCATCTCCTTGTAGCATCCCCGCGCCCTCAAACCCTTTTGCTGTCTCATGTCGTTCCCTCGAGCTCCCTCACTCTTGCAATCACTGCTCCCTATCCGCTGTCTTTGTATGTGGCTTCTCTCAACCTACATTAAATTTGCGTCCCTCAATCCGACTCCTTCCTCATCGCTCCCAATATCTGCCTTTCCTTAAGCCCCTCGCCCTTCCGTTGCATCTATCCCCTCGCTGTCATCCTCCATCGATCCACAAGCTCCATCGCTCCTCGACTCCATACGCTGCCGTCAGACTTGCAAACAAACACATTTTCGTTTTCGTTTTCTTTATTTTATTTTATATTTCATGTTTTCATTTAGGTTAGGTTTTAGTTTTATTAACAATTCGATTTTTTTTATTTGGTTGGTTTTCGATTTGATTTGTTTACATTTCATTTTTTTTTTTCTTTTGTTTTTTAAAAAGTAAAAAAATATTTTATCTTTTATTTTTCATGCGACGTTAAAATTTCTAAAAGAATTAAATCAAAAGAGGACTTACTTTGTCACATTTAATTTTTTTGTGGCCTATGGCCCATTAAAAATTTAATTTATTAACCCTTTTGATTTTTACTTTTGTCACATTGAAAAATTTAATTGATTATTTACCACATTATTTTTTCTCAATAAAACTCAATGCATTAAAAATTCCTTAAGGAATAATCAAATTTTTGAACTAACATTCATTCTTGAGTTTTTATTTGTGCTAAGGGTTTTTGGACTTTAAAAATTTAAAAGGAAAATTTGGTGGTATTAATTTCTCTATTGTCAAACACGCTTAGAATCATATCTAAAGATTTATTATAGGAAAATTAACAAATTTTCTAGATCTGGGTCATTAAAGAAAAATCATTTTAATTCCAGGATTGCAAATTGCTTAGCATTTGAATTTCATGGTTCTTCATGGTATTTAGATCTTTCTGAATTTAATTGCTATAATATTTTGCATGTTAAGGTTTTGATCGTCGTTTCTATCACATCTCTAATTTTCTTCTGAATAACTTGATTTTTGTTCCTTCAAGTAGGTTCATGGTTAATTGAGCGTCTAAGGCACTGGTCTAAAATCATTTCTATCTTGTGGTTGTGTCTTATTTGTCTTAATTGTTAGATCTATCCATCTCGGTTAACCAGGACTTGTTTTACATTCGTCAAGTTGTTCATCCTTAAGTCTCCTAGACCCTGTGTTCCACAGACTATCCTCATTCATTCACCCTAGGGACTACCCCCTTGGTTTGTTTAGGAGAGAGCCTAAACGGAGTAAGGATTAGAGTGAGCCCTTACTCTGAGCGTTGTTGTGGTGCCTGGATACTTAGTGCGACAACATACTGCAAAGCATAGATTTGGTCTAGTGTTCACTAAGAACATCAGTGCCCCAATCAACTGACGGTACTCAGAAGGATTAGCCAAATCAGGTCCTGTAGCTTTACCAAAAAGCTTCTTGAAATTCATTTCCATTGGACTATTCATGGACTTACATTCAGTCATGCCTAACCTTTTTAGTAGTATGACAATGTATTTTCCTAGAGAAAGGCCCAGAAAGTAGCACATCAAATCAAGATATTTCATTTCAAATTCAGAAGCAAACTCCCTCTTACATTGGAAAATAAGAGGTTCACAACCGATCAAAAATAAATCATCAACATACAATACCAAAGCCAAAGGCATACTTAGACTGCCTTAAAATAAAGATTTGGATCTACATTGCTTTTGGTAAAACCAAGCTTCATCAAGAAGCTATCTTTTCGAGCATACCAAGCTCTTGGAGCTTGCTTAAAGCCATAGAGTGCTTTCTTCAACCTACACACGAGTTTTTGGATCAAGTACTTTAAAGCCACAAATCTAGCTTTATATTTTTCAATATTGCCATCAACACCATGTTTAATTATATACAACCATTTAGAAGATGCAACATATTTATGAATGATGGATTCATATTCTTCAGCCATTGCATCTTTCCACACTTGGGCCTTTACAACTTCTTCAAAAGTGCACGGTTCAACTTGAATAATGTTGCTCATGGCTACAACATATCCTTGGAACCGACAAGGTTTCTTGCTTTCTCTGAAAGTTCCTCTAGGGGTAGCATGTTTATCAACATCTTGAAGAGTGTCACGAAGCCATAAAGGTCTCATTTTAAAAGGAGGATCACATGGAGGAGGATCCAAAGGATCCATGGGCTCCATGGGTTCATCAACAAGATCAGTTTTAGCTTCAGGGTCTTCTTGTATTTCAAATACATCATCTTGACTATCAACATTAGCAGGAGGAAGAGGAGTGTCTCTTGCTTTTCCAAGAGCTGCATCTTCATCAAATGTTACATCCCTGCTAAATTCTATATTTCTTTGACCAGGTACGTATATTTTGTAAGCTTTAGAATTCTCACAATAACCAACAAACGTACCTTTCTTACCTGAAGCTTCCAACTTGTTCCTTTTCTCTTTTGGGACATGAAAGTAGACAAGACAACCAAAGATCCTTAGGTGCCCAACTTCAGGCTTCTCGCCAGTGAAGACTTCTTCAAGAGTCTTGTTGTTTAGGGCACAGTGAGGATGTCTATTTTGAACATAGACAACTGTTTTTGCAACTTCTCCCCATAGCAACTTCTGATCATGCGACATAACTTTGACTGCTTCCATGATAGTTCTATTCTTTCTCTCGGCCACACCATTTTGTTCTGGGTTATATGGTACAATGGTCTCTTTTCTGATTCTAGCTTCTTTGCAGAAGTCAATGGAATCATTGGAAGTAAACTCTTCTCCATTGTCAGATCTAAAAATATTGAACTGCTTTCCAGTTTGTTTTTCTACTAGAGCTTTGTAATTTTTGCACATGTTTTATTTTTCAGAAAATAAATCCATGTTTTGCGAGAAAAATCATTCACAAAGATAATATAATATAAGTAACCACCAAGACAAGTTATAGGCATTGGTCCACATAAAACAGAATGTACAAGGTGCAATACTTGATTGGTTCTAATTTTGCTTGTAGGGAATGGTGTCTTCACTTGCTTATAGTTTGCGCATCCTTGGAAAACGCTATCATGATCAGATTTGATTTCTGGCATTTCGGAAACCATCTTTCTCTCATGAGGTACCTCTAAGCAAAATTAGTACCCATTCTTTATCGGAAACAACTTCACCAGAAGTTGACAACTGCTCTTTGCTTTTTGATATCCTCATGAAGTATGCTTGAATGGTTTCTCCTTTGTTCATCTTAACGTCCTTGAGTTGATTCTTTAGAGCAAGAATTTGACTGAAGTTGTTCACTTGATACATTCCAATTAGCTTGTCATACATTTCTTTGGCTTTCTTGAAATTGGAAATATAAGTTATAATGTGGTCTCCAAGAGAGTCAAGGATAATCTTTTTAGCCTTGACTTCTCATTTCTTGTATCTGGAATTGATAGCAACATTGGAGTTTTCAGCTGGCTCTGCTACTTCTCCTTCAACATACTCTAAAACAACATGTTCCTCAAGATTAATATCCAATCTGGCATTCCAAGGGAAGAAGTTTGAAGCATCAACCAACTTCTCTTCATCCGTAAAGTAGGAGAAAAACATCTTGATATGCTCAAAATTTCTGCAGCAAATATAAATGGACAACAAGAGATATTTCAGCAAAAATAGAGCTACAAATGGAGCAGACAACAAACTATATTTCAGCAGAAAATGAGTGGCAAATGGAGCGGATAAGAAGCTATATTTCAGTAGAAAGAGCTGCAAATGGAGTGGACAACAAACTATATTTTAGCAGAAAAGCAGCTGCAAATGGAGCAGACAACAAGAGATATTCCAGCACAAAGAGAGTTGGAAATGGAGTTTGTCTTCACCAAAGCTTTCATACCATGTTGAAATTTTGATGCTCTATGCTGTTACAATCACTTAAATCCAGAACTTATTGATGCTGCAAAATAAGTTAAGTAATTGTACATAGAACATAAACCATATAAACCATATGCACAATTGAAGACAACAAAGAACTCAATGAGACACAGAGAAGTTAGGTCAATGACTAGGGCAAAACCCACAAGGGGAAACCCAACCAAATTCTTTTTCTATTGGAAATCAATTGTTCAACAGAGATATAAAGTACAATGAGGGAATGAAGAAGTTCACCCAAATCTGAAGAAGATCTTTGACAGTAGTAGCTGATGCAAACACTGAATCACTTTGGCTCTCCAAGATCCGCTTTTGCTCTTCAAGACTCTTTCTATCTCTCTTATTCTTCCTCTAGACTCTCCAACTTTCTCTTTCTCAAGTTTGAATTTTCCTCTCACAAGCACAAGTTAGTGTGTCAAGTGAGGATGAGAGGCATAAATATATAGGAAGAGCAAGGAGGTCAAATTCATGAGGGAGTAACTCCTATGCCTTGAGGAGGAGTTACATATGCCAAAATAGGAGTGTAACTTATGTCATAAAGGAGAGGAGTGTAACTTATGCATTTAGGAGAGACGTGTAACTTATGCATTAAAGAGCTGTATGAAGAATCTTTTTATGACGAGTCATTATTTCTGTAAGAGAGTGTAAGAGGTGCGTAAGAGCATTAGAGAGAGAGAGGAATGAATCCATTAAGAGACAAAGAGTAACATATGCGTTACCTGAGGGGAGTTAAATATGACATGATTGAGACTCATGATTGAGAGACTTGAATTTCTTTTTAATAATAATATAATAATATCATAAAGAGGATAATAATAATAATAATAATATTGATGATTAAGTTAAAAGTTAAACAATTGAGATTGATTAAGCACAAGTAAAGTGATTTTCCATCGTATATATATGATTACGAATTCATGGATAGTAATTTACTATTTTTGGAAAGTCATGGTTGCAAAGATAGACATGACTTTATATTTTTAGAAAGTCACTTTAGAAAGGTGGGAAATGAAATTTTATTCAAGGAAATTCATCCCATAGCTCTCAATTTTCAACACTACAGGCTCTGCCAATACCCAATCCCAATCATTAGACCTCATCCATCACCTTGAATCTTATTATTGAATATCCTTAGATGATCTATATAGGGAAGCCTCCCTTGTGGTTCAACCACCACTAAATAGCTGGAGAAAGGCTGCCAAGAGGTTTGGATTTGCCTAGTGAGGCTTTGCATTAGGCCTACTAGATTTTGCTCTAACGTTGGCATATTCAATTGCTACAACTAGTTATAGATGGGTCATGTAGGGCACATTTGATGCCTATATATGCAAACATAGGCCAATGGGCATATTCCATAACATCTCCTTCACAACCCTCTAAAAATGCATTGAAATTATTTATTAAAAACAACTAGGTTGATCAATGAATTTATTGGAATAACTTCATTGAATTTAGGCTTCCTCTCTTCATATGAATTGATTTTCAAATTTCATGGATGAAATCTAGTGAATGCAGTGACAAAGAATGGAACAAAAACTCGTCGAGGGTCTTAAGGAGGTTGGTTGAGAGCAAATCCAGGGTCTCAATGATCTGGAGTCCAATGTGGCCTTTATCTCTCCTTGTTGTTTGTTACATGACATTATGGAAATTTTGAGGTTTGAGATGGGCCTCTTAAGTAAAATAATAAAGTATTAGTCAAAATAAGAAAAAATACTTCTCACTTTTTAAAGGAAAATAAAGAAAACTACCTTTTATCTCCTTATAGGTTTACTTGAATGTCAATTGTAGGGATCCATTGGATACAGAATTTAGTTCCCCATCCAACAATTTCCCACTCTACATACTTTTGGGTAGACCGACACGTAAAGAAATCGAACATACATGAGAACATGTGCAGGTCTACCCAAAGCAATGTTTTAAAACTTGGACTTAGACTCAGAACTGGCTGGGGGTCAACTCCGACTCAGTATCGACTCGGACTAGTTGATTCAAATGACTCAGTCTTCGTAAAAAGTACATTAAATATTTAATTTTTAATGAAAAAACATATTTTTGAAGATTTTCATTCATGTTTCCAAACTCAAAGCATTAAAATAATAGAGAGAAGACAACATATGATCAAAGTATGCTCATGAATATATCTATTATATCAAAATGGCACCCAGTGCACTGTCCAATACATGTAATATATAGAGATCAAAACAAAAACGCATAACCAAGGAGGCTCTAAATGACCTCTGCATAAAAACCAACTCCAAGTGCTCACAACCTCCTCACAAATGCTCACACAAATGCAATGAGATAGTTGTGAGGAAATATGCGGGGGTTTGGTCACCTTTATAGGCATGGGAGGGGTTGGGAAATAGTTTAACAAAAAAAAATATTTTAAGTCCAGCTTGCTCGTTTTTTTTCTCCCGCAGTCGAGGCCATCCTGTTTAAGTCAGGCTCGGCTTGTATCAACTGCTGAACTAGATAATGACTGAGGTAGTTCGGGTAGGGGTATGGCTTGGTCAACCAGGTCTAGTCTGAGTCTGACCAGCCTAGTTTTAAAATAGTGACCCAAAGTGGCAAAGTGGGTACTTGTTGGATGCTGAATTAACATTTGCATCCAACGAGTGCCTACACTGACATTTGAGTAAACCTATCAAGAGATAAGTTGAAAAGACAATTCAAAAGTAGTTTTCTTATTTTTCCCTCAAAAAATATTTATCCCTAGGATGAAATTATCTTTTTTTTGTAAGTTGATATTTTTTATTACATCACAACAACATTACATCGAGTACATCAGTCATCATTCCATCACCAACATATGTTATGATAGGTGGTCTCAATATGCCCAATGTGAAACTAGATGTTGTTGTCCACCTGCCTATAGAATAAGCAGTCCAATATTTCGAGAGTCTCAACATTTGAAGCACAACCAGAGATTCTATCGCATAATCCTAGAACAAAACACTGAAAGTTGACGAAAATTTGACAGATATCATGAAACAACTAGGTATTAGAAGAGGTTACCAGTGCAGGATCTTGCGCACTAGATCCTAGAGGAGATGTCATAGTGTAGGGATGCAAGGGATATGTTTGTCAATTTGAGCAAGGCGCACTTCCATTCTTTCCATGTAGAACCGTTGGTTTCTATATTTCTGTTTCACATCTTTTTTTAAAAGTGAGCTAGGGAATTGACCTGTGAGGATACTCTTCCTATTTCCATGAAGTAAAACAAAGGGAAATCTATTATTTCATTTCCAAAAATTCATCTCATGAGATACATACCTTAGTAGTTAATTGTAATATTAAGTTCTTAAAGTAAAAGTGATAGTTTCCTTTATCTTTCATTTTCATCCTTTTACTTAAAATTTTAATGTTACGATTAATTGACACAAGATGTTTAGGTGTCGTTCAAACCTCATTGGATTTCATAAGTAGAAAGTAGAATTTTAGGTCGCACTCAAAATTCATAGAGCATTTCAGTATTGACAGGATTGCAATGTCTCTGCAATTCTACTAGATTTTGTGATGTACGAGGATATGGAACTAACATTTAATCAAGATCACCAAACCCTCTATGTACCTCGATGTTGATGGCATTGGCTGTTGAGATCCTCCTCATGGCTGTAGTAAAAATGTACACTTCACTCAAACAAAGTAATTGATTGGGATGTTAAGGTTTTTCTATCTTATTTTAATGCATAGTGGGTGGTCTTGATGAGTAGAATCCCAAGATAGGCAATGATTTTTATGTTATGTAGGTATTTGTTGTAGCATGATTTTCTTTGGATTTCAAAGGCCATTTAGAGCCTCTTAGTCTCTATTGATCTATTTGATTTAGAGATGGATTGCACTCAATGAGATTTTGGTTATATGCACCCTTGCTATACATGTGAGAAAATTTGCAAATTTGTGTATAATAATTTGGATTCATATGGATGCACGAATTATATGTTTTTTTTCAAAATTTTAATATTTTATGTATTTTTTGGTTAACCAATCTTTTGTTCTAGTTCTGATAACATTGTTGAGGATGATGTGACCACTTTCCATTAAGCAAACAAGGAGAAATCCGTTGGTTTCATTGCCATGATTCATCTCATGAGATACAGTCACATATTGCTCTGGTTCAAATTTTTCCAGAATTGGATCAGAGAAGTGTAAAGCCACCCTGGTTAATTACTACTATCTTGCTTACAATATTTAACCTATATTTCCTCCAAAAAACTCCACAAAGTTTAATAAAATGACATAACATAACAACTACATATAAAAGAAAACCAACTACCCGCTGCCCTCCAGCTTCTCCGGTGGGCTGTCCTCCTGAGCCAACTGATAAGCGTGTGCATTTTATTGGGAAACAAAGACTGATAAGCGTGTTTTGTGGAAGGGTAAGGCTGCCACTGTTTTTGGGATTGCTTTACCACAGAGCACACCATGCATGGGGGCAGGTGGATGATTAGACATCAAGAAAATTCTAGACCACTATCAGGTTGAGAAGAATCTCCTATGAAAAAATTGTGTTTTTATATGGGAGAGACTAAACATTCAAAGCAAAGTTACAAGCTCAAGCTCCAGCCAGAATGAGCAATTTCAATAAGGAGAGAAGTTGTCTTGAAATTAGAGGAGGCAGAAATGCTAACACTCCTTGGCTGTGTAGGAGGAAGGGTCTGTACGACCACAGCCCGATTCATTAATAGGCATCCTTGCAAATGAACCTAAGCTGCATAGTTATTTTAAAGCTTGTGTGTGACAAAATCTGTCCCAAGTTTCACCAAAATAGCTGAGTCTAGCATTTATCCTAGTATGTATTTTCAATTTTCAGTTTTAGTAGTAGCCTTGAGCTCTCTCACATAGCTGTCACAGTGTCATGGTTACACGGAAAAGATTCAAAAGAACAGTTTTTTGGTGATAAATTTTGAAATTTCAATGTCAATGTTGAATGTTCAATGATGTGCATGTTTAAATGATTATCATTAAAGTTTTCTTGTTTAAAGTTGAAAAAGCATACAAATTCAAATTTCATATATATTATTAATTATAAATTTATAATTTATAAAATATAATTATTAAAATTTAATATTATTATATTACCCGACGAACCCACGCACCCTGTTTCCAAAAATGCCGTCCCCGTCCCGGTCCCCGTCCCCGTCCCCGTCCCCGCACCCACGTTTCCTGGCAACATAGCTTATTTGCCGCAGGACTTTGGAGATAGCAATATTTAATCCTTGCTAGGGAGATAAGGCTTCGGCTTGATTATTTGAAGCATTTCCAAATCCCCATGTATACCTTGTTTCTGGTTTTCCGCCCGGGTTGTACAACACCCGTCCAGCTCCTGCATCCCCCATCATTCTATTATATCTTATGATTTAGGAGAAATATCATATTTCAATATCGATAATTTGGCTGATGGATCTAGGGCTTCATCCGCTGGAGCAGATCCAGGGTAATTGTTGTCTATCTAATTTCCTCGAGGTCCATTATCCCAATAAGGGAGTCCGAGTAGGTTCTGAGAAGAATTTAATGAATAACTGTTGATTGGGCAGAACTTGTGTGTAATATGTTTACTGTGCATGATCCGATTGATGCTTTTATGAGTTCTGCTGTGGATTTTTTTTTTGGTTAGGCACATCAGTGTGTTTCAGTTAATTAGTTAATTTGAGACTGTTACCAGATCTGGTTTGTGTCTGTACACTTGAGTCCATTTGCACAAAATCTAACACATGTCTGGTTAAGTATGCTAACAAAGTATTACATATGTGAAATTGGAAGGAATAACAAGCTTTGCATGCTACTGAGACATGTTTTAAACAGAATTGATTTTTCTGTTTGACCTTGTTTTGTGTTTTTATATTTTTAAGAAACTGGGGAATTGGGAGCATCAAGTGTAACAGTGAATTATAAATTCATGTTGTGTGTTTACGTCAGTGTGATGCAGGTAATGATGCTGTGATAGTCCTGCAGAAGCATATAGTGGCAGATTATCAAAGTAATAAGGTATGATGGTTTCCATACGGTTGATATGATCTTATGGTTTATCGAATATGAGTTGTTTTAGTCATTTTGATTTACTTCCTGTTTACCAAGTTAAAGTATTACATTGAAAATTCCTCCTGTCGGGAATTAATTTTTGAAGGCACAGTTGCCTAGAGAGTCAGAGACCAATCTGTGAAGCATCAAATAAAATGTTCTAGATTAACTGTCTTTTGTGGGGTTATTTATTTTGGGAAACTTAAAGAGGCAATCAAGAAAGATGCTAGATTAATGCCCACAAATAAACATCTAAGCAAAATTAGAGTACCCAGCAAAATTACAGAAGCTGGAAATATAGTGAATTGGATGTAAAGAGCTTCATAATAACTGTAAAAATATTGGAAACATTGAGCTGGCATTTAGGGTTTCACTTTGTGACACTTAAGAGTTCTTAGCAAGTTTTTCATATTTTTGATACTTAAAGATCCTAAGGTCTAGACCCCTACAAGCTGGAGATCTTTGGCTTAGAAGCCATTTACAGGGGTTTATATAATACCAAAACCCCGCCCAGGGCTTGCACCTAGCCTTGTTTGCGTGCCTACAGTAAAACAACTAGGTTCAGACAACTATGCATGGGATATCACAATTCAGGCAATGTGAAACACAATAAACATGGAGTAACCGGATAACTGTAGGAGTCTGAGGATCAGTATATATGTGAATAAAGTGAAACAGATAGTTTTATGTTTTATTTGAACATGTATTTCAGTGAGCAACTATAATGTGTTGGCTTGCACCGAAGAAGGCTCATGCTTTAGTTTGCATATAAGAGAGATTAATGTGCTACAAGATGAAAAAGTGTATGGCCAATGTTGAGTTGAAACTGTTTGTCACATATAAGTTAACATGACAAATCATTTTCTCAGGTGCTATGCAAAACTTCAAACTATTGTTAGGCATGACAGAGGTGCAGAAAATAATGCTTTTTTCCTTTTAGGCTCATTGTAGTAATATGTGACAGTAATACCCACAATTAAATATACTTTCTGTACATATGCACATTATGGCATTGCATACTCCAAATTACTGCTGTCCCAAATGGGCATACTATCTCATTTAGGTTGCTTGTCTTTTTTCATTCATTTACTAGATATCTCGGAATAGTCTCACAATTCTCAGCTTTATTGTAAATTTCCAACTTCAGTTCTAAACTTCTTTCCCAGTGTTTAGGCATCCTTGGACAGTGGCAGAAACATGACTTTGGATGGTAGTGATTTTCACTGCTGATATTTTAAAACTAGTTTATGAATATAAATTGTACTGATGATGGTTTGGGCCAACATGAAGTCATCTGCAATTCTGCATTTGTTTCTCCAGTGGTGCAAGTATTGCTGCCTTCAGAGTCCAGTTATAATTCTCAGCGGATTGTGCTAGGTTTTAATATGGGATCATTTAATTATGCTATGTTTTGTGCTGAAGTCAAAACATACTAGTTAAAGAGGGGTTTATATATATGTTTGATAAAACCCCTACTGTTCGACTTCAAAATTTAAATTCTTGCAACTGTGGTGTTGTTACAGTCACTCTTGTTGTAAACCTGCAGGGACATGATCTCACTTTGCACGTGCTATACCATTTATATGCTCAAATTGTATCTCTACCAAAGGAACACAATGCATCTGCAGTTATGTCTTCAATCTATGAAAAATTTCTTCTATCTGTGGTATGCTTTACTTTTCATCTCCTGTTCTTATTATCTTTCATGGCATTTCTCTTTGTGGACTTAATGATGGTTTTTAGCCTTTGTCACTGGCTGAATTAGTTTCAATTAATGGACTTAATTCATGACTTGGTTATTGTTATTTATTCTTGAGTGTTTTCAATATGATAGTAGTTTTTCCTATTTTGCATAGGAACTCTTGTTTGTGTTAACAATCTGTATTTGGACGTTGCAGGCTCAAGCTTTGCGAGATTCTCTTCCAGCTTCCGATAAATCTTTGAGCAGGTTGCTTGGAGAAGCTCCCTTTCTACCAGAGTCGGCTCTGAAACTATTAGAAGCCTCGTGTCATCCTGACACAGCTGATCACCACAGTAGAGAAGTGGCTAGTGGTGATCGTGTTACGCAGGGTCTTGGTGCTGTATGGAGCTTAATTTTGCAGCGACCAGTCACAAGGATTGCTTGTTTGAATATTGCCTTGCAGGTTAGATGTCTAATTGGTGCTTTGGAGAGTTGTTCATTTTGCTTGTGTCTTTGGGCTTTAATTTATTGCAAAATTTTGCATCTAAATTACTGTGTTATTTTAGAGAGTTGTTAATCTGTGTTAATTTTAGGTATGTTTTACACTGAGAGCAAATTTACGTCAATTTACTTCAATTTTCCATATTAGCTCAATGTCAATTCCAGGTTATTAATCACTTTTAGCATGATAGTAAAATGCATATAGAACATAAACATAAATTGCAGAAAACAAGCCAAGACAAGAGGACACGATGTAGCGCCAGCCAGGGACAAACCCTAATGTGGGGAAACCCTTGATCAATTCTTATGTTCTTCAATAGTTCAGCGGAGAGAGAGAGATAGTACATATACATCAGAAGTCAACATTTTGACTTAACAAAAAAGAGCAGAGATCTTCACTAAGAAGATGACACATGAGGTAGCTGATCTGAATTCAGGTGAAGGCATACTGCTTCAACTGATCCTTCAAGGTGATTCCATCACCATGATGCACCCATCACAGTGTTGCACTCATCACTGGGTTGTTCTCATCACTGAGTTGCACCCATCAATGTGCTGCACTTCATTACACTATGCTGCACTCATCATACTGCATACAATCATCACTGTGCTGCACCCATCATGCTGCACTTCATCACGACTATGCTGCACCATTCATCATCACTATGCTGCAACTCTGTCATGCTGCACTATGCTGCACCATTCATCATCATTATCATTATGCTGCACCACTGTCATGCTGCACTATACTGCACCATTCATCACCATTCTGCACCACTGTCATGCTGCACTATGCTGCACCATTCATCATCATTATGCTGCACCATTATCATGCTGCACTATGCATCCAGACTTGTTCCATACATCCGAGTTTGTGACTTCTCCTAGGTCATCTCCATACCTGTGATAAAGCTTCTCCTATGACTGCATAGGAGCCTCCTGGTCAATGTGATGATCATCCTCCATTAGGACAACGTTCATAGAGCTCCTTCATTGACAGTGAAGAGCTCTCATTAGTATCTGCGGCTAGGGTATATCCTCTCATTAGGACTGCATCTAACTGTGTGAGAGACTACAGCTAGGGCTCCTTTTGGAGCATCCATTGGCAGCATATATCTTGCTGTGTATAAAGGTCTCCTTTAGGACAGCGTGAAGGGATCCTCCTCTAGCTGTATAGAACCCTCATTTGACTTGCGGAAGAGACCTCTTCTTTCCAGCAAATTAGAGTGGAATAAGGCCAGCAGTTAGGGCCTGCGTTAAACCTTCTTCCATGACTGTGTTAGGTTCACTTTCATGACAGTGTTAGGTTCTTTATTAGGGCAGCATTAGGGCTTCTCCATACCAGCATTGAAGCCTCTCCTTGTTGCATTATGAGAGCCTCTTTTTGGGCAGCAAAGATTCCTCTAATGTAACAATCATCCTCCATGAATGTAGATGAGGACAGCGTATAGATCTTTTTAGACAGTGACTAGGGCAAGGGCAAACCTTCTAGGGCTGCGTATTCTCTTAGGGACTATTCCTTCCACTAAAACCCAAACAAGTGGAGAGGAAGAGATCACAAGAGGTGGGTGCCAAATGACTTGCAAGCCACCTCTTTTTATAGTAAAACGTTGAGGATAGATGGGGGCAATTTGGTTGCTGGCTGACCTTGACGACAACGAATTGTCGCATAACACAAATAAATTCATATCTCCATGAATACATGTCGGAATCGGACGATCTTTAGATCAATCTTACACCTCTCGACGAGATGAATCCAAGAAAAATATCAGCTGCCATAAATAAAAAGACCCACATGGAGTTTGGCCCTAGTTGCTAATTCTAACACTCCCTCGTAACTAGGGAGAACTCCATTTGCTAATCCATTTGCCAGATTGTACTATCTCTTCCATCAATGCCCTGCACTGCTCTGCTGAACTATGAAGAAGAAGAAGTGATCAAGAATGTATCATACCATCCTCTACTGACCTGAAGTCAGTCCCATATAAAAGAGAGTGTCTCATACCACTCTTCCAATAAAGAGAGTGTGTCATACCACTCTTACTGATTCGAAATCAGTTCCAAATAAAGGGAGTGTATCATACCACTCTTCCTAATCTGAAATCAGTTCTAAAAGAGAGAGTTATATCACTCTTACTGATCCGAAGCAATGTTACTTGGGAGCGGGAGCAGGAGCGAAAACGAGAGTGGGAGCGACCATTTTCAGAAGCTCCTGGTTTGGGAGCGAATCCGGGATTGATTTTTTAAAAATATATATATTTTTTATATTTTTTAATTTTTGATACATATATGTCAACAAAAACATGTAGAATGATGAATTAGACATAAAAAACATAAAAAAACATAGATTGATCATTGAACAATATCACATCAATCATCTAGAAATTATAATCGTCATCAACCATGTCCACAAGTTAGTAAAGTACATATTACAACTGCAACATATTGAGTCTTATAAATCATGATTCATCAAATTCAATCTTAAAGTTTCAACTTCAAGCTTTCAGAATTGAAAATTCAATAACATATATCATCATTGATCACCAAAGTTGTACTTGTAAGCTAAGTTTAACCATTACAAGAAGTAATATCGAAGATATTTCTAAGTCCTAACTTCTAACTATTAACATGATATCAAATGTTAAAAATTTATAAAATGAAACTGAATAATGAGATGAAATGAAACAACTTTAGTCTTTCACAAAGCATCATATTCATAATTCACAATCATTACCAATGAGTTATAATTGCCAAGGCCCAACTTCAAACTTCAAATTTTCATTGGCACAGTGATATAATGTTTACAAAAAATATCATTATGATATGAAAGAGTCAAGAGTCAAGGACTCAAAACTCAACAGTTATGAAAACTAAAGTCTAATAGAAACTAAAAAAGACAAGTAAACTGTAAATCTACATGTGCCCCTTGCCACGAGAGTCTCCAGGAGTATAAGCAGGTCGTGGTGGTCTTCTGGGAGTCTCCCGCACAGACCGACGACCAGAACTAGAACCTCCACGCGAGGGTGTAGATGGAGGTGGCGACAGCAAAGGAACAAGACTCGGATCTCGAGCACTGCTACTGGATGGTGGAGGTGGAGGTGGAGGTGGCATGGCTGCTGCAGCTGCTTCATTTTCATCCCTTACAAGTTCCTCTTCTAGTTCTTCAATATGTACAATGCCATCCTCCAAATTGTCATCCTCTGGGTGATTGTCCCAAATTTTATATGTGGGATCCTCATTAGCCCGATCACAGTAATGACTCAACAACCTCAAGTTGTAGTGCACATAAACCAAGCTTTCTGCTCGGTTTTCATTGAGTCTGTTTCTTTTCACATTATGTATATAGTTGTAGGTGCTCCAACACCTCTCTGCAGAAGAAGAATTTACAACCTGTGAAAGAACTTTTTTTGCCAATTTTGGCAAAAGTCCGTGGCCGCCATATGTTTCCCACCATGTGAGAGATTCAAATTTATCTTTGTCGTCCATTGCATGGAAGTTACCATACAAACCAGTGCCACTGAAGTATCTGCCTATTTCAAGGTGCACAGCTGCACATTCCTCCCTGTCAGGTACCAACTTTTCTAATGCTTCCAAATATCCTTTAGTTACCTCTGGATCTAAATGGGGTTTGGTCCTAACCCCACCCCCTGTTGCAGGTTGGCCCAACCAAGATGTAGAGTAGTATTTTGGCGTAAGGATATACACCAAGCAATGTAGTGGAAGGTTAAGCCTATTCCACCGTTCACACACACAATCATGAATCAGTTTGTACAAGTTGGGATCTCTATTATGAACAATGTCTTTTATTTCCCCCAACTTGGTATCCATTTGCTCATACGCCTCGCCAATCACTGGTTTGTCTGTATCTGCAAACCGAATCATGTGATAAATTGGCTTGGTGAAATCCAATACCTGCCTCACACTTGTCCAAAACTGCCCATCAAGAGCGGCCTCCTCCACCATTTCAAAACCTGCCATGTCAGCTACATTTGTAGCCCTTTCCTTTAACACCTGCCAATGTGGACTTGATACCATGCTAGCTAATGCCTCTCTTACCTTCAAAAGGCGCCTGAAGGTGAGGTAATAGCCTACCAAATCTAGTCTTCGCAATCTTCAGCAACTCCAATCTCGAGTGACTGCGGAAAAGGCCATGGGTATTGCTATGATTTGTAATAAATTTTATCATTTGTTTGCCTTTCTTGTACAAATTACCAATCCATTGGTATTGTTCATTTTTGTTTTTGACAATATCATGCAACAGAAGGTTCAATGTGTGAACCAAACATCCAGACCAAAATATGTTGGGGTATTTATCCTCAATAATTGCTCCCGCTGCCTTACAATTAGGAGCATTATCAATGATGACTTGGATGACATTGTATGGGCCAATACCCTCAATTGTTTCAAGTAATGCTTCTGCAATGTTGATGGCGGTCTTGAACTTGTCTGAGTAATCATGTGCAGCTAGAAATATGGGACCACTAACAGACACAGCAAGAACACTTATCAATGGCTTGCCTTTTACATTTGTCCATCCATTAGATACAATGGACACCCCATGGTCAGTCCAAGAACTTGTCATTTTATTCAAAGAATGTGATATTTTTGCTTTTCATGATCAAGGCCAACGGTTCTTGCCTTGTCATACCCAGGGCTCTTGTATCCTTTAGGGGCATCATTTATGGCAGAAACCATTTCGTGCCAATAAGGTGAGCGAAGAACATTGAATGGTATCCCACATGCATAGAGAAACCTGTAAACTTTTGAATCCACATCATTCCTACACCCCTCATCAAGGAAATCTGATATGGTTCTACGCCTTAAAGATGATGACCCTGTGCCTCCATTTCCATATCCACTGCCTTGGGAGGATGCTGAAGGAGTTCTTTGTGATTGTGAGCTTGGTTCAAAGAAACCCCTTGATTTTTTTGTTTTGTATTGGGCTTCCTCCTCTTCCCTTATGTATTTGGCTCTCTCCGCTGCTGACACCGCTGTGCAAGTTTTGATTCCTATTTGTTTCTCTCCATCCCATGGCCTTTTCCCGCAGAGGTGTCTTCTAGCACGGGTGTATGAACCTGTGTAATCAGTGTTGCAATGGGGGCAATGAAATTTAGTGGTTCCACCCCCTCTCCCTGTTTCAGCCCTGTTAACATATTTCCACAATGGAGTTTGGTCTTGTTTAGTTTTTTGAGGGTCATGTTCACCCTCCTCCAGCTCCTCCTCACTGGGGTTTTCACCCATTTGACTTTCTCCGGCTCTTCTTCCCCCTCTTCAGTTTGGGGCTGGCCCCTCCGTTTCCTACTCTCTAGCACCATAATAACCATAAAAGGGTCCAGGAAGAGGAAAATGCCAAGAAATATAGCCAGGTCCATGGTGTTTGATGTTTGTAGGGTTTTGATTCTTGAATCTGCAAATTAATTTAATTTATTGGGATTAATTAATTTAATTTAAATACATGATTTTTAAACTCAATAAGCTAAATTAAATTAACTAAATTACTACCTAACCAGCTAAACTAACTAAATTACTAAGTTACTTACCTCTGCAGGCTTGCTCCTCGCTCCTCAGCACTTGCTCCTCGCTCCTCAGCACTTGCTCCTCGCTCCTTTGCTCTTGGTCCAACTCCAAACTCAAGCTCAATGAAGTAACAATGAATATTTTTTTTGGCCCATTGGCCTTTTAAAACCAATTTTTTTTTAAATTTATTTTTTTCGGGTTCACGGAATTGTTTTCCGCCGACCCGCTCCCGGCCCCGCACGAATCGCTCCCGGAGCGATTTTTAATGCCCGGGAGAGATTGGGGAGCGATCGCTCCCCGATCGCTCCCAGGCGTTAAAAATCGCTCCGGGAGCGCCGGAGCGATTGCTCCCTAAATTGATTCCTAACAGACCAGGGAGCGCAAATTTTTTTGCGGGAGCGCGCTCCCGTCCGGGATCGATTTTGTGAGTGCGGTCCCGAGCCGCTCCCGCCCGGAGCGCGATTCGGGAGCGGGTTCAAGGGGGGGGGGGGGCGCTCCCCCGCAACATGGATCCGAAGTGAGTTCCAATTGATCCCAGATCAATATCATCCTAGCATAGGGAGTACGGTAGTAACACGATGCGTCCATCGATACTGCTATGGTCCCTATCCTCATTTCCCTACTCATTGGTCAAATGAGAGGTACTTCCCATGAGTCCCAGACTGCATGGGTAAGATGTCTCAGCAGGAGAAGGATGAACCACTCATCTTGCCTAAATGTCGCTAGCGGTATCCCAGTGGAAGGCTAAACCACTCGCCCTGTACACAACAAATCACTTGGGGAAGGCTGAACCCCTCATCCTATCACTGTGTCTCAGCAGGAGAAGGATGAACCACTCATCCTGCCTACATAGCAGACCACTAGGGGAAGGCTGAAGCACTCACCCTATGGTTGCCCATCGCTCCAGGATGTACCCCCAAGTCCCCCAGAGCTCCTAGAGCTCAATGTCCATCTCATACATGACCCTTAGGAGAGAGTTTCTCCATGACTCCTAGTTGTTTTCGGAAAGTCAAGAATTTGACCTTTCCCAGGGGCTTCGACAGAATATCGACGACTTGCACATCAGTCCCAATGCGATGGAGCCTTATTGCTCCTCGATGTACCATATCCCAGATAAAGTGGTACTTGATGTCTATATGCTTGGAGTGATCATAGAACACGAGATTGATCAACAATTGAATCCCCCCTGGTTGTCACAGGAGATCACGATGGTATCCAACACGTGTCCAAACAACTCACTAAAGAGCTTCCTCAACCAGGCAGCTTTACACGAGGTCATACTTGTAACTATGTATTCAGCCTCAGCGGTGCTCAAAGCAACCGACTTCTATTTCCTGCTCATCCATGATATCAAAGCAGAACCCAAAGAGAACCAACACCCAGAAGTGCTCTTGCTATCACCCACATTGCCTGCCTAATCAACATCAGAATAATCATGCAACTTCACATTTCTGGCAGTGTATCTCAATCCATGAGAGATTGTGCCCTAAAGATATTTCAAATGATTCTTGGCACCAATCCAGTGAGGCTCAACCATATATGAGCTCAACATGCTAATTGCAAAACATATATCCGGATGGGAGTTCACCAAGAACATCAATGCTAGTATGAGTTTATGAAACTCAGAGGCATCTCCCAAATCAGGTCCGGCATCACTACCGCATAACTTCTTAAAGTTGGGCTTCATCAAGGTAGTCACAGGCTTGCAGTTCACCATTCCAAATCCGGAATCCAACTCCCTCTTACTTTTGTAAATGAGAGGGTCTATACCTGCCAGAAAGAGATCGCCCACAGAAGGTACTAGTATGAGAGGTCTATCATCAACAACCTGAAAGCAATGGTTTGGATTGGCTTCACTCCTAGTGAATCTCAACTTCATCAGATAGCTGTCAATCCTCTCATACCAAGCTCGGGGTGCTTGCTTTAAATCATAGAGAGCTTTCCTTCACCTGCATACATGAGATTCCCGATCATGAATCTCAAACCCCTCGCGTTGTTCCACATTTGAGGTCTTGCTATTACACAAGGGGAATGGTCCTTTTTGTAAGATTTCCTTTGGTACATCTCGGGCATGTACTTTCATGCTCTTCTTGAATTCAGGCATCCCTGTCACCATCTGTCTCACATCGGGTAGGGTCTTACAATGAAGATGAGCAGACCTCCGGTGCCATTGAGGAGATGTGTCACACAACATGGTCCCTAATGGACTTCATGCTCTTCTTGAATTCAGGCATCCTTGTCACCATCTGTCTCACATCGGGTAGGGTCTTACAATGAAGATGAGCAGACCTCCGGTGCCATTGAGGAGATGTGTCACACAACATGGTCCCTAATGGATTTCCTGCAACCTGATACAAATTGCCAACACTGAACCCATGAGTAAAAGCATCTTGAAAATTACATTTTCAAACACATACCTTTCCATCGATGAATGCTGCCTTGAAACCTTTGACTTCCATTGCCGAAATGGACACCAGGTTCTTCTTGAGATCAGGTACATAAAGAACTTCTTGTAAATGAATCGTGCTACTCTCATTCAATTGAAGGGTAGCATTCTCTACACCCTTTTCGGGATAGGTGGCATTGTCTCCAAGAATAATCTCCACGATTGTCTCCTCCTCTATCAAATTAGAGAGAGCTTCCTTGTATAGTTCCTTGAAGCACCACTATCAATATACCACTTTTTCAAAGTGTTCGGAGGATAGGTAGCGAAGAGGGTTGATCTCCTCTTGCTTATCTGAAACAACATTAGATTCTTCATACATGGAGATCCTTGCTTTCTTGAAGAGAGGGCCATTTCCTTGATGACCTGCATTCCCTTTTCCTTTGCCATTGTACCTGTCATTCCTTCGATCATTGAAGATGCCCCTAGAATGAGGTGCTGGGTTCCTAAAAAATAGGAGCTCAAGTGTGTTGAGAAATAGGGCCTGGAGTGCGTTAGGAAATAGGAGATCAACACAAGGAAGAAAGAGGCCACGTGTGCAAGGAAGGAGGATCAGAATTGAAGCAAGTCAACAAGGTTTGTAGAGCAAGTCAAGGAGGAAACAAAGGAAGAAAGGTGTGTAGAAACCAAGATCAAGTAGTGATCAAGGCAACCAAGATCAATTGTATAAGATGAGATTTGTGTGAGAATAAAAACACTTTTGCAAGAGAGACATATTGCTTCGTAATAGATCCAATTGCTCCAAGATCAATCAAGAAAATAGCCACATCAAGCAAGTAGGTTTTCCTTGTTGGGTTTCCTGAGAAACATAAGTGTGTCAATTTGTGCGTGTTTTTATCTTTGTGTTTTTACTCTGCTGCTTCTAAGTTGTTAAGAAACTTTGTATCTTGGTGAAAGTTAACTAGTTTAAGTTTTCAGTTATTCATCTAAGTAGTTGTAGGGTTTCGTGGAAATTTAACATGGTATCAGATCATAAATCAATATAAAAACCAACATCAGGTTGACTAGTTAATGGACAAAGCGCATCAAGCAGAAGGCTTGCGCTAGAGTTTGAAGAGCAGAGTAGAGAAATTCTTTGGATAGCAGTATGGCATTCCTAGGACTAAGGTTAGATCACAGTTTAGAGGGTGCCTCGAATTTCTGTGCATGGAAGGAGCGAATATCAGTGGTGTTGGAAGATAATGGGATGCTAGAGTTTGTGAAGTAGCAAATAGTGCCACCTACAGATGCTCAACAATTGGCCCAACATAACAAGAATGACACCAACGCGAGGAGGATCATTCTCGACGGGATCAAAGACAATATTATTCCTCATCTTCATGATATGAAGACAACATATGAGATGTTTAAAGCCGTCTTAGATCTATATTAGGGCTCTAGTGATGCTAGAAAGTTTGCTGTCAAGGAGAAGCTAAGAAGTATCTGAGTGAGCAAAGGAGAGCCCATCATCACAGATATTTCAAAGTTCACTCAGGATAGAGATGAGCTAGTTGACGTGGGCGAGACAATGGCAGAAAAAGACCTTGTGAGCCTTGCGCTTCCGGGACTCCATAAGTCTTGGTATTGTTTCCAGGATGTAGTAAGTGGCAGAGAGAATATTCCTAGTTGGGAAAGGTTATGGAGTGACTATGTTCAAGAAGAAATCCAGAGAGGAACAAGAGCTGGTAGAGAAACTCCAACAAAGGATGAGGATAACTTTGCCTTGACAAGCAAAGATAGAGCCTAGGGAATGAAGGGCCAAGGAGAGTCTGAGACTAGTCAGAAGTGCAAGAAGAAGAAGAAGGATCTAAGCATGATCAAGTGCTTCCATTGCCATGAGTTTGGACACTATTCCACTAAGTTTCCTAATTGGAAGGAGTCTCGTAAGGATCATGTGGTTGCATCAGTGGAGGTAGATGCATTTTCTGCCCAGTTCGAGAAAGATTTCTGATTGATAGCTTGCATGGCAAGCTCAACAAACAACAACGCATGGTATATTGTTTAGGTGCATCCTTTCACTTGACTTGGAACAAGAAGTATTTCGACCACTTGAAGGAGAAGGACATGCAGTTTCAGGTTGAGCTAGGAGATGATGGTATGTATGTCACTAGAGGAGTTGGTACTGTCAGGTTTTAGAGGGAGCTATCCTCTCCATCTCAGAGATGTCCTCTATGTTCCAGGCTCGAAGCAAAATCTTGTTTCAGTAGCTACTCATGAGGACAAGGGTTATGATGTCATCTTCAACAGTGTTAAGGCTTACCTCCAACACTTAAATAGGTGTGAGGATGAAGAATCTCTACAAGTTCTAGGTAGAGGCAGTTGCAACCTTGAGTAGCAAAGTAAGAAGTGCGCAGGGTAGAGAAGTGATGGTTGAGGAGAGCAGGGCTTTGAGAGAGTCCTTAGAGAAAGATCAGGTTCGAGTACCTGAGAATAAGCCACTCAAGATGGAGCCTCAGCCAATATCTCAGTTTGAGCCTCAGCCAGTTGGTAGTTAGGCCAAATAGCAGGATGATGAGGAAAGCCCAAGGCAAGTGGGGGCAACCACTCAGTGTGTGATTCGTAGTATAGAGAGAGGTCGAGTCAAGTGGGCAAAAGAGTTGTTTAGGGGGGATTTGGAAGAATCTCCACCACCTGGATCTGTCTCCAACACTACCACATTCTTCACTTCTTTGTTTCTCCCTCTGAACTAGACAACTTCCTTGGTTCCTACAACAAAATTTGATTTGAAGACTTGTTGTTTCCAACCATGCTCCGTGAGTCTATCACCTCAGTCATAACTGCCATGTACCCTGTGTATCTCAGTGGCTGCTTTCTCTGCCTAAAGTTGGTACTGACCCCTGGTTTCACAATGTGGCCTAGCAGTGGTAGCTTGTAGTGCTACAACCTGCAAGGAGATCACTCAAACATGTAAAATAATAATTTAATAAATTATAGCAACAACCTTCAAGTGATTGGTGGCTCCAAACTTTTCGCTGATGAACACCCCTATTTTCCATAACTGGTTGCATCTATAGTGATGGACTGGCTACACCTGAGCGTATGTTGCCTGGAACATGGACATGAACCATAAATTTGCTCCAAGAATGAGTTTAAGTTACAACAATCATCATGATTCATTTTTATTGTTGAAAGGATAGTTATACCATTGTTTAAAACTCAGAATCAGATTTGGAACCGATCGAGGGTCAACTCAAACTCAGTATCGACTCGGCCTAGTTGATTTCAATGACTTAGTGTTTTTAATGAAAAACATCTTTTTAAAGATTTTCATTCATGTTTCCAAACCCAAAGCGTTAAAATATAGAGAGAAGACAACACATGAGCAAAGTATGCTCATGAATATAACAATTATATCAAAATGGCATCCAATGCATTGTCCAATACATGTCATATTTAGAGATCAGAACAAAAACATATAACCAAGGAGGCTCTAAATAACCTCTACAACAAAATATCACTAGTCACTAATGCTAGAGAAGCCAACATCATCAGGCTCAGAGTTTGAATCAAAATTAGATGGGGAAATCCATGGCTCCTCCTCTTCATCAAGATCTCAAAATGCAACTGTAGAAGTAGTATCACTAGCAGTAGTGAGAAAACCAACCTCAACTCTTCACAAACACCTCACAAATGCTCACACAAATGCAATGAGATAGTTGTGAGGAAATGTGAGGGGATTGAGTCACTTAAAAAAACCAAGAAAACGTTCACTTTGAAGTCCTCTTTGTTGCCCTTTTTCCCTACAGTCCAGGCAGGCCGGTTTAAGACAGGCTCGGTCGAGCCCGCTGTTTTGTTATTGAACTAGCCGAGGCGGTGACCGGCTCAGCCGGTTCAGTAACGGACCGATCGCCTGACTGTTTTTTCTACCTAGCCGACTTGGGCAGGGGTATGGCTCGGTCAACCAAGCCGAATCCAATTCGGACTGACCTGGTTTTAAAAATATGAGTTATACTACATTTAAACTTTATAAACTAACTAGTTCCAAAATTGTAAAATTGCAAATACTAAATTAGTAAATTAGTAAATAGATATCATCATGATTCATATCTGTAGATGTTCTAATTTCTAAAAAATATGTATCAAGCATTATATTTCAGTATTTTTATAAAACGTGTCTCCCATGTCTTGTTTCCGGGGTTGCCATGTCTTGTGTTGAATACTCGTATTTACATGTCCTCCGTTTCCGGTGTCCTCGTGTCTTGTGATGTAGCTTTGTAATAGATTCAATTGCTCCAAGAACAATCAATAAAATAGCCACATCGAGCAAGCAGGTTTTCCCTATTGGGTTTCCTGTGAAAAATAAGATAAGTGTGTTAATTTGTGCGTGTTTTTATCTTTGTGTTTTTATTCCGCTGCTTCTAAGTTGTTAAGAAACTCGGTATCTTGGTGAAAGTTCACTAGTTTCAGTTTTTAGTTATTCATCTAAGTAGTTGCAGAGTTTTATGGAAATTTAACATACATATCAATATAAAGATGCCACTAGGAAATCATTGTAAGAAATTCCTAATTATTTGTGTTAATCGTTGCTTTCTCCAACTGTTTCATTTGTACTCTGTCCATACAGATGCACTCCATTTTAGTTGACTTATTGTTGTGTGTTGTGTCAACATCATTGTGTCTCTGCTTCATATATCCATATCCACTGATGACATGAATGTGTAAATATCACTGTAAGTTGAATTTGAGATTAATATATTCTGAATGTTCTCATAAATGCTATTTCGGTTCTTCCCTCTTCTGTTATTTAAGTCAACTGGATCATGTTTGTATTTGATATTGGCAACAATGAAATTTGGAAAGCAATTGTTGCTGCAAAACAATAGGATAAAGTCCACAATATATTCTAACAAGTACAAATATTTTCTATAACTTCAAATTTTGATCTAGAACACGTCAAATTAGATGTCAGGAGTGAAAGCAAATAAAACATCACAATAGATCAAAAATCATTTATAATATATGATTTTAAAAGTAAAAAATGTTATGAATAAAATATATATAAAAATAATATAAATATTACAAGATAAATGACATCTAATTCAGAAATGAAGGCTGGAAGATTCCCAGAAACTTCATAGAATTATGCCTCAGTGCTATTTAGAATTAAAAGGTCTATGGCGGGAAAAGATAACATCTCTAAAATAATTTCTCAAGAGGGTAAAAAAGAGATACAGAATATGAAAAGGGGAAAGTTGACAAAATTGCTGCTGACAAAAATGAAGAAGTTACTCTCCTCAAGGACGACAACAAGAAATTATCCATGCAAATTAAAAAACTTAAAAATGACAGTAAATCCTTGAAAAACAAACTAGAAGAATTCAGCATGAAAGACATATCAAAGTCTTCAGAGATAACCGTCTAATTTGAAGAAAAAGGAATGAATACCGAGTTAGTCAGTGTCAGAACTCAAGAAGATGACAACCCAGTTGAAGGGAATATTTAACTTGCTATAACGAACCTTGTTCGTTACATTGGTATCAGAGCATTCCTCTGTGAAGTACAAACTTTGTTCGTAACAAAAAATTAATGATTTTTCTACGAATTTATCTAAGAAATCATTTGTCTAACTAAATTTTTATAAGTTAAATTTTTTGATGGGAAAAGATCTTCAAATGTAGTGATTAAGTTCCCATTTATTTAAGTCATGCACACTTTCTTTTCAGGTGGGTGCTATTATAACAAGCTTAAAAATGGAAACTGGAATCCTTTTAGGTGGAAAAATGATAAAGACTGTAACATCTTTCACATCATATATTATGATCAGAATGGAATCTAAGAAGCCAGATATTAGCTGAAGTAAAAGACCAGATAATCCTAGACAACAGATCAAAGGACCATAGTCCAAATAGCTCCCAGCCTTAAAACTCTATGAAAACTTCACATATTTTCCTCCAAAATAAACTTTAGGCAGATAGCTGTCTCCGAGGTTGTGAAGAGGTGACCTCCCTTTTGTTCCCAGTGTGTTCAGGAACACTTTGACTATCAACTGTATTGTTGGACAGCTCATCTGGTAGGACTTTAATGATTAAAATCATGGAAGATATCACTGTCTTTGAAGAAAGTAAACCTACATGCCTGCTCTATGACCTGAGTTTTAATATAGGATAAGCTAATGCCATGGTTCTGAAAGTCTTTATTTAACCATTTGATCATGAGCCTGGAATTCCTATATATTTGTACCTTTAAATGCCTTTGTCTGGTGCAATTCCAATCAGAATGAACACTTCCTTGAGACCAGCCATATTTTTGGACACTAGTTTTTGGTCAACCACAGATGCTGGAAAAACCTGAAGGGGAAAACAAGTTTGAAGGAGGATTTTATTTACTTTTAATCTTAGAGAATTTATTACAGCATTAAACACACATCAAGGGTACTTATCTCTCCCTTGAAAATTCTGCCCAGCTCCTAGAAATGCATGCCACAGTTCTGGAAATTTGTGCCACTGTTCTGGACCTCTGTCTGCCTTGAAATTCATGCCATTGTCGGACTTCCAGCACCTCAGAATTCATGCCACAGTTAGCTCTCTGACCCCTTGAAAATCATGCCTCTGCTCGACAATAAATGCCCTTGATTTTAACCTCTGCAATCTCCTTGATTTTTGGGCCACAGGCTAGCACTGTCAGCTTGATTTTCAGGCCCCAAGTCCAACCCAAGGGCTGAATATTATCCTCTTTGGAGGCATGTTTAGAAGCTTAAAAAATGTGAAGGAGGTGGCTCATGGGAATGGCGATGTAATCTTTGCAATAGTTCGTACAAGGGCTCCTACCCAAGAGTGAAGGCACACATTTTGCATGGAGGAGGACAGGGGATTGCAGGTTGCACAAAAACAACAGACCCATGGCGAAGAGGGCATATCAAAGAGAGCAAGATGAGGCAGATTGAATAAAAAGAAGGCATGAAGAGCTTAGTCAAGCTACTCCTCAAGCTCCACCAAACATTGAGCCAAGGATTGTAGTTGAAGCAAGGAGGAGGAGAGCCACTCAACAACATGAACAACCACCATCCAAAATTACCAGAGGGGCATCCGCTTCAATTCAAGATAACAAAATTGCTAAATTGGTGAACGTGCAAGCGAGAGAAGACACTGATTCTAGAGTGGCTAGGTGCATATATGCATGTGGTATCCCATTCAATGTTGTTTGCTCTCCTTACTGGCAAGATATGATAAGGGTAATTAACAAAGCTCCTCAAGGGTACAAGGGGCCCAACTATGAGAAAGTCTGAACTCAACTTCTCAAAGATGAGAATGAGCTTGTGGAGGATATCTTATCTCCAATTTGTTCTTCCTGGAGTAGCTTTGGGGTTACCGCTCTTTTAGAGGTAAGCTTGTTCCTCTTGACAGAGTGGATGAAGCTATATGTGGACCAATGCCTCTCTGTTGTAGAGGAACTAGGAACGTCTTGCGAATAGAGTGAGGGGCCAGGGCAAATAATGAATTAAATTTATAAGAAAATGAATTGAAACCCTAAAGTATTAAAACTAATGTTAAATTTTAATTATAAACAAAAGTTTATTTAAAAAAATCATGCCCCTCGACCCCCTACGTCCCCCCTCGATCCCCCCTCAACCCTGCCCCCTTGACCCCCCACGACCCCCTTTTCGGAAACGACCCCTCAACACAAAGAAACGTCCCCTTGGCACGTCCCCTTGTGTACCTTGTTTTTTGGGAGTGTGGGGAAACGACCCCTTCTCGTCCCCAAGTCCCCGGAGCGCGGGGGAGCTAGGAAACTAGACCCCTAGGGGCGGGGGCGAGTCCCCGTGGAACACTGATAAATAGCATTGCCACTTCACCCAAAGGAGCAATGTTTTTAAAGGTGGAAGACTACATGGAGAGGTAAAAGATGCACAATTCATTGCTGATGTTATTATAAAATCTATTGAAAAACAGGACCTAACAGGGTGGTGCAAGTTATCACGGATAATGCACCAGTTTGCAAAGCTGCAGGTTCAATTATTGAGGGGAGGTATGACCACATCTTTTGGACACCTTGCATTGTCCATAATGTGAATCTGATCTTACAGGAGATCAACAATAAAGTTCCATGGATAAATAAAATCACAGGGGAAGCAAGGGAGATTGTTAAATTCATCACCAACCACCACCAATCTCAAGCAATATTTCCAGAGTACTCCAAATTGGAGTTGTTAAAAGTTGTTGAGACAAGATATGCCTCAAACTTCCTGATGTTGTGTCACCTTGTTAAAGTTAAGCAAGCATTAATTTGTATGGTGGTGAGTCAAGTTTGGGCTGAGTGGAGACAAGCAGATTTAGAGAGGGGATATATGGTGCGTAGATTGTGCCTTGATGAGGAATGGTGGAGCAAAATAGATTTCTCGCTAATGTTCACAACCCCTACATTTGAGCCTCTTCGGAATGCTGACATTGACCAACCTTTCTTAGGAGAGGTATATGATGGCATGGATTCCATTGTTGAGAAAACTATGGAAATCATTTTACAAGAGTCTCCACAACTTTTGTTTGTTGATGATCATTTTGCTGATTTAGTCAAGAAAATCATTGTTGATAGGTGGAACAATTTCAACACTCCATTGCACACTTTAGCACATGCTTTGAACCCCAAATTTTATGATGATGAGCTTATTGCTCAAAGCAATGGGAAGAGGAAGGCACCCCGTAAGAATAGAGAGGTGGCTAATGGGTGAAAAAATCCCTTATGGGAATGTTTCTAGCTCATCTACATAGGGAGCTGAAGGAAGAATTTGCTAGTTTTGCTGCAGGTTTAGATGATTATTCAGATATATCAGCGTTGGAGGAGAGAAGCACCATGATTCTAGTTAGGTGGTGGATTTGTCATGGAGCAAATGGTGAACATTTGCAAAACCTTGCCATTCATGTTCTTTCACAAGTGGCAAGCTCTTCATCAACAGAGTGGAATTGGAGCACCCATGGATTTATTCATTCTGTGAAGCGCAACAGGTTGGGTTCACAGAGGGCAGATACTCTTGTTTATGTGCACCCAAACCTTCGCCTTGCATCTCGTAGGGGTCTAAAATATAATAGTGGTCCTTCTAAAGAATGGGATGTGGATCCAAAATGTCTTGCTTTGGAGCTCTCTATTGCTGCACTGAATATTGAGGACTAGGAGCCTAGAAGTGGAATTGGCCAATCATCTTCTTCAACACGACCACCCATTGTTGAACATGCTTCTGCTTCTATTTTTGATGAGGATTAGTCTTTTGTCTTTATAGTAATTGCAACCTCATAGTCTTTGTTGTACTTGCAGCCTCATATATAAAATAAAGGTTGATTTTGAGATTTGGATATATAATAAAGGCTGATTTTGGATATTCCAATATTGCTATTTTCATTATGTAACCATTCATGAGTAAATGTGATGTAAATTTAGAGACTTATAATTTATGTAGTGACATTGGACAATTTAATCATAATGTTTGAACTTTAAATTTAATAAATTATAATGTATCATGTATGCTTTATGATTGCACATAACATTTCTTAAATGTCCTAATATATATATATATATATATATATATAACGTTTCCCCGTTTCCAAAATTTTGGGGGGGGGGGGGGGGCACATTTCGTACCCGTGCCCATTTCAGAAACTCGGTACCCGTTTCCCTGTATCGTGCAACTTAGCTCAAAAATCATGCCCTCTGACAACACTTTAGCTCCTTAAAATACGTGCTTCAGACCCTTAAAATTTGGGCCTATACTTGCCTGTAAAGGTCCCCTCATAGTCAACTTCCTCTACCTGTGAGAACCCTTGTGCCACAAATCAAGCTTTAAACTTCTCCACTTTTCTATCCGCAACATGTTTGATCTTGTAAAGCCCCTTGGAGGTCACCATTGACTTCCCATCAGGTCTCAGTACTATCTCCCACACATCACTTTTCATGATGGAAGCACACTCGTCCACCATGGCATCCCTCCAGATCAGCTGACACGCAGCCGCCTCAGAGCTAGTTGGCTGTCTCCTCAACCACTGCCACATAGCCACCCAACCTCTCTGATGGCTTCGTCTTCCTAACTAACCACTTGGGTCTCCCCAATGATTTTTGTGCTTCCTTCAGGGTCTCACAACAATCGGTGCCACCAACATCATGGTACTTAAAGAGCTTCATGCTCTTGATCAAATCCAATCTTATACCCTCACGCATGACAAAATCAAATGGAAACTTTTCAATCCCCCAAATCTTGAAATCCTGTAAACCATTAAGTTTGCTAGGTTTTGAGCGAGATCCAAAATTCTAGTTTCTCCATATGAAATCCAATGAGGTTGAAACTTGAAACCACTCTCAAACATCTTGAGTCATTTCATGGTAATGTTAAAAATGATCAAAATGAAAGATAGAGGAAATTTCACTTTTACTTAAGGAATTTAACATTACCATTGATTGCCAACTTTGCTAGGGTTTACCTAGGTTTTTTGTTTAGGGTTTAGGAGTGGGAGGGTTGGTTTTATGGCCAAGGGGGGCTGTTTTGGAAGGAAAACCACAATCGGTTTCCTCGAAAGTCACTTGGAAAACCATCATTGATGGTTTTGGACTCCCTAAACCATGCTGGTAATGAACTGACTGGTTTATGACCTGTTTGATGCCAAACCTAGGTCTGCAAGGGCATGAACCGGCTTTATTGGCTGGTTTTGTCACTGAGGCTAATGAACTGACTGGTTTGACTGGTTAGTGGTTCGACCCGACTGTTTTTTAATACTATGGTTATTATATATGTGGACCTCTTTGTAAGGAGGTCTGCCATTTGAATTGAATTATATTGTGCGAGGCAACATTATTTTGTCTGTATTTGCTGATCAACTGCATAAATGTGATTATGACCATGTTCCTTGTTTTTGGGTGAAATCTTTGTTCAATGATAACTTGTAATGGTAACCAAGAGGCATTTGCTTTTGCTTTTGCTCTAGGAGATGGTAGGAGATATCAATATCAAGAATGGTTTGTAAATTGATTATTTGTGATCATGCTGTTAGTTGGGGAATAATGTCTACCATTGCCAAGGAAGTCCTTTTATAAATTTTAAAGTTATTAACCGTTTAATATCTGCTATGGAGTGTATGTCATCTGTCTTTCACTCTTTTGTTTACTATGATATCTTGCTATTGTTTTTTTATACTAGAATAAATAGTAAATACAGCCTTGTTTCCAATTGTATCAGTATCGTTTTGTACTTAATTCGTATTATCAGTGGTTGTAGCTTGTACTCGTGAATCTAAACAATTTCAACTTTGTTAACTTGCAGTGTGCAGTACATGAGATTGATGAAGTACGGGCTAAGGCTATCCGCCTGGTATTATTTTCTTTTGGCACTTTCTTAAGGCCATTCACAACCATTTCTTATACCTTTTCAATGCTCATGCTGTCCCTAATTTTATTATGTGCGTCGAGATATGAATGTAAACTTTGTAGGGTGTTGTGTAGAAGGATTGTAATCTCATAAGCTGACACTATCTGTACTGTGTTATGCATAGGTGGCTAATAAGCTCTATCCTCTTGAGTATCTTTCACAAAATATTGAACAGTTTGCTACAAAAATGTTGCTATCAGTAGTAGATGCAAAACAGTCTTTGGAGGGCCGACAAGATTACAAGGAAACAGATGAAACAAAATTAGAAAAAAACAAGGTATCCATTGATTTCAGAGAAAAGCTTCAATTAGATTCAAATTCTACATGTATAATCTTGTTTTGGTTCTGTGTAATGACTGGTGTATTGTTGCTGCTGTTGATAAGCTGGCTTTTTTTACTTTCCACCATAATGATTACTGTATGGTACCTCATGGTAAAAGATCAGTGTATGGCAACTCATGGTAAAATTTTGGATGTATTCACACACATTTAAAACATCAAGATGCATTCACACACATTGCAAAAAATAGTCATTGAACGAAATTCTTCGATTTGTATCATATGGGATGATTTATAGCTTTTCTCATTAGTAGTAAAATTAAAAATTATAATACAAATACCATATTTTTGAACAGAACCATGATTTTTAGCTGCACTACTTTTGCTGGTTTGTAAATGATATTCGTAGTAAGAAGGAAAATATAATTTTTCCTTCTGATTACTTGAGCTGTTGATTGATGTCTAATAATAATATTTTTTGTCAGATCTTGTTTGGACCTGTTGCTAAAGTTTTATTCAGTCAGAAATTAAGAATAGTTAGATGAGAATCCATGGATCATAATTGTAACAAAAAGAGAATCATACTGAATAAGGTGATAAAGTTGATTAAGACCCGAGTTGATACAGTCCCTTGTTCCCCTATAAGTAGGTGTCGTGCAGTTGGTCGTGGCATCTATATTTTGTAATGTGCGACCACCCTGTGTTGGTGATCCACTCTTAGCTGTTGATTATTCTTTTTCCATTTGTAATAACATCTCAATGTAAAATTATTGAGGACATGCTTGAATTATCTCTTCTGAACTCCATGAAATATTCATGGAATAATTTACATTTATTTATGTTCTTTCCTCTCAGAACTTTTGAATAACACTGTGTCAACTATTTTCTTATTTATTCTTAATCTGCTATCCCTAAATTATTAATGATGATGTGCTCTGCCCTCTGATGTATTTTCTATTTTTTCCTTCAGTGGCTCATCCATAATGACCGATAGAATAGCTGCTAATTTATGATTTTTTGAATGTGTTATGAGTTAAAGTCATGAGGTCATCATTGATGAAGAGCCCATGAATGGTTGTCCGCAATGGTTATATGTGTAGGATCTCTATGTGTATAAAAAGGATCTGCATTTTGAATTGAGTTACCATCATGAGTGAAGACAATATGATTGCGTCTTTTCTTGAAATCTCCCATCCTTTTAATTGTCTGAATATATATAATTATTTCTTTTTACTTCGTTTCATTGTCATTACTCTTTTATGTCTGTGGCATGTGCATTGTAAACGAATCAATAGGATCTCTTTGAGCTAAAGTTTCTTAATCCTCTCGTGCCAAGATTGAATCAATAGGATCTCTTTGAGCTAAAGTTGCTTAATCCTCTTTTGCCAAGATTGAGCTCTAACGGAAGTTGCCCGTTTTGGAGATTTTGGAACAGGCCTTGATCAATCTTTCTTTTTGTTAAGGTAAATATCAGAGTATAATAGTGAGTTAGATATCAGATGGGCATTAATAAAGTCACTTTGACTTCAGGTCATTTTATGGTTTTATGCTATATTTCACTTTAGAGCATTTCCTGATCTAACCTACATTCATGAAGTGGATTGGCTTTGACTAGCTTGTTATCCTTTATAACAAAGTTGGAACTGGCTTAGGGTTTTCTTCGTTGCATTTGAGATTCGATGTTGCAAGAATATAAATCATAATGGACATAATAACAAAGATACTAATACAAATGATACAAATGGTATGTTTGTAGAAGTTGCTTCAGCTCCCGGAGATCTTGCTTCCATTCCCAACACTTGTATATTGCACATGATAGACACAACACACTTCAAATCTACTTTTCTCAACAATGATGAGGTTAAAGATTTTACATATTTATCTCATATTATTCAAGGAATTCTAGATCCAAATATAACATGTGCAAACATTACCAATTGGAGGGGAAATAGTGAAATCTATATTAAGAAATGGTAGATTACAAGCATGATACATTGAACACTTATGCAATTTGCCTTGGTTCATTTTCATGAAGTGGATTGGCTTGACTAGCTTGTTACCCTTTATAACAAAGTTGGAACTGGCTTAGGGTTTTCTTCATTGCATTTGAGATTCGATGTTGCAAGAATATAAATCATAATGGACATAATAACAAAGATATTAATACAAATGATACAAATGGTACTAATATCTTTATACTAATAATAAAAGATAAAGAGTCTATTAATGAAAAGGCTTGATTGTTTGTAGAAGTACCTCTTATAGTATGTTTATTCTTGGGGCTATTCTCATGGTAATCATCTTATCAATTTTATAAATTATCCATTAGCTTATTATATTCTATAGATATCTTTGTGTTTATCACATATATGCGCTTTTATGCTTATTACATTGCTATTAGAGTCCATTTGATCTTGAGTCTTGACCTTTGGTGACATATTTTATTAGAGCACCTTTGATTTGATTTTTGACTATTTTAACTACTTCTTGGCATGTGGTGAAGTTTTACCATATTATTGTCATGAAATACTAGATGGCAAAAAAAATTGGAAGAAAGGAAAAACCAAAATTTAATAAAATAGTTAATATCATTATCGTTATTAGTATCTTTGTTATTATATTTGTTATGAGGAAGATTTCTTCGATGGATAGGTGAGCTCCTCCATAGATCTAGGGGAACATAGTGGATCTATTATCTTACTCTCTTTTACATGTAAGGAAGGGTAAGAAGGAGGATTGGGTTCATAACATTTTTCCTGAAGGCTATATGTGATCCTGACTGGTATGTTTGTAGAAGTTGCTTCAGCTCCCGGAGATCTTGCTTCCACTCCCAACACTTGTATATTGCACATGATAGACACAACACACTTCAAATCTACCTTTCTCATCAATGATGAGGATAAAGATTTTACATATTTATCTCATATTATTCAAGGAATTCTAGATCCAAATATAACATGTGCAAACATTACCAATTGGAGGGGAAATAGTGAAATCTATATTAAGAAATGGTAGATTACAAGCATGATACATTGAACACTTATGCAATTCCCCTTGGTTCTTTTTCTCCAAGATCCTTGGCCTAAATCCACAAGCAAGGAAATCTCTAAATGTAGATCAAATCAAGAAAGGTCTCACTTCTGATATGTTTTTGGCAGCATGTAGTTACAGTTTTCTCTCCATAAATTCTTGCATAGGATTGGATTCTTTAAATAAAGTTTAATTGTTATGAATATAATTTATAACAATTAGCTAAAGAAAATAAATATAAATATTAAATCATTAAATATTATTTAGGTTAATTAGTCATTAAAATTAAGTGAAAAGGCATGTCTAAAAGACATGCCCATTCACGAAAGGTCACTTGCTGAGGTATAAAAGCAGGGTCCTCATTGTACATTCAAATCATCTTATACATTTTTATATAATAATAAATCATTATTTTTAAATACCTTTTGTGTATTTTAACAATTTAACCTACAAGATATCAGTCCTCTGTGCTTCAGCATAAGTTTTTATGCTACAGTGGTATCAGAGCTGACGTATGGTATGCGGTATTGTACCACCATTCGACCAGGTGTAGCCACTGTGTCCACCTGTTTTGTTTATCTGTAACGAAACAACGAAGATATGTTTCCAAGCATTTATTAACAATTTCGGTTTGCCCATCAGTTTGGGGGTGATAGGCTGAACTCATATTTAGTGATATTCCTGCTTGTTGGTAGAAATCCTTCCAAAATTTCCCTTTAAACCTTACATCTCTATCGTTGACTATGACCTTAGGGAACTCGTGTAGCTTGTAAATGTTTTTACAAAACACATCAGCGATCTGTTTGGTTGTGTCGACTACTACAAATATTTTATCCTTCCCGTCAGATGCAGGTAGTCCTTCAATAAAATCCATCGAAATCTCTTCCCACTTCTGATTTGGAATGTGAAGTGGATGTAGCAACCCTGGAGTTGGAACATTTTCGCTCTTGTTTCTTTGACAAATATCACATTCTGAAACATATTTTTGAATTTCCTTGCTCATACCCTTCCAATAGAATGACTGTCGGACATTGTAGTAAGTTTTGTAGAATCCTACATGTCTAGCTGCTGGTGAATTGTGAGACTCCTTTAGTATTTTTATTTTAAATTTGGATGCAGGTGTTAGATAAATTCTCCCCTTGTACCATAAGATGTCATTTTTCCACTCGAAGTTGGTATATTGACTGATATTGTTGATCATGGAGTCACAATCCTTATCCTTGGCATATTTGGCTTGTATTTCGTCCAACCATTCTGGAACAACTATCATGGCAGCACATGTAGTGTGATCATCATCCTTACGTGAGAGTGCATCAACTACGACATTCTCCTTTCCCTTTTTGTGTAATATCTCTAAATCGAATGCTGACAACTTCTCCATCCACTTCTGTTGTTCTGTTGATAATGTCTTTTGCTGAAGTAAGTATTGAAGACTATTGTGATCAGTTCGGATTGAGAATTTACTTCCAAGCAAATACTGGTGCCATTTTGTCAAAGCATGTATGATGGCGAGCATCTCCTTTTGGTATGTTGATTTTAAGCCTTCTTGTTTATTAAGTTTCCTGCTCTCAAATGCTATAGGGTGGTTGTCCTGCATCAGCACAGCGCCAATTCCAAACCCAGAAGCATCACATTCGACCATGAACGGTTTGGAGAAATCAGGAGTTGCTAGTACAAGTGTGGTTGACATCACTTCCTTTAAAGTGAATTTGGGGTATTTGTTGCTTCTCACGTCCCATGAAACCTTGCCCTACGGAAGTTTCCCCTTTTGGAGTCTTAGGGCTTTGTGTAGTTGAAGGTGGATCGATCTCTCGGGGGTGCCGGTTTATCATGCTCTTTATGAAGGAAATCTCGCCTCTTTTTTTCATCTACATATTCTTCGTGGCGCATTTTTACTGCCCATTTCTTTCTTCATGTTTATATGGGCCATTGCCTCCCTGATTCGTGTTTATGGTGTGAGTTATTGGCATGATGTCAACTTCGAGTTAACTAAATCTACAAGTCTTTTGGCGTGTGACAAGAATGAAGAAATGATGAACATGAACGGAGTAGTTAAAAGGCATGACCCCGTGTCTATGAGAAATGACAGTTGCGGTGGTATAAGAATTTAAAAGAAAATATTATTAATAATAATAATAAAAAAAATTATAGAGTTATAAAAATAAAAAAATATAGAGTTAAAAAAAATAGAAATTTTTTTTTTTAGACTAGTCAAAAAAATAAAATTAAAAATCAGTATTAAAAAAAAAAAGAAAAATCCAAGGAAATAGTACTGATAAGCTACCTGACAAATCAATGACCAAATTATATACATTGACAGCGACTAAGTGAAGAAAACTCCAGTATTAAAGCTTTGAGGAGAAAGCTTCCGAAGGGAGAGGCTATGTTATGAATATAATTCATAACAATTAGCTAAATAAAATAAATATAAATATTAAATAATTAAATATTATTTAGGTTAATTAGTCATTAAAATTAAGTGAAAAGGCATGTCTAAAAGACATGCCCATTCACGAAAGGTCACCTGCTGAGGTATAAAAGCAGGATCCTCATTCTACATTCAAATCATCTTATACATTTTTATATAATAATAAATCATTATTTTTAAATACCGTTTGTGTATTTTAACAATTGAACCTACAAGCTATCAGTCCTCCGTGTTTCAGCATAAGTTTTTATGCTACATTAATCTAGTTAGATTGTGAGATGATGAATCTAAACCCTTAGGTCCACATGAATTCAAAGCCCAATATCAGTTCTCAAGTCCATTAGATGAGGTAATCCAACTCTCAAACTAATCTTATCAAGAAAAACGAAATTTTGAAGTTGTCTATGAAGCTCTTTACCAAGGTGTAGCAAATCACCGCTCCTTGGAAGAGTGCCACAAGTGATGCATCACTCCTTGTTAGTGGATAGGAAACAGTGGCCTACTCAATGTCATCTTTCTAGGGATAAATGACATGTTTTTGGTACGTTGTCCCTCTCTAAATTGGAGGAGTTAAGACACGTGCTTGTTCAAAGAAGCACAATTTGATTGGAGGATATTAAGTTGGGCATTGAACCCATCAATGCTTGCCTCAATCTAGCACAAGTTTATGGAACATCCTTGTAAGGAGGTAAGACTTACAGATGCTTCTTGCTTATGTGAGATCATAAGGATAACTGCTCCTATTCCCCCCTTACAATTGATTATGGAGAGCTTCCAAGGATTGCATGATATTGGGACCTTACCTCTGTAAGAAATTCAATATCTTGGATATGGTTGCCAAAACTAGAATGTGTGCCATTATGAACAATCTAGATTGTGTTGAGAAATCTAGGGCATAATGATTAAATGATTTCTCTATAATGATAACTGCTTGTGAATGCTTTTTACTTTAGATTAGAATCTTCTCGTTACTTAGATTATTATTGTGTTCTTCTTCATCAAACAACTACCAATGCATAAACAATAAAGAGACAAGAGACACAGAATGTAGGCAATCAGCCAAGGCCAAAACTATCCAACTTGAGAGGAAAACTCAAACAAATTATTCTTCTTATAGAGACTTCAATTGATGAATACCAAGACCAAGACCCTTGACCTATTCACCTCTCCAAATCCAAGTCACAGGGCTTCTTAGCTTGACCTTTCCTTTGAGTCAACGATGGTTAAACTGCTAGCTTTTCTCTCCTTCTCGGCTACCCTTCAAATTTCGACTTCCTGCAATTCTCGGCCTCTTTCAGGAATCCTTCTTGCAGCAAGTGGAAAGTGTTACCAACAAGTTTGTATCCTTTATCCCTTTGTTTATTAGTAACCCATTAATAGTAAGATTTCTTGATACTAATAATATATTATTAATGTGTTATTGCTATTAGGAACAATATTATCCTTGTTGCATTATATAGTTTGTATCTCAAACTTCTAGGGTTTCAGGTTTTTAGATGAGCTGACCTACTTTTCTCTTTCTGTCCCACACCATTGCTATTTATTAATCAAATTCCTCGTCCTTTACCTCTGACTCATTGTCTTGATGATGAATTTGAAAATTGAAATTTTTGTTTACCTGGCTCATCTGCTTCCTTTGCAATCTTTGCTAGGTTCTTCCCAAAAGTTCCTGTGGCTTTGCTGAAGGTTGTGATGTGTCGGTGTATTTTCAGTTGATTACACTCCAGTGGGATCATGCGATTAATGCAGTCAATCAATCCATCTCTAATCTCCCCACTCAAAGCTCCTGCTGCCAGATTTTTATAATGATATTGTGGGTTCAAAAAATACCCTAATTCATCATGAATATATTGTAACATGCAATACTAAAGGGTGCCAAATTATTTAATACTTAATAATTAATGGGGGGCTGAAGTATTTAATAATCATTCCTTCATACATAAACGTTTGGGGGCCAAACTATCTAATAATCATTCATTTATAACATGAATTGGATTCAGGAATTTAATAGCATAAAGCATTAGGGCACAAACATTAGGAATTTATTATGTTGGATTTGATTACATGGCACTGGTCTTTCAAAATCATGTACACAGTCAAATGCTAAAATAAATCTGGTTGCCATCAAAATTTACACACATTTTCTATGGCCTTGAAGAATTCACACACTTTCTATGGTTTTGGTTCACTACAACATTCACATCATTCCAACCAACTCTAAGCTTTTGATCTCGAGTTTGATCACTTTGCCACAGAGTGATTTGTAGGCGGATCGAGATCCAAATCTGTATCTTTTCTGTGGATGCAGCCACCCGGCCCAACACTGGTAACACAGCATTTTGGTGACATGTTATTATTAACATGGTCATTTAATATGTTAATTTCATTTGATATTAACATTGGACCTCTCTATTTCCTCCAGTACTCCTCTTTGAAAAGGTTTCTTACTCGAAGAATTTACTTTATTCTATGAAATGTGAAGGAGATTCAGTTCCAGACCACTTTCTGCAATAAGGATGTCTGCAGCTCTCAGGCAAGGGCTTTGAGTGTCAGGTATATGATATGGGACTCGTATTTGGATCAGAGGTTGACTTTTGCGATAACTGCTCTTGTTTGAAGTGGTGCCAGTGACAAACTTTCAGCCTTTGACTTTCATGTTTGGTAGATGGGGTTTAATTGTTGAGCTGCAAAGAATAAGTCAAGGTTGGTGAAGTTCTTGTTAAAAATGGGAATGGAGTTTCAAGAGAACTTGAACCAACCAGTTTTCATTTTAAATTAGTTAAAACTTAAATAATTAGGAAAAGTGAAATATTTTACTATTTGTTGTGAAAATGGTTTAGAGAAACTTAACTTACCTGCTTAGCATTACTGCTGAGTTAAATTTATTCCATGACATTGCCAAAATTCGTTGGGGACAGTGGTTGCTGTTCACACGTGAAGTGTAACTATTGTAGTTAAAAGTTGAGGAGCTAGAAATTGTTATTAATGCAATTGTTTCTCATCATCATGACTACCCAGTTGACAATCTTTGTTCTCTCTATAGTGATTGAGGTTATCAGTTAGAAGTATACCTTGAGAGAATAAGTAACCTAGAAAATATAGCCAAAGATATTCCTGGATATAACATAGATATGGTTTTCAATCAGGAAGAGAAGTACATGTGATTGTAGATAATAAAAAAATTAACGTATTTCTCAACATCAAATTCTGCCTGGCAAAGTGGAAACTTGAAGGCTTATAGTTTGCCACTGTCAGCCCTGTTCTAACAAGAACAATTGTTGCAGAGTTTGGACTTTGATCCAAAACTGAGTGCCATGTCATATCTAACATGATCTCAAATCCTTTGTGACACTCTGGAGAAAAAATAATCTAAATTTGTGTTAAGGTGAAATCCCCATTCAACGAAGATGATCCTATGATCGCAGAGGATTGGATATATAAGGCTTGGAGTTCTAGTTTTGGGGTAGAATAATAGTTCATCATATCTTAGAAGCACACCTATTTAAATATCCATGGTTTCAGCGGACATATGGATTATAGCTTATACGTGTGTTTGTATTAAATGACAAACCTGATGAACTGAATAGGGAAAACTATTGAATGGAGAGAATGAAAATGTGGTATACGATAAGATTACCAAGGGGTGTTGGTGCAAATTGGGTACAAAAGTCTCCAAAATTAAAAGTTTTGAAGATAATAAAAGAAAACATATAAAAGTGTTAAAATTACAAATAGATATCTATAGACCTTACATTGAAGCAAAGTTAAACTATGACTTATCTATAATTCATCAATGAATAGCTATATTGTTATTGATTTGTTAATGAACCAAAATTTCGAAGTTACATGAATCCATAAGAGAAAATGCCAAAATTACAAAAATGAGGTATAGCTTCAAGCACAAAAGACTGGTGCTCATCATCATTATACTACACACCCTCTTTGTTGTCCAACTTGCCATTGTCTATGTTGTTAATATCATGGCAATAAGTAGTAGTTGAGATAAGATAAATTTATTGATGTCTAATGATGATATCAGTCTTTTCGGATTAATCACATCGCTAGGATTTGGTTGACGTTTCGAACCAGCTAGGATGAACCACATTAGCTGGTTCGAAACGTCGACCAAATCCTAGCGATGCGATTAATCCGAAAATACTGATATCAACATTATGGATCACAAAAGTCTCAGATCCAACAATATCTAATGAGTGAAGAAGAAGAGTTAGGCTCCTTATCCCCACAAAAGGGTTGATGCATTCTTCGTTGACGTTTTCTAGAGAATACTTGGTGTCAAGGGGTCTTGACTATATAATCCTGGGAGGTACCTTGGATTGAAGAGGTCCATCATTTCTAACATATAAGGCTGGGGGAAGAATTTCAAAAGAAAAGACTCACTATGAGAACGGACCTTCAAAGCAGTACTCTGACCAAAGTGGGTCCATATTTGTAATATCCTAGAGCTGGTTAGTCTGTTGTCATGGCGGGATATGCCATGGGGAATGGAATTGAACCTCCTTAAAAGTCACATGGATGTTGGTTGACTTCTTGTTGTAGGGTGGGTTGGGGGTGGTTGGGTGTGGTGGAGCCCAGAATAACCATGAGGTTTCACTGGTTTGGTGTCTTAAGTGTTATGGCCCTTAACGCGTTGTTCATTGCCTTCAACAAACAATAGGAAAGAAAGAGGCAATACTTTCGATGGGATCTCGCTGGGCAGTTGCATTAAGAGTACATGACGTGTGTGCTAAAACTTCCTTCATCAAGGTAGCAATGTATTTCTAGTCTGGATATTGGAAGAAGGTGGAGAGAGCTTCCAGAATCCTAGTAAAAGTTGTGTTAATTTTCAAAATGTTTCGGTTCCAAATATAGACTCTATAAGAGTTAATGCTTTCATGTTACAACAAAATCTAGCACGCCTGATGTGTGAAAATCACAAACACAAGGGCCTAGTTTGAGTAACTATGGAATGCTGCCCACCTTCACCACAGTAATACCTCTCACTCTTTAGGTTGGTTACTCTCCAGCTCAAGTGAGGTATCCCTAAGGTAGATTATGAAGTCCAAATTGTTTGAAGTTAATCAGTGAGGTTTGATTGGACAAAAGTGCTTGTCTGGAATGTCATTGAAGTAATGCTTAAGTTGATTTACAAGTAATGATTATGATATGTGAATCTGGCTTGTTTAAAATCTGAATCTTTGTGATGTTTAGGTGAAAGGCTGTTTCACATTTAAATGTGAATTTTACGGAGTCAAATGTGTAAATCAATTGAACATGAAGTGAATGCTTCAAAATCAGATTCTAGAAATAAATTGCAGCAAAGAGAAATGATGCCAAATGCATAATTTTGTATTGCTAAACTTGGAACATGAATTTCAAAGTTAACTCCCTAATGCTTGAGGCTGAAAAATGCTTCTAGGATACAATTTTTAGACATTAAACAGTGCTGTGAATTTGATTTTCCAAAATGATTTAATTATGTAAATAAAACTAAAACAGAAAATAAATTGAATTCAGAATTTTGCATGACTGATTTGACAATATAACTTTTTGGGCAAAATAGAAGTGTTGAAATAAAATTTCTGAATATGAGAACCAACTAAAACTATTAAGAATGCAGTCAAAAGAAATTTGAAATTTCCATCACATAAGGGTAACAAAGTAACCTAGTTTATGATCTATTATTGTGGTCCTAGGTAGCTGGAAATCACAATTTCTGACTTAAGTGCTGGAATGCAGAAAACTTGAAACAACAATTCAGAACGAAAATTTCTAACCAGCTATAAATATAGTCTAGCGTAACTTCTAATTAGAAAGGCAAATTCTTATGCCAAACTGTGGCTGGAATCAACAAATTCTATAACAAATATGATCTAGATGTATGTATAAATGAAAATCTATACAATTTCCAGCAATGAAACATGTTGAAAAGTTAAAAGTCAAGTGGATGTGAGAGGGAGAAACTAGTTCCTACTTATCTTTTGGCTAATGGAGTATATTCTAATCCTATGAGGAGGGCTTAATATAGGCTTGAGGATTATATGTGCTGTTCTAGAGCATGTCATAAACTTTCCTGTTATGTGAATTGAAGGAACAAGATATGCAAGGAAATATCTAAGACATGTAATAATTTCAGGATCATTTCCCTAGAAGCTTCTAGCCTATTTATGACCTAATTATTGATACTTGGAAGAAGATTTCAGTCGATGGCTCTAACCAATCATCTGCATGCACAGAAGTTGCTCCAATCCACCACAAAATTTTACCAAAATACATCAGACAACATAGAAAAGGAATATACTCCAGAGCTATGCTCTAAGAAAGAGGAGAAATGCTACTGGTCACTCAACAACAACTACAAATGAGGGCGAATGACTAGTCAAACATTTTAAAATGATATTACAAATCTTTTAATTGGTCACCAAATAATAAATGATACCCTCTGTTAAACAGACATGGTCAGCAAAGAATGTGAAAGATAAATCAGTCAATACATATTTTTATTAACATAAGATACACATTTATAGTACAAATGCGTGACTCTTGGGATTCAGATCCCAAGGTCTCTTGGACTCCTTTTGTCCATTCGACTTCCACACTAACCCTTTAGGATTAGGTGTCCAACATTCCCCCCCTTAATCCGAAGGGTTATGTATGAGTCCAAGAAAAGAGCTGTAATACAAAATGTGCAAAAATGCATGGCAGCACTAGGCTGAATGTACTCTATGAAATGTTGGTATAAAGGGCGGTGGTTTAAGGATGACCACCAACACTGGAACGCTTAGTGCAGTTCCCGGAACTCTTCCAAAACTGGCAAGAAACTGAAGTTTTCTGCTAGAGGAAGTGATCCTATTGTTTTAAAGAGGGAAACCTTCAACCATAAAAGGGAGGTCTCACCCTGCATAAAAGGTAAAACTTCAACCTGAAAAGGGAAGTCTCAACCTGTGATGGTTTAAGGATAACCAACAACTCTGGAATGCTTAATGCAATTCCTGGAACTCTTCCAAAACTGGCAAGAAGCTGGAGTCTTCTGCTAGAGGAAGTGTTCTCAATCTGTTCACGTGCATCTTTGTCTCTGGCTGCAACTCTGAAACTGGTGTGGCAGGTTGTGGCTCAGGCTCGCTTGATGTGACTTTGAAGCTTGTAGATGACCATCATTTCCCCCCCTGTCAAATACAAGGTGAGAAGATGGAGAAAACTCAACTGCAAGACTGTTTAATACTCTGGAGCAAGTTCTGACATGTGTTTGGAATATCTTCTTGGCTGTTGATGCCCATTGCCAAGAAGCGATCCATCCAAGATGAATCTTTGTTCTTGCAGGACGTTTGTTTCTGAAGCATCTGTGTGAAGAATGGCTGGTTTTATGACAGTGCTCACATGGATGAAGATCAAAACAGTGATCTTTCAGATGGCCAACTCGGTCACAGTGTTGGCATTTCACGATCTGTTGTTTTTGTTGTTGTTGTTGCTGTGGAAGAGGGGCAGAATCTGGAACAGCTGAAGTTGAACTGTCATGAGGAGCAGGTGAACTGTCATACATGAATCCAGCACTCTGAAACTGAATGGGCTTTGAGTAGTCTGGAATATGAAAGGACAAGTCCTTGTCATATCCAAGACCAGTTCTGTGCTTGTTGTGGACAAGTTGTTCCCAAGGTCTGATGATGGGCTTGGGAAGTGCAGACTGAACCTCTGCATCTGCATGTAACTTTGCTGCTTTATCTGAATGAACTGTAACATTATTGACTTGCTGTTTATGGGAGTCTGCTTCATTGTTCTGAACAGAAACAGGTTCAGAATGATGACTCCACTGGTGTAATTCTTCTTGCTGTAGCTTTGTTTCCAGCTGCAAAAACTCAATATTTTCTTGTACATTTTTCAAACAGATTTGAATGTTTGCGACAATGGCTTTATCAATCATAATTGTATTGTCTGTGGTGGAATGTATTAGAGTGTTCAGCAATTCTAATACAACACCCATTCTATCCATTTCACAATAATATCACTGGTTCTTCAAAAATCTAGATCAATATACGACACCCCAAACATTTGCAAAAGTCATAACACTTGTCTTATAACTTGAATATCTATGTATTTCAGCTGCCAAACTTGAATTTCAAAACCCCTTCAAATAGGAAGACCAGTGTGAATTGCTTTGGGTCTGCTCAAAGCTTGAAGTCAAGAACATAAAGAATTTCATTACATTTCAGTCACCATAGACTTGATATGACACCTTCAATCTTCATCATCACTGTATGCATAATTGCAATTCTTGATTGCAAATCTATAACATATATTTCAAGTTTCTACAATAAATATCAAGCAGTTTCAAACCAAAGAATTCTTCAGACTACCAGCATAACAGGATCAAGAGAATATCTGGAACAGTGAAAACACAAAATAATGTACCATATACAGTCGCAACTCTGGCTCAGGAATCGATTATCCGTCCGAACTAATACCGAATTTCTGAGTTAAAGTAACAAACACATGTATTGGAATACGTGGATAAGGACACACTGGCTCAATGCCACAATGAGAGCAAGTGTAGCATTCCTTTGTGCAGGTTGTCTCCTATTCACTGGCGGATTCTCTCACCTATGGAATTCCACGTGAAGAGGAAGTTGTGATTTGGCTGTATAAGCGCGCAAAGGAATCTGACCCATTCATGAAGGCCACAAGTTGTTCATGGATGCTGCATTAGAGAAACGCCATCGACACATTCCTCAGATCGGTAGTAGAATAACCTGTACTTACACTTCGATGTTTTGTTGTTACTGTACAATGTAATCTCAACACAAAAGGAAAGGAGTGAACTTTTAACTTTAGCACACAAAAGTCAACAACCCGTACATTATAACACGTGGGGTTTGTATTATACGTCCTTTCTCAGCACACACAAAAAGAAAATTGAAGCAGTGACTTTGTTGAACCTCCAACGCATGGAGTAGTTCTTCGTGCTCTTGCTTCTATTGTGAAGCTTGACCAATAATGCTACAATCTCGTTGTATCAGGTCATTGTTTCTCATTTTCTGGATGAAAAGCAACGCTTCAAAGATTCCACAATCGCTAGTTCACATGGGAGTGGCTGGGAGCATTTGTATTTGAAGCAATAGCTAGAGCTGGTTTCGAAATACAACACAGCACAAATTTACAAAGCTTTTTCATGCACTCAAGTACTAAGCCCCTTTCGCTGTGCACAGGTACCTGCACTGGCGAGCACGGTGTAGGAACGGGTAAAATGAAGTATCTTGAAAAGGAGCTAGGTAGTGAGGCACTGAGAACAATGTTTATTCCACATTTCTGAATACTATAAATTGAGGAGTAAGCCCCACAGGTATTTCACGAAGTCGAAGCAAGAATTTTCCTCAGCCAAGAGCGCGGGGAGAAGAGTAAGATTGTGTACAGAGAGCGCCCAGGAAGAAAGAGGGTGCATGATTTTTCTAATGGAGAGTTTGATGTGCGCCAATATCTCTCCACTTCATCCAGATATGGTGCTGGAAAAGAAGCAATGGATGATGATTATCAAAATTCCGCAGTGCCTCCCAATGGATGTACTCCGATTCTTTTAAATCTTGTGGCCAGGCATGGAACTCGTGCACCGACCAAGAAGCGCATAAAGGAGCTAGCGCAATTATCTATACGTTTGGAGAGTCTTTTGAAGTCTGCAGATGATACACTTACAGGGGAAACACATGGTTCACAACAAATACCATCATCAAAGCTTAAAAGCGAGTCAGCAGCAAACCAGAAATCTCACCAACAGTAACCGCAGAAGAAAATGTCTCAAACAGTCCATCCACAAAACTCTGCAGATGCGGATCACATTTATCGTACTTTCCTTCGTAAAATCAAATGTTCACCAGGAGAACTCGTCGCATAGTTGTTGAACTCTCTGTTGAACTCTTTTCTCGGTCGTTAGATTCTCAATCTAATTCTGCAAGGACTTGACAGAGAAGGACGACTTTTACGCAGAAATATTTTGGGTACGATGCACCGCACATGGCGTGAGGTTGGAGAGAAGCGCTCAGTCCATGCCAGCATCGGAGGATTTCGCAGAGAGAGTAAGAAAGCCAAGCAACTTGCAGAATGCTTATTTCTTACATTCTAATTTTTTTTTATTGATCGTCACATTTACCCAAATTTTCAATAGATACTTTCATTCAAACAAGCTCCCAACAAACTATCGCGGAATTTCAATGTGCAAGGATGGGTTACAGTGTTGGCAGTGTATGCGCAGAGAGGGTAGCGTGAACGGTGTATTCAGGGAAAAAAACGTTACATGCATCTCTGGGCAGCGACAGAGGCAAAGAACGTTAGATGCGTTGGCATATGGACAATTCAGGCAGATGCGTTGTCAGGTCAGATTACTACAGAGGAATAATGACTGAGCAGACTCAGAATGGCAGGACAGAAAATGGCAGAGCATCGATGGTGGGAGGACGGTGATGGTTCAAAACGGATGCGCAGAGAATTAACCAACGCATCTCTGATATGTCAGTCCAGCGACAGAGGTAGAAACACTCAAGTATACAGCCCAAAGAATGAAACGCATGGCAGAGAGGCAGCACTCAGATATGAGCAGCTCAGACACAGAATTATGGGCAGAGGTGCAGGACTGACTTGCACATAACAGGCCACAGAAAAACAAGTGGCTCCGATACCATGTTAAACAGACATGGTCAGCAAAGAATGTGAAAGATAAATCAGTCAATACATATTTTTATTAACATAAGATACACATTTATAGTACAAATGCGTGACTCTTGGGATTCAGATCCCAAGGTCTCTTGGACTCCTTTTGTCCATTCGACTTCCACACTAACCCTTTAGGATTAGGTGTCCAACACCCTCTTATGTGAAAGTCAAAATCCCTAGGGCGAATGCTTAGGAGAACGGGTCTCCAACTAGTAACAAAATCATGCTGAAGAGAAGTCTGCTGTTGGAATTTGTTCCAAGTAGTTATAACTACATCCCATAATAAAAATAATTGTCCTCAACTAGTGTGCCCTCCAAGAAAACTCAAAAATTATGTTCACAACTAAGTAACCGGATTCGTTCATATAGCCCGGCGAAACTGAATCCCGTGTGTCCAATACGATTCTCTTGAAAATCGTATCCTAAAATCGGATTCTACGTGTCCTATTAGGATTCGTACGAATCCCGTGCATGGCCAGCGAATCCCGATTTTAGGATTCGTATCCCAGAAAATAACTAGAAACAATTGTCTCAGTGACCAATTTTTCAGTATTTCTGGAGAAGAATGTATGTTTTAAGTTCGGTTGGTCAAAAGTTTGCCTATGTAGTTTCTAAAACATAATTTCTAGGGTCAGATTTCTTTTGTTGGAGGCTTATTCTCATCCTCAACAGCCAATCTCCAAGCAAATTTTGTACTGTAGATGTGTGTTCCTCTAATACTGGAGAATCATCAATATCATGTTTTCTCTGAAAAAACAACGAACATGACAAGATTCAAGAAGTGATCTGAGATTTGAAAGGACTTAAACTTCACTGCTCATACATTTGATTTGTTTGACTGTTATTTATCCATGATATGTTTGTCCTTTAGTTGGAAAAATACTTTTAAGACTTTTAGAAAAGCGGATGTTTAATAAGTCACTGACATTGTTCGAAGAGACATGACCCCAGATTTCAGATAATTTATCAGCAAAAATTAGCCCTGAGATGCAGATATTTGAATTTTGGAATAAAAGTCCATATTGTCCAAAATTTTGTTCATCCTCTAGTAATAGACATTTTTGTTGCTAATATGCCTTAGATTATTTTTCCTTGTAACCATTTGCCATTTCATATAAGTATCTTTGTCTTTTGTAATTATATTTCCTTGTAACCATTTGCCATTTCATATAAGTATCTTTGTCTTTTGTATGTACTATGCATGCTATAGATGAAGATCTATGTTTGAAATCAATAAATTTGTATCATTAATTAAAATTTGTGTAAGAAATATCTAATTTTTAATATATATATATATGTATATATATATATTTTAATAAAATAATATATAACGAATCCTACGTGTCCCCTGTTCCGGGGGTCAACGTGTCCGAATCCGACACTACGAATCTCGAATCCTACGAATCTCGAATCCCCGTGTCAGGTGACTTAGGTTCACAATGAAATGTCTCAAAATGGAAAGTAGTTAGCCAAATGAACAGGTGCATAGAATAGAATAATGATATCCATATGGTGAATGACAAGTCAGAGATTTTAAAGTGATATTACAAATCTTTTAATTGGCCATCAAATAATAAATGACACCCTCTTATGTGAAAGTCAAGAGCCCTAGGGTGAATGCTTAGGAGAAAGGGTGTCGAACTAGTAACAAAATCACAATGAAGAGAAGTATGCTGTTGGAATTTGTGCCAAGTAGTTATAAGTTATAACTACATCCCATAATAGAAATAATGGTCCTCAACTAGTGTGCCCTCCTAGAAAACTAAAAAATTATGTGCACAATGACATGTCCCAAAATGGAAGGTAGTTAGCCAAGTGAACAAGTGCATGGAATATAATAATGAATACCCCATCCTAATCTAGAAATGTGTGAAGAATCTCCTCAAAATAGTAAGTGTGCTAATGTACCAAGTCAAATATCCTCTTTAAGGCTAAAACAAGGTGTGAACAAAACCAATTCAACGTTGAGAGTTAACCCTCTAGCATAGTGCTCCACCTAAAATAACATATCTTGAGGATGTGATAATAAAAAAATGGTTTAATCAGGTGGAAGTGGTTAGGGCATGAGTAAACTAACCCACAAATATTATGTGGACTCAACCAACTCCTCATGATCTGCGTCAAATGACCTAAATGGCTTATTGAAGTGGCCCTTGTGGGTTTGAACAAGGCTAAAATAACCAAATCGATTTAACATGATGACAATCAACATGTGTGCCAAAGGGTAGTGCTACCCTCAAGTTGTGTTTCTTGTGCATAATGTCATGTTCCCTAGTCGTTTTTCGTTTCTCTCTCTCTCTCTCTCTCTCTCTCTTTGTTTTTGGAACTTAGGGAATAAGGCCTTGATAATGTTTTAAACCAACGATAGAAGAGTCCAATAATGTAGCACTTCAACCTTAGGTTTGAGTTTAATTAATCAATAGTAAAAATATCCCAATCAACTTTGGTACATTCATGGAAAAATGAATTTGATTGAAATATGCCAAATAAGAGTTAGGTTATGAAGGAAAATTGTATGGAAATCGATGAATATGGGTGATACTGTTGATGGTAGCAGCTTCAGAAAAGTACTTTCGTATAGGTCTAAGTGTCTAAATGTGTGGAGGTCGTCCAAAGGACTGTTAACTTTAGTAAATTACTATAATTAAAGGAATTATTAAAAGTAAATTCCTTTTGATAAGTAAAAGTTAGTTAATACAATGAAATGCAAAGGTTAGTTGCAACATTAGTGAATTAGATGAATTTCAACCATTGATCTCAAGTGAAGTTGTGATCTAAGTATAGGAAAGGTTATTTCTATGCTAACACATGCAACACTCAAGGCGACTCCTAAAAAGGACATAACAGCCAAGAGAGTGATCATGGATGTTGTAAAGGGTCATTTGATCTGACACTTGGTAGAGAAGCAGTTGGCTAGAGAGATATTTAAGGTTGTAGTGGATCTAAATCATAGTGATAATAGGAACAAGAATATGATTTTAAGGAGAGGGACAAGCTCATACGTTAATGGGATTGGCTTGTAGCCATTGCGGAGAAAGTGAATGAGACATAACTTGTTAATGTGGCATTGAATGGGTTCACCAAGCTATGGGAATTGTTTCTCAATGGGAGTCTGTGCTCAGGAGAAGCTTTCCTATTGGGAGAGGCTTTGGGATGATTGCATCTAGGAAGAGGCACTAGAGGAGTATAAGGCCCACAGACAAGGAGATGGAGAGGAGATCCTCGGTTTGGTCAGTCAAACCAAGAAGGGAAAAAGGAAGGGTTTTGAGGGTAATCATGAGGGATCACAACTGAGAAAGAAGAAAGACTTGAGCAAGCTCAAGTGTTTTATTTGCCACAAGAATGGATTCTATTCATAATAGTGAAAAAGAAGGGGAAGGGGAGGGGAAGTTGCAACAAATGGTAACTTTAGTAAAGGTACAACTTGACGAGTTTGTAGTCTCCAACCATGTCATCAAGAGCCATCACGTATGACATCAATATATTAGATACATCATTGGCACTTAAGGTCTAGATCATCAATCAAGGCACATGATTGGCTTCTTCATTAGTGGCTTGACATCTTCATGAATGGCATCTTTATCAAACAAGAGTTTGTTCAACATGTACCTCATCATCATCTGGAACTAGGTATCTCAAGAATACTTGCCATCTCGGCTAATGCCATATTGACATCAATGACAACCTTGATTAACACTTATAAATGCAACAAGGTCAAGCTATAAGGTGGGCGCTCCTCTTCCTAGGAAAAATTGGTAGTCCACAATCTATCATATATCATGAGAAAGCTTCTCAAGTCATGTACTACATCTCCTAGTAAAAAGAACAATAAAATGGAGTCTAAGACCCATTGCTAGCATAGACTTCTAAGTATAGTGAATGTCACAATGAATCCTATCCTTGAACATATAAGTCCTTAAAATGTCTTTTAATCTAACATTGATATTGTATATCATAATTGGTCCCCCAAAATATAGTCACCTTTCCCAAAATATTTGCTGCAAATATTTGCGATATATCTCTCTTCTCTTAGCCTGATGATATTATTGCTTGCATAGATAATGATTTTTTCAATATTTAAAAGTATCACGACATATTCAATTTTTTTGACTCAAATGGAAAAATCATTGGGTCCACAAAAGGTTTCCTATAAAATCGAATTTTTGACCCGTTTTGAAAAGCAAGATTAGGGAATCGAGATCAAAGGAGAAATTCATTTTTCTTCCTTTGAGTTGAGGAGGAGAAATTGATTTTTTTCCAATTCCATTAATTTATGTATTGTGGAGGGGGGATTGATTCATTGATTCCATGGGGAATTGAAAGATATTTTGCAAAATGGGATCAAATCCTATGATTTTTGTGGGGGCTTTGAGAAGTCAAGAACTATTGAAATAGCGTTTTGGATCAATAAAATTCAAATGGAGAGGACACAATTGTAATTTGATTTGGTTGTAGCGCACAAACTCAAATTGATGAAAAATCAAGAAGATAATTCAAGAATAATCTTGTCAATTTTTTTAGATACTTTCCCCAATGTTGTTGATAAGTTTCCTTCAAGATCCTTGACGATATATTTGTTGACATGATGCTTGTAACATTGCTAAAAATATGATCACCTTGTGAAAGATTCAATGCCAAAAATAGACCCAAAATTTTATGGCCATAAAATCAACTATAATTTGAACCATGGACACATCTCCATATGGGGTTTCAACAAATTAATTATACCACTATTTAGGTGAAATTTCTAAAAATAGAGCTTTAAAAAATATAAATATTATAAAAGTTAGTTTTGGTGTTTGGAATCGATTTGTAAGTAGTCCCACCCGTGTTCAAATCTATGGAGGCGTCACCCATACACCCGTAGTGTAGGAGGATACAAGCAATATGAAAGCAAGTCCCATCACCAACTCCGACCTCTGGAGTTTTAGTGTTTGGAATCGATTTGCAAGTAGTCCCACTCGTGTTCAAATCTCTAGAGGCATCACCCATACGCTCGTAGTGTAGGAGGATACAAGCAATATGAAAGCAAGTCCCATCACCAACTCTAGCCTCTGGGTTTTCGCTGTTTGGAATCTATTTGCAAGTAGTCCCATCCGTGTTCAAATCTCTGGAAGCGTCACCCATACGCACTTAGTGTAGGACGATACAAGCAATATGAAAGAAAGTCCCATCACCAACTCCGGGGTTTTGATGTTTGGAATCGATTTGCAAGTAGTCCCACCGTGTTCAAATCTCTGGAGGCGTCACCCATACGCCCGTAGTGTAGGAGGATACAAGCAATATGAAAGCAAGTCCCATAACCAACTCCGAACTCTCGAGTTTTGGTGTTTGGAATCGATTTCCAAGTAGTCCCACCCGTGTTCAAATCTTTAGAGGCATCACCCATATGCTCGTAGTGTAGGAGGATACAAGCAATATGAAAGGAAATCCCATCGCCAACTTTGACGTCTAGAGTTTTGGTGTTTGGAATCGATTTGCAAGTAGTCTCGCCTGTGTTCAAATCTCTGGAGATGTCACCGATACGCCCGTAGTGTAGGATGATACAAGCAATATGAAAGCAAGTCCCATCACTAACTCCGACTTCTGGAGTTTTGGTGTTTGGAATCGATTTGCAAGTAGTCCCACCTGTGGTCAAATCTTTGGAGGCGTCGCCCATGTGCCCGTAGTGTGGAGGATACAAGCAATATGAAAGCAAGTCCCATCACCAACTTCGGCTTTTGGAGTTTTGGTGTTTGGAATCGATTTGCAAGTAGTCTTACTTGTGTTCAAATCTCTAGAGGCGTCACCCATACGCCCGTAGTGTAGGAGGATACAAGCAATATGAAAGTAAGTCCCATCACCAACTCCGACCTTTGGAGTTTTGGTGTTTGGAATCGATTTGCAAGTAGTTCCACCCGTGTTCAAATCTCTGGAGGCATCACCTATACGCCCGTAGTGTAGGAGGATACAAGCAATATGAAAGCAAGTCCCATCACCAACTCCGACCTCTGAAGTTTTGGTGTTTGGAATCGATTTGCAAGTAGTCCGACTCAAGTTCAAATCTCTGGATGCGTCACCCATACGCCGTAGTGTAGGAGGATACAAGCAATATGAAAGCAAGTCCCATCACCAACACCGACCTCTGGGGTTTTGGTGTTTGGAATCGATTTGCAAGTAGTCCCACCTGTGTTCAAATCTCTGGAGGCGTCACCCATACACCCGTAGTGTAGGAGGATACAAACAATATGAAAGCAAGTCCCATCACCAACTCCGACTTCTGGAGTTTTGGTGTTTGGAATCGATTTGCAAGTAGTCCCACCCATGTTCTATAAATATAAATTTCTTTGTTTGGGTCAACTTTGAATTACATGCCTACCTCCCTAGTTGGTCTCCAAATATTTTATCATCTATTGCTCAAAAGACGAAGTCTCTAAAAATACAAACCTCTTCAAAAATTTGAATGTGCCCGTATGGCTGCCATCAACCCTCAGACATCCTTCAAAATATTCACGTAAACCTGATGCATGGGGAATACCTACTAAGATTAAAATGTTGGAGCCTTGAATTGAAAACTTCTAAAAGAGCACAAGTTGTGTTGTCCTTAAGAATCACACATTGCAACTTTAGAACAAGGGGGGGGGGGGGGGGGGGAGGGGGAATTCTATAACCAAGTACACACAAGGCGGTGGGGGGGGGATTCTATAACCAAGTACACATATGGCCAAGGTAGTTAGGAATTGATGAAGTTGAATGGTGACTGAATTGACCCTGTATAATATTCACGAATTGTCAATCTCTAATTGCGAACTCTGTGATGTTGAACTCACCCCATTTAATATTTGTGAACATACATTGGAACTTAACACCCAAATTTTTGTAAGCAATCTAGTGTTTGATCTCATAATGGAAGGGAGATTGAAAATGAACTGTTCATTTGATTTTATCTTCTATAAGTGACATAGCTGGAAAGTCCTCTTGTGGAATAGAAGGTTGTGATCTATCATCAACTTTAAGATGATGAGATCCTACTTTGAAGGGGACTAAGGGTGATCCTAAGGGCATGCATCCAATCTCCTCTCATATGTGTATGCTTGACAATAATGTATTCCCTTAGTTGCATAAAGTGTATGGAATAAAATGCTAGCTTGGGGCTAACGCCTTGGGGTGGTCGGGTTATCCAAGTGACCTAGATGTATTGCATATGGATAACCATTCCGATCAACTAATTTGACTTAGTCGTTTATGGTAGAAGTTGACTTGGGTCATCCAAATATTACCCAACTAGGGAAGTTGACTAGGGGGGATGATAGTTTGTTGAAGCAACTTTGAAGTCTTTGTCAGGCCAGGGAGTAACTCCATAAGGCAAAAATAATTTGACTGTATTATTCCATCAGATAGGTCCTCATTATATACATAAGGGAGAGGCTGTTCAGTTCGTCTCTCGATGACTGTTCATATTTCCTATTTATCTATTTACAATAATTCACCCAATCACAAGGATTAGGTGTAAACATTCCCCCCTAATCTGAAGGGATGTTGGTGAGTCCAAGCATCATTCTGAATCGGTCAAACTTTTCCCTTCCAAGCGCTTTGGTGAAGATGTCTGCAATTTGCTCATTTGTGGAACAATGACGGAGATGGATTGTTTTGGCCTCAACATGATGTCGAATCAGATGATATTTAGTATTGATGTGCTTCATTCGATCATGGAACTTTGGGTTCTTGGCCAACTTTATTGTAGAGGTATTGTCAATCATGAGTGGAGTTGATTGTACTTGTTTTACCTGCAAATCTTCAAGAATTTTCCTGAGCCACACAATTTCTTTTTTGCTTTAGCTGCTGCCACGTATTCTGCTTCTGTTGTGGAATTTGCTGGAACTGATTGTTTGCGTGATCTCCAGGAGACAACTCCTGATCTAAGACTCATAGAATATCCTGAAGTTGATACCCCAGTTTCTTTGTCTCCATCGAAGACTGAATCAGAGTATCCAATCAAATTGAAGTCGTCCACCTGTGTATACTTGATTCCAAAGTCTTGAGTTCTCTTCAAGTACCTTAGAACTCTTTTTGCAGCAGACCAATGTCCCTCACAAGGCTTTTGGATAAACCTGGAGAGGATTCCAAGAGCAAACGAAATGTCTGGTCTGGTAGTAGCTAGGTAGTTGAGACTTCCTACAAGCTGTCTATACTTTGTTGCATCCTCAAATTCTTTTCCTTCAATAGATGTGAGCTTTAAGTTTTGTTCCATTGGAGTAGCAAGAGGATTGCACTCTGTCATGCCAAACCTGTTCAACAGATCTCTAATGTATTTCTTTTGAGAAAGAAATATGGACTTTGGATGTTGGGTTACTTCAATGCCAAGATAGTAATGAACATAGCCCAAATCAGTCATTTCAAAACTTTTCCCCAATTCCTTCTTTATGGATGCAATGTAGCTTTCATTGTTCCCTGTCATCAAAAGATCATCTACATATACCACAAGATATACAACTGTTTTGCCAACTTTCTTGACAAATAAAGTTGCATCATCAAGATCAAAATGTTTGAAATTGAGTTTTAGAAGATGCTCGGTTAGTTTTTCATACCAGGCTCGCAGTGCTTGTTTGAGGCCATACAAGGACTTCACAAGTTTGCATACTTTATGTTCATGTCCTTTCACAGCAAATCCTTCAGGCTGGGACATAAAAGCATTCTCTTTAGATCTCCATTCAAGAAAGCAATTTTTCCATCCATTTGATGGACTTTCCAACCGCTCTGAGCTGCTAGTGCAAAGAGTGTCCGGATGGTAGCCCATTTTGCTGTTGGGGCAAAAGTCTCCTCATAATCGACCCCTTCCTTCTGTGCAAAACCTTTTGCCACAAGCCTATTTTTGTGCTTGTCAAGTGAGCCATCAGCTTTATACTTGTTCTTGTAGACCCACTTGCAGCCAATTGGTCTGGTTCCTAATGGAGGATCAACCAGCTTCCAAGTGCCGTTATTTATGAGGGCATCATACTCCTTTTACATCACTTCTTTCCATTCATCATGAGAAGCAGCTTCTTTGAAGGAAGTTGGTTCAAAATCTGTAGACAAGTTCAATTCACAATCATAAGAAACATCCATATCAACAGGTGAATTAGAGTCATCTACATCACCTCCATTTTGCTGGTTTGAATTTCTGGTCCTTTCCAACTTCATTAGGATGAACACTTTCAAGTGTCTTTGTCAGCCACTTTGGGGGACCTTTATCAGATGGTCCAGGCTGCTCCGTTGATTGAGTTGGGACTAAATCAAGATTGAGTCTCCCAATTCTATCAATTACATCACTTAAAGCATCATCCGTTGTTGGAGTTTCATGTGGGGGAGAGTGTTCTTCAGAAGAAGATTCCACATGTTGATCTAGTATAAGAATCCCCCCTTCAAGATGTGGAATCTGATTATCAAATTCTTGAAATGATTTTGCTTTTGCGAATCTATCCAAGCGATCAAGTTGCCGCTCAACAACATTGTTAGTTTTGGATGATTCAAGGAAAATTACATCTCTAGATACAACAAATTTCTTATTTACTTCATCATAGAGGCGATATGCTTTGGAGGTGTTTGAATACCCCAGAAAGATACAATTACGACTTCTAGCACCAAGTTTGTTTCTATGTACCTTTGGTATCAAGGCATAGCAGGTGGAACCAAAGACCCTGAGATGCTTTACTGAAGGAACATGTCCATACCACATTTCATAAAGAGTCTTGTTTCTTATAGCATTAGATGGACATCTATTCTTTATATATGCAGCACATAGAACAACATCAGCCCAAAACATTATCTTTACATTTTTGAAGAAGAGCATGGATCGTACCATATTTAAGATTGTCCTATTCATTCTTTCAGCTACACCATTCTGTTGGGGATTATAAGGCACAGTTGTTTGATGTTTGATCCCATGTTGGCAAAGATAGTTTTCAAATTCATTTGATGTGTATTCTTTTCCATTATTAGTGCGAATAGACCCAATATGAGATTGTGCATCATTTTCAACCCATTTATGAAAATTCTTGAATGTTTGAAAAGCATCAGATTTGTTCTTCAATAAATAAACCCAACACATTCTGGTGTAGTCATCAATAAATGTCATGATATATTTATTTCCATTTGCAGAAGGAACAGGCATTGGACCACATAAATCTGAATGAATGAGTTCAAGTTTTCTATGTGCTCTTGAATGTGAATCATGAAAACACTGTTTGCTATGCTTTCCTAGAATGCAAGCATCACATTGCTTAAGTTTCCTAGGAATTGTAGGCAAATCAGCAACACCATTTTTCTTCAACAAGCGGAGACTGTCATAGTTCAAATGTCCAAATCTAGCATGCCATAATAAACTTGATGGAAGTGTACCTTCTTCATGATGAGAATTGTATGAGAAATGTTGTGCATGAGTAGAGGTTCCTTGTAGCTTGATAAGCCTTTCTTCTTCTATTCCCCTCATGACAAGTGAGTGGTCAGATGCTTTTCTTACCTCAAGCTTGCCATCAAACTTATGAATGGAGTGACCTTGCTGGCGGATGTGGACGAAGGACAACAAGTTTCTCTTGAGCTGTGGGAAATATAGAACATGATGCAGAAGAAAGTTTGGAAGACCAGGCAGTTTAACCCTGATTGTGCCAAGCCTTAATGGCTTGATTTTTGATTGATCTGCAAAGTATACTGCTCCATCAACATTGTCAGTGAAATCTTCAAAAAAATCTTTTCTATGAGTCATGTGGCAGGTTGCTCCTGAATCAAGCAACCAATCATTTTTCCAAGAAGCAAGTGAATCATTAAATAAATCTTCATTTACTCCAATGTTACATTGTGCCACAACATAGTGAGCGGATTCAGGTGCTTTACCTTTGTCTGTATCATCAGTTTTACCTTTCTGTTGGTTTCTTTTCTGCTCAATTTTGTCCCATGGTAGCTTGCATGTAGAGGCATCATGTGATCTATTTCTTTTGCAGCGAATACAGTGCAAATCTGCCTTTTCTCCTTAAGAATGTCTGCCCCCCCTGCCTCTGAAATATCTTCCTCTTCCTCTTCGTCCACCTCTTCCTCTTGTAGAATCTTGAGCAGGATGCTTTTCTTTATGAGCAAGACACACAGTCTCTTCAGAAGATTCAGGGGCTGTCTTATTTCCAAAAGCTTTCTCTCTTTCAACAAACTTTTTCACAAGAGAGTCAAAGGTTATATCTTTGAGATTTCCATTTGCTTGCAATGACTCAAGATAATTGGAGTAAGTAGGATAAAGTGCCTTGAGAAAAGCGATAAGAGGAATATCCAATTCAACCTTAGTGGATTTGATATCATGCATTATAGACTTTACTTCAGATGCAAGAGCAAGAGGATCATTATTTTGCAGTTCAAGCGTGAAGAGTTTAATCATGAGTTGAACAACTTCAAGTGCAGAATGTGAGTCATAGAGTTCTTTCAGCTTTTGTAAGGCTTCAAAGGCAGTTGAATATGACGAAATATGGCGACTCACCTCTTCATTTACAGATGCAACGATTAATGCATAAGCTTTGCTGTTCTTGTTTTCCCAAATGACGAGCTCTTTGTCTAAGGTAGGCTGTACTGGTTCATTGTCTCCTTCTCTGACACACACTCCTTTCCACAACTCATTGAAAATGAGGGTGTGTTTTATCATCCGGGACCATTCAGGATAGTTCTCCTTGCCAGTGAGAATTATTCCCACCATGGATATGATTGAATGCATACTGTAGCAAAAAAAAAACTTATGTTGCAAAACTTTTATTCTTAATGGAAAAAAAAATATAATTCTGATATGATTGGACAACAAACTCAAATATCAATTTGCATTCATCTGGAATATTGCAGTATACTAAGTCCAAAAAATACCCGCAACAACATAAAGCACTGCGTCCACTAAAAGGCCGAAGAACGTAGCTCTGATACCATGTCAGGCCAGGGACACAAAAAAATAATGGTCGAATCCCAAAACCAGCCAAACCCTACAGATAAATTAATCTTATGTACCAACCAATCGAATAGCGTACGTTAAATGAATGAGAGTTTAAACTATAGGATACTTTTCCTCACAAACAAAACCGATTGGAAAAGATGTGGAGCTCTTTGTTGCTACCTCTGATGAACCGGGTATAAAACAATATCAGATCCAACGTGATCATGCTATCCAAGAGAAATCATCAATGTAGGTAGCAGTGAGCCCATCCATGCCATTGTCACTTTCAGAAAAACACAACAATTATGATGATGACGATGGCATACAATATCAAAGGATTGATACAAGATGTCCTACAAGTCGATGTGTATTAGAACCACTAACAGCTAGCTCCAGGCATAAATTATCTGCAACTTTTCATAAAATGATTAAAGACATGAGAAAGGGTTTGGAATGTGGATATTCTCCGATTCAATCCAAAGAGGGATCTGGACGAAGCAAGCTATGATTGACAGAATTGTAATAGATGTAAAACGCAATCACAAGCAGCTCGACACTAGTGTTCCTTTAACATTCACCTTCTGCTCGCCAGGATTGACGGTGTGCATAGCTTCGATGTTCCGCAGAACTCTCTTGACAATCCCAGTCAAATTGGGAGGAATCATAGAATACGAAGATTTCAACTGTCCTACAATCCAGTCAAGATGCATACGAAAAACAATGAACAACAATGGCATTTGAACGCAAGTGTGAAAACCGTAGCGAGAATAACCGTGGAGAGTACCCTTTCTGAGCAAAACACTGTGGATTGACAGCGCTAAAATTACTATGTCAGAACATCGACTTTTTTTATTTTATGAAACCATGTCAGAACAACAAACGTTTATGTACAGTTAGGACAACATAGACAGCGCTGGACAATGTGGACAGTATGGAGGGGGCAACTAATTATATGGAGGAGCAACTCATCTATATGGAGAGCAGACTGGGAGTTACAATGGACATAAAAGCTAAAAAGAAGTTGGCTCTGATACCATGTCAGGGCAGGCAGTAACTCCATAAGGCAGAAATAATTTGACTGTATTATTCCATCAGGTAGGTCCTCATTATATACATGAGGGAGAGACTGTTCAGTTCGTCTCCTGACGACTGTTCATATTTCCTATTTATCTATTTACAATAATTCACTCAATCACAAGGATAAGGTGTCAACAGTCTTCAAAAGCCAACATTGCTTCCATCCAGGGAGCTTGCAATTTTTTGTTTTTGAATTATAAAGTGCTAGATAGGGATATTGATGCCTGCTGTAAGCAGAGCCTCCTAGTGTCTAGGTTGTGTAGAGAAAAGAGACAAATCTAAAGATTGGAGTCGAGTGTAGATGCAAAAGCAAAAAAGTCACAACAGAACATGGACCAACTTGCATATTATCTTGTCAATATCCCCTTTTTCTCCATTAGATGATGTTGTTGTTCACATGAATAATCTTGGAAGTTGTATGGCATAACAATCGGTGTTGGGTTCTTGGGGTTTCACAATGAGGTTTCCGATGGGTCATTGCTATTGTCCTCTATATTATTGAATAGAAGGTGAGGATTTTCGTAGACATTACCTAATGAAATTACATGGCTCATCAATCTTATGACTTGTCAATATGTGTATATATATATATATATATATATATATATATATTGTCACATAGGTTGTTGTAATCATATGATTCTTTCTTTCAATTATTTAAAGGTCCTTATTTTGGATGTTTGCAGTCTGTTCATTTCATTTTGTATTAGAGCTACCCATGATCTTGGCCTTTGGCCATGCTATCGTTTCAACTTGCCAACCAACAACTCTATCATGATATACAAATCGATAGCCTCAAATGCCTCTCATCGACTCTTTCATTTAGTCTACTTGTCTGATGAAGGTGGGTCGTCTATCAACAGGTACATTAACCATTTTTGCATTCTAACGCTTTCATTAATGCTTAAGGACATTTTACTATGGATCACAGATTGAATTGGATATTAACGACATTTAGTCATACACTTGTTCCCATGCTTCACCTTGGTGGTTATTACTAGCCCCTAGTCTAGTGTGACCTTACTTGAAGCTTGCCTTTCTTTTTTTCTATGTGGTTCATGGTCCCCAAAGATTTGTGACCGTTGCATCCACGAAATATTTGTACCAGGAAAATCTAAATATTTGTACAAAGAAGATCTACCCGAAATGATCACTTCCTGTGGGCTCATCGGCTCAACCACGAAGGCTAACTCCGAGAGTGTTAAGAGAATTGAACTCATGACGTCTCAATAGTAGAGGTCGTTTAACGATGAAAACTTGACCAACTTAGCTAACCCTTGGGGTTGAGGCCTTTCTTTCAATGTCTAGGAGGGGCACAAATAGGAGGCTCTAATGATGGTAGCGTTCCATGAACTTCCATACGTAACACCTTCCATTTTTCCCATGTATCCACATCCCATCTTTGGGTTGATTGCTATTTTTCTTCTGTGTTGGTTGCTTGTTTTCCTCATCCTTTGAGTAAGGGCTTGGAAACTTTTGCCTAGGAGGTTAATGCAACTAAAAGAAAAGAGAAAACACAATCCAAATGTTGGAATGCAAAAAAGTGGCTGGGATAAAAGAAAGTGCGTGGGAAAAAGCTATCTTGCATGAGTTTCCGGTACACAGGTAGTTTGGGTGCGAGGGAACAAGTATCCGGCATGGCTAGAAGCTTTTCCCAAATTTACAGGAAACGTCAAGTTGGGAGCGACGATAATATAATATTTTAAAATTTAGTATATATTAAAAAAAATTAATTTATTTCCATCTAAAATTTTTGGTAGTTTTCCATGGGGACTCGTTCCCCAGGGTGGGGTGCACACACCTCTCGCACCCCACGCACTTGGGATGGGGCGATGTCTGAGAAACATTTCCCCACGTCCCCCTTTTGGGGAGATGCATGGAGAAGCAAGGGGGATGTTTTCCTAGTGTGGTGGGTGTGACTCCCCAAAACTGGTGCTTCTAGGCATCCCCCATTGATTTTGCTTGAAAACAAGAATTTATGAGTGGGAAAGCTTGATATTCAACCCTAGGGCCTTACTAATGCTACGTAATTAATGGTAATGTTAAATTCTTAAAGGAAAAGTGACATTCTCCTTTATATTTCATTTTCATCGTTTTACTTAAATTTTAAACATTACCATGAAATGACTCAAGATGTTTGAGAATGGTTCCAACCTCATTGAACTTCATATGAAGAAAATAAAATTTCATATCCCATTCAAAATTCAACACACTTAACAATTTTGAGGATTTCAGGATAGCGGGGATTGCAATGTTTTCATTGGATTCTATCAAGTATGAGGGTCTGAAACTGATATTTAATCAAGAGCACCAAGCCTAAAATCACCCCTTTTTTTTGGGGAGGGGGGCGGGCATTTCCCCCTCAATTTGCAATCTCTAACTCACTCATTCGACTTACCAAACTTACTTCTACTTGGCTTACCACAAAGTGCTATCTGACTTACTAGTTAACTGTTGTCTCTCCTCCCCCGCAACGCTCCTTCAATGCTCGTTGCCCATTTTTAATTTCTAGTTTTAACTTTTAAATCTTGACTCTAGATATCGATGACCGTAGACTGATTCTTTGACTCGTCACTCTTTACTATTTTTGAGTTTGAGTTATATCAATTTACTATTCTAGTCGTCAGACTTCAATAGCTACTATAGTCTATTTTTCTTAGTACTAATTAGATTCTAGAATGATGAATGATGAATTTTATTTTTAAATCAATGTAGATTCTAAAATAATGAATATGGGTCAATGCATTTCATTATTTAATTCAATTATGTTTGGATCAATGTATTTATACTTTCATTATTGAATATGAATTTGATAATACACACACACACACACACACACACACACACACCTGACACACCCCGTTCCCCCAAATTTCCTTAAAATTTTAGGGTACTCCCGCATGCCCACCTTGTGCTTCTCCTTGCACCCGTGTCCCCCCGTCCCAGAGTCTTGGTGGAAGATAAATATTTTTCTTTTATGTTTTCCAGGGCAAATTAGGGTTAAGTTACAACAAAATCATATTTTTTCAACATTATTTACCTTGGAGCTCATTGTCTTGGTTACGATTTGTATGCATTCATTTGGAAAATTAAAAATATCACTTGCCTTTTTCAGCCATAAATAAGGGCTGACTCCTAGGGTTTGTTTGCTGTTAGAAGTAATGTATCCTCTTGTTTAGCCCTAGTTTTACACTGGTTTATAATAGATTATGGGGCTGTTCTCTTATTGCTATTATAAAATATTTGCATGCTATGAATTGCATGTGTTTGGGAGCCTATTTGACAGTCTATTGATCAAACTAAGTCCTCTAGATTTATCCATAGATACATTTGAACTCTCTCTTGAAATTATACCTTATCTCATTCAAAATCTTAATCATTGCATACTTGACCTTGGATGATCCTTGTTGTAGAACCCTTAGTGGGCATTTAGTGCAAGTCTTTTTGGGCTACTTGGTTCCTAAGATCTGCTGGGGAAGCCTCCCTTGTGGGGATTGTATTTTACCATAGAAACCAGGGGAGTGATTACTGAGGTGACAATGGTAACTCTCCTGTTATTGTTCTAAATCTAGGTTGCTTAGTGAGACTTTGCACTAGGGTGCTATATTTTGCAGTAACATGCTAGAGTCCTTTATCAGACCTTGCCTGACTCAACTCCTAGCCATCCAATCAGTTTACTAGAGTTTCTCTGATCCCAGATGTTTAACCACAATTGCCTCTTTGCTTTTTTTCTTCAAAATTCCATTGAAAATAAATATCCACCTTCTGCATTGAAACAAAGGATCACTAGAAATTGTCTCATGCATTATAATGTTGTAGTTGGTAGAAGAAGAAGTCACCTCAAATATCATTGCACAACCACAACTTTTCTAATAACAATGAATCATGTTTAGTGTTCTCAAGATCCATGAAGCCATCATCATAAAAGTATCACATTGTTTGAACTTTGAAGTTGATAGAGAGTCCATTACGAGTTTAATGAAATGTACTAAAATTTAGTTCATAAGTTATGAGGGGAGGTTAAAATAAAATAATTATTGTCAGTCTTTCATATAGATTGGGCCATTGTACTCATGGCCATACAAACCATCTTGACAATTACCCTATTCTTGTGAAGCTTACAATCACCATTAGAAGTAATAAAGCTGTGTGGAATCATTGGAAAAGTAATGGTCTAACTGGGTTGTGTGGAATCAATGAAGAAGTGAAACCAAAGGTCACCCATGTAAACCATCACAGCCATACCTAAAGGAAAGAGTACGAAATGGATAAATAATTAAATATACATGAAGAATTCCTTCCCCATTATCATCATTCATCAACGTACTCCAACAAAACAAAACTGAAAAAATAAGTTATTGAGAGTAATAATAATTTACATGTGCATATCAAAAGGAAAAAGTGTTTATCATATTATCAAGTTGGCTTATAAAAGTCATTTGACAAGTTAAAATGTGACCCTTTTATATGTTACAAAAGTTCTAGCAGGTACTATGAAGGGAAATTTTACTATATTTATATGTATATATATATGTGTGTGTATATATATATATATATCTAGGTAGGTAGGTAGAAGTGTGTTTTAAGTGTTGTAAACAAGTATCAAATATATATCCAAGAGGTTCACAGTGAATTATAAATTCCATATATAAATCAAAATTTTGGATTAAATGTCCTTTTTGTGAAATGGAGTTTGAGTATTGAGGACCTTTAAAAAATTACAATTGCTATTGACCAATGCATGGGTAATTATTTCTTATGAAAGAATATCAAGGTGATAAACAAATGAAACTAAAAAATTAGAGGAAGGACTAGTAAAACATCAACAAAATAAGAAAGTATTAGAGGTCGAAGTAGCTAAACAAAAAGGATAATGTAAAAGTCTCGAGAATAGAGTTGCTGATGAATTATTAGAAAGAGATTGTGAATTATTGGAAAAAACAAGGAGATTTCTGGTGTAAAAGGACATGGTTGAAAACTACTTGCAAAAAGCAAGAAGTTGAAGGATAAGAAGCAATTCATTCAAAATATGGAACAAAGGAATCAAGATCTCAAGAAGAAATGATCAGAAATTACGAGCAAATCTCTTGCTTAAGGAACTTTAGTCAAAGGTTGCTTGAACAAATCAAAAGGTTAAAAGAGGAGAAACTAGAGAATCAAGACTGTAAAAGTAAAGTTGACAAGTCAGAAAAATAATGAACTTTCTTGCCTAAGGAATCATAATCGAACTTTGCTTGCGCAAATCAAGAAGTTGAATGATGATGAGAAAACACAATGACCGAACCTGTTGAATTAGAGAAAACCTCAAATGTAAAATTCTAGACCTTCGAGAAAGGAACCAATACATATCCAATCAACATCAAAAATCAAAATGATGCAAACCCATTTGAAGTGAGGATATATTTGGACGTAGCGATAAAACAACCTATGTAGAGACCCTAGCAAATACGGGCATCTTTACTAATGCAATGATGAACAAAGTGAGAAAAGTGTGCAAGGAAGATGTGCTGTCAAAAATGAAACAAGAAAACACTACAACTATGATAAAAAAGGACAATGTTACAAGGACACCTAATTGGCATACTAATCACAAGAGTGGAGATCATAACCAATCAATATATCAACATCGTCCAGAACAAAAACAACTGACCTATATTTTGAAGAATATTGATCCCATTGCTATTGATTCTTATAAAAAAGTTCATTCTTGGAATCCCATAAGTGTAATTTTCCACAGTATCAAATTAGGGTGGTTAGACTCTCTTACAATTCGACAATTCTGCTCAGCATTTGGAATATCATATCATTTTGGATCTTCAAAAACTACAGCTACAAGAGCAGAGAATCATGAGAAGGTTTCACAAGCCAGAAGTACAGATGAAGGCCTTCCATAAGTATGCCTTGATGACAAACAATTTCTAAGGGGAGGGCGACTTAATGAACATTACACACATCAAATACTTAAATAAATAAATAATAGGAAAATGCAGAGGAAGTGTCACATCCTAACTAAAAGACATGACCTAATGAAAGGACATGAAGTATTAACATGTGTCCCAATACACACACATACACACACCAACATGTTGGTTGTTGTAATCATATCATTCATTCTATCTTATTCAAATATTTATTTGTCCTTTATGGATATCTGTTGTCAATCCTTATGTTGGATATTTGCTAGTAAATGAGCTTTATTTATTTCAAATGAATGAAGACATATGTGCTAGTTTTCTGTTTGAGTTGTTGGAAGGACCTTGAACTTCGATGGGCTGCAATTTAGGGGTTTGAGAAACATAATAGGTCCAATATCATATTTGGTCCACCAAATATACATCGAAATTTTGAAATAGCTGTTTATATGGCAAAACTGATTGTGAGGTCACACTAGCTTGCCTTTGTTCAAGACAAAGTATGGCCATATCTGCTTTAAATCTAGAGACTACCTACTTATCTGTCTTTGCCACAAATTAACTCAAAGTCTGTAATAGCCCTCATCATTATATTCTGGGTCAATACATATGCCACATGATGCAATTTATTTTTGTTATTTCTGCCATCGGTAAGCAATTATCCTCTTAATAGATACGTGCAACAATAAATAATTCATTTAGATCTGCTATCATGGGCACATTGCATCACAGAATTTAAGCATATTGATTATGGGCTTTTAAAATAGATAGAAGCTTGCGCATGGTCGGACGGTCCCACTAGTTATCATCAAGAATAATGTTTCTTATATGAACAGCCTATTCTGAATTAGCTCGTCTCCAAAGCTACCACAATTCACTATCTACTATGGCACTGAAGCCTCTTTCTTCTCATGCACAATTTCAACATTGTATAGTAGGCTGCGAATGCTTTTTTGAAAACCTTTTATAACCATAGTTTGGCAAATTGGTGTGACTCTGGATTGGTAGTGATTTGTTATGAATTTTTTGCCTTTAAAATGAATTCATGGCAAAAGCTCTAACTGAAAGGAGATGATGTCTGAAATATCAATTCAGGTCTCTCTTTTATCTTTAAATAATTAAATTTCGTTGTCTTAGCCTTCCGGGGTTTAAAGATCAGCGGAAGGAATTTGTCATCTTGAGAATCATTGTAATAGTGCTCAATGATTTTCGTTGTGTAATTGAGTGGACAACCATTTGTTTATAATGCAACTGCAGATTAAGCAACATTTCACTTATATATGATATGTATTTACAGGAGGATATTGAGAAAAAAATGTCAAGTTTAGATGAAATTACAGCAGAAGGCAGTGGAATCACATCAGAAAACACTTCTGAAAATGATTCACATAAGGTAGCTCAGAATACATCAGCTGTGTCTATGACCAAAGCACAACGCCACATGTCACTGTACTTTGCTCTCTGTACTAAGGTTCTATTACTGTCTCTATCTTTGGTCGAAGTGTTTGATTAAGATGAAAGTTTCTGGTTTCATGCTAACATAGATACTGCTTCATGGATTATTAACAAGTTATATTTCAACTGGCAGTTGAAATTGTTCTTCTTTCTGCAATTGCATTGTCTTTGCTGTAGACATTAACTTTTTTGTTGTTTGTTGTGCCTCACTTGTCCTCAGAACCATACTCTTCTTCATCAAGTTTTCTGTGTCTACGGACAAGCACCAAAGGCTGTAAAGCAGGTTTGATTTTAAAAACATTTTAAAACCACTTATTTGATTTAATATATTCTTACGTCAGCTGTCTTGCCTTTCTTCTTCTATTATTTGTAGATATTAGTTCAATAATTAGCTTGGTAGGTGCTCTCTGTGGGTAAAACTAAAATGAGTGTTTGTCATCCTTATTGGCTGGCCTAGCCTGATAGCTTATATGAATCTCATTGGCTATAATTTCTATTCTTTTCTAGAGTTTAGTAAGTTTAATTCTGGTGCAGGCAGTCCATCGGCATATCCCTATACTTGTACGGACCATTGGTTCCTCATCATCAGAATTGCTGCAAGTTATATCTGATCCTCCACAAGGGAGTGAGAATCTTCTCATGCAGGTTCTCATTTCTTCCTTCACCATCTTTTGTTTGGTTTTTTTTAGTCCAATGCTTAGAAGCATTGTATTTGTCCAGGCAAAATTCTGTTTTATCATTGGAGATGATGACTTCTTGAAAGTTTAATTTCTAGCAGGTCTTGCATATTTTGACAGAAGGGAGAACTCCTTCCAGGGACCTGATTATGACTGTCAAACAGTTGTATGAAAGCAAACTAAAGGTTGGTTAACAGATTTGACTGTTTCCCAGAAGAACCTGGTTTTATGAAAGTTTCACTACAATTTTGTACATTGAAACTATCTTTTTGTTGCAGGATGCAGGAATTCTTATTCCAATGTTATCGTCACTGTCAAAAGAAGAGGTTCAATTCTACAACTTACTGAACATTGTGTTTCTATGTGTTTCTTGTTCTATTCGAATTGAGTCATGTTTTATCTGAATGAAAAAAGATGCAGATATGTATCATTTTTGTTGTTGATATGTATCATGCAACTTCTGCCGATAGGGTTATTTGCAACTAATGTAGCTTAGCCAGTAGCAAGTTTTCAAGTCTTTTATCATATGGTTTGAAATAGGCATGAAGATTCTGGTTATCCTTCATTTTATTAACATGTCTTTGCTAATCAAGATGAAATTATTGTTCTCAGATCAGTTAGCCTTAATTTTCTGATGAAGCCAAACCCTCAAACCCAAAAGTCAATGGTGATTAGATGAAATGATTTTTTAGGTTTGATCTTTTGTTGATAAGGGTGGCATGTCTGCTTGATTTATGGTAAGCATGTCAGGGATGTGCACTGATTCATTTGAAGGGACCCCTCTAAATTTCAGGGGACAATATGGTATTTCCAATGTTCCACCAAGTTTCCATGACAGCATATATGGGAGCGGGGAAACACATCTGGGGGGAGTGTGGAAGCACCTCTCAATTTTAGGGATTGTTGTAGGGGACGTTGGGGTCTCTGACATAGCTGACCCTGTCCAAATAGTAAGAAATATAAACTAAAATATGTGATAATTGACTGAGATCTTATACGTAACAATGCCCCATAACCTTTCTCATTAAGTGTAATCAGATCTATCAGAATTTGAACTGATCAAGATCTGACTAATATGGAACTGGAACTGGTCTATGAAAAAATACATAAAATATGCAAAATTAGGATCCTCATTAAAATTCATAATAACACCGACCATTTTTGATTTAACTCCCATCCAAGTCTTAAAATATTGTAGAAAAAACATAAAATACCTAATTAGTGATTTTGGCTTGAGTAGAGGGTACTTTTTGGCTAAAATCATGACAAGGGAGTTCAACAATCAGCACCACAAATATCAAGGTACATAGAGGGCTTATTGATTTTGATTAAGTTCCAATTAGTGATTTTGTCTCGAGTAGAGGGTACTTTTTGGCTAAAATCATGACAAGGGGGATCAAAATCAACACCACAAATATCAAGGTACATAGAGGGCTTAGTGATTTTCTAAGTGCAAATCCAAAGTGATAGAATGCTCTGGACTATAGAGCATGCACCAATCATCTTTCAGCACCCAAAGCCCACCTTCTTGCCTTCATTTGAATTAGACTCTGGCCATCTAGACTGCCCATTACTCACGACCATCTCTTGCAATTCCTCTTGGACCTCAAGCATCCTTTCTAAGTGGAAGGAGCCAGCATATCTGGTTTATGTGGATTTGAGGAGTTCCTTGTGTAACTCTTGTATATGTTTTAGAGAGTTCCTTCCTATGGATCTGTAAATTACTATTGCATTTATGACTGCCTACACCCGGCTTGACCTCCTGTATATCTTGGGGAAGAGGCTCATATCTGCAAGGGTCTCATTGGGTCCAGATATTGGAAGAAGGTTTATAGGGAGTTATGAGACTCCTTGAGCAAATAGTAGAAGTGTTCTTGTATCTCATAGTCAATACTCTTTGAAAATGGTATTTTGAAATCCTTCATCTTTTACCACTGGGTCATCAATAGGAGGTATTCTTCAAGGACTCTCTAGATACCAATTAGAACTCCTTTACAATTGGGTCATTGATAGGAGGCACTCTTTGAGGATTCTCTAGATATCATTTTTGGTCAATGATAGGAAGCAATCTCTGAGGATTCTCTAGGTTCCATTTGGATGCATAGTGGTGCTCATAGTGTTGTAGCTACATTGAATGATGGGTCAAATCTGCAGTGTGGAGAAAATCTAATGTTTTCTCTCTCACACAAACACCAATTCTCATTTGACCCAACATATTGGCAAAGGTTTCATCTTCAAGACAAGAAGAGTGTGTGTTTTTGTAGTGTATGCACCAATCATCCTTCAGCACCCAAAGCCCACCTTCTTGCCTTCATTTGAATTAGACTCTGGCCATCTAGACTGCCCATTACTCACAACCATCTATTGCAATTCCTCTTGCACCTCAAGCATCCTTTCTAAGTGGAAGGAGCCAGCATATCTACTTTATGTGGATTTGAGGAGTTCCTTCCTCGTGTAACTCTTGTATATATTTAGAGAGTTCCTTCCTATTCATCTGTAAATTACTATTGCATTTATGACTGCCTACACCCGGCTTGACCTCCTAAATATCTTGGGGAAGAGGCATAAATTGGAATTCTTCATCCTTGCACTTTCTCGAAGATTCAACTGCTTAGATGAAGAACTGACATGCTAAAGATTTATCATTAATGTTGATTACTCCCCTGTGAAGATCTATTTGCCCATTCATAAAATTGGAGCACTTCTCTCTTGTCCAAATCTCTTGATGCCTCCCCATTTGCAGTTTAATCCTCAAGTATTTTTTGTTTAACAAGGATGGTCAATATTATGTTCACTTCATGGAACATATCAAGGGCTTGCATTTGTATTATTTTTCTGACTCTTTTATTCAATAAGAAGAACAAGTGACATGAAAAGGAATGCCATTGACATAAGGTAATAGGGCATTCTCATCATTTGCGTACAATGATGTTTTACATTTTTGTTAATGAGATAGGTTGACCTCTTCTTACAAGCACTTGCAAAAGACATATATTTTACATGGTTGTCTTGTTGACATCATCCTGACATGATGTTTCCTCATTCCCCAAATCGGCATGTGATTATCAATCTAATCATTCACTGTGTGTTGAATCACTTCATCATTGCCTTCGTTTAGAGATATTTGAAGAAATATTGCACAACCATTACTAATGTATAAACCATTATATACATTTACTTCCACTCACCTAGCAACCATGCCCCGTCCACTCGTCCATGATGTTTGTAGAAATTTTATGAATTTGAGTTTTAGTGCAAATTCAGACATTTCTCCTCTCAAGGGACGTATCCTGGATCTAATCCCTGAGAGCTTTCATCCTTACGGTTGATCTGAATTATATAATTAGAGCAGTATACACTTAACTCCAAAATTTCAAATTACTATGCAGCTCAAGAGAAAAGATACCAAACAAGTGTACGTGGATTGCAACAAGTTACAGGCTTTGGGGTACACTTTCCCATGCATATAACAGATCTGAAATAAGTTTATTACCATAGAACTTACAGTAGCAAATCTTCCCTTTCGATCTTCATCATATATGTTAAATCATTCTACATTTCTGCACTTGTTATGTCAAATCAGCATGAACAAGTTCAGGAAATTACTCAATCAAGAAGACACAACAATTTGAAATTTGAATCGGCAAGTACATAATTGCAGGCTTTGGGGCACACTTTCCCATGCATATAACAGATCTGACATAAGTTTATTACCATAGAACTTACAGTAGTAAATATTCCCTTTCTATCTTCATCATATATGTTAAATCATTTTACATTTCTGCACTTGTTATGTCAAATCAGCATGAACAAGTTCAGGAAATTACCCAATCAAGAAGACAACAATTTGAAATTTGAATCGGCAAGTACATAATTATTGGACAGGTGAAGCACTTCCTTTGTATATAAGAGATGGAGTACATGTACATACTGTTTATCACAAGCTGGTACATTCTCAAGCTCCCCAAAACCCTAGGTGGGGAACCGAGAAAACCCTAGTCATCATGTCCTTTCTAGAAATCACTTCCTTCCAAAGCTGGTCACTCCATCAAAAAGCCTTAACAAAGTAGCATCATCATTGGCAAGTCCTTGGCTTCGAGCTGTTGAAGAAAAGGGTACCAAGGAGGTGTTTCCTAGTGCATTTACCTTTTTTCCTAGAAGAACACTTTATAACACCTTTTTAGCAAGTGACTTTATGAGTTATATTAAATTCATGTTATAAAGTCACTTTATGAAGTACTATGTACTTTCTAATATTAAAGTCACTTTATATTTTTAAGTTGACTTTATGTGGAGAAAAAGTACAAGGTACAAATATAAAGTTATAAAAGTGACTAGGGAGTCATTAATGAGGGGGACCACATGAAAAAGGGGGTCAAGTGAGGGAATGATCTCCACCATTGATCTAGAGGGCTGAGATCTAATCTCAGCCCTTGATCAAAAGGGTTAGGGTTCTCCTATCTAATGAAGCTAAAAAGGGAGAAAAAAAAGACTAGAACTCATTCATTCTCATGTGCATTTGTGAGGAGGAAGAGGAGAGCTAGAGAGTACATTTCCAATGCAGATCTAGAGGATAAGTCTGGTTCGAAAATCAAGGAAAGGCCAGGATATTCCAGTACTGAAATCGAGGTAGATTCATCATTCAGCATGCTTTTCAAGGCTGGAGGAGGCCTGAATTTCCAGGAGATTGCAGGCCTGTCAGACACTATTTTCTAGGCAAAAGGAGGCCTGACAACAGCGCTGTTCCGAAGGCATATAGTGTGCGGTTCACTGGCCTGAGTTCAAGGCAGTCAAAGGCAAACAGTGGCATGAACTTCTGGGTTAATGATTGCTGGTTCAGTGGCACTGAATTTGATAGAGGTTTGATAAAAACACATAGTTCTAGGAGGAAGAGATTGCTAGCTGTGAGAGAAATTTCAGACCGTGGCTCGAATTTCTAGAGGATCTGGGCACAAATTTCAAGGGGGAGATAGGTACCCTTGAATGTGTTTTTTTAAATGCTGTAATTAGTTTCCTGAGAAGGCAAAATAAATCTCCTTAGTACTGGTTTTCCCCTTGTGGGTTTTTCCAGGGTCAAGCTTGACAAAAAATAAGTGTAAAAATCGTGAATGCTTGTGTCTATTTTTCTTATCAGCTGGAAAAGTCATAACAAGTAGAGTAGTCCTGTAATGTTCCTACAAAATTTGCTTTGAGTTTATTTATCAGCTAACATGCGGGGCTGTGGGCATTAAACCAAATGCAAAGAAACTGAAACAAGGGAGGGCTACAGGGAACCTTGAAATTTTCTACACAAGCAGCATGCCTGTCTCTCTCCTCCTCCTTAGTATATACTTAACCTCAGTCCAATAGAAATCACCAGGCAGCCTAGGAGGAAAGATATGAAAAAAGTGTACTTCAATCATGACAAAATACAACTCCTAGGGCGTGCTTTTCCATGCATATAACAGATCTGGAATAAATTTATTGTAGGAGAATTTACATCATTAAATCTTCTCCCTCTGTCTTCAAGATATATGTTTCAGCTCTATCAAATCAGCATGAACAACAAGTGCTAAAAATTATCCAATCAAGAAGACGATACAAGCTCAATTTGAAATCTGGAGGTAGACAATTATTGGACACTTGAAATACTTGAATCATATGTAAGGAGATGAATTACATGTACATACTCACAACTTATCGCAGGATGCTTCAATATCAAGCTCTTCAAAACCCTGAGGAGATGAATTATATATACATACAGCTTACCACAGGATGTTTCAATATCAAGCTCTCCAAAACCCTCACAACTCCTCCTAGGTAGGGATCACTCGTAAGCAAAGCTGGTAACTCATGGGCAAGTCCTCTTTGGCCTCAAGCAACATGGCTTTATTGCTTTTCTTCCCGAAAAAGCATAATAAGTAGCATTAGGGTTTACAAAACCCTAGTTTTCTTATCTCACAAGAGCAACAAGATATATTACCATCGTTACCCTGCTGGAGTTTATGAGAAACAATAGCTTCTTTTACTCTTTAGGGTGAAATCCTAACCCTCTAATATGAGTTGAACTTCTCTTTGAACCCTAGGGCATAAAGAGAAAAATGCCAATACTAAAAGGCATGATGAATTAATGTAAGAATGAACTCTCTTCTTCCTCTGTTTAAATGAGAGGCAAGTGAGTTCAACAATATAAACTTGGTCCCAATCCACTACAAAGTGACCTATCCACAAGGAGATAGGTAGACATGTGAAGCACCTCCTTCACATGTTCACATGTGACACATCTCATACTACAAGTTGAAGATGACCAACAAGCAATGCTACAAGGGATGATGCTCCTCAAGAATGTATGATGTTCAATCTCCACAAACCTTAAAAGTTCCAATGCTCCTCCTATGCCATGTGCTCGTTTAGGCCCACTACACCTACATGATCACTCCTTTGACCAAAGTGTTCTTAGTCAAGCACTAGCTTCCATGTAAGTAACCAAGCATGCCCATGGCATCTAGCACTCAGTGCCCTCCTTTAAGATACCCAACACTCCTCTAAGGCAAGTTGTTCTCCAAGCAAGCAACTTATTCTCCGTATGTGCATTGGGAAGAATGTGATCATGTTGTCTAGGTCTCCAGCTCTTCAAGGAAGAAGACCACATAAGCACCCAATCAATGCCTAGCAGTTAAGGAGTTTTTAAAGCAAAAAAGTTTCCAATTGGCTTATTTGTCAAGAAAAGATTTGTTAAATTTCGATTTTTTCCAAAATCAATTGATGGAAATATTGTAAGATAAATTTGTTTTACTTAAAAAAATACTTGAAATTATATAGAAACTATATAGAATCCTTAGACATTTGAATATTTTTACAAAAGTACTGCTAAACATTTTACAGTTAACAGTTAAGAACTACTTGGATTCACCAAGTTTTGTACATTCTAAATTAAGTACGGACTAAAATTTTCCCTACTAGAAGTGATTGAGCAAAGCCAATTCACATGTGTGTGCCCATGATGGAAAATTCTAAGGTCATCCATATACCATGCAACGCTACATGAAGGACCTCCAAGTATGGTGGAAACACTTTTGGAGTAACCCTTAAAGCTAGCACTTCCTCTTTACGAGGAAAGTGTTTTCACCAATACTGGTTTTTGCTTCCTCTATGTCTCAACAAAACCTTGCAAATTTGAACATGCTACAATCATGGAATCAATAATTGGTTCTTAGAAAGAAGCAATTGTAATATTTACAACTATTAATTGTCACGATGACTACATTGGTATGGTCATACATGTGCATTACCCAATTAATATCTTCTCTCTGATGAGGTGATGATCCAAAGCCATAACTTCCATACTAAGTTCTCACTTGAGTTCCTTGCCTTTTTATATATTTTTGGCTATATATTAATCTATTGCCTCAATGATCAACATGTATCATTCCCCTATAATTTTTTAATCATGACACTTGCCATTGCAACTTGTGCATTATGAATAATAGGAGTTTGATTGTTGTGCTTTCATAAACATTTGCTCTACTTTGAATTGCACGGTATCCTATAAAGTTCACTTGCTTGTGTTTAGGTCCACAACATAGTTGCCAAAGTCAACCAACTTGGCCATTTTAATATGGAAATTTAGGTTCCATTCAAATTTGGCTCAAATTCCTGTATAAATTTGATTTGTGCACATATTGTGCACACAATTGTATCAATTCAAACGATTTGAATTGTCCTTAATTGCCTCAAGATTTTGCTTAAATTCTTTTCTAGTTTGGTCATTGAAAATAACTTTTACACACTAATGTTATTATAAAAAACATGCTAAACATAATGAGATTATTTTTTGTTAATGAACAAACTTATTCTTCGACTGGAAAATAATCAAAGAAGGATAGTGAGTTGAAATCAAAGGATTAAATAATAAAAATATTATGTATGAATGAATGAATGATGGATACATCCACCTGTGACATCATAAATATCATTGAATGGTGATGAATGTAAAGAGACATGATTTATGAACTTGTAAATTATTATGATCATTATTATTATAATATAGAATGTATTTATGATTTATATGATGTTGTTTATGTACGTTACATGTCCTTGCCTATATAGGATGCTTTGTTCTCAATAATTAGATAGGAGAAGGTTACGTCTTTGTTTCCAATTGTAATTCTTTTGCTCGATGAATTGCTCTTGGCATTGTCTTGATTTTGGAAACAAGTTGACAAGTTTTTTGCAGCTTTTAACAATATAGCGAGATGTTTGACTGGGGCTTTCTCAATTGTGATCCTCAGTATATCCTCCAAACCAAGTCAAATTAGGGTCCTCATATTTAGGAATGTAAATTGTCTATGGTTTCCAGTAATCTTGGCAAGTTGATTGTATTAAGCAACAACTTCTATGTTTAGGGTGAAGATAGGGTCTAATAGTTGAGCTTACTTCTATCTAATATATTTTAATGAAAACTTGATGCGTAAGTGTTTATTAACTAGTGAGTTGATACTCTTGGGATGAGATGCATTCATTTCTGCTTTGTTGGCAAGTTATTTCTTAATTTTGGGACACTCCTTGTTTGATACTTTTGTTAGTAGATAAAACTTCACACTCAGTGTTTCCACTCCAATTGATATTCAGAGGGTTTTCTTATCTATAATTCGTACTGTGAATTTTATAAATGTTGTTTATTGAACCAGATCAGTTAATATTTCTTTGTCAATCCTTGAAATACTTATTTCCTTTATCTTAAGCTTTTTAACTTTGTTACAAGGGGTTAGCAATTGATTCCTTAACACACAATTTCATTGTCTTTATAGGATAAAACCTAGTCTGTATTTAATATGCTAAGCAGATCTTGGACATGTAACATCATAACCCTTGTTAGGGAAGATCACCCTTCTCTTAAGTTGTGTACAAATATGTAACTCTCATTTGAAATTGCTCATCATGTGATTCTTTTTCATTTTTAATAAAATGATTTGCCTGAGGGCACTTATCAAGTGTTGTACTCTCTTATGCTCTAGTTTATTTCTCTCTTTAGTCCACTAGTTCTTGGGTTCATTCTCTCTCTAGGGTTGCAGTTCTATGTAAATTCACAACTCATTTGTAATTGATACCGTGTGATTCTTTTTTCATTTCAAACAAAGTGATTTGCCTAAGTGCCCTTGTCAAGTGTTGTGTTCTCTTCTGCTTTCGTTGATTTCTCTATTATTGTACTTGTTCTTGGGTTCATTCTCTCTTTTGAGTTAAACTTTTTCTGGCTGAATTGCCTTAAAGTGTTGTGTTGCTGTAATGTTAGTCTGTTATTCTCTTTATTTAATTTTTGTATGTGTGTCAATTGTGCATGATTCTCTCATTATTTCTTTGGAATTTCAACATGTTATTAGAGAAGATATGACTTTCATTTACTCGATTTAGCAAGTGTTCTAAATATTTTTTTTGTCTATTGGAACCAGCGTTGAAAATATCAGTATCGGACAAATATTAGCGAGGGTCCAGAAAACATCTTATCGGCGAAAATATCGGCAAAGATAAAAATGCATAATATATTCATTTTTTTCAGATTTTTAAACATATAAAGCAATAACAACATGAAATAAACACATTTGCACATAAACATGAAGAAAACACTAATATATATGATGTAGTGGATGTAAAATAAAAATGATACATCAAAGGCGATACCAAATCTTGATGATCCCTAATAATTGTCCAATCAAGGACTCAAATGTGGAGAACCAGTACAAAATAACATCACATATATAAAAGTATCTCATCATCATGAGTTATAAACTTATATGTTGCAAAAAAATTAAGACTAGCAACTATTTATCTGAGATCGGTGCCCTCTCCCTAGCAGCTATCTTTCTGTGTTTTCAATCAATTGCTTCAAGAGATTTTTGTATAACATCCGCACTAGAAAACGTACAAGGCATTGCGTCATGTTCAGGAAGTCTAGCCAAATGGTATTTCAATCGCGTAAACCCTCTTGCCATTTTGGTCCCACACAATTTGCATGATAGATATGCCTGATTTGTCCCACCATCAGGCTCCCCATACTCCCAAAATGGGTCCAAGGCTTTTGTCATATTTGTAGTGAGCTAATTCAAACCTTTTTTTTCTAACAAGATTGGATAGTGGATATATTACCAAAAGTTGTGGTGGAGCAAGCTCCTATTACAATCGACTGTAGCATAGTAGGAAACTAAGCATTGAGATGGGAGCGCAGTCCCTTCTCCTATGCATGTATTCAAAATTTCATAGATTTCTATGGCTATTCTTGAGTACTGCCTAACATATTGACCTACTAATAAAGCAAATTTACATAACATTGATTCTCTGATAATTTTTCATGGCTTGTAAACTGACTGCTCCTGAGAAGGTTGTTTCTTCTTGTCATAGTTAACAGAGTTCTCGCCTTCTTGGCTCATGGTATTGTTTTTGAAGTATGTCACTGCCTCCTCTAAGTGCTTGCATTTAGTTTTAAGAGCCATGATCTCTTCTTTCTGCATTTCCATGTTCCTTTTCTGATAGCTATACTCCATTCTCATTTCAGACCTGATATCTTTCAGTGATTCTTGTAGTCGATTAATCATAAATTTGTTCGCTTTGCATGCTGGGCATGCATCATTCCTTGCTGCCTTTTCAATGGGGTTGAATTCCATTTGATTTGCTTTCCTCTTATTCCTCTTGAGCTGCTTGCTGTTCCTTGTGTTGTTGTGCTTCCTGTGCCTTGTGTTACCTGAATTATTCCTTCTTCTGCTGTAGCTGCCTACAAGCCTTTTGCGCTGATCTTTACTGCTTGCTGAGGGGGATATAACTTGGCGTTCCTGAGGGTGACAAACAGGGAGGAGTGGCGTTGTGAGGGAGGGAGTAAAAAGGCAAAGGTGATCACTAGTGAAGGAGTAAGTGGGGTGAAGATGGTGACTGAAGGTTTGCACAACGACTGGCCTATAGATGGCTGGGAGCTTGAGCGGAGAGAAGACGATATGCAGAGCTGGTGGGCAGAGAAGAGGAGACAAGACGGGGTTTAGAGAAGGGAACTTGGAGCAGGGCAGGGGATGTGAGGGGCGAATGAAACAAACAAATTTGCCTGGAAATGGAGCTGCGGGGGATGTTACAGTTCCAGATGTATTTGAAGAGGCTGAGAGCTGTCCGAAGCCTTTCACTGATGGGATGGATTGCTGTGTGATTCCTATGAACCTGATCGCAATCGTCCTTGCTGCCAGAACACTTGTGATTTTTTGATCTTCTTTGATTTTTTCTCTAGATTCTTGTGACCCTCTGCTTGTCTTTGTAGTGGTATTCTTTTTGTTGAAATCTTGCTGCCTTTTTTTATTTCTTTTTGGAATACTCACTGTTTCTTATTTTTGAGAGGATTCCTACTTGTTATCTTTTGGATGGACTTATGGGACAGAGGTGTAATATTCCTCTTTGTTTTCTCGAATGCTCCCTTCAGATCTTTTTACTACTTGTTTAGCGAAATGGTCTGCCTGTTGGTTATGAGTTCGCAAAACATGTCTGAAGATCACATCTCCTAAGCCTTCTAAATTCTTCCTGATTCTCCTGTATACTTTGTTCATGAATTCATTGTTGGGATTTTTGTGACGAGCCATTGCCTCTATTATTATGGCTGAGTCTCCTATTATAATGGGGTCTTGTATCATTCTTTTTTTGATTATTATTGTTCCCATTAACAGGCTGTAGGCTTCAACCTTATTATTTGAAGCTTCTCCAAGTCCCCATTCATAAGTAACAATTTCTTTCCCATTCGGATCAAGAATAATTCCCCTTGCCCCTGCCTTCTCGGGATTATGTTTTGAAGCCCCATCAAAGTAGAGACAATGTCTTCTCTGATTTTTTCCATGTTGTGAATTCTTCTTCACTCAATCTCATTTTCCAGCTATGTTCTGAAGTTTTTTTCCTTTGTCCTTTTTGACCATTGTTATTTATTATGGCTTTGTTGAGCCAATCTTTCTCTTCTTGTTGGAGAGTGTTGTAGTCTATTGATGCTGTTCCTTTAACATTTAGGATTTCAGAAGTTAAACCCCATGTTTTTGAGAGGGTTTTCCCTATTCTTGGGGTCTGGCTTTTGAAAATGCTTTTATTTCTCATCAACCAAATTTGCCAACAAAGAACTATTGGGATGCATTTCCAGATCCTCTGTATCGTCACTTTCCTCTTTGTTGTGTATGGATAGGTCTTCTCCCAGGCTTGGAGAAAGTCCGACAGAGGCTTTTCAAAATTTATATTGATTTCAAGAGGACTTATGAGCTGTTGCCAACACTCTTTGGCAAAGATGCAGTCCTAAAATAAATGTTGCATGGTTTCTTCTGCCTGCAAGCACATTGGACATCTTGAGGGACCTTGGAAGCCTTTTTTCTAAGTTTTCACTAGTTAAGATCTTCCCTTTTAAGAGTGTCCAGGTGAAAATTTTGATCTTAGGCAGGCTTTCAGATTTCCAGACTGTCTTCCAGAGACCCCAATCTTGTTGGTTTGGTTGTTCTTGTAAAATTTTGTATCCAGTGTTGACTATGTATTTTCCACAACTTGGGTCCCAAAGGAAGTCATCTTCTTCATCGTAGCTTATGGGTGCTGCCCCTTTAAGAAGCTGCCTTAATTTGCTCCATTGCACTTCCAGATTTGCAGGGATTGTTAAGGTTTGCCATTCTTGCCATTCTCTCTGATTCCAAAGAGAGATTGAGTGTAGTGTATTTAGACCTTTTCCTCTCATCCATTTTTGAATACCCTCAATTTCTGAGTGAGTTTTTAAAGGTTCTTTTCCCATAATTCTATCCTCCCAAATAGATATTGTTTTTCCGTTGCCTGGGATTTTAGAAATATGATTTCTCATTAAAGGGATTGTCTTTTTTACTAACTTCCAGACTTGAGTACATTGTCTTGATGGGATATTTCCATTCAACAGACTTCTCCTAGAGCTGTCCATGTATTTTGAGGCAAGTGTTTTTTTCCACCAGCTCTCTTTCCCTGTGATCAATCTCCATATTATTTTCATTCCCAAGGCAGCATTCATGACACCAGGTAGCCGGATTGATAGGCCTCCTTGTTCATATGGTAATACTACTTGCTCCCACCTGACCAAACTGAACTTTTTGTTTTCTTGCTTCCCTCCCTGCCATAGAAAGCTTCTTAGGATTAACTCCATTTGTTTATGGGCACTTGCTGGAGCCAAGATTATTGCATATTGGTAGATTGGGAGTGCTGCTAGGAGTGCTTTGATTAATATCATCCCCCCTGCCATGTTTAGCCACATCATTCCCCAGTGTTGGATTTTGTTTTTCATTTTTTCAATTTGTTTGGTCCATATTTCAGCGTTCATGTTTTCTTTTGAAATGGGGAGTCCCAAATAAAAGAAATGTGAGTCCATTTTTCCTATATGGGGATATCTAGGATTTGTGAGATCCTTTGCATGATTCTGGGAGGGATATTCCAGACATATATTCTGCATTTTGTGTTGTTTAAGAGCCCACCTGAAACCTGTAGGAAATCATCCAATATTCTTTTGAATCTTTTTGCAATTATTGTAGAGGCCCCTCCTAATAACAGAGTATCATCCGCAAACAGAGAGTGGTTTATGGTCTTTACTCCTCTTGCTATTCGAAGCCCAGTGATATTTCTTTTTTTTCATTGTTTTCCAAGGCTCTGCTTAAAGTTTCCGACATTATAATATATAGGAAGGGGGAGAGAGGGCATCCTTGTCTGAGGCCTCTTGTGCTTTGGAAGAATTCGCTGGGCCTTCCATTTATAAGAGGAGCAATCCAAGGAGAAGTGATGCAAGCTTGAATGACCTCTATTATTTCTTTTGAGAATCCAAGTTTTTTGAGAACTGCCATTAGATATGGAAGGCTGACCTTGTCAAATGCATTTGCCATATCCAGTTTGATGATGATTCCCTTTTCTTTTCTTTGCATGCTGGAATGTATAGCTTCCTGTACAATAATTACATTATCTATGATTTGCCTGTTGGGCACAAATCCTCCTTGGTTTTCAGATATTATTGTTGGAAGAACTTCCTTGATTCTATTTGCTATTATTTTTGTGATGATCTTAAAGGAGGAATTGCAAAGGGAGATGGGGTGGGATCTATTGAAAGTGGAGGGGTTGGATTCTTTTGGGACTAATGCAAGGTAGGAGGATTTTGTATTGCTTCCTTTTTTTTTTTTGAAGACATTCTTTACCATTCTTAAGAAATCCTTTCTTATTATGTTCCAATGGAATCTATAGAAAGCTATTGTAAAACCATCTGGCCCTAGGGCTTTGTTTGGATGTAGGCTCCATATGGCTACCACTACCTCTTCTTCTGTTATCTCTTTGCATATTTCTAAATTTTGCACCTTTTTTTATTTTTTGTATGCTGTAGGAAGCTTTCATACTCAACCATTTCTTCTCTAGCTGAAAGTAAATTTTTAAAATGCTTGTGGCTTGCTCTTTTTAGATCCTCTGCACCTTTGACCTCTTGACCATCAACTTGTATTTTTTATATCCGATTTCTTGCTCTTCTTATCTTAATGGTATTGTGAAAGGAGGAGGTATTTTTATCCCCTGCCTTGAGACAAAGGCTTCTAGATTTTAATCTGACCTCTTCTTCCTCTTTCATGTTTTCCTTGTATATTCCCCAAAATAGCTCCTTCTCTCTTAAATAATCCTGCTTGTCTTCTTCTTTGCTTTCTTTTTCAGTTTGTATGTTGTCCATTTTCTTTTGGAGCTCTATTTTCCTTTCTTTTTTTTTGATTTCATTTGCTCTTGCCATTCCTTCAACTTGGCTCTTAAATTTTAGTAATTTTGTTTCCCAAATATATTGAGGTGATCCCGATATTCTTGGTGCCCATGCTTCCTTGATTAGTTCGCTGAATTCTGTATTGTTGTCTCATATTGTGCTGTATCTAAATGGAAGTGGTCCTTGGTTTTCCATTTTGCCCATCATTATTGCCACCGGCTTATGATCAGATGCCGTGGTGTGGAGGATTTTAGATTTAATAGCGCTGTAAACTGCTGCTATGTTTTCTTGAATCAGAATTATATCCAATCTCTCTTTAATGTTATTTTTGCCCACTCTTTTGTTGCTCCAAGTATATTTTCTGTTGTTTGCGGGAATGTCTATTAAGTTGTGTTGTTCCATTATTGCTTCCAGAGCATCCCTGGATGGGTCTGTGTGATATGTCCCTCCAAACTTCTCTTCTACACTTCTTACCAAATTTAAGTCCCCTCCAAGGATTATTTTCCCAGTTTGTATTTCATTTAGTGCTTCCTTTATGGTGTCCTAGCATTGCTCTTTTTCCTTGTAATGATTGGGGGCATATATGTTTATGAAACTGCACTTCTCTTTTGTGCTTGTTTTCTTTAGATCTGTTTGTATCTAGTGCTGATTTTTTTTGTTGTTGTCTCATTTACCAATGTCCTTTTTTCCATATTGTGTAGATTCCGCCTGAAGCTCCTATTGACTGTATTGCTTCCCCTTCATAGTTTTTGAATTTTTTTATTATTTTTTACCATTTCATGGCTATTTGTTTTGGTCTCCTGAATCATAAGAATGTCTGGATTTTCTTTTGTCAGAATGTCTCTTGTGGCATTTTCTTTAAAGGGTGATCCCATTCCTCAGTAATTCCAGGAGACCACTGTCATTATTTGTTTGTTGGGTGGTGCAAGGTGCCTTTCCCTCTTTTTTGGCTTTTATCATTATTTCCTGAGCTTTTTCCCAGAAAGGATTCCATTGGTTGTTGCGTTCCTAAAGCCATTTCCTTTGGTGCCACTTCATCCCTCAGTTCTTTGTTTGACTTTCTTCCTGCTTTTTTTGATGTTCTACATTTTGAAGAGTTTCCTTTGATTGATTTCTTGTTAGAATTTTGTCATCTGTAGAAAGGGGTGGAGATTGAGTATTTGAGATTGGAGGGGATGCTGGGGGGTTGAGAGTATGGGGAGGGGATCTGGGGGATTGGGGGGGGGCTGTGGGGTCCAATGGCCCAAAAGGATTTAGGCTAATGAGAGGGTTGTTGTCTGCTTTTGGTGATGGAGGGAGGAGGTCAGAGGGTGCAAGGGGTTGCGATGAAGTGTGAAGGGGTTGTTTGTTGTTTGTCTTCTTCCTTTTAGCCTGCTCCCATTTGTTTTTTGAGTCTTCAACATTTTCATTTTCATTTTTTTTTGTACATCTATTAGCAAAATGACCATATTCGTGACATACCTTGCATTTGAAGGGAATTTGCTCGTAATCCAGTTGTTGAATGTGCGTCCACTGATCCACTTTGATTTTGATCGCCTCCGGAAGCCCTTTCCCTAGATCCACTTCTACGCAGATTCTAGCACATGCATGCATATTTTCCTTTGGTTCGCACCTGTCTATGTATTTCCCGACTGCATTTCCTATAGCTTTAACTGAATCATCTCCCCAACAGTGAAGGGGAAGGTGCGACAACCTGACCCAGATTGGGACAATGCTGGGCACGTCCATTTCTGGATCAAAATCTAGTGTCCATCTGTTTAGGTACAGACCCCTTCTGTCCATGAAGTATGGGCCATTCCTAAATATCAGATTGCGATCCTCCTTGGTTTCAAAGTGGAAGGTGTAGTACTCTCTTCCACAGAACCTGATTGAAATCTTCCCATTTATTGACGCAATCCAGTTCCTTTCTACCCATTTCTGGATGGTCTTGGGTGAGGGCCATAACCCAGTGAACTGCCCAACTAATCCATGCTCCGCCAGGGACAACGCTGCTCTACGGGGGAGAGCAGGGGGGAGGGAGATTTCAGGAATGTTTTCCAATCTTTTAACAAACTTGGTTATTGACGATCGATTTTTGGTCGGACCTATTGCAGATATGAGAGAGGCGAATGCTTTTGTTGGTTTTTCATTTTCGTGTTGGCGATCAGGGAGAGGATCTCCGTCCTCTGGAGGATCCATCGAGCCAAGGCCTCAGCAGCAAGAGGCCGCTGAGGGGCAGCTGCATGATGCCTTCTTTGGCTAGGTCTCCGCAATTCAACTTAGCAGCAGCAACAATGCGATTTAAGTTTATCTATAATTAATTAACAATTTTGAACTAATTCAAACCTAGGGCACCAAAAAAACAATAAATTGACATTAAACACCCCAACAAAAGAAATAATAAGTAATAACCACCTCATTTAAAAAAAATTTACTATATTATTTACGATGTGAATGAAAAATGGCAATAAGGGGGTGCATAAGAAAGTTACAAATAATTGAAATTTGCTGTCCAAATATGGAGACAACCCTTGCATTGGCTCATGGGCATGGAAATCATAGCAACTGGAAAAAAACAAAGAAGCAAAATATTGGTAGGAAAAAAGGCAAGCAAGCATAACCTTAAATCAATGAAAAAATTCATTAACATAGGGGTTTTTAAGAACATAACTATTAATGGAAGAAATGAAGTTTGTCTCACTGTTTTTCTATCTTTGATCCGCAAAAAATTCTTAGTTGGTGGTGATAATGGCTATTTGATCGTCAATCCCTCCTTGAAAACCACTACAAAGCTCTTCCCCGTCCTTGTCCAAGTCTTAGAAACCGAAATGAGCAAATTTTTTTTTCTAGTTGCGGCCTAGCTTGCCGGACGATTTTTCCCATCGTCGCGCAATATTTTGCTGAGATATCAGTGATTTCTGGGAATATCACGATATTTTAGGGAGAGGAAATATTGCAATATTTTTGAAAATCATCGATATCTCGGCAATATTATCAACACTGATTGGAACTGCTTATTGCTTCTTTGTGATTGAGGAAGTAGAGATTTTGGCTCTTCTCTTTCTGTAGGGTTTACTAGAGTTTAAACCCAGTCAACTCTTATGCTTTTGTTTATTTCTCTCTTTAGTGGACTCATTTTTGGGTTCTATCTTTGAGGTTGCTCTTCTCTTGGTTGATTTCAAATGGCAATGGTAGTGATAGTGATTATGACATGGAGGAGGACCTGGACCATTAATAGAGTCGTGACTAGTGAGTCATGACCAGTACCACTGACGAGCTATGATATTCCTTCCTATTTTGTATCTACTCTACTTTGTATTTTCCAGTGGCATTCCTTTAGTAGCCATGTAATACATTTTGATTTTGACGACTTAATGAAAAATCTGCAATTTATGGTTTTAATATCTAAGTTCTACTTCTAAATTTCTAGTTTTATTTTATCGTTCTTGATATTTGTAAATTTCTAGTTTCTTATGTGCTTGAACAATTTTTGATAACATGAACAATGAACTTTGAATTGTGAAACATCATTAATGTAGTAAATTAATAATCTAACTAGTTCTAAAATTGTCAATACTAAATTAGTAGATTACTAAATGGATATCATCATGATTCATATATGTAGATGTTCTAATTTCTATAAAATATGGATTAGGCACTATATTTTAGTGTTATATATATAACGTGTCCCCTGTGTCCTGTTTCCGAGGTCGTTGTGTCTCGTTTCAAATACTCGTATTTACGTGTCCTCCGTGTCCCGAATCCTCGTGTCATGTGACTTAGGTCATAACTGTTCATCATAACCTTTCACCTCGTGACTCATTATCAATTATATATTTATATTCTATATGGATTCTTTTACATTATCCTTGTGTTGGATATTATCCAGTAAAAAATAATTTTTCATTACCCCTATAACCCTTTTGGGTAAAGTGCGTTACTCTTAAGTTGTGCACAAATATACCTCTTATTTGTAATTGATCAGCATGTGGTTCTTCCTCATTCTTAATAAACTGATTTGTGTAAGGGCACCAATCAAGTGTTGTGCTTTCTGGTGTTTGAGTTTATTTCTCTCTGTAATGCATTTGTTCTTGGACTCACTCTCTCTAGAGTTGTGCTGCTATTGGCTGATTTCTCTTCAAGTGTTGCATTGAGCTAGTGCTGGTTTGTTCTCTTTATTGCAGAATTTGGGTTTGTGTTCGTTTTGTTCATTTCTCTCAATATTCCTTTTGAATATCAACAAACATTACTTTCTGTTACAAACTATGCTGACAGGCTACAGTGGTTAAGTTGTATTCACCATTTCTTTATTTTAGATTTGTTGGTTATCCTTTAGCATGCATCACTTTGGATTTGAGAGAGTGCCTAACTACTGTATGAACTAATTTATATCGATGGTCAAATTAAAATTTGAGATATACTACTATATAACCTAATTTTTATCAAGGGTCGAATTAAAAGCTTCAGATATTGATATGTTGATATGTTGGTTCAGGTATTGCCAATTTTTCCTCGACTTGTTGATCTTCCACTTGACAAGTTCCAAACTGCTCTTGATCGAATACTTCAGGTATGTTTCCTGTGTTTGAAGATTTGAAAGTTGTTTTTTCCGTTGATTATATTGGAGTGCCTTTTCCTTTTATTTTGTTTTTTCATTTTGAAGTGCTTCTTCCTACACGATAATATTTTTACACTAAACGCTCTTGGAAACATGCATTCTAGCTGAAAATTGAAATAAAGCAATAACTGAACCAGATTGTCAAATTGATGTATTGCTTTGGATTGATGTTAGTTTGCAAGCCTCCTGTTTCTAACTTCTTTCTATAGATAATAAATATGAGGCTGTATTTTCTTCAAACTGCTAAGGAGATTGTGAAAGAGTTGAGTGTCTTTATTTTCTGTTCATGTCTTTAGGCAAGGCCGCAAGATATTCTTTTAGTCGGGGGTTGTGGATTGGTTGAAAATGCCAAATCTTTGGACCTGCAATTACTGCACAGCGGCATGGCCTGACTTCAAGTGGCCACAGTTTCCTGATAGAATTTACCTTAAATTTTGATAACCTTCTATTTCAAAATTCAGGCACATGGTGATTTATACGAAATCAACTTTTAGTTTGGATTAAAGTGCATTATATAATAGGTCAGCTAACTAATTGATCCGTAATACATATTCCACTAGGTTTAGAGGGGTTTTCCCAATGAATTCAACTGTGAATAAACAATGGAGGGAACAAATCCTTGTATTGGTTTGAGCTCCATCTCCTTAACATTTAGTGGAATCTAGATCCACAAATCTCTCCAAAAGATAACCATAAAATATTTCTAGATTCATGGTTTTCTCAAGGAAAAACACTAGAATAATACACCATAGGGCTCTCCAAGACAAAAACGACCAACATAGAGCGACAATGGTGAAGGGGCTGCCATGTCTCTTTTTCAAGCAAAACACCTTCCATGAAGCATCTTTGACCAAGCAAGTAAGCACCTCATGCTGCTTGTTCTCTTCTCCTTTGGCATGCTCTTCAAAGATGGCCTCAATACACGTAAAGCTAATCCCTATGTGCAACTTGTTCTCCATCATGTGCATTTCGTAATCACTATATTAACAAATAACCAAAATGATCAAGCAACAAAGGTTGGGCATTTCTCAAAATGTTGGTCAAAATGTGGTGAGGGTTTTAAGATGACAGATTTGTATCCACCATAGCTCCAATGTCACATGGTTCAGGTTCGAGTTCGGGTTCGACAATGATTAGGTTTGGTTTGAGTTCGAATTTTTTGATGAGGTTCGCCATTAGGTTCGTCTATATATATATATATATATATATATAAATGAATTATAGGATAAAATAGTAAGAAATCAACATCAGTAAATATCAAAAATGCTATCACGGACATGGAAACTGCAAGGATAAATTACAAGCTTGAGTTGTAAACTATGTCACATGGTTCGGGTTTGAATTCGAGTTCGGAAACAATTAAGTTCGATTCGAATTCGAATTTTCTGATGAGGTTCGACATTAAGTTAGACTATATATATATGACATAAAATAATAAAAAGTCAAAATCAATTAATAAAACCATATGAGTAGTAGTGAGCACCCACGAGCCACAAATCACGACCACTATTAACTTCACGCTCCGGGCAGCGGGGACAAGCATCATCTAGAAATTGAATTCAAGAAATTGCAGAGAATACAACACGCAGCGACAACACTGAGCACAATAGGGCGAGTACACTTAGACAGAAATTGGCTTGTGAAAATCAATCGACAACCATGGTAAATAAAGCCAAACCAGTGTCCACCGTAGGAAACTAATTGGTGGGAAGCGGAACAAGAGAAAACCATGTGTTGCCCATGGTTTTTGTAATAAACCTTAAAACAATTGACAAAAACTGCCCGAAATCTAATCTCACCCCAAAAAAAGAATTAAAAATAAATAAATTAAAAACTACAAAATTGGGCTTTAGGTTCGTCTTTAGGTTCGCTTTCATTTTCAAATTCGTTGAGGTTCGAATTTGAGGTTCGACTATCAGGTTTGAATTCGTTGAGGTTCAAATTTCAGGTTCAACTATGAGGTTTGCCGAACTTGAATGAATTTGATTTTTTTTTTTTGGGTTCGCCGAATTGCGAACATCAAGGTTCAAATTCGGCGAACCCTGTGACATAGGTTGTAACATAAAGTTATGAGTTGTGACATCAATTTATGAGTTTTGATCTATGGACTTGGGTCAATCGCTATGAGGTTCGCCAAACTTCAAACCTCAAAGGTTAAATTTTGACGAGCCTTGTGAGATAGCATAGCCCCCAGCAAGATTTGGTGAAATTTCTATTATGACCCCAATTTTAAAATCTTGCAGCAATGGTCAAGTAGTTGTTATGACAACTCCTTAGAGGGTGACCTCAACATGTGTGCCGATAAGATGTGGGGAATTCCTTAAATCATGCCAACCAATCCCATATGAAGTGGATCTACATAGGTAGAACTGTAAAGCAGGCAATGATTGTAGTCTATACCATAGCATACGATAATATGCTTACAATCCTTCAATATGAACAAGGGTGTTTACCTCATGAACATCAAACCATGCTAGAGCTTATTCAATCACCCCAAGAATAATGTCAAATCAAGTGATAGCAGGGGGAGAATGCTAGAGTGCTCTAGAACATCATGAAGCTATTCAAATGACAATGTGAAAACGATGTTGGCTTAGGCCAAAAATGCTAGGGTGTTCCATCAAGTGAGTCATACGTCAACTTGTATCATTAACCATCCAATGATCACAGGGGCTTCACAACTAAGTCGGCTGGTATGAAAGGTAAACAATCATCATGAAGGCAACCCAAGCATCAACATCATCATGCCATCTATGATTACTTCATCAATAATCTCATCAAATGCAATCACGATCCCTGGGCCATCTAAAGGTCAGCCTGTAAACCTCCCTTTGTGATGGAAATGACAGTAGTAGTGAAAACATTCACAAGTGTAGGTCTCATATAACATGAGAGGTAACAAGCCGGAGAGCCAAAATTCTCCAAATGCAGCCTGCTTGGGTGGGGTCTTCTACTGGACTACTTCTCATGCCATATGATGGGTAACAGGGCCCACCAATCATGCATTTATTTTTTGGCTGGTGATGCCCACCAGCCTGGGAGGATACGTTGTCATTCCCCTACCAGATATTTGAGATGTGCACCCACACATGGGGATACCTACCCCGACAATTACTCATACATACATCAGAAATGACATGTGACAAATTCTGTAAAAGTATAAGACTCAAGTCTTCAATACATAAATGTGTTAAATGAACTACTTCGATATTATGTGTTAAATTATGTTATAAATTATAATCTTATCTTCAAGTCGGTGTAGCAATAAACATACCACAATAGTGAATCTTTTAGGTTTGATAAGAAAACAAACAAACTGTTTTAGGTTTGATGAGAAAACAATAAAGTTACTCCTGTAAATGGAGAATTGTTGTCCTAAATTTAGGAGACATTTATGATTTCACGAATGTCCTCTCATCCCCATGATGCAGGAAAGGTTGAGGACATGCACCTCACTGTTTCTGATGCTTCCCTGTGGAATTATATTTCTTGCTGAGTGTTTGGCTGTGTGAACTCACCTTAACTATGTTAGGTATAATACCCAATCCAGTAATGTGTCCTTGCTTATGGGAATGCATTTTTTTTGTGCAGGGATCAGTTCACACAGGTCCTGCTTTGACACCTGCTGAAGTTTTGGTTGCAATCCATGCAATTGACCCTGAAAAAGATGGAATACCTTTGAAGAAGGCATGCAAATTTTATTTTTTGTATTTCAATATCTTCTATAATTTGCTTATTATCCTGCAATTGTTTTGTTTGATGTATCATTGAAATTAAGATTAGTGTAATGGGTTTGTTTTCAGGTAACAGATGCTTGTTCTGCATGTTTTGAGCAGCGTACTGTGTTTACCCAGCAAGTTTTGGCAAAAGTGTTGAATCAACTGGTATATATTTTAGTAATTGATTACAGCTTGATGTACATTTATTCATTCTTTTTGTTTATGTTGCTAATGTTGGCGTCCAAACTCAAAGATTATTAGGGAAGAAAATTCATTTGAAAATGGTATGTTCTAACCTGTGGCTCTGAAAGTCTAATATCTGCTGTTTGAGCAGGTCGAGCAGACTCCCCTGCCTCTGCTGTTCATGCGCACTGTTATTCAAGCAATTGGAGCTTTTCCTACTCTGGTAACATTCATATCTAGAAATTGTCTTTAATACATTTGTCAGTTCATGGAGTATTAATAACAAGGAAAATATTCTAGAACATAATATGTGGTTTTCTCATGCAAAAGAGACGAATAAATATGAACAGAGTACTTTAGAGTGTGTTCCTCTTAAGAACTTGCTGAATAAGAACTTTCATTGATTTCTCTGAATGTTTACTGACAAAATATGGCTGTAAATTGATGGCTGGCCCCTTGGGTAACTGCATTTATGATGACTAATGACCTAAGGTTGAACACATTCAAGAAGCAATGCTACGTTATGACTGACATAAGTTGTTATTGCATATGACATTATGTTACATTGCATTATGATATTATGTTACGTAGCATTATTCTATTAGGTTGTATAAGGATTTGCTTGGAATGACCTGGAATTTGAAAAAAATGTTGGTTGGGCATTTGCATGTGTTTTCAATTTAGCACCTTCTTTTTGGGAGGGTTTCCTCCATACTCATCACAAATTCCTTTCCTCTGAAATTTTGTAAACATCCCGCTTTCCCATACCCTGCCCTGCCAGCGGCCTTTTAAGAAGCTGTGCTATATATTAATCTCTGGAACAAGTATGCCATGGAAGGAAGTTCGAAAGAGTGATTATAATGAGACTTCAACATTAATTTATTTTAAAATTCTGTTTGATTAAGCATACAAGGAATATATGCTTGGAATGACCTGGAATCCGAAAAAATATGTTGGTTGGGCATTTCCATGTGTTTTGAATTTAGTACCTTCTGCTTGGGAGGGTTTTCTCCATACTCATCACAAATTCCTTTCCTTTGAAATTTGGTAAATACAAGAACGCATTCTTTTCCAGAGCTATTGGATAAACATCCTGCTTTCCCATACCCTTCTAAGAAGCTGTGCTATATATAAATCTTTGGAACAAGTATTTCCATGGAAGGAAGTGCGAAAGAGTGATTATAATGAGATTTCAACATTAATTTATTAAAAAATTCTTTGTTTGATTAAGCATACAAGGAATATATGTTGACTGACAAAAGATGCTATTACATATAACATTATGTTACATTACATTATATTAATCTTAAAATAACGTAAGCTTGGAATGATTTGGAATCCAAGAAAAGCCCGGATTGGGCATTTCCATGTGTTTAGAATATTGTACCAACCAACTGCTTGGCAGGGTTTCTTCTATATTTATCATGATTTTCTTTCCTCTGAATATCTGTAGATATACAAAGCGTTCTATTTTCCAGAGTGAGTGGAGAAACACTCCTCATCTCCTTCCCCCATCTCCACTTAAGGAATTGTTCTAAAAACGATCTCTGGAATTCGTGTTCCGAATATAATGAGATTTGAATATTAATTCATTAGAAAATTCTTTGTTTGATTAAGAATACAAGGATTATATGTTGATGCCAGATTAAACTCTCATGTGGGCCAACCATTGTTTCTCTTTGCTGGAGTTTGCAGGTAGACTTTGTAATGGAGATACTGTCCCGTTTAGTGATAAAGCAGGTGAACTTCTCCAGCATTGAGTTCTTTCTACACATTTCGCGTTTATTTCCTACACATTTCACGTTTATTTCATTCACATTCTATTATTATTATATTTGCAGTTTAGATCTTTTTATATCAGTTTCTCTTGTTACCATTTTATTAAAACATGCTAGAATCATGTTTCTTTTACTGCAGCTTCAATTAGCAAATAACAAAATTGCATATAGGCTTTTTGAAAAGTTGGATTCTTGTTTGCACTGTGTTGTTTGTGCTTCAGCATTTTATCTTGTATCTATTAGGAAATTTAAATGCGTTTCTCAAATTTTCCAATAAAATGGACGAGATGATGACATTGTCTTGGACATCTTTTTACTTGGTACAGATCTGGAAATTGCCCAAGTTATGGGTGGGGTTCTTAAAATGTGCATACCAGACAAAGCCACATTCATACCGTGTGCTATTACAGGTTTATTTTTTCTGGAGTCCCGTTCCTTGTTTATCCACTCGTTGAATTTTCTCATACCTAATATATTAGCTACTTTCTCTGTGCCATAATTGTAGCTACCCGCACCACAGCTTGAAAATGCACTGAACAAGCACCCTACACTCAGGGTACCGCTCGCTTCTTATGCTAGCCAACCCATCATACGTTCAGCTCTTCCAAGGTATTACTCTTAACTTCTAAGCTTCTTTTTCATTTTTTTGATAACGTGGAAATTCCTTTTCCATACTTATTCTCAATATTACCCTGTAAAATCTTTTGCCAGGGCAACTCTACTAGTTTTGGGGCTTGCTCAGGACAGCCAGCCAGTGAACTCGATCTCCTCAACCCCGCAATCTATGAATGCAGGCCTCTCTGGGCAATCAACGACATAGATATATGCTTTGGAAGTCTGCATCTATTAACTGAAATTCTCTTGCCAGCTCTTCAATGATCATTAAGCATTATGATGAAAGTTTCGGAAGCATTTAATGTGATAATATTAATCCATTAATGGATTACTGCTGCATGCTCTGGATGGGGGATGAGCTGTTATTCTGATAATTCCACCAAGAACATGTGGATCTCTTCGATTGTATAGATTTTAATTTGCAGATTTGCAGAGATAAAATACTCCAATGAAACCCCACCTTTCAAATGACATATCAAGCATTGACCTCTTGTTGAAGAGCCCCACTGTATGCTTGTCGGGGAAGGATTTTTGGGGAACGTTTTGGAAGCACGTGGATTGTTGAATGGAGGCGGGGCTGGGTTATGTCATGGGAGATCGTCAGCAATGTCCAGCCTGTTTTTATCCTCAAAGAATTCTAGCCGTGATATTTCACCATCATGGGAGGAAAACGCTTATTATTGTCGGATGCTTGTTAGGGAGATTGTACAGCTTGCAGGGTTTAAACCAGGTTCTGCTTCTTGTTCATTTATTGAGCAAATACGCAGATATATGTACAATATCAGTTATGTCACATTGAAGATAAGATTGGTTTATTTTCATTTCCACTGGTTTTAATTCAATTGTTTTATATTAAATTATTGTATGTACAAAAATACCCAGGTCTTGGGGTGCTTCCACGGCTTTTTAATAATCCCACCAACATAGGAAGTTCATTTGACGATCAGATAATGTCACTGAATTTGTCAATGTATTTCTAATTTACACAAAACTGTCCATAATCTTCTTGTTACGGTGGAATGGCTGGTTCATGAGAAAATATAAACAAGACAATTTCAGGCACCATAAGGTGCAACTGAATGAAATTCTTAATTCTCAGTACCTTTTCAAAACTCCATCTATAATATAATATAATATATTTTTCCTTTCTTACACTACGACGAATTTTGCACAGGGCGGCTCTTATTTGACTTACAATCCCCATGAGTAACAGATTCAGGTACTTCGGCTGAGCAACACCGTAGATTTTGAGATGGATAAAATTTCGGATGCAATATCAAGTATGCCTTGTGCTACAGCGGTTGAGTTACTGTTCTCGTGGTGATGGTAATGGTGCAACGGTAAAACATGTTGAGGATGGGGATGTCACGCGCTGACATGTAGCAGAAAGTATCTTCTTGTTTTAATGATAATTCGTCCTTACATATCCATTAACGACAACAAATTTCAGCGGGTAAAGATTTTTGGAGACCGACCCTGGTGAGAGTGGCTGTCCATAGACTTTATGAGTTTTTTCTTGTTTTAATGATAATTCGTCCTTACATATCCATTAACGACAACAAATTTTAGCGGGTGAGAGGTTTCTGGGGACAACAAATTTCAGCGGGTGAGATTTTTGGGGACTGACTCTCGTGAGAGATGGGTATTTCAGAAGCTTTAGAAGTGACATTGGAGTCAAGCAAGGTTTCCCTCTATCCTGTACTCTTTTTGGTTTATATATTGATAAGCTAGAAGAGTGCTAAAACTGCCAGGTGGAGATGGTGTTTGGTTGAGGGAGTTTGTGATAAAGCTTCTTTTATATGCTGGGGATGTCACGCGCTGACATGTAGCAGAAAGTATCTTCTTGTTTTAATGATAATTCGTCCTTACATATCCATTAACAACAACAAATTTCAGCGGGTAAAGATTTTTGGGGACAGAACCTGGTGAGAGTCACTGTCCATAGACTTTATGAGTTTTTTCTTGTTTTAATGATAATTCGTCCTTACATATCCATTAACGACAACAAATTTTAGCAGGTGAGAGGTTTTTGGGGACAACAAATTTCAGTGGGTGAGAGGTTTTTGGGGACAACAAATTTCAGTGGGTGAGATTTTTGGGGACCGACCCTCATGAAAGCCGCTGTCCATAGACTTTATGAAGAGGTGAAAGTCAAAATTAGAACCTCAATGGGTATTTAAGAAAGCTTTAGAAGTGATATTGGAGTCAAGCAAGGTTTCTCTCTATCTCGTACTCTTTTTGGTTTATATATTGATAAACTGGAAGAGTGCTAACACTGCCAGGTGGAGATGGTGTTTGGTTGAGGGAGTTTGTGATAAAGTTTCTTTTATACGCTGATGATCTTGTATTGATTTCTAAATTGGCCCATGGATTGCAGATGCACCTATATGCCCTTGAGCATTTTTGTAGGCAGTGGAGAAAATAATGATTTTCTCCAATAAAAAGAAGCAGAGCCAACGTACCTTCTTCTTTGAAGGCAACATTCTTGAAGAAGTAAACGAGTACAAGTACCTCAAGATTGATTTCAACAACAAACTTAATTGCGGGGACTACAGAAAGAAGAGAATTTTAGGAGGGTGGAAAGCATTATATGCTCTTCAAAACAAATGTAGAGGCAAAGTTATGGGATTGGAAAATGATTAAAGTGTTTTTTGGACTCTTAGTTTTTCCAATGATGCTATATGGGTGTGAATTGTGGGATAACAGCACCCCCATCTCAAAATGGAAACAAATTGAGAAAATCCAAAAACGCTTCATCATGAGCAAGTTCAAGATAAAAAGTTCGGTACCTTATGAGATAATGTTGAGTGAAACAGGAGCAATTCCCATCAAAGCAATTGCTATTTGCTATGGTGCGGCTCATAAGATATCTAAAAAGAATTGAAAAAATGAGAGTAAATAGATGACCTAATGTTATCTTCAATGAAGGCAAGAGTGAAGGAAAGAAAACATGGATGAGACAATACTACACATGGATGCAAAAATGGAATATCTACCTCGATCTTCGTCTCACAGATAGCAAGGAGCTAAAAGATTTTGTTACGGAGAAATTTCGTAAATGGTTATGGGGAAAATAGTTGCGTAGAAAGTACTATATTGAGGAATTCAACCCCATGTGTGATTTACAACAAAAAGAGTTCATTGGAGCTAGCATTCTGTGGAGGACAAAGGTTCTTATTGCTCAGTTAAGAACCAACTCGCATAAATTTTGGCATGAAACAGGGCAGTGGAAAATGCCTAAAGTAGCTTGAGAAGAACGAGTGTGTACATTTTGCACATCTAGGGCAGTGGAATCGGAAAAATGGAATGTGATGCGTTCAAAGATATCAGAGAAAGTTGTGGGAATATGTTAGCATCGGTTTTTGGCATTGTCTTTTCAACTTGGGGATTGTTGGAAGGTTGAACCAGCACATCATCAATTTGAATAAGAAAAAGATTGAATTATAAAAGGCGAAAAATAAGGAACTAGACTATTTTTATTTTTGTAAACGTTAAAATATCATATCATTTCATTAACTATGGCTCTATTACTAGCTTGTTACGTTTCGATAACATTTTGCGTGTAGTCTACAAAATAATGCAGAGAACCACACAAAAATAAATATATATTTGAATAAATAATGAAATGGGATGATAATCAACGAGTGCATGGGTGACTATAAATACATTTTCAAAAATTGACTTATATATTAAAGTTGAACATTGAACAATGTAATATTTATTTGGATATATGATATTATTTTCAAATATACTCAGCTATATTGATTGTTGATTTGAAGTTTCATATTTTTAAATTGACTTATATATTAAAGTTGAACATTGAACAATGTAATATTTATTTGGATATATGATATTATTTTCAAATATACTCAGCCATATTGATTGTTGATTTGAAGTTTCATATTTTTAATGGGGAAGTTTACTAGTCTAATTTTATGGTAGTGTCCATGAAGATTATATATATATATATATAATTTTTTTTTGATTATATATAAAAAGTGATTTTAATGTTTTAAATTATGAGAAAAAATATAGTAATCTGGAAATGTTTTTTTATTTTTATTTTATTATCATAGAAATCAATTATTAAAAAGTTTTTATTAATCTTTTTATTCTTAAGATTTAATGGACCATATTAATTTCTTTTTATCATAGAAATCAATTATTAAAGAGTTTCTATTAATTTCTTTATTTCTTAAGATTTGATAGACCATATTAATTTTTGTGGACATTAACCACTACCACTATATATATAAAAAGTTACTGAAAATATTTTTTTTTCTCCACTGGAAAAATCGTAATCTTTCATTGTGATTGAAAAATTACATATTGTAGATGCCTTTTGGCATATGCTGTGAACAGATTTCAGAAATGGTGCTAAAAAAAGATGCAAAAAGATCATCACCACGCAGGGTGTACGGATTTCAAGAAATAAACATGTAAAGCAAAAATGTTAATGAACAGATGGGGAAAAGTCAGAGTTTTCGCCCCTTTTTCTTCTCAACTTTTCTCCAACCCCCCTGTGACTCTGTTGGAGTTATAAGTGCTAGTGCTATTTCAGCCACAGGTTGTGGATTGTCTTTATCAGTGTCTGATGTGTCTGATATGTGTTGACGTTTATTTCTGCCCATATCCATAGTATATGATAAACTTGTCAGCATTGTGTCTATATGTACCTGTGGATTTGTGTCTTCTACTGCTGGTTCGTTGTTCATCTGATTGGTCTCGTTGGTGTTAGCAAAATCCATCTCTTCTTCCTCCTCGTCATCTGAGGGAGGTGGAGGGAATTGCCACCCCTTTGCTTGTTTTTCTACTTTCTTCTTTCTGCGATTGTCTTTTTTGACTGTTGGACACGAGCTTTGAAGGTGTCCTGTTTGTCGGCATATTCGACATTTGAAAGCAGTGTTTCAATAATCTATAACTTGTGTCCAACTCCTCTGTTTATGCTTTAGCTGAATCTGCTATGGCAGGCCTTTGCTAAGGTCTACTTCCACACATATTCGTGCAAAAGTGTAAATTCTTTCCTCTACTCGCTGGGTGTCCATTTTGATATAGCACCCAATAGTATTTCCAATTCCAGCGAGTACTTGATGATTTCAGAAATGTATAGGGAGATTGTGAAGCCGCACCCACACTGGCATCTTGGAGACGACCATTGTGTTTGCATCAAAATCTGGGAACCATGGTGTGATGAAAGTCCTGTGGATCCCTAGAACTAAGGACCTTCCTGTATTACTATGTCTCTGTCTATTGCTGATAGAAAATTCACTATGAAAAAACCTTTAGAACAGAGATGTATTTCGTACTGCAAATATATTGTTATATCTTTATTTATTTTTAATTTTTTCTTTATAGTATATTTTTATTATTATTTTTTTTTTCATATTCAACTTCTATTATGTATTATTATTATTATATTATTTATTACTTAAAAAATAATAATATTATTGTTTTTATTAAAATAAATGATAATAATATAAAATTAGTATAATTTTTATATCACAAATTTATTATTAATATTTTATTTTAAATTACATTCAAGTTATTTAATTTTGTTGTTGCGGTTAATTATGATAAATAATAACAGTATTTTGTAAAAGGTTATATATATATATAAATTTAAAATAAATAATAATAAATATTTTATATAATAAATTTATTTATTTTGATAATAATTTGAATTTAATTTACTTATTTATCCATCCACTCACTTTGGCTAGTAGGATAGATTTTTGGTTACTTAAAATCACTAATAATATCTATTATTAATGTTATTAACTCATTAATAAAATGGATTTTTTATTTGAGATATTATTAACTTATTAATAAAATGGATTTTTTATTTGAGATATTTGTTCAAAATTTTATGTAATAATATGTTTAAAGTCTATATCAATTTTTGAAGATTTTTTGGCAAAAATCACATAGAGAAATTTTTGTCGATGCGTTTCGAACTCACTAGTGTGGTTCATCGTTAGGACAAGTTGAATGAGCAGATCTTGCTTAGCACCTTAAATATATAGCGCAGAATATCCAACAACCCAATTTTTTAGATAAGGTAACGGCTAGAAAAATAACGACTACATTTGACCGTATAACGGCTAGTTTGACAAAGATAAGGGTATAAATTATATTAAAATATAAGTGGACCATGTTAAATAGAATAAGTAAATTAATATATTATAAGCAATGAATCATAAAATAAACTAATTACAAATATATTTATAAATATATATTCAAATAAATTAAATTTTATATATAACGTCAAAGAGTTTTTTCAAGATAAAAATTCAAGTGTTAGAAAAATATTATAATATTAAAAATTCATTCATGGTCTATTTAAGGGTAAAAAATAGCATATTAGTTTTAAATTAATTATAAAAAAAATTAAGTTTAAATTAATAGAAAAAAATAAAAATAAAAAATAAAAAATAATAAAATAATAATAATAATAATAATAAAAAAAAAAAAAAAAAAAATAAAATAACTAAAAATAAATAAATAAATATATAAAATAAAATAAAATAAAATTAAAATTAAAAAAAAATAAAAAATAAAAATAAAAATAAAAATAAATAAAAATAAATAAATAAATAAAAATATTAAAAATTAATTAATAGTTTAAATTATTAATTATAAAATAGATTAATTTTTTATATATATATATATATATATATATATATTTTTTTTTGTAAATTTCTATAATTACTAAAAAATTATTTTTGTAAATTAATTATAAAATAAATTAAGATTAAACCCCGATCGGGGTGGAGAGAGGTGACCTGCACAAGGTTATGATGGGGGGCAATACATGGCAGCATACGGCCCACCTCAGGGTAATCATTCTAAGGACTGTAGCAACGGTATGCAGAGGAGATCGAAAACCAAGACAAAGAACCAGAAGAATTATGGAAGTGACAGGGGAGAAGAACGACGACGATCAGTTGGTGAAGCAAAGGGAAGTGGCGACATATCTATAAGAACAAGAGAAGGCAGCGAGATTGACAAAACGAAGACAGGAAAGGTGGCGCAAAGTGGAGCAGTTTGGCAGAGAGACATTGGTTATAGTATCAGAAGAAGGCTAGAAGGTATGGCGGAGGAAGGTAGGAATGAAAGGCTATACAGGGAGGGAGAGGTGAGGAACATACGGAGGGAGCAGGAGCGAACAGAGGTAGAAGAAGGAAATTGCAGGGAAGGGGAAATGGAGACCGGGAAGGAAGAATGCATGGCGAAGGTGACTTTCGAGCTGGGGTAGAGTAGCAGGGGGAGCAATAGGGGCAGACCGTCCAGAAGAGGTAAGGGAAGAAGGCGAAGGGGGTCGAGGGAGAACGAGGCAAGCGGAACATTACGAAACTGAGACTCCGGTTTCTAACCAGCAGAAAAGAGGACGCAGGTCCACTGAGCAGATTGCTCAGGAAGCAGAGAGAGCTTATAGTAAAGGAACCAACGAGGAGATTAGAAAGATCATCGATGCTTTGGAAGAGAAAGTTCTGGAGGAGGCTTCTGATCCAGAAATGGAGGAATGTAGCATCCTCCTTCCGGACCTTGGGAATACAAGAGGGCGCCTTTCACTGTATAAACAAGCATTGCACATGTACTGGGTGGTGAAACACCTGCTAGCTAAAGCTATGGAGCAGGTTGCTGAGGAGATGACGGAGATCGCTCAAGGTCTACCGTATATGAAAAGAGAGATGAACAATCTGCAGTTCATGATCCAGAAACAAGACAACGGAATGGAGGAAATCCACGGCATGTTGAAGAAGATAACCACCGCGCAACACGGGGAGGAAGTCAAGCAAGAATTCATGGTAGATTAATTGTTCTGCTCTTTTCTCTTTTGAATTCTCTTCAAGGCATAAGAGAACCATCTTTTGTAAGCAAGCCTTTTGATCTGTTATAGCTGTGAGGTATATAGATATAGTAAGTAGATAGAGTGTTGCCATGGTTTTTAAACATAGTGATGCACCAGCTAAGTTGACATGTTGATAAACTCAGACTCTTGGTGACCAATAGACCCGGTTTCCCTCCGGGGCGGGTTGAGGTCACCAACGATTGTATATTTTGTGGTTGTATATAATAGAAAAGAACACACCGTAGCCTACAAAAAAAAAAAATTAAGATTAAATTAATAGTCGAAGAGCTTTCACATAAATAAATATTTAGAAAAAATAAAAAATAAAAATAAATAAATAAAATTACCATATTAAAGAATAATAAATCTAAAATTGAAGGGAGGGGAAGAAAGAAAACGACTAGGAGGAGAGGGCTGGGATCCAGCAACTACTTATCTTCCATCCATCCTCTCTATTGAGATTGTTCGACCTTTTTTCAATCTCCAAGGCTTCCCTAAATTTCCGGTGATGGAACTGTGACACTCTAGCAATCACACTAGCTTCCTCGATGCAGACATGATGATTGGTTTTCTCTACATGTTCTGTTAAAACGGAAGACTTAGTTCTCATATGCTTGAGGTCAGCTGCGTGCTCACTAATCCTTTGATTAATGGAGCGACCAGTCTCACTAATATAGGGGGTCCCACATGAACAAGGAATAATATAAACCCCTTTCATGTCCTTGGGGTCAATAGGATCCTTCACAGATCTGAGGGACTTACGAATGGTGTTAAGAGGTCTAAAAGTTGCGGGGACATTATACTTTTTAAGTATCCTCGCAATCTTATCCGTGGTCCCTTGAACAAACGGAAGATGGACACCAGGAATCCGTTCTTTAGGCCCTCTTCTGGTTAACGAATTCTTAGCTGCTTTGAGGAAAGCCTTATGTCCCAAGTGTCTGCTATAACCGTTCTCAACAAAGACATTAAGGAGATGGGATTTCTCCTCCTCGAAGCTCTTTTCATCAGAGATCCTTAAGGCACGAGTTGCAAGGGTGTTGAGAACCCCCAACTTATTATTATTATTATTTATTTATTTATTTATTTTTTCTATTAATTTAAACTTAATTTATTTTATAATTAATTTAAAACTAATATGCTATTTTTTACCCTTACATAGACCATGAATGAATTTTTAATATTATAATATTTTTCTAACACTTGAATTTTTATCTTGAAAAAACTCTTTGACATTATATATAAAATTTAATTTATTTGAATATATAGTTATAAATATATGTTCCTTCATCTTATATTAATTAAATATAATTAACTATTACTCTATTATCTAACAATTTTAAATTAATTTATTTTATACTTATTCTATTAATCTCAATTAATATATATTTATAAATATATTTACAATTAATTTATTTTATGATTTACTGATTATAATATATTAATTTACTTATTCTATTTAACATGGTCCACTTACATTTTAATATAATTTATACCCCTTATCTTTGTCAAACTAGCTGTTATCCGGTCAAATGTAGCTGTTATCTTTTTACCGGTTACCTTATCTAGAAAATTGGGTTGTTGGATATTATGCCCTATATATTTAAGGTGCTAAGCAAGATCTGCTCATTCAACTTGCCCTGACGATGAACCACATTGGTGGGTTCGAAACGCGTCGACAAAAATTTCTCTATGTGATTTTCGCCGAAGAATCTTCAAAAAATGTTTAAAGTCTAGCAAATCCCACAAATTTTATATCAATAATATTTAACAAATCTATATGAAAGAGATTATTTATCCATTATTGTAATAACCTTCTATTTAACCAATTAACATAACCCAAAAAAACTTCATATGAGGATTAACATGTTTAAATAATTGATTAATATGTCATTGATATACTTTAATTTTGTTTAAAAAGTTAATTATAAAAATAAAATGAACAAAATATATAAATTTGGTAATATAATTAGTTGGCCTCACTTCTAAGGTAGTTGTTCCTTTCCCTCTAGAGAGGTAGGTAGGTAGGGAGGCAGATAGCCTGACGGTTTTAAAGCCAGGTTGTGGTATGTATAACTAACCACAACCTACAACACATTCATTTAGGGAGAGGTTGTTTCCCTCTCACAAAGATCTTGATAGCGGGGCAAGGTGGTTAGACAGGCCAAAATATTTTTAGCCCTGTTGTTATAGCAAAATTTATTCGGGAGAAGGAATTTGAATAACTTGGCTTTTCCAGAGGCGATAGAATGCACTATAAGGGTAATTTATACGGTTTGAAACATTAACTTAGGCTCTTTTGCTTAACCTTCCTCTCTTGGTGGTCGAACGAGTACCTTCCTACATTCGAGGTGAGCATTCATGAGTGGTACGAGATAAGGCATAAGGTTTGGAAACTATAAAAAATATATAATTTTTTTTTTGTTAGGTTGAGTCCTAACATCGCTGACATCCCTAACACATGGCTTGAGTAAGCGTGACCTAGGGGCATCTAAGTCATCAAAATCACCTAAGGATCACACCTAGTATGGGCCACACCAATGCTTAGCATGGTTAGATTTTTGCCCACGGAGTTTCGAAACAATGAACTTTTCACCATGACGTGTTTTAATAAAGCACCATGTCACAGTCTATTCTATGTATCGTGGGCAATGAAGAAAATAATTATATAAATATAATGCATAAATTTATAAATGTAAAATATATTTACACCAATCTTTTATATTCAATATTATAATGCATCAATTTTTTAAGATTAAAATTATTTATATGTAGCCTACAGGGTGTAGAATAGATGGTCATGGCGTGTACTATTAAATCACTCCGTAATGTGAAGGTCACCGATTAAAAACTCCATGGGAAAAAAATCCAATGATGCTAAGAATTGGTGTGACCCAGGTTAGGTGCGATCCCTCAATGATTTTGACGATTTAGATGCCCCTAGGTCGTGGTTTCTCAAGCCATAGGTCAAGCCTGATGTAATCTCTGTGATAAACAATTTTTATTTATTTATATGTATTTATATATATTTAATTTAATCATTTTAATTATTTATAAAAATATGTTAATTTCATCCTTATATTTAATTATAATAATAATTATATAGAAAGAGTATCATTTTAATTTACAATAAATATATATAAGGATGGTTTATTTTTTCAAAATGAAATTGTGTGGAGATCATATTAAAAGTTATTTTGTGCACAATATTTAGTTTAGTAGACATTGAATGTAGTATACACGATTAAAAATGTTTCCTTAAAATATCAAATATATCTTTTATTATATCAAGTATATAAAAAATTGCAGAGGCTTCCTCTAGCGGAGAATGAAGCTTGCTTGCAATGAAACTGAACGATCTGACTTTCTCTTACACGAATTTGTACATGAACCTTCATGTAGATTCAATACACAAACACTTTTCACACGAATCCTTGCCTCTACGAGCTCTAATGGCACCAGAATCCTAATTGAACCTCCAATGGACTTCAGAGAAAAAATTCATTCAAACAAGATGCGGAAAATATCACGGATTGGATAACGCAAAAGTCAACAAACACTTTCTTCTTTTATTTATATCAACCACTGGTTACATAATAGATCTTGATCGACTATGGATCGACTCAACCCTATGAAAGTCTGGCCACTTTAGGTTCACACTAGACTCTTATGTTTTGACTCACATGCATCTCAGACTCTTGACTCTTAAGACTCACTGATTGACTAAATAGTTCTCCGTGATGCATGCATATCGCTTTTAAAGGCGCAGTTGCAGAGCAAGGATAACTCTCGATTGGCCCTCAAACTCCAAATGCCTTCAATGGATTTCTTCCTTATTTATAGAACAGAGAGGAGACATAAACGACTCTTCATACTCCAACAATCCACTAAAGAGATTTCCCATAGTTCTTCTGAGATGTGGGTCAAATCCCACTAAAAGTTGGAGAAGTGCTCAGAGTCTTAAAAATTCGTCTAACAAATCTTGAACAACGGGGGGGAGTTTTAGGTAATTTATGGTAAATATGATAATTCAAATCTTACATAGTGGAGATATTATTAGAATCACATGGTACTGGTCAACCTCATTGTCAGGTGACTGGACATTACACATTACAAAGTGGATAATTTTATCGTGAAAGCCCACGAGAAACGCAAAAGAATTATTTCATAATGGCAAATCTTATGGAACATCAACATGGTATCTTGAAAAGTATTAATCTGGGATCCCAAGCATGTTTGTACTAGGGAATCGTTGTCTAGCATAGGCCTCTCCAGTTTCCCAAGCCTTTGTATAGATCCGACGAATGATTATTGGTTTACATAATACAATTTGATGTTTGATCTTTGTTATGATCAACCATTGATGATGACGAGCCACATAGTTTTTCAAAATTTGAATATCAGAAAAATTATTTAAGTCAACTACAACCTTGCATGGTTGGTGAAAGAAAACCATGCATTCATCACAATGTATTCCATAATATGACTGAAAATAGAGGGGGTCCATTGTTGTTTTGTTAATGCCAAACCATCCCCACCACTCCTTTAGCCAATTAGGTTGGTGCAAGCACTAAGTTAGGAAGGCAAATCCAAATTTCATAAGTGTGTAGTATTCATGTCTTGGCTTGTTTTTGCAGAGAAAATTCCACCATAATTTTTTATAACCAGAGAAATGATACACTGAGTCTGGAAATTATTTATGGATTATTTTGTGGCCATAGACTATGAAGAAGAAAACTTGGATCTCGTGTCTTGCTTATGAAAAAATATTTATGGTGTCTTCCTAATCTATTTTGTTCTTTAATCCAAATGAGCTCAAGATATTTGAAATGGTTCCTGAGTGCATCTTCTGCAAGGTTAGCCTGATGTTTAGAATAGGTATAGACCATGTATGGTATCCATATGCTAGATTTAGGTTATATTTTTCTCTTAGGTACTAGATGTTGCAGATCTTTATGGGGCTATAGATTTGCGTTTAGAATTTGGGTATTCCTCAGTTGCCAAGTAGGTTTCCAGGTACTACAGTAGTCATTCCAACTGGTAGAATCAGGGATATTCTTGAAAGTCTTCATATTTCTTTCGTTATTCCATTATGCCACTATCGCCATCAAGTGTGTTGGCTCTTGGAGATTTTCTCTGCTGAAGAAATCTTGAATGTTATTATGACTCCCCTTGATATGTTTAATATCAAAATTAAAATTAGAAACAAATCCTTCAATCTAGCAAAATTTTGATTCTCTTGGTTTTTTGATGTCTTTTGACAAAACTTTCTTCATTGCTAACACATCTGTTCTAATAAGGAACCTCTTATTTATCAAGTGCACTTCAAATTTATCAATACAATTCCAAGCTCCTTTAACTTCTTTCTCTATAGTAGAATATTTTTATTTAGTGGAGTTCCAAGTCCTAGAAGAACACTGGATAATGATCACCCCATCCCATCCAAGATTATAGGCATCAGTTTCCACTATCTTGGGTAGATTGTCATCAAAGACATACATGATAGGGAGCACCCGAACTTCTGCTTTGATCTTGCGAATGGCTTGTGTGTGTGCTTTTGTCCACAGACTAAGATTTTTCTGTAACCTTTGATTCAAATTTTTTCTTGTTTTGAGCACAATTTTGATATAAATTACATACATAGTTTAATCATCCTAGGAATATTTGTAGTTGAGTGTTGTCCTGAATTTTATTTGGAAATTTAACATAAATGTTACAACATGCTGTTGTAAAGAGATTTGTCCATTCTCTATGACATGCCCAAGAAATCTTATCTTGGTTTGAAATATCTCCATTTTCTTTTTGCTTAGCACTAAGCCATTAAATTTAACTATCTTTTTGAACTTATATACATGTTTAAAATGCTCATCTAATGATTTTGAAAAAATCAAGACATCATCTATGTACACAATCAACCAATCAAAATAAGGTCTGAACACCTGGTCCATTATCTTTTGGAATTTGGATGCTGCATTTTTTAATCCAAAAGGCATGACATTCCACTCGTAATGTCCTGAAGAGATGTTGAAAGTTGTTTTGAATCTGTCTGCTTCTTTTATGGAAACCTTCCAAAATCCTGTTTTCATATCAAAATTGGAAAATATTTTTGCTCCTGCAATCCTTGATATGAGATTCCCCTTATGTGGGATAAGATATGTGTCATCTTCTAAAACATTGTTGAGCGGGCGATAATTTATAACTAATCTTGGAATTCCTCTGATTTTTTCTAAGTGCTTATTAACATAATCCCATAACAATTCCATGGACTATCTGATTCTCTGATGATTTTCCTTTCCAATAGGTTCTGAATCTCTTTATGGTAGAGTTTCATGTATTTTTCATTCATAGGTATGGCACAGATATTACAGGGTCTTCCTGTATAATATGGCTTATAGGGCAATTCTATGAAATATTGTTTTCAGTGCTAGAAAGCATTAGGTTCTTCTGCACAACATTTTTATTCTAATTGGTGCCTTAATTCGTGGATTTTATTTCTTACTTCAGGGTATTTCAACCTTTCTTCAATAAAAATTATTATGAAAATATGAATGAACTCTTACAAGTTTCATGGTGAAACAATTTGTTTGGACAATTTTGAAGATATCATGGGATGGAAGAGTTTGTCATCTTAATGATACTGAAATATTGAAAGATGAAAAACAATTTCTCAAAAATAACTGTGTATGTCCCTATTGAATCTTAATTACAAAATATATATAACAATACCTATCTTCCTAACTTTTAATTTGTCAAAATTATGGAGAATTAAGAAAGTGGTCTTCAATTTTTTAAGTATTGAAATCAAATTTAAAAGCAATTCAAGAAATTCCATTTATCTACTTTGTTAGAAGGTTTGATCAATTAAAGGAATTCTTAATGGACATTAACAATAATAATCATTATAAGCATTAACAACAATAGCTATAATGGGGATTGACTTTAGATAAAATTCAAATCCTTCAACGAAACAATCTAATTAAATATTTACAAAAAATAAAGTAAGTGTTTGTTAAAAAAGGCTCTTTGGTGTGGGAAAGATAATAGTAGTACTTCAAAAGTATTTCTACTGGACAAGTATTTGATAGGTTGTCCACTGGTATATTAGATCATGCACTGTTTGTGCCAATTACTAAATTGGCCATCAAGAAGCACATGTTGTACATAGATCTAGATCTACCTATCCTAGACAAACCTTTGGTAGTCAGTCTCCATGGGTTACATGCCAGGTTTTCTCTCCACCAAGCATGCTAATAATTGTGTTTATGGTTGTCGAGTGCTTCTCTAAGATGGTCATTTTGGGACCATTCAAGAAGAGTATCACAATCGAAATTACTACTAAACTCTTTTTAAGGTTGCTTGGGTTCATTTTGCGATAACTTAGACTAATATTTCATATAGGGATGACAACCTCCTTAGTACCTTTTGGTTAAGCCTATGGTCTTTGATGGATACCAAGTTGACCAAATCGAATTCCTTTCATCCCAAACAAATGGACAAACATAAGTGATCAACATGATGATTGTCCATATCTTGTGAATGTATAACTCAAAGCATCCATGTGCATGGGACAAAAGCATTCCATATGTTCAACATAGTTATAACGTAGCCCACCACGACTTTATTAGCTATAGTCCTTTTCTAGTGTTCTTGGGGAACCGACCATTGGCCGATATTGATATAGCTATGCCCATAGCATATTCATTTGTAGAGACATTCCATGCTCAGGTTAAGGCAAATAGAGCAAACAAATTTGTTGAATGGATCTAACACCTCCAACAATAGGGTCATAATATCTTACAAAAAAGCCAAGTATAAGAAGTGACATGGCCAACATAAGGTGTGGTTGTATTTACTGAAAGAATGCCTAATAGGTCCCCATATGAATCTCAAGCCACTCCAATACAAACCTTACATAATAAAAAAGGCTATGGGTGAAAAGACTTTTGAATGAATATTTTCCCTTTCCTTGGTTTGCACACAATATTTAATGTGGAGCTACTTTGACCATATTTTCCACCTCTGTTGGACACTTAAGAGGTACCTGAGAAATTCACTTCCATAGGACGTAACCTTGATTGCATTGAAGATGCCACAATTGAACAAATCATGGACATCAAGACAAACGATACTTGCCAACTGTGCATACAACTTTACTAGGATGTCAAAGTAGGGCAGATTCTTCACCAGTGCAAGTGGCTTGTAGGGAGCCAAGTTCACTAGAGGTTTCTCCATATAATGAGGAAACTTTACATGATGGAGACCATTTCTTCCTAAGGGGGGAGAACTAATCCAGGTGAATATAGGTGGCCACCCACCACTTCCATTGATTCAATGATTCTTTATCTTCTTGGCAGTTTTTCCATGTTTTTTGGGTCCCAAAATTTTGGGGCCATTTTGAAGGCCTAAATGATGTTTTTTGGCAAATTGGGGTGCCAGAGTTTGCTATGACATGTGCTTGCCCAAATTGAAAGTTTCAGATGTATAATTCTTTCTAACAAGCTACTGTGTGACCCAAATGGAGATTTGTGCAAAAGTTGTTCCCTTGCGAAGTTGATGTACCAAATAAACACCTCAGAACTTGCAAACCTATTGTCCCTCATCCCTTCACCTTTTAGAGTTAGAGTTTTGTACCTCTAGGGTTCCTTATCTATGTTTAAAATCCATTCTTTCGACCTCTTATAATAGATTTTGTGAATGCATGTAGCCACCATCTCTCTCTCTCTCTCTCTCTCTATCTCTTCAGAGATAGATACAACCATTCTAGTCAGTTTGTGTTATACTATATTTTGCTATTTTATTTATGAATAAAAGTTGCATTTTCACTATATTACTATGCTCCTTGTTATAATTTTTGTGTGTGTTTCATATCCTTTCCCACCTTTCATTTCATTCCTTGTACAACCCATATTAGTGGTATTAGAGTAATCTGCTCATTGTTTCTTTTTGTATGTCCCTAATGAGGTCAAGGTACAAAGAGTTGGGTCTCGAGTTAGTTTAACTTGGAACAATCACTCTTGCCAACCCAAGCGGCCTCCCATGGAAGAAGAAATGTGCGATGACAAAGAAGGAAATATTATGAAGTTGTTGCTCAAAGAAACGCTCATGTGACAAAGGAATGAGTGGACACTTTTTCCCAGATCCTTTGATGACTTCCAATAATGGTCAAGGCACCTTCAACCAATGGAAATTTCAGATGTACAACACCCTTCAAGATACAATTAACTTTGATATCCCTTTATTTGAAGGCTAAATATATGTCTATGCTTTGGAGAAACAATTAAATATGTTAGAGGGCTATTACTCTATCCAAAAGTTTTCCGATAATGAAAAGACTACCTTTGTGCTCATGAAATCCCTTCTCCATGTCAAAGATTGGTTGGAAGGTTATTGGGAGAGACACCAAAGATTTCTTTGCGACATTCAAGGCAAATAACACTTGGGAAGGTTTTGTTGATGCCCTTGAGGAGAGATTCTACATTGTAGGGAACTATTAGGGCCAATACTTGAGATGGAAGACCATACCACAAGTGAGAGATAAGGCGGTGCCAAAGTACACCAATATTTTCTATATCTTGCACTCAATGCTAGTTATTAGAAACTATGAGAAACACCTAGTCTGAAGTATCATAATTGCTTGTAGAAGTAATCCTCATTAGGAGCCACTTATTAATACACTGTCAAAATTGAGCATAAATTGAAGCAAAGTAATAAGAAAGAGTTTGGGTTTGCAAATATAATGCAAAAGAAGCCTGGAAAGGGTGAACAGAACTTGTAGAACAAGGGACAGATCAAGGAGATCTAACATCGAGACAACTATCCCAAGTCACAAGCAAAGAAGGGTAATGGAAAGACAAAAACTGAGACTAGAAAGTGATGTGAGTTCCACAAAATCCCTTGGGACGACACTAATGAACGTTGTTCAAAACAATCATTGTTGGCGAGGCTTAAAGAAACGAAAACAAAATTTGGATTTGATTTTTAATTCAGAATAAGATAAAGGAAATAATATCAACAATTCATAGCTCAATGCTACCATTGCAATTGTAAATATATAACAAGAAGAACTAAAGAATCCTAAAGAGGGGAATCACCTCTTCCATTCACATGTGGGTGAAGGGGACCCCACTACATTTCATGATTGGCAACTAGAGATAGAAGAACCTAATCTCAACTAAGGTTAGCAAGAGTTTGAAGCTGCCAATAGTGCCACACCCCCAACCACACACCATTAGTTGGTTGAGCCATTGATGATACGTCCATGTCAACCAGTAATGCCAATTGTACTATGACATCAATCCCTTCAAATAATTTACTGCGTGATGTTTCCCCACTCGAATTTTGTGATGCTCTTTTAGGAGAAACTTACATGTATAAATGTCATGATGTTTATGTGTCACGTCCTTGAAGTGTCAATGCTACTTTAGGAGGTCAGATCTATAAGGTACCAGAAGTAGTTTCGACTATTGCTATTTCATGGATCTTGCAAAAACAACATTGAAAGGTAATCTCTTAGTCTGCAAAGTTTGTCCTCTTCATGGTTCAATCTAAAGGTGAAAGAGAGGTCATTATGACCATCATAGCCTCAACACGAGACCTCTTTGTACAACAAAAAATGGTGAACAATATTGTAGAGACTTACATAGATATCTTCGCTCTACTTGTGGGGATGCCTTTGAACGACCACATTAGACATTCGATTGAATTGATACCTGGTGCTATTTTATGTAATGGAGTGATATAGATGCTCTCTCTTAGTGAATGGGGAACTAAAATGTCTGATTCATGAGCTCATCCAAGAGGGTCAAATTTCATTGATCTCCTCACCTTGTGGGAGTCCAATTGTGTTGGTGTAGAAGAAGGATGTGACATGGATAATTTATATTGATTATAGATCCATGAAAAAAATAATTGTCAAGAATAGATATCTAATCCCATGGATTGGTGATCTTCTTGATTAGCTTAAAGGTTTCCAAGTTATTTAGTAAGATTGATTTGTTAGGCTACCGCCAGGTTCCAATTGAACAAACTGATTTATGGAAGACAACCTTGAAATCTAAAGAAGGGATTTTTGAGTGGTTGGTCATGCCCTTTGGCTTGAAAAATATCCTCTCAATGTTCATGAGGATGATGGATGATATCTCGCAGTGGTTCAAAAACTATTTTGTGGTTGCATATTCAGATGAAATCCTCATCTTCAACAAAACCTCGACAAACATTTGCGACACATTCAATAGGTCATGAGCACCTTGCAACAACATAAGTTGTATGCCAATATGGAAAAATTCTCATTTGGTGTGCAAAGAATCCAATATTTGGGATATATAGTGGATGAACATGGGGTGCACGTGTACACAACCAAGATCCAAGTCATTTAAGATTGGCCAACCCTAATGACTCTTACAAAGATTCATAGCTTCTTGGGCCTTGTAAACTTCTACTAAAGGTTCATGTTCGGGTACTCTCATATCAAGGTACAAAGAGTTGGGTCTCGATCTCATTTCATCATTGATAAAGGGAGACAAAAAAACTTGATCTCAACTGAGGTCATTAAGAGATTGGAGTTTCCAATAATTCCACACCCCCACAACTTTGGCTGAATCAAATAAAACATCTTGAGATGATATTGTGGAGGTTTAATATGCAGGAATATAGACCAATAAAGTCCCTATTCCTATAAGTGTAAAGCTATCTTCAGATTTGGGTCCCAAGATATAGGAATAGGATGAGGACATGTCGATCCATGGTAAATGATACAACAAAAATTATCAAATTCCTCTTAGCACCTTGTTCTTGGAGGAATATGAGCCCTCTTAATCAAAAACTCATAAGTAACCTTACAAGCTTGATAGAATGTTGCTTAGCTAATATCGTCAAATATAGTTAGTTTTCTTAGTTGTAATTTTGTTCTAAGGGTTACCCAAGGTCAATCATGTCAATTTTTTTCTCTTCACCACAAAAACCTATTATTCTGTGTTGGTTTTAAAAGTTGTGAGATGGATTAGTAGATAGGAAAACCTATTTTAATCATAGACCTCTAAATCCTCTACATCTAGCATTATGAGCTAATTTTCATAAAGAGTGTTTGTCGTTTTCATTCTATTTGTAGGAGGATATGACATGTGCATGTCCAAGAAACAGGTTTGCAAAGCCTTAGTGGTTGAGACCTTAGATGAAGATGAACCTAACATATCATTTGGTCTTGATTTCTGGGATGCGTCATTGAAATACACACCACATATACATGGTCATAAGTATATGGGATGTTTCAGAGAGAAAATCCACCTCCAGATGATCCAAAATTAGAGGTTTACAAGGCTACTAAAATATAATGGCTTCCTAAAGTGGTTTCTCATCCACCTGTTCTTGCATGTGCAGAGGCAATTGAGTGGCTGGTGAAACATGTTGATTTTGAAGAATCCATGATTAGAGACAACCATGGGAAGCCCATTGTTTCATTCATTGCCTCAAACATTGAAATGTATTACAAGTTTCCCAAAGAGGAACTGTGCTTATATGAAATAATATGTTTTAAGATTTTTTTCTACAGAGTTGTTGAAGACATGTCAGACTAGCAGAGGAAATTTCAAGACACAAGAAAACAAGGAATATTTAGTGAATATGTTGAAGGCCCCATTCGAGCTAGTATATACTACATTGTGCTGATTATTCCCTGAAGAATGGGTCCCACTCATGTTAATTGCAGTAGTTGAGGGAATAATATTCAACTGCGCAAACATCCTATCATATTCTCTAAGGGACAACATTGGACAGGTTCAAAATCCCAAAGAAGGCTAGAAATCCCATTTTTTCATGGATTCTTATCTCTTGGACATAGTTTGTGCAAATATGGTATTCCCAACAATGAACTGGAGGTGGGGAATTCACAAGGATCCAATCCATATCTATTACAAGGTCCTTTGAGAGGAGCACTACATAGAGGCATATGCAAATATTTGTTAGGACTTCATGGTGCCACTATGAAGTCTTATTCAATGAGCCTACCCCTTGTATGTCTAAGAGAGCCAAATAGGTAGGCGCTTTCAGTTAATGATTGGTTTGTGGAGCAAGATGACACCTATCTAAGAATCTTTGGAGCAACTACTCCTCCCCATCTACTACCTAATTTTGTAATTGACAAGGTGTAACTTCAAGAAATTACATATCATGTTTACACAAGGGTAGGTGGATTACTTTCACGGATTAAGAAACCTCCTTGGCCACACATGCCTCTACACTTGGGGGGATATTAATTAAATGATATTAAGAAAGCCAAAGAATATTATGATTCACTGACGCTTTTCTATTTTGAGGACCCAATGTTCCACAAGTATGATTCAAGATATGTAGTGAATGGTCGTTGCAAGTCATGCAAGTATAGGTGGGATTCCTAGTTAGAGACTTGGGTAGAAGAGGATAAACCAAAGAATGCCTTAAATTTATTCTAGGTTATTTCAAGAATAGGTTACAATCTCGTCCAAACTAAAAAGGAAAAAGGCTCAAGAAAAAGGAGAAGCATTGGCCTAGGGGCAAGCAACCCAACAAGAAGCAACTTGGACAAAACAAGAAGAAAAGATGAAATGAGACCAAGAAGCTTCCCGGATAGCCTAAGAAATTAAACTCAAGTAATAAGAGAAAGAAAGAACGAGGAAAAAAAACAAAATAAAAGAAAAGAGTTGAAGAAGAAATGAGAAGACAAGAACAAGAAGAGGATAAATGTACGATGAAGCAGTAGCTAAAGCCAAAGAATAGGTTCTCTAAGTTCAATAAGAAGAATAAGAACCAACCACACAACCATATTCAAATGAAATGGATTTCGACCCAATCCAACAAATAACTACCATGATTACAAAAGGCCACTTACCAATGATGGAAATGGACATCACATTAGCCAAAAGGAAGGAAGTGGTAAATCTAGGTAGATTCAAGTTTAATTACAACTTTAACATGATATTGGAACATACATGGAAACGAATGTCCACCCCACAAATTTTTCTAGTGCAGGTCAGTACTAATACCTATCATGCCTGACACTAGGAAAGATGATACGAACAAAGTTTGTTATCACACAAATGTTCAAAATATATGGAATATCAGAAAATTCATCATAGGATAATTTTTTTTTTTTTTTTTTTTTTTTTTTTTTTTTTTTTTTTATATAAATGTTTTGAATGCACAAAATAGATATGATTGAATACAATGATTGGCCCCATATAAATATTAGGCAGGAGGGGCCTTTCACAAGGAGTCATGTCTTTTGAGACATGCCCTTTCATAGTTATTCACGATTATTAATTACTATGATTATTTGTTACTATTATTTATTATTTGTATTATTCCATATTCATGTTCATAACATTGCCTTCCCCTTTAGAAATGTTTTTTCTTGAAAACATATCAAATAAATGGCTTGATGTCTTTTTTTTTTGTCTTGTAATGTTGTCACAACTTTCCCAATTCTTGGGGTTGCCATTTTTGATGATGCAAGATGATGTGGATTTTTAATTGTGGGATAGAATCATCACATTATGAAACAAATCAATCTTTTGTGAAAACTTGCACTTATAGGCTTCTACAGATGAATTGTTATCATAAGACTTAATTGTGTTGACATACATATTCTTTGGAACGTAAATCAATTTTTTCCCTGAGTGGTATGGTTTTGTTGATTGGTTTAGATTTCCTCCCTTATGATTTGGATGTTGATAAGGAGTTTTTGTGTCCTAATTTTACCTTATCATGCTTGTGGCAATTCTTATATTTACTTAAAGTACTGATGTTGCTAAGTTGATTTCAAAATCTTCGCTTGGAATTTTTGTCATTTGAATTGCTACATCTGAGTATGTCTTTACTTCAATTGGATTTAGATTTGTATGGCCTATGAGGTTAATGATTTCTGTATTTGTTCCCTTTTCTTCAACTTAAATTTCCACATCTAAATATTTTGATACTTCATTCTCGATAAATGTTGTACTTTTCTCCAACGACTTCTTGTCTTTCTTATTGTTCTTAATTTGCATAAGTATTTTTTCAATGCGGTTCTTGAGGTGAGAATTTACTTATATATATATATATATATATATATATATATATATATATATATATATATATATATATATATATATATATATATATATATTTTAATTTAATTTTTAATTTTTTAATTTTTTATTTAACTTTTTTATTATATATATATATATATTTATTTATTTTTTATTTTTTGAAATAGTTTTGTCAATTTCTTTTTGCATCTTTTGTATTGATTTTTGGTTTTCTTGATGAATTACTTTTGAGATATCTTTTGTCTTTTGGTGTTACTAAACCTCGCTCAAATGTAATGTTCTATAGTGTTATTTTTTTCTTCTTCTAGGAAAATGTTAGGTCCATATACTACTAGTGTAACCCCTTATTGTTATTAGTACAACCCCCTTATTATATTGTTGTGCCCATGTAGTCCCCATATTGTTATTATTGTGTCCCATATAAGCCCACTATTGTTATTATTGTGGCCTTACATTATTATTGTTATGTCGGCTCTGATTATATTATGATCCCTTAGACTCCTATATATAGAAAGGAGGTCTTGTCATTTGTATCATTCAAGATTTGTTCATTTGTGTAATGTAAATGAGGTTTCCCCCTCAAGAGGCTTATTTTGAAGGTGTTTATCTATCTTTTCTATCTTTTTGTGAGCTGGTTTCATAACATTTGGTATTAGAGCTTTGGATTCTAGGGTTTTGCTACTCCAAACATGTCATCGTGGAATTGTCACTATAACTTTTTTTCTGCGACGTTTCAGAAACTAAAAAAAAACAATTTGAGCCAAAATCATTCTGAACTTCAGGTCCAAATTTTAGATCTTGTCTCGCTATATTTTCAGAAATATGTTATGAGGAAGTTAGGGTTTTTGCAGACTCCCGAATTACATTCCAAACAGGTGACCTGAGGAAAATCGTCATAACTTTTGTTTTGAGCATCAGATTGAAATTTCGTAAGAATTTTCAGAAAGAGGTCGGCATGTAGTTTTATGTATATCAGTTTCAGGTACTAAGGTTGAAACAATGACAGATGGCACTTCGTACAAGTTCGCTCTACTGAACTAGTCTATAATCAGGTCACTATGGGAGATTTTGCATAACTCTTCCTTGGAGAATCCAATCTTGATCAGACTTGCGAGGTTAGAAAGAGGACTCAAGGGGCTACTGCAAGACGCGGTTTTAGATATTCAAGGTCCGTAGTTACAGAGAAACAACAGATTGAATATCGAGCTCTTACACAGTGAAAAAAAGGTGTAGTTTTTTAAAATTTTGCATAAGATTGGTTTGAAAAATTAGTTTGAAGGAATTCAAAGGGAATAGTGAAGAATTATTAGCATTAATTGATGCTCCGAAGAAAGAAAATGGAAACACTTAGTAAGCAACCTGAAATCTCTAGCATGACTTGTGAAGAAGAGGAAGAAATGCAACATGATATATCAAAATTACAAGACCAAGTACAACAAATTTCACTCTCACAAAAAGTAATTGAAGCCAAGATGAATGGCGTGGAAGCTAATATGAATGGCGTGCAAGTTAATATGGATGACATGGAAGCTAATATGGATGGCATGGAAGCTAATATGAATGGCATGGACGCTAAGATAGAAGAATTGAAGATAAATTTGAATAAGTTGCTACAAGAAATGGTTACTAATGGTGAAAGGGTAGTAAAGGAAACTCATGATGAGAACAAAAGAAATGTTAATCATGATTTCATAAACTCTAATGTCGGATTGAAGACCCACCATGTTCCAAAAATTGATATGAGGAAGTTTGATGGCAAAGATCCCGGAACATGGATACTACATATGGAGCAATTTTTCGATCTCCATAATGTGCAAAACACACAAAAGGTATGTATTGAAACTTTATATTTGGAACCAAATCAGTTTGTATGGTATCGATGGCTTTGCTCTCGTAAACAAATTGTCACTTGGGCAATTTTTACGGAAGAAATGATAGCACATTATGCGGATACAAAAAGAAACACCTTTTTTAGCCAATTGATAAATCTCAAAAAAAAGGGTTCAATGATGGAGCACATTGAGGACTTCCAAAAATTGAACATAAGGGTAAAAGATATTCCAAAGGATCATAGGATTGATGTGTTCATAGGGGCTTTAAAGGATAATATCCAACACGAGGTTCGCCTTTGGGAACCTGATTCATTGGAGAAGGCATTCAGGTTAGCAAGAAAAATGGAAAGCAAAATTATGGCAACCAGGAAACCTACCACTCACAAATATAAAGATGGAAGTGTTGTTGCACCTAGCCTTCCACAACCTACAAGGTTGACACCACAACAATTGGAAGAAAAAAGAGCAAAAGGGCTTTGTTACAGTTGTGATAGTGAATACACTAAAGGTCATGTGTGCTGAGAAGAAATTATTCTACATAGATTGTGAAGAGGAGGAAGAAAAGGAACAAGAAATTTCAAAAGAAGAGGATATACTCCACGAACAAACCCTAGATAAAGAAGAAATGAATCCGACCATATCTTGTAATGCATTGGCTGGAATTACCACTCCTCAAACTATCAAGATAGAAGGACATATCAAGAAGAAAAATGTAATAGTGTTGATTGATTCGGGAAGTACCCATAATTTTATTCATTATAAGATAGCCAAGGAATTAAATTGCTTAATATATCCAACACCAAAGTGTCAAGCGATGGTTGCAAGTGGAGGAACCATAAATTGCTCTGGAAAGTGCCATAATATCAAGCTATCCATGGGAGAATATGTATTGAATAGCGCAATACTTTCCATTCCAATGGGTGGTGCTGATGTTGTACTAGGAGTCCAGTGGCTATAATCCTTGGGTACAATATCTTTTAATTTTCAAGAACTTTTCATGAAATTTTGTGTGGAAGGAAAGGAAGTTGAATTATGGGGTATTGTAGGGAAACTGGGAAATATAATCAGCTCTAACATTATGAAAAAGCTTCTAAAGAAGGAAAAATGAGGCATAATTGCACAATTATGTTCGCTAGAGGTTCCCACATCAAAATCATCTATTTCTCCAGATCTCCAAAATGTATTGGACAATCATTCCAAGGTATTTGAGACTCCCAAAGGCCTCCCACCTATTCGTGATCATGATCATGCTATTCATTTGATTCATGGAAGTGTTCCTCCAAACATTAGGCCATACATATATCCCTATGCCCAAAAGAGTGAAATTGAACGTATGGTTGCAAAAATGCTAGAGGATGGTATAATTCAACCTAGTCAAAGTTATTTCTCTGCTCCAGTAGTATTGGTGCACAAGAAGGATGGATCATGGCGCATGTGTCTAGATTATAGGGAGTTCAACAAGCTCACTATTAAAGATAAATTTCCCATTCCTGTCATTGATGAATTATTGGATGAATTGCATGGATCAATTTACTTCACCAAATTGGATCTTCGTTTAGGATATCATCAAATCAGAATGAATACTGAAGACATTCTGAAAACAACATTTAGAACTCATGAGGGTCATTATGAATTTTTGGTCATGCCTTTTGGCCTTACGAATGCACCTCTACATTTCAAGGTTTGATGAATTCCTTTTCAAACCCTTCCTTAGAAAATTTGTGTTAGTATTTTTTGATGATATACTAATCCACAACAAGTCTTGGAAGGATCATGTTCAACATGTTGACAGGGTGCTCAAACTATTGGAGGAGAAACAATTATATGCAAAAAGCTCCAAATGTTTCTTTGGAGTACAAGAGGTGGAATATCTGGGTCATATTGTATCTCATGAAGGTGTTAAGGTAGACCCTAGAAAAATTAAAGCCATTAAGGAATGTAAAATCTCCACATCCATAAAGCATCTGCGAGGATTTCTCGGGTTGACAGGGTATTATTGCAAGTTTGTTAAGAATTATGGGAGAATAGCAACACCTCTAACAACATTATTAAAGAAATATGCATTTTCATGGACTCTAGAAGTGATAAAGGCCTTCGAACATCTTAAAGAGGCAATGTGCTAAGCACCAGTCTTAGCTACGCCGGACTTCACAAAAACCTTTATTGTGGAATGTGATGCTTCAAGAAATGGAATTGGTGTTGTTTTAATGCAAGATGAAAGACCCATTTCTTTCGAAAGTCGTCCAATCAAAGGAAAGTATTTGCACAAAGCTATTTATGAGAAGGAAATGTTGGCAATACTACACACACTTAAGAAATGGCGACCCTACCTAATGGGAAGACAATTCAAGGCAAAAACAGATCATGATAGTCTTAAATACTTTTGAGAACATAGATTATCCTCTGAAGAGAAACAAAAATGGGTCACAAAGATGTTGGGTTATGACTTTGAAATCATCTACAAAAAAGGGAAGCAAAATGTTGTGGGAGATGCACTCTCGAGAAAGGATGAGGACGTGGAAGCATTATTTTGTGTTATTTCTATTATCCAACCAGATTGGATAAATAAAGCAAGGGATGAATGGAAGAAGAACGAAGTAGTGTGGCCACTCATTCAAAAGTTGCAGAAGATCCCAATTCAAACAATATTGCCAGAACTTGATGCAGAAGGAAAAATCATATTGGAACCTGGAGCAGTCACAGAAACAAGAACCCGACAGCTACGAAATCGATCAATTTCAGAGTATCTCATCAAGTGGAAGAACTTACCTGCTGAAGATTCCACATGGGAGGACAAGAATTTTATACATAAGCATCAAGAACTACTCAAGCGTTGAGGACAACACTTTTTGAAGGAGAGGGGCATGTTAGGTCCCTATACTACTAGTGTAACCCCTTATTGTTATTAGTACAACCCCCTTATTATATTGTTGTGCAAATGTAGTCCCCATATTGTTATTATTGTGCCCCATAGAAGCCCACTATTGTTATTATTGTGCCCTTACATTATTATTGTATGTCGGCTCTGATTATGTTATGACACCTTAGACTCCTATCTATGGAAAGGAGGTCTTGTCATTTGTATCATCCAACAATTGTTCATTTGTGTAATGTAAAGGAGGTTTCCCTCTCGAAGAAGCTTATTTTGAAGGTGTTTATCTATCTCTTCTATCTTTTTGTGAGTTGGTTTCATAACAGGAAATGTCAAAAACTTCTTCTTCATATTTAATATAAAGGACCACAATGATTCCATCTAGGGTGAACCCAAAATAATGTCACCTTGATTGCTCCATAGGGATTTAACAAATAATTGTGATATAAATGTATAATCCCCAATGTTTAATTGTAAGTCAGTTATGCCATATTGTATTGTGTCCTACTGGTCTATTTTCTTAGTTATATTTGACTTGGGAATCACCAATTGGTTAGTGAATTCAGGGATTATATAATTATTATTTTCAACAGGAGAAATAAAAATAATAATATCTTTTCTCGCAAGAGTACCCTTAATTCCAAATAGGATTGAAGCACAACTATATGAAGTTTTTTGAAGAATAATCTTCCTTTCTCCTCAATGATAAAATCCATTTGGTTTTTTATCAATAATTTACATCAATTGATGCTCTAATTATGAAGCTTATGTATTCTTTCATAATGAGTGAATGTACAAAATGTAAAATGCCTACTTCTTCAATATCCATTTTAATTTAAACTACATGTCTCCCTTTTAATTTAAAGTACATGTCTCCCTTTTAAATACTTTGTGGTTTATTACGATGAAGAGTTTATTAACGACATGAGCTAATGCAAGCTAATTAATCAATATTAACCAATTTGATCTGTGACTACTAGTTGCAACCATTGAGTTGATGCTCTTTGGGAATAATGTTTACCCATAAGCTTGATATTTTTGATTAACAAATACCGTTGACTCTTCTGTGGATTGATAGGGTTATAGGAAATAGTTTTCCTGAAGTGTCATACCAATAGGTAACAACGATGGTGGCATATTCACCCATGATAGTCCTAATGAGATTGAGCTATGAGATGAATGAACATATTGAACAATCATCAACAAACACGTGAATGAATGTCACAGTGGTAATAATTTACCATTGATTAACCAATATCTTCACATAACTTAGGGAGCATGCGACTGTTGTATTCAAACTTCTCTAGATAGTGGCATGTCATAGGTTCACCTTGATTTTCTTAGTGAGGTTTACTAAATATCTGTCGACTTATTGTCTGACAATTATTCTGCTAAAGAGTGCTTTGTTGTTCAAATGTCATAGTACGATGATTCAATATTTTCACAGAAGGATATTATTTAATTTGTGTATGATGTTCAATGAAATATGACACCGTTTTTTTGAAATGATGGTCAGAATTGAGTGTGATGATGACAACTATAATCTTTGACTAAAAAACCTCTTTTATATATATATATATATATATATATATATATATAGGTTTATAACTTTTCCTTGAAATTTTAGTACTTTAGAAACTTGAATAGCTTCTTTAAAACAATCCTTTATAAAATTTGATTTATGGCCTTTATATATATAACTTCAAACACGTCATTTTGACTTCAAAACTTCCCTTATATTTACACAATTTCTCCACCTTTTTAATATATATCCACTTACACACTTTTTAACTCCTTGCGTAATTTCCCCCACATAAAAATATAAAACTTATCATTCACATAAAATATGTATTTCTTTTGTTTTACTTTACCTTGCAAATTCTATGGGTTTCCAAAACTACAAGCTTGCAAACCACCAATGACAATTAACGAGGAATCAATATTATCTTATCTATTGTTCCTTTTCTAACGTGTAGTTTTAAAATTATTTAGAAAAATTCCCTTTTTACTTTCACATGCAATCTTTTTAACAATATTTCAAAACCTTTTTATTTATGTGAATGTTTTTTCCACAACAATAATTTTTTTTGCAAAACTTTTACTTTTTTCTTCTTATTTTTTCTTAATTACAAGAATAAGTGTTATGAAACCAGCTCACAAAAAGATAGAAAATATAAATGAATGCCTTAGAAATAAGCCTCTTCGAGGGGGCAACCTCCTTTACATTACAAAAATGAACAATTCTTGGATGATACAAATGACAAGACCTCCTTTCCATATATAGGAGTCTAAGGGGTCATACTATAATCAGAGCTGACATAACAATAATAGTGTAAGGGCACAATTGTTGGAAATAATACTGAGAGGGGGGGTGAATCAGTATTATCAGATTAATCAAACTTTTCAAATGCTCAGAAACATATACGCTACTTCAGTTAAGTGAACCAGCGTGTACACGCTACTGCTGCAAGTTGTCTCTATCTTTCTTTAATATGAAACTTCAGTTTACAATCTTTTGTACTGGTGCAGCCTTATACCAGTACGCAGGCTACAACCTGCAGAAGGCTACAACCTTCTCTCGTTCTCCAAACTTCCTTGGAAGGGAGCTCCAACCCCCTTTGCTCTTGTACTAGCCAAGATACTAGTACGTAGGTGCTGACCTACAATCTTCCTTCTTTCAGATATCACTTTTCATACATTTTCAGACTTGGATATTCCTGAAGCACAACATTACAATCTGAAGACCACAAATCATTCAATTTCCACAACAGATCATTGAAGCATAAAACAACCAAACTTTGAATCACTGAACCACTGAACCCTGTCAATCACCAGTTACCAGAACACAGAGCAGACTACAGAACTCTGCAATAACAGTCAGACCCCAAAATCAAGCTTCAAAAGATATACGCTACTTCAATGAGCAAAACCCGCGTATACACGCTCTTTTACCGAAGCCAACCTGCGTACAGATCTAAAACTTTCTCAATTTGCAGCTGTACCAGACATTAGTTAGATCCAAAACGTAACATTGCGACAATATGCAGATCTAGAAATACGCATAATCAACCATATCATGATAGTGCATTTCAAACCATTAGATCCCGATCTATCCTTAGATCTAGTCTTCCATCAACCGATGTGACCTCTCCTTGGCTTAGATCAAGCAACCCAGAACCTGCATATCAGATCTCTTTCTCTCTTAGATATTCAAGCCTTGTCGAAAGATGCTTTTGCCTAATGATCTTCTTCTCCTTATATAGTCTTAGGCCTAGCTCAATACCAAGAGCCAAAACCATAGTAACACAATACCATCAACTTCAAAACTAGGGATCGACACGCCCGTCGAGACATAATGGTCCGAAATCATAGGCACAACTTCCAAGGACTAACCACCATGGACCAAAGGAACCTTTCCACATACACGCGCTTTTTATGAATCTAACTAGCGTGTACACGCGACTTGGGCTTAACGAAACGGCGTGTATGAGCTTCCTTGGCATGCTGTACTGAGATCTGTCTTCTGATTAAGTTGCCATCACCTGTACCAACCTCTGAGCACCTGTACCATCCTCTGAGTGAGTTGCCATCAAGGACAACACTTGAATCATAATGCCAACAACAATAATAATAATAGTTGGCTTCTATGGGGCACAATAATAACAATATGAGGACTACACGGGCACAAAAATATAATAAGGGGGTTGTACTAATAACAATAAGGGGTTACACTAGTAGTATAGGGACCTAACATGCCCCTCTCCTTCAAAAAGTGTTGTCCTCAACGTTTGAGTAGTTCTTGATGCTTATGTATAAATTCTTGTCCTCCCATGTGGAATATTCAGCGGGTAAGTTCTTCCACTTGATGAGATACTCTGAAATTAAACTATTTCGTAGCTCTCAATTTCTCGGTTCTATGACTGCTTCAGGTTCCAATATGATTTTTCCTTCCTTGTCAAGTTCTCGCAATACTGTTTGAATTGGGATCTTCTACAACTTTTGAATGAGTTCCCACTCCTTTGGGCATATGGATGTATGTAAGGCCTGATGTTTGGAGGAACACTTCGTGGAATCAAATGAATAGCATGATCATGATCACGAAAAGGTGGGAGGTCTTTGGAAGTCTCAAATACCTTGGAATGATTGTCCAAAACGTTTTGGATATCTGGAGAAATACATGATTTCGATGTGGGATACTCTAGTGAACATAATTGTGCAATTACACCCCGTTGTTCTTTATTTGGAAGCTTTGTCATGCTATTAGAGTTGATTATCTTTCCAGGTTTTCCTTCGATACCCCTCAATTCAACCTCCTTTCATTCCCAAAAAAATTTCAAGAAAAGTTCTTGAAAATTAAAAGCTATCATACCCAAAGATTGTAGCCATTGGACTCCTAGTAAAACATCAGCACCACCCATTGGAATGGAAAGCAATGGACTATTCAATACATATTCTCCCATGGATAGCTTGATATTATGGCACTTTCTAGAGCAATTTATGGTTCCTCCACTTGCAACCATCACTTGACACTCTGGTGCTGGATATAGGAAGCAATTCAATTCCTTGGCTATCTTACAATCAATAAAATTATGGGTACTGCCCGAATCAATCAACACTCTTACCTTTTTCTTCTTGATATGTCCTTCTATCTTGATAGTTTGAGGAGTGGTAATTTCTTCCAATGCATTGCAAGATATGGTCGGATTGATTTCTTGAGACTCGATGTGATCTTTCAATTCTTGAACATTTTTCTTCTTGATATGTCCTTCTATATTGATAGTTTGAGGAGTGGTAATTCCGTCCAATGCATTATAAGATATGGTCAGATTCATTTCTTCTTTCTCGATGTGATCTTTCACTTCTTGAACCTTTTTCTTCTTGATATGTCCTTCTATCTTGAGAGTTTTAGGAGTGGTAATTCTTTCCAATGCTTTACAAGATATGGTTGGTTCCTAGTGTATATACTCTTATTTTGACGTTTCTTGATCCTTTTCTTCCTCCTCTCCACAATCAATGTAAAATAATTTCTTCTCAGCACACTTATGACCTTTAATGTATTTGTTATCACAATTGTAACAAAGCCCTTTTTCTCTTTTTTCTTCCAATTGTTGTGGTGTAACCCTTGTAGGTTGTGGAAGGCTAGGAGAAACAACACTTCCATCTTTATAGTTGTGAGGGGTAGACTTCCTTGTTGCCATAATTTTGCTTTCCACTTTGTAACAAAGCCCTTTTTCTCTTTTTTCTTCCAATTGTTGTGGTGTTGCTCTAAAGAAGGTGTTGCTCTTTGTATCCTCATAATGTGCTATCATTTCCTCCATGAAAATTGACCACGTAACAAGTTGTTTACGAGAACAAAGCCATTTATACCATAAAAATTGATCCGATTCTAAATATGAAGATGCAATACATACCTTTTGTAACAGTGGTACACCATGTAGATCAAAATATTGCTCCATCTGTAGTATCCAATTTACTGGATCCTTTCCATCAAACTTCCCCATATTTCCTTTTCTTGATTTCATGAGCTCGATCTTGAAATGACTGTAACTCTATACTTTCAGATCTCAAAGTTCTGAAATTGTCTCCTACAGTAGCCCTTTGTGTCCTCTTTCTAACCCGGCAAGTTTGATTATAATTTGATTCTCCAAGAAAGAGTTATGCCCAATCTCCTAAGATGACCTGATTATATAATATTTCAGTAGAGCAAACTTGTACGACGTTCCACATGTCACTGTTTCGACCTTCGGATCTGAAAACTATGCACAAAAAACTACAGTTCGTCCTCTTTCTGTAACTTCTTACAAAATTTCAATTTGTTGCTGAGAGAGAAAGTTATGACGATTTTCCCAAGGTCACCTGTTTAGGATGTAATTCGGGAGTCTGCAAAAACCCTAACTTCCTCAGATCATATATTCGAAAATATAGCAAGACAAGATCTGAAATTTGGATCCGAGATTTAGAACGATTTCTTCTCAAATGGGTTTTTTCTTTAGCTTCTAAAACTTCGTAGCGAAAAGGTTATTGCGAAAATACCACGTTGACTTGTTTTAAATGAAATTCTGGAGCTTGCAAAACCCTAACTTCCTCATATCATATATCCGAAAATATAGTGGGACAAGATTTGAAATGCGGACGCGTGGTTCAACAAGATTTCTTCTCAAATGGGGTTTTTTTTTAGCTTCTGAAACATCGCAGAAAAAAAGTTATAGCGAAAATACCATGATGACCTGTTTGGAGCAACGAAACCCTAGAATCCAAAGCTCTGATACCAAATGTTATGAAACCAGCTCACAAAAAGATAGAAAATATAGATGAACGCCTTAGAAATAAGCCTCTTCGAGGGGGCAACCTCCTTTACATTACACAAATGAACAATTCTTGGATGATACAAATGACAAGACCTCCTTTCTATATATAGGAGTCTAAGGGGTCATAATATAATCAGAGCCGACATAACAATAATAATGTAAGGGCACAATAATAACAATAGTTGGCTTCTATGGGGCACAATAATAACAATATGGGGACTACATGGGCACAAAAATATAATAAGGGGGTTGTACTAATAGCAATAAGGAGTTACACTAGTAGTATAGGGACCTAACAATAAGTGTGACCAAAAGGTTAAATGTGGTCAAGAACTTGGAGAATAGGGAGACCCCAAAAATCTTATGTGGCCAATGCCTGCATCAGATAATGAAACTCTAATACCAAGTGATAGAAACAAAAATTGTTATCGCACAAATATTCAAAATATGTAGAATATCCATTGTAGGATTAGTAATGCTTTTTTATTTAAATCTTTTGAATATACAAAAGTGATATGATTGAATACAATGATGGGACACATATAAATATAAGGTAGGAGTGCCCTTTCCTAAGGAGTGATTTCTTTTGAGACATTCCCTTTCATAACTATTCATTATTATTATTGTTGTTGTTTATGTTATTTTATTATTTGTATTATTCATATTCATGCTCTTAACAAAATACCCGCTTGTCATGGCCTCAGTGGGCACAACATTCTCTCAAGCCACAAAGAGAAATGTGCAAGATCTCCTTGATTGAATAAAAGATAATGATGCATGTATAGCTGAGATAGAGCAATGAGTTAAGTTGTTGTATGCTGAGACAAATGACATTAGGTAGACAAATTCCAAGAGTGAAAGATTACTGGGCATGTGCTTCCATGGTAGTAAAATTTATAAGTCACTAGTAAAAAAAGTGTACCTAGGCCTCCAAATATTTTATAATATTTCAGCCAAGCTACTGCCACTTTGGGAACTATCTAAGAAATAAGGTAATCAATTTCAAAGAGTATTGAATGTTGTAAACCATTTAGAGAAATGACCCAATAAATATCCTCAGGCCTCGAAAAAAGTCCTTATAATCAATGTGTATGAATTGACATATGATTCCATCATTGTCAACTAGGCCTTGAAGGCTCTAGAGAAACTTGAGAAATGCATGTCCAGAGTTGTGGAGCAGTACCAACATCATTACTCCTTGGATGATATAATAATCAAGATGAAAATCCACCATCCATTGTGGCCCAAGGAGAGGCTAGGTTAGATGAAGAAGTAAACATAAAACTAGATGGGTTGTTAAAAACTAAAGAATTGTCCTTTAGTGTATTCACTAGCACACCTATTAAAGACAATATTAGGAAACACCTCATGGAGCCCAAGGAACAAGAAATGAGACTAAGTTGTTTCTTAGAATACTTGATGAAAGAAGTACCAACTCTTTCTTATAACACTTCAGAGTACCATGTCATCATGGATAATCTATTACCTAAGAGAATTAAAATGATTGTATCATATTGTGATTTCTAGCTAGTTTATCTTCAAGACGTCCTTAGGGTGTCAATTGGGGATCCAATCCCATTGTAGCAGTTGTCATCTTGTTTACCAAGAGTTTTAAAAATTAAATTTCCTTTTGTATTTGAAAATCATGAGAATGTTGGGATTGTAACTGCTTTCCAAGAAGCAGTTACTAATCCAACCTATGAATATTATAAGATTCTAAGAGAGAGGGACTTCTATAAATTTTGGAAATCCTTGCAGACCAATGTTAGGAAGCTGGTGCATATTTTATTTTAGTGATATATAATATTGACAAGCATGGAAGGCCATTGCTGAAATTGTAACTTCGCATGCATCACGTTTTGTTTAAAACTATTCTTTAGCAGATTCATTCAAGTATGCACTCTGTTAGATCAATGGACTATTCTATCGACCAAGTAGTTCTTTATTGGATGTTTATTACTTTCACATTTAATTTTTCTTTAATGAACACTTGTTAGACTAGATACCGACTATTCTATATTTTCTCTTGTAAGTTAAACATTCATTATTGCCCTGGATATCAACTAACTATTTCCTCGACTTTGCCTCTATGGTGTTTATCCACTCATTGCTTCTTGTTCTCATTTATCATTAATCTCTTAGTTGATTTAGCTTAGTTTCATTTATGTAATTAGATAGTTTAGTTTAGTTTGCATGTTCCTATGCTATGATGATTAGCCAATATCTCACAACATTAAAAAAAACCAAGTATGGTTATTGAGCTAAAACTGGAATGGATTTCTTACCCCAAATGGTGCGAGGTCTAATTGGGACCTCATATGGGAGAGAATACTTGTGACTATTGCTAGGTCATTCATCCCTATTAATAATTAGTTTAGCGCTAAAAGGAGGGCCTGGATTGCATGAATGGTAAGAATCCTTGTGCTTAACAAGCAAGCATTCTTGGTGAACATAATCCCTCCTAACAATCACATACCCCTCTTACCTATACTGAGCATACCAAAAGGGAAAGAAGTTATGAAGATGTTGCTTCTAAAACAAAAACATAGAACCTTCTCAAGGAGTTTTGCATTTTATCTCTCCTACTGAAGTGAATTCCCTTAGGAATATTAATCAGGATTATGCTAGGCATATTGAAAGACTTCCTATAGCTCCCCATATCCCTAGGAGGAAGGCTACTAGAATACCAGTCACCAAAGATGGTGTCTTGGTTGATTCTAGTGAATATCAAATTGAGCATGTGTGATGTCCCTTTCTAATACATAAAAGAATGAAATGATGAAGTCATAGCTTACTTGGATCCCATGGGCTATTGACAGAAAATAAGGGGGTAAATAGAATAAAATAAATAATAATTAAATAATTAAATAAATGTGGTAAAAATTCACTATAGGAAAAATAAAGTGACCCGTGGTTTTTGTTTGCCAGCCGTGGTTTCTGAAAGAGGAAAAATATTATTAAAAGGAGAAGGAGACTCATGATTGGACATGAATAATTATTGGTGGATTTTCAAGGAGCTCAAGTAGCTTAATGAGAGAGGGAGAAACTCTCGCTATTTCCTAGTTTCAATGTTTTCTATGCAACCCTCATTGATCATATGATTTGCAAGGAATCGTCCATTGGAGAGGGCACATATCTATCAATACAAGGAAGTCAATTTATTGTCTATCTACGAGGATGAGTTCATTGTTTTTGCAGGGGCTGAGTTACCATCTCAGGAAAGGAATTGATTAGTGGAAGGGGGACAAAATAATTGAGTGTTGCAGGTCAAATTTACCTAGTGCAAATTTCCTGTCCAAGGGAGTAGATTACTGTAGGCCTAATTAATTGATTTTCTAAGGGTGGAATTATTGTTAGAAAAAAATATTACATATGACAGAGAAATGCAAGACATATAATATGCGGAAAAACACAAACACATAAAACCAGAGAGACACCGATATACGTGGTTCACCCAGTTTGGGTTACGTCCACCTTGAACAGCCAATCCTTCCTTTCTATTATCCAACAAAATGAAGAGACACAACCTATAGCAGATCTGCTGTAATATCCTCTGTTTTCTCTCACAGTGTCACCTCTCTGTTTCTCACTCTGAGAGTACACATATATTCAATAGCCTCAATACAATACCCTAATACAAAGAGAGGGGTTTCCTTCTAGGGAAAAAAACCCTAAACTAAACATAAATTCTATCGTCAGATCATCCGCCTAATGAACGGCTCAGATTGACTAGAAATTACTATACTTTTACAAGGCAATTTTACATCTGTTTTTAGCTTCGGGGGACTGCTGGCCCCTGGACCCCCCAGCTGGGGGGGATGGACCCCCTCGAACCCCCTCACATGGAGGGGTGTACAATCTTCCTGGGGTATACATTCGGCTGAAACAAAGACCTCTAAATTAGGATGATAATTATGCTCCACATCCAACAATTATTGGAAGAGGCTGAGCTTCATATTTTCCATGGAAAATGTGTGGTAGTCCATGGGATTGAATTAATCAAATTTATGGAGGCTAATATCATTTCTTCAAGGACAAAGTACTAGGGTTATTGAGGGCTAAATTATTTGAGCAAATTGATGGAGGAGTTGTTGACTTGTTAGAGGACGAATTGGAGGCCAAATTGCTATTCTTCCAAGGCCGAATTTGCGACAGCAAAGGAGCCATTTTTGAGTTTTCTAAGGCTGATATTGCAGGGTCAATTTGTCTTGTTGGAGGGCCAAATTGCGGTGACAAGGACGACCAAATTGCCTACTTGAAATTCTAATTAAAGGATCAAATTGACACAATATTCAAATCAAAGGATTTTTGAAGTATATCCACTAGGTTTTATCTCTAGAATTTATGTAAATTTCCTCCAGAGTATTCCATAAATAAAATATTGTTGGGTTTGCAGCTTTCCATTTAAGTTGTGGGTTTTTCACTTTGCAAATTTTATTTATTGTGTTGAGAATTTCCATTGTGCAAAATCATGAGTCTTTGAAAAGGAAATTCATGGTATAATTTTTGTGAAGCAAATTCCCTAAAATTAAAGTCAAATAATATTAAAGGATATTCTAGTGGTATCAAAGTTGAGCATCCTGCCAGCTTGAAAGGGTTACCACATTTGATGATTATAAGAGATCGAGGTTTTATAACTTACAAGAGGAAGAAGAAGGAAAAGGATAATCCCTACATAGAACCGAAGGAAGAAGAAAGAAGGATGTGGGATCATGAGGATCAATCCCGGGAAAGTCCCAAACACATCCTGAATGATTTAGCCAAATGATAGTAAGAGTTATCTAGAGGACAACATGAGATGGCTTAGGAGATAGCCAGAGGAAAACATGAGATGGCTTAGGAGATAACCAAAGGAAAAAATGAGATGGCCCAAGATATAGCCATAAGACAACACGAGATGGCCCAAGCCATGAAAAACATCACTCGATCGATGGCTAGACTTCATGGGAGTCATATTAACAATAGAGAAAAGGTTCACATAGAAACTATATCATATTCAGATGAAATGACAATCATCATGCTAAGATTAGTAATTCATCCAATCCAGTTCCCCTATCATAAAACAAAGCTTCATCAAGACCACTATTTCCCAAATTCTTGGAGGAATTAGTAGATAACCAACAACAATGAGATGAAAGTTTCTTAGACTGCATGAGGGAGTATGAGGCATGGGGGGAGAGTTCCACACAAAAATTTCACTGTAGGATTACTGTGTTATCAAGCATAGGAATACATCAAGGGGTCATAACAAATGGTGGATGAACACCGATGTTTCAAATAAGGGAAGACAACTAAATATCCCAACCTTCAAAGGTACTTATAGTGGCATAGCTAGAGCATGGGTACACATGTTGGATACATATTTCCAACTTAATCCCATGATTAAATCGAATGAAATCTAGTAGGCCACACTACATTTGGAGGTTGAAGCACTTGAATGGTGGTATCACGGGTTGTCCACACTCGGTCATTCCAAGATCACCTCATATTTGGTGTTTACTAAAATATTGATCCAAATATTTGACAAGAAAAATCTAAAGCTATATTCCCACGATCTAGCACAAATTAAGAAAATAGGAACCTAGAATAGCTACATCAAAGAGTTCCAAAGTTTAGAAGTAATGGTAACAGATATACCCCAGGATCGGTTGGTGATGGTATTTTTGGTGGGGCTAGGCATTCCACTACGTGGTTGGGTGAAGGATTTTAATCCTAGTACACTTTAGGACATTATTTACAGAACCAGGGATATGGAATATGTAGTGCCCAAGAAGGCACTAACCAAATTGGTTCCCCCATAAGAGAATAAGGAGAAGAATCCTTGGTAGGGGAGGAACTAGATGGAATAAACCATATATGAGTTAATAAGAAAAAATATTTTCTACAATTGCAAAGAAACTTGGATCCCAAGACACAAATGCATGGGGAAAGGGAAGGTCCATTATATAGAAGTGATGTCAAACAATGAAGAGGAGGAATAGCAGGTAACAACACAAGAGGAGGAGCATAATGACAACAACAATGATGAAGAGCCACAAAAAAGAAAACCTATAGGGGCCACCAAGGCCAAGATCTCATGTGTTCCCAGGTACGACACCTTTAGAGTAAGATGAATCATAAATAGGAAATGGTCCATGGTCCTCATTAATGGAGGATCCACTCCGGTGAAACCCTGGTAGAAAGAAGGCACTTGGTTACATAATAATGTGAGGGTTTTGACATAGAGGTAGAAAGAGTACGAAAGATGGTTTTCTTTCCAAAAGGTCCCTTAAATGGAATTGATGATGGGAATTACATACTAGTGGATGACTTTTATGTAGCAGAGATTGATGAAATCAATGTGGTACTGGGGGTACAATGGTTCATTTCCATAGAAGAGGATTGGAAAGATTATCATACCATGGAAATGGAGTGGGTCATGCCATAAAGACAAAGAGTGCTTCGAAGAGGAATTACCAGCAATGCTCTATTATTAGTTACGACTAAGAAAATTGAAGTTATCTTTCACCATGGAGACATAAAATGGGTTGCAAAGTATGTGATAACACAGAAAAAGGCATTATATTGGGATCAAAATTACTTAACAGATATCTAGGCCTTGTTGAATAAACTCCAAAAGGTTTTTGAAACTATTCTTCTAGGGAAACCACTAGACAAGGGTTTTGAGCATACTATAGAATTAGAGGAGGGGTCCAATCCAGTAAAAACTACACCATATAGACACCCTAAAATATTTAAGGAGGAGATCGAGAAGATCATTAAGTAATTGTTGGATATGGCGCACATAAGGCCTAACACCATCCCATTTTCATTCTCCATGGTACTGGATAAAAAGAAAATGGGACGATGAGAATGTGCATAGACTAAAGAGCCCTCAACAAGAAGACGATAAATAAAAAATACCCAATACCATGAATTGATGAGCTCTTGGATGAGATACATGGAGTAGTGCACTTATCAAAAATAAATTTGAGGCTAGGTTATCATCTAATCATGGTTTAAGAGTAGGACATACAAAAGACAACTTTTAGATGTGTTAGAAATTAATTAACAGAGCAATGAAATACAAAAAATATTATAGAAACAAAAATACATAAACACATAAAACAAGAGAGACACAAATATACGTGGTTCACCCAATTTGGACTACGTCCATGGAAAAAAAAATAGTCCTTCCTTTTATATTATCCAACAAAATGAAGAGATACAACCTACAACAGATTCTCTGTAATTTCCTCTTCGCTCTTATAGAACCTCCTCTCTCTCTCTCGCTCATAATAATAAGACATAGTCCCAATGAAATTCCCTCATATAAACCGAGGGTTGCCTTCTAGGAAAAAAAACCCTAAATTAACATAACTTCTACCGTCAGATCATCCACCTAATGAATGACCCAGATTGACTACAAAATTACAATATTTTACAAGGTAAATTTTCATCCATTTTTAGCTTTGGGGGTGCCACCCCCGAACCCCTGCCAGGGGGGGGCTCATAAAAGTCGTCGTCGCCCCCCATGGACCCCCCTGATGACGATTAGATGGGTGACGTTGTCGCCCGGTGAGGAACATGGATCCAATGCGACTGAAAAAAGAAAAAAGAAAAAAATAAATTTAGGAAGATAATTAGGCTCCACACCCTACAAGATGCCACTATGGACATTATGAGTTTCTTGTCATGCCATTCGGGTTTATGAATGAACCAACTACCTTATAGTCATATATGAATAATATATTCAAGAGGAATCTATGCAAGTTTATGTTGGTTTTCCTTGATGATATTCTCATTTATAGCAGAACCCGGGAGGAGAACTTGAGGCACTTAGATGAGGTACTAATAATACTAGAGGAGTAGTCACTCTTTTCTAAGGAGTCCAAATGAAAATTTGGAATGAAAAATATCTTGTACGTTGGGCACGTCCTCAACACAAAAGGAGTACAATTTCACTAGGAAAAGATCCAAGCTATAATTGAGTGGCCAACATCCAAGAACCTCATGAAGTTGAGAGGGTTAATGGGGATATGCAATTATAATTGATTATTTTTCAAGGGCTAATGTCAGATGGTGGCACCCCTAATAGATCTGATGAAGAAAGGGGCTTTTAAATGGATAGAAGAAGAACAACACACTTCAGAAAGGTGCAAGGAGGTAATGATTTTTTGTCCATTTCTTGAACTTCGGGAATTCTCACAACCCTTTTTTTAAGAATGCGATGCCTAAAGGGAAGGCATAAAAGCAATATTGATGGACAATGTGCACTTGATAACTTTCGAGAGTTAGGAACTAAGGGAGATAGGGAGGATCTAATCAATATATGAAAGGAATATGTTGGCCATAGTGCATGCACTCACAAATTTTAGACAATACTCAATGAGAGTTAGATTCGTGGTCAAGACAAATCCCAATAGCTTGAGATACTTTTTGGAGAAAAAAGATCTCAATGAGAGGCAATAGAAATGGGTTAGCAGAATTCAAGCCTATGACTTCTACATTGAGTATGTGAAAGGGAAGAAGAATGTGGTGTTTGTTTCTCTCTCTAAGATACCAACAACATGTTCTCCTATGGAGATTAACAACAATTGGAGGGAACTTCTTCTAGTGGAGTATTCAAAGAATAAGTTTGCATGCGAGTCGATGGATGGAATCATTCAAGATGACAGGTACAGGGTCATCAATGACATAATATATTACAAATGGAGGATATTGTTGGTCCCTAAGTTGTAGCTCAAGGAGACGCTTATGAGGGCCATCCATGACTCACCCCTAGTCGAATACTAGGAATTATTCAAAACATACAGGAAGGAACAAAAGAGATTTGCTTGGAAGGGCCTCAAGGGGGATGTTTGGAGACATGTAGCAGAATGTGTCATTTTCCAACATAATAAAACATAACAGACCCATATAGCGGGACTGATACAACCACTATCAATCCAATATCAAACTTGGGATAACATCCGATGGATTTTATCCTAGGGCTTTCGAAGGTGCAAGGGAATGATTGTATTTTTGTGGTGGTGGATATGTTATTTTTTTTCCTGTTTCATGGCCATATCTACCAACTAGTCAACAACATAGGTGGCAGAGACATTCTTTCATGAGGGCTACATATTGCATGGGGTCCAAGAACACATTTTTAGTGGAAGAGATAGTAAATTCCTCAGTGCATTTTGGCGGGATCTATTTAGATTAGCTGGCACAAAGTTGACCCAGAGTACTAGTTATCATCCACAAATAGATGAGCGAAATAAATCATCAACTAGTCGGTGGAAGGATATTTAAGGAGCTATGTAGTAGGGCAACAAAAAATTTGGATTAGGTGGTTGCACTTGGGTGAGTACTGTTATAAAACCACCTAACATATGTCTATTGAGATGACTCCTGTGAAAGAATTATATGGATATAATTCTCCCACATTGATAGAGATGACACTAGGAGACATCAAGGAACTAATGGCTAGGGATTGGTTGCAAGAGAGTTGATATATTCTTAGAACCCTCAAGGAGAACCTACAAGTAGCCCAAAATCAATGGAAGATTTATGCAGATCGCCATTGGGTGGAGAACTATTTCCAAGAGGGGATCTTGTTTTCCTGAGACTTTAGCCATATAGGCAATCATGCTTGAAGATTAGTGGTTCTAAGAAATTAAATCCATGATTATATGGGCCTTGCAAGGTGATTATAAATATTGGGGAGGTTGCTTAGGAATTAGAATTGCTAAAAGAAAGCAAGATTCACAATTTTTTCCATCTATGTTGCCTTAAATATTTACTTGGATGGTAGTTCAAGGCCACATTAGATCTTCCTCCACTCGATGATGAAGGGAAATTGGTTCTCATTCCAAAGGAGGTCATGAACATGAGGAAAAGGAAGTTGAGGAGTAGAGTCATTTGAGAGTATTTAATTCGATGGAAGGGATTTCCAGTACAAGATTATACATGGAAAGATCAATATGTGTCGCAATTCCTTAAGGTTAACCAAATTTAGGAAGGGAGGACTGTGATGGCCCTTTCCAAACCATAGAATCATGAAAATATGGAGTCACAACCTACCTATATCACATGGGATATTGTCAGAAGTAAGGGGGTCAACAAAATAAAATAAATACTAATTAAATAATGAAATAAAGGTGGTAAAAAGTGACTTCAAAAATACTATAGTGATGTATGGTTTTTGTTTGCCACCCATGGTTTTTGAAGGAGGAAAATATTATTAAAAGGAGGAGGCTCATGATTGGACATGTGGAGAATTCTTGGTGAATTATTAAAAAGCTCAATTAGCTTACTGAGAGAGGGAAAAACCCTCATTATTTCCCAGTTTTTGTGTTGAAATATACACTCTAGCTAGCAGTGGTCCATTTCAGTGGTTGTGAAGCCACCTTATATGATCATCTGATCTGTAGGGAATCATCAATTGGAAAGGACACACATTCATCAGGATAGGGATACCAATTTATTGTCTATCTTGAAGGTTGATTTCATTGTGTTCGGAGGGGCCAAGTTACCATTTTATGGAGCAAATTGATCAGTGGAATGGGGGTGAAATAATTGAGTGTTGCAGGCCAAATTTATTGAATGTGAATTTCTTGTCTAGGGGAGAATATTACTAGATACATAATTAATTTATTTTTCGAGGGAAAAATTATTGTACAAAGCCAAGTTTTATATTTTTCGAGGAAAAATGTGTGGTACTCTAGGGCATCGAGTTAATCAAATTTACGGAGGCCAATATCATTCTCTTCAGGGTCAAATTACTCGGGTTGTTGAGGGATGAATTATCTAAGCAAATTGGTGGATGAGTTGTTGACTTATGAGAGGAAAAATTGGAGGCCAATTCACTATTATTTTAGGGCCGAATTGTCTTATTGGAGGGATGAATTGTAGTGAGGAGGGACACATTTCTTGCCTGAAATTCTCAGTAAAGGACCGAGTTGACACAATATTATGGGCAAGCATTTCTAAAGTATATCCACCAAGTTTTATCTTCAAAATTCATATAAATTTACTCTTGAGCTCTCCATAAATAAAACATTGCTGGACTTACAACTTTCCATTTAATTTCTAGATTTTCACTTTGAAAATTTTATTTAATATATTGGTAATTTCCAATGTGTGAAATCGTGTAATTCAGTGATGTCTTTGGAAAGGAAATTCATGCTATAATTTTTCTGAAGCAAATTCTCTAAAATTATAGTCAAATAATACTAAGGAATATTACAACATGCTTTTCAAGATATCTCTAGATAAATCCAACCCCCTATGGTTCTACCCCCCTCTACTTGTGCAATATTTGACATTAATGGTGAATTGGTCACATTTACCATTGGTATTACTCCTCCGAGTCTGAAGATGAACTAGATGAAGAATATGTACCATAAATAATTGTTGACAATCTCCAACCCGATGGATATCACAAGGATTCCTCAAGCTCTCAGGCAATCTACATGGTCTCTCCAAACAACCATAGAGGATCCTACAAAGTTTGATGTTGTTAAGGCCATTACTCCTAAAGACCACATAAATAAGTTTTATATAGGCTTACAATTGATGAATGCACAACAAAAGGACGTGGTCTATAGATTGTCCCCTTATAAGTTCGAGAACAAAACATCTACATGGTATGACAATCTACTTGTAACTTCAATAGATAGTTGGGATGCCTTTGAGAGTATTTTTCTTAGTAAATTTGGTGATGAAAAATCACCAAACACAATTTTGAAAGAGTTTATTTCCATCACGGAGGAAAAGAAAGAGAAGGTGAAAGACTTCAATAAAATTTTCACCACTCTACTGAATAAGATTCCCAAAAACTCTCATCTTGTTGATCCCTTGGACATAAAATATTACACTTTGACCTTAAAGCCATCCATAGGAATTAAGAGAGGGAGAAGAATACCTTGACACAAAACTTCGAGGAAGCTATAAAAATAGAGAAGGAAATTATTTCCTCGGTAAGGAATAAACCTAAAGAAGAACCTAAGGCTGTTAGGAATAAACCCTTGGTATTAAAAAAGTATGTGGAGAAGGATCTCAATGATTTGGAGAGGGAACTCAGACTAGTGGAGAAAATTTTAACTGAAGTAGTTGATCCGAAGAAGAATTTAGGGGAGAGTTCATCTAGGTATGGACTTTTCCATCTGTTTTAGAAGAAAAATGCTAATCAACTCAAACCCAGTAACAGTTCGAGTGTGAACCTAAAATTAGATGATTTTAGCATGGTTAAATTTTTATCTTATCATTAAGCCAATCATTATGAGAAAACCTATATGCAGTGAGTAAATTCTGTGATGTTGGTTATTAATCAATGCTTATAATAACAATCACTAGACTAGCCTATGATCCTTGAGTCAATCAAGTAATAGACATCATAGTTATGGACATAGTTAAGGCCTATGGTCTACTGTTGAGTAAGGACTAGTCATCGAAACTTCAAGGATATTTTTCCACTAATTGGTATCACCTCTAGCTACCCTATAAATGGAAGAATAATTAGATAAGGGTAGACAATGAGCCTCACATGAATTATACCATGGCACCGCTATAGGGGCCAAATAAAAACATTCAAATTTACACAAATTATGTTAGGGAACTATTTTATGAAAACCAACCTTGGTTGCTATACAACCCAGTCATCTCCCTTTGTTGAGAAATCTAGGGCATTAAAATTAGGTGATTTATCTTCAATTAGTCACTGCTTGTGAGTTCTTTTTACTTATTTTAGATTAGGATCTTCTTCTTTTTATATTGTTAGTGTTCTTCTTCATCAAGCAGTAACCAATGCATGAACATAAATAGACAAGAGACATAGAATGTAGGCTATTAGCCATGGGCCAAAGCCTCTCACTCTTTGAGAGGAAAACCCACACAAATTCTTCTTATAGAGATTCCAATTGATGAATACCATGTCCAAGACCCCTGACCTATTAGCCACTCCAAGACCAAGACACAAGTCATCTTCCACCTTATCGTTCACTTTCTCATGGTTCCTTCTCCTTCAGATTTCGTACCATATGAGATCACTGTAGTCATGAGATGACATTGAACTGAGATCACTGTAAAGATATGAATCATAGTCACACCGAGACCTTCTTCATGCAATAACATTGAGACCTAGTCACACACTTGGGACCTTCTTCCCGAGTGGCATCGATCTCTCTTTTGCTGTGAGACATAGTACCGAGATATTTATTGTGATATAACATCAAGACAGTGAGGAGACATCCTGTAGTATCACCGAAACTTTCTTTGCTCCAATCCTTAATATTACCTCTGCAATTAGACCAAAACAAAGGGAGGCCCTTCTTGTGATTGTTTCGAACCTTGATCATTGTAGTCTCACTGTATTTCTCCTTGCTGTACCGAATTTATTTACTGCATTTGATCACCGAAAAAATCAGAGACATCTAAGCTATTAACTTTGATTTGTCTTCTGAAATTACAGAGATATATGCGAGCTTTTGGCTATCCAAAATGTGAAGACCCTAGCCACATATATATAGTTGTTCATTCTATATATTAAGCTGACATGTACATCGAATAGATGTGTCTTTATTTAGGTGAGCCAACGTGATCTTTTACTTCATATGTAGGCCAACATCAAGAGAAGGACTTGTGCTTGTCGTTGGAGGGCTTTATAGACTCATATACATTTGACACATGCTCAAGAAGAGTTCTTTATACATGACATTAGTTCTTTTTACAATTCCTAAAGGCTCACAATGGGAGCCATCTAAATAAAATCTCTTGCTCATGAAACTCATGAAGCAAGCCAATAATAATTTTATTTTATTCTTTACATCATTTTAAAAAATCACAATTACATGTCATTATGAAGACAAAACCTAGTTACACTTTTCAACACCCTTGTCATATGAAACCTATTTTGATATCCTTCAATGTTTGCACATTGGTGATAATGATTCTTGTATACTAGATGTAAATAATGGTAGTTCTACTAAATTAGATGTAAATAATGATAGTTTCACCAAGTTAGGGTTTGATATTAACATGTGGACACTATATTTTGATGTTTCTAAGATGCATAATGGAGTTGGTGTCATATGCATTCTAGTTGATCCATAGAAACATAAATTGCTTATATCCCGTCGATTAGAATTTGAATGTATAAACAACACTGCAGAATATGAAGCACTCGTATTTGGCATGAAGAAGGCCATTGGCCTAAAGGTAGAGTGCTTAAAATATCTAGGTGATCCAAAGACTATCATGCATCTTGTACGGAACACCATTCATTGTTTGTCTCCACATTTGAAAGGTCATCAACAAGAGGTATCAAAACTGACTTTTTCATTTAATGCATTTAATTTCATATCCATTCCTCGATTCGTGAATGTTGTAGTTGACACTTTGGATAATGTAGCTGCTAATTTTACTCCTTTGTGTCATTTTTTTTTTCTGTTGAATTAATTTTCAAACCGATCATCCTTGACAATATCACTAATTGGCAGGTATTTAATGATGATTCACAAGTGATGGAATTCCTAACTAATACAAATGTCACGTTCAAGGATGTTGTCATTGACGAAGAATAACACGAGAAGAAAGATCAACAAGCGAAACACGATCAGAATGTGAACATGGGTAATCTCATCCCTAAAGGGTTGGTTCCACTTCAAAATTATTTTGATCTATACTCAATATTTCAGGAACCTACTAATGCTAAGACCCACAATTCCATATTAATGCATGAATTGGTTATAGAGATTGAAAAATATTTGAAGTTTTTCAACTTGGTTACTTGCTTCTCACTAGTTGAGAAGCACACTTATATCCAACTTTGCATAAAGTATAAGTAAATGTTAGCATGGACATATGAAGACCTGAAAACATATGACATCCGTCTCATCCAAAATATCATTCAAATCAAATATAGTGTCAAACCTTTTCAATAGAAGCTACACAAGGTACATCCCACGCTGGAACCATTGATATCGAAAGAGATCAAGAAGTTAATGGATGCCAAGATAATATCGAAAGTTAGTCATTCAACATGGGTTTCTAACATAGTACTAGTGAGGAAGAAATTAGGGGAGATAAGGCTCCACACAAACTTAAAAAACCTTAACATAGCTTCTAACAAGGACAATTATCCAGTGCCACCAAATCCTCCATCAATTCTTAGTATCGAAGATGTTCACTTTACTGGATGGATTCTTCAGGTATAATAAGTTCTTGGTGATGCAAGAAACATGCTCATGACTATGTTTCACACCAACTAAGGGACCTTCACCCATAAATGGATGTTGTTTAGGTTGATTAACCCTGGTGCCACCTTTCAGAAAGCAATGGACATTTTCTTTAGAGGCCTTTTAGGGCATAGGATGATGTTACCATCTTTTCTAAATGAAGAACAATTCATACACACCACCTTAAGACAATATTCAAGAGTTGTCAGAAACATGGTATCTCACTCAATCCAAAGAAGAGCATCTTTTTTATTGATGAAGGAAACCTTGCAAGTCATATAATATCTAAACAAGGCATTTTTGTAGACCCTAAAAGGGTGGAGCGCATCGCACAAGTTCTTCCCCCTAACAACAAAATGTGCATGCAGTCCTTCATAGGAAAACTCAATTTTGTGAGGAGATTTGTTTTAGTTTTTGCTCAAATTGTCAAATCCCTACAACAAATGATCAAGAAGGATGCCCAATTCAAATGGACCAATATAGAAAATTGAAGCCTTTAGTTGTATTAATGATGTCATAGCACATGCTCTTGCCTTATATTGTCCAAATTTCAGTAGGAATTCTCATTTATACTTTCATCTCTGATTTCTCTTTCGCTGCCATACTCACCAAGCAAGATGACCATGGAGATGAGAGGCTAATATCATTTATGAGTACAATTTTATAGGATCCTGAGCTTAACTGTCTAGATAGACAAACTAGTTGTTTTGGGTTCATAAAATGGTTGGTTCCATTTAATCTTTTCATTCATTTCCTTTTTCCAAGTTCTTCTTGATAGTCATGAGAATCATTTCAAATCTTTGACATATCTCTCTTTCATAGAATATTCGAAAGAAACTTCTGACAAGATGGGCATATCTAGGGAGATATAATTTGTTTTAAAACAACTACACCCCTTGCAATATATAACACAGTTAAATAGTTTCGATTGTATATCCTTAAAAGTTATGTTAAAGTATTAGTTTTCCACCATGCAATAAGGTCACTATTCATATAAAAAGAATTAGGAGAACGAAGGAGTACTTAGATGACCTCCCTTCAAGAATACAATTTAGAATTCAAAACCTACCCATGCTATCAAAAGCCATGACGCATTACAATTTGTGTAATGTCTTGTTTTATTAAATCAATAAATAATAACGATAATAATAAAAATATTAAAATAAATAAATAAAATAATAAACACTAAAAGTAAGAATATAAATAAATAAATAAAATAATAAAGATAAGATAATAATAGTAAATAAATAAAATAATAAATAATAAAGTTGAGTTTGGAATAAATAAATAAAGGAAATATTATGTTGGCTCCTAGTAATTTTTTGATTAGTTTTCATGCAGATAGTTTTTAATTCACAGTTTGCAGTCATATATATATATAGATAGCTAGAATATGGTTGTGGTCATGACAATCAAGTTTATATAGCTTGGTAGATAGACTAAGTATTTTTTGCTACTAATGGTGGTCCCACCTAAACAAGCTCTATGTGGTTGTAACTTGCTTATTTTATAATGAAAAAGAAGGATCTACCAAACTTAACAAAAAATTAAATAAATGAAATTATAAAAATAGTAAAAATAAAGTCAAGTTAATAAAACATAATAATAAACTCAGACAAAAAAATAAAATTTGCATTATCTGCATTTCTATTTTTGGAACAAATTGTTCGGTTTAATTCATGAAAATGATGATGTGAAATATTATCCCCTTTTAAGATAACCTTATGATAAATGATTTACTTGCTAAAGTAGCAGTTTAAGGAATTGTAGTGACTTGTTGGAGGGTATAATGTAGCTGAGCTTACGATTGGGTGGAGAGTATCCTCAAAACAATGGTTGCAGTTCGCTGGATTTGAATAGTGAATCATTTTTAAAGCTATAAGTAAGCTAATTCTTCATTCTAAAAGTAAATTCCTACCACTAGATGTTATTAAATGTTATTGTACTAACTAATCAAAATTTTCTTAGATAGATGATTAATGGCCTTGAATTTTTTAAGTATTTTCATATTTAATTATTTCTTAGGTTGAGTCGATTATATATGGAATATTGGAATTTCGAGAAGTTTTAGTAATCTGATTTGGATTTCTTGAAGGCTGTTTAAAGGGAGGATGAAATCCATGAAATTCCCACAACTCTTTAAATTATTTTGTATTGTAGTTGTTTCTCCGGTAGTTAGCTACATCACTTTATTCTTTTAATTGTCTAGGTTGCTAATATTTGAAACCATTGTTGCTTGAGCATTGGCACGAAAATTGCCACACAAAACATGACCAATTGAAATTCGAACCTTTGCACTTAGTGATATTTTTGAGCTCTGATTTATTGAAGAACCTTCAACCTTCTGCAATCCCAACTTGGAAATTTGAAAATAGCAGTGAATTTCCGCGGTTTCTAGAATTGAAGGTCAAACGAATTTGACACCCTTGTCAGCTTTTCAAGTACTTTTAAAACCTACAAAAATGAAAAGAAACTAGAGTTCCTTTTCCAGTACTTCTAAAACCTAAAAAAATGAAAAGAAACTGTATACAATTCTAGAATGATTAAAAACTAAAAGTAAATTACTCATGCTTCTTAGAGGCCATGAAGTTGTGAAGGTTTTTCTAAGAGAGTACTCAAAGAATTTCTAAGTGGAAAATAATATCTATAATATTATGGTTTTATTGATCTATATTTTACAAGTTATAAGTGAATGTATAATTTACTTTCCAAATTAAGAACTCAATTGGATATGGAGTTCTAAAGTAACACGACTCAGACATGTTTAACAATTTGGCAAACTCTAAGCCAAGAATCAATTTGACAAAATTCAATATAAAATTTGGCAATTGTTTGGTTGCGTAGAGAGACGCTCTACAATCTAATATGGGGGAGATGTGTTATAAGAAAGATTGTATCTCAACATTTTTATTTAATAAACACATACAAACCTAATACTTACAATAAACTTACAATGTAACAAGATTTATAACTATGGATATTTACCCCATTTTTTTTTTCTTTGCTAAGACTAATCTACGTACCCACGGGGATTTGAACCAGTGACCTATCGCAAGGAGTGCCTTAACAACGCACCCATTCACCGTCAATCCAAAGCCCCGTGGGCGATATTTACCCCATTTTACCATGTATGTTATTAACTTATAAATAGGCTTTGTTAAGATACTATGGGAGGATACCATGGTTTATCATTAATAACAGATTCCCAAAAACCAAACTCAGTTCAAAATCAAAATATTCTATTTTATTTTTATTTTATAGCATTTTTAAAATTAAATCTAAAAGAAAAAAGTATGAGGGAGATATTGTAATGTATAGTAAACATTTTGATTCGGTGAAACTGCATAAAACTAAAATAAAATAAAATAAAAAACATAAAATTAATAATGATATTTATAAGGTGCTCTCCAGCCCAATGTGTACGAGATATGTTGTAATTATATTATATAACTTGAGTGTGTCTAATGGTTAAGAGCATGTATTCCTCCTAAGAGGTCAGAGGTTCAAAACCAAAGAGGGTAGAGTATGTATGCCTTTGTAGACTTAGTAGTCAACATTTTGATTTGCTTGGCCCTCACTTTAAAATTGGATAATAATAATTAATAAAGAGCCTAGATCCATCTTAACTCCGGATCTACTAAGGGATGAGAGAGAACAAATCTCTTCATATGCAAACATCTTTTAGAGTGCTTTTATTCCCCACTTTAAACACGCTATAATCCACATAAATACCATCGGTTCTCAATACCATGGACTATTTTTATTTTTATTATTATTTTATCTTATAGGGTTAATTTTATTTTTTTAATTTATTTCTGGAAGTTTTGAAAACAATAGCTATAGTAGACAATCTTGTGATGAACATTCTTCAAATGTTCTTCTTCCATTCATTCATGGAACCACAAATAAGATTGCTCCTTCTTCCATTCATTCATGGAACCACAAATAAGATTTCTCGCATTCTTAAGAAGAATAATGTCATTGCTACCTTCAAACCCTTTAATACTATTAGGAGCCCCCTTAGCTTTGTTAAGGACCCTGTGAACCCTAAAGACATGGAAGGGGTTTATTCAATTCCCTGCTCATGTGGATTTCCCTACATTGGAGAAACTGGTTGCTCCACTAATCTGAGAATTCTAGAACATGCAATAGATATCAGGCATAATCGTTTCCACTCCTCAGATATTACTGAACATGTAGAGAAAACTAAGCACCATGTCTGCATTGAAGATTCTAAGGTCATTGCGAAGATTGATCATTTCCACCATAGGAAGTTGAGAGAGGCCATTGAAATTAAGAAACATAATAAAAATATCAACATTTTGATTTGCTTGGCCCTCACTTAAAAATTGGATAATAATAATTAATAAAGAGCCTAGATCCATCTTAACTCCGGATCTACTAAGGGATGAGAGAGAACAAATCTCTTGATATGCAAACATCTTTTAGAGTGCTTTTATCCCCACTTTAAATAGGCTATAATCCACATAAATACCATGGGTTCTCAATACCATTGGCTATTTTTATTTTTATTATTATTTTATCTTATAGGGTTATTTTATTTTTTTAATTTATTTCTGGAAGTTTTGAAAACAATAGCTATAGTAGACAATCTTGTGATGAACATTCTTCAAATGTTCTTCTTCCATTCATTCATGGAACCACAAATAAGATTTCTCGCATTCTTAAGAAGAATAATGTCATTGCTACCTTCAAACCCTTTAATACTATTAGGAGCCCCTTTAGCTTTGTTAAGGACTCTGTGAACCCTAAAGACATGGAAGGGGTTTATTCAATTCCCTGCTCATGTGGATTTCCCTACATTGGAGAAACTGGTCACTCCACTAATATGAGAATTCTAGAACATGCAACAGATATCAGGCATAATCGTTCCCGCTCCTCAGATATTACTGAACATGCAGAGAAAACTAAGCACCATGTCTGCATTGAAGATTCTAAGGTCATTGCGAAGATTGATCATTTCCACCATAGGAAGTTGAGAGAGGCCATTGAAATTAAGAAACATAATAAAAATATCAACATTTTGATTTGCTTGGCCCTCACTTTAAAATTGGATAATAATAATTAATAAAGAGCCTAGATCCATCTTAACTCCGGATCTACTAAGGGATGAGAGAGAACAAATCTCTTGATATGCAAACATCTTTTAGAGTGCTTTTATTCCCCACTTTAAATAGGCTATAATCCACATAAATACCATGGGTTTTCAATACCATGGGCTATTTTTATTTTATCTTATAGGGTTATTTTTATTTTTATTTTTTTAATTTATTTCTGGAAGTTTTGAAAACAATAGCTATAGTAGACAATCTTGTGATGAACATTCTTCAAATGTTCTTCTTCCATTCATTCATGGAACCACAAATAATATTTCTCGCATTCTTAAGAAGAATAATGTCATTGCTACCTTCAAACCCTTTAATACTATTAGGAGCCCCCTTAGCTTTGTTAAGGACCCTGTGAACCCTAAAGACATGGAAGGGGTTTATTCAATTCCCTGCTCATGTGGATTTCCCTACATTGGAGAAACTGGTCGCTCCACTAATATGAGAATTCTAGAACATGCAACAGATATCAGGCATAATCGTTCCCGCTCCTCAGATATTACTGAACATGTAGAGAAAACTAAGCACCATGTCTGCATTGAAGATTCTAAGGTCATTGCGAAGATTGATCATTTCCACCATAGGAAATTGAGAGAGGCCATTGAAATTAAGAAACATAATAAAATATCAACAAGGACAATGGTTGGAAATTAAGTAAGATTTGTGTTCTGCCATTTCTTTGTGATTTTTATTTTATTGTTTATTTTTAATTTCTATGTCTTACTTTATTTTTAATTTCATTTATTTAATTTTATTCATTTTTCACTATTATAATAATAAAAAATATTTTATTATTATTATTATTATTATTATTTAAACCATATTAATAATAATCATTTAATAATTTAAATTTTATTATTATTTTTTAAAACCATATTAATAATAATCATTTAATAATTCTTTTAAATTATTTGTAATTTAATAATTTTTTATGACTAAAGTATTTTTCAAAATCTAATGGCCAATATTAATTTTCATTAAATATGATTAAATATTAATAATTTTATAATTTTATAATTAATATATATGGTCCAATAAATTCTTACCATTGAATTTATTATTAGTTATAATTTTTTAACTAAAAACTAGCCATTATGGTAAGTTTTTATTAAATAATATTATAGTCTTAACGACTAATTCTAGAACTTGATGCATCTTGTCGCTATTTAATCCTATTGATTGATCTGTTTTTTCACCTTGGTCCTGAAGATGAACCTCATTAGTAGGTTTGAAACGCCGACCAACAAATTATTCTATGCAATTAATCCGAAAGACAATCTCAAACAATCATTATGGGTCACAAAAGTCTGAGATCAAAAATTATTTTGACACAAATGCTTACATTGCATTATATTGATATTTTTATTTAATTTTCATTTTTTTTATATTTAATTTAATTTTTATTTTTATGTAATTTGACTTAGTCAAAATGTTAAACATTACATTACAACATCCCTCACATACTAGGTTGGAAGGCATCTTATAAATATACCCAACCTAGATCCATCTTAACTCCGGATCTACCAAGCGTCGAGAGGGATCAAATCTCCTGATATGCAAACCTCTTTTAGAGTGAAAAGAGATTTGATCACTATTGATCCGGAGTTAAGATGGATCTAGACTGGTTTATTAAAAAATCCAGCAACATATGCTTAAAAATAAATAAATCAGGAAACATAAACTTGGAGAAAGTCGACAAAACTTAGCCAACTTATTGACCAAACTAAGTTTGATAAATTTTTGATTAGGAGTTTTGTCTAAACTTGCAATTCGGTGAAATTCAAATCACTAAGGAACCATTACAATTTGAACTTTATATGGGGAGATAGAGGCTCCAAGAATCCTTGAAAGCAAAGAAATTTTGATTGCTCCCAAAGTATAGTCTATAATTAAATTTAGGGGATTTGAACCTAAAATCTTATTGTATATAATATGTCATTTTCAAAGTCATCACCAATTAAGTTGCCTCAAACGAACTATATTGAGTTTTTTTATTATAAATAAATTTTGTAAATTTTTCTACTCAGTCATGAGTATATATTATGAAGAACTAGATTATAACTGAGTCGTGTGCCTATAATGTAATTCCCTTCATACTGAACGAATGTGGGCAAATATTTTCTAGAGTCCTTATTTCTGAATTTCGAGAATAAATCCATGAGGTTTTGGAGGTCTATTGGGATGACTAGACAATATGTAAATGTTGTCGTCTATCTATTCTCTATTTTGGAAGGTTTTCTGGCATATTTTCTGGTTTAAATTGTCTAGAATCCAGTAAAGATTTATTAGAATCACATATTGAGTTGTAAATTCTCCACAATCAGAATGCCATACAGATTTTTCAGGGTGTTGAATCCATATATGCAGTTAAAAAACCAATTTAAATAACAAGAAAATCAAGTTTCAACCATTTTTTTTTCTTCGCTCAATTCAACCAATAGTCCAAAACATAGCATGTTTAGACAACGACTATATAATTGTCTTGAGGGTGACGCTCTAACAAAGAGAGAGGAAGGAAAAATGGTTTTCCCCCTGGTTGCTTTTGCTTTTTTGGTCCCTTGAATTAGGGATGAAAGGAATAAATGCAATTGACCATATCATTAATACTCTCTGAGTTAGGTTTCAAATTGGATGAATGGGTCGATCAATAAAAAATGTTTATAGGTTAACAAAATGAATGAATGATATTTTAATGTCCACGAGGCTAAAAATAGTCTATGGGACCACTGGCCTCTCTGCTTTTCGCCTTTTGTAATTCAATCATTTTCTTATTCAAATTGATGATGAGTTGGCCCAACCTTCTAATAGTCCCCTTGTTGAAAAAACAATGCCAAAGAACCGATGCTAACATATTGCCATAATTGTCCCCAATGTCTATGAAAGCATCACATTCCAAAATGAAATGTTTTTTCGATTCTATTGCCCTAAACGTACAAAATGTACACACCCATTCTTTCCTAAACGTACAAAATGTACACACCCATTCTTCAAGCACTTATAGTAACCGATTCTTCAAAATGATAAATATTAAACATTATACACTAAATCAATGTTTGACTAATTTAAATATTTTACACTAAGTACATGATTTACCACTATCGTTTTGTTTTATTTTCCGAATAGAAATAAAATGATATTTAATAAACAAAGGTGAGAAAATATTAAACCAAATTTATTACTTAACATTTGTCAATCTAAAACGCTCTATTGCTATCTTAGAAAGAGTGTTTTTTACCATCACGAGGACTTTCTGCCATAAGATATAATTCATAGAGAGCTTCAAGTGGATTATTTTTCAAGAGTGTTTTTTACCATCACGAGGACTTTCTGCCATAAGATATAATTCATAGAGAGCTTCAAGTGGATTATTTTTCATTCCCCTTTGTCCATTAATTCGGGGTGGGTGGAGGATTTTCCACATAGGCATGTGCTTACTCTTCATTTTTTAAATTAATTTATAATTAGTCACGAAGTTTAATAAAATATTTTGTCAGGCAAAACTCTTCCGGATAGATAACAAAAGGAAAATGCCTATCAATGAGCTTCACATCATAACAGAATTCATGTTTTATAAATAAAGTGTAATTTACTTTTAAACACTCTTTTCCCCAATTTCCTTATGACGTGGCCTTTACTATCGGAGTGAATTATAATACCATTGTATATAGATGATAAAATAGGTTACATTTTTAGAGTGTCAAACTTGTATTGAAAGAGTGATCTGAAATAAGGTGAGATATGTGTATTGTATAAGCATTTATTTATTTAGAAGAATATTTTAATATATCATTTTAGTTTGATATTTATTTTATTTGTTAAAATAAAAATAGAATTTTGGAGTTTTATTATTATAAGATTATAAATTTTAAAGTTTTGGGGAGGATTCTCTAATTGTGCTCGAAAAGGTTTCTAGGGGCACGATAGTTAGAATTTTAGCCATCATTGCTTTCATACTTTTTGTTGTGAAGCCTTGGCTCTCTGCCGCTTTAGAGGACTATTCACCATGGTCGCTGCTAGATGTCGTTGCCGATGGGGTTCTCCTTCCTAGAGTTGGGTTCATTGTTGCCTTCTATTTGGGTCTTATTCATGGCTCGCCTCTCTTGGTTTTCATCGTCTAGTTTCCATCATGGTGTGGGGTTGGTGTGTTGTTTCCGTTTGTATATTTTCGTCGCCACTGCCGTTCTTTGGTGATATTTTCTAATGCCACTGATTTGGGTGCTGCCTTCACGGTTCTCATGCTGCTGGGGTTTGCCGACCCAATTGTTGTTTCATGTTGTTTCCCTTTCCTGGGGGTTTTTATATGGGTCTTACAGGCCGTTTTTGGTTATGTATGCAAGTTTTTGTGTCACTTGGCTAGTTTTTGGATTGTTTATGGTCCTTTTGTTTTAGTGGGTTTCGACCCTGTTGATTTATCCTTTACAGGGTTTATTTTTTTGTTTCCTAGGGTTTTTGTTTTGTGTAGACCCTAGGATTTAAATGTATGCCTGCTATGTGTAGCTCATTCCCATATGTCATGGCTAGCCCATTTTGGTCATCTAGATGGTGATAGCTATTTGATGATAATTGAAGATATGTTGTTTGTATGGGGGTTTCTGGCCATGTTAGGTAATTTTATGTTCCTTTAGGAGTTTTCTTATGCAAGCATGCCTACCTAGATTTTTTTCCAAGCCTGTCGGAGCATCTCCAAGCTTTTATTGTTGGTCAAAGTATCTTCTGGTGTTATTATGTTCTTGCCAGTTAGAGTATCTTTTGGCGTTGTTTATCTTGTCGGTTGGAGTATCTTCTTGCATGTTATCATGTCGGTCATAGTATCTTCTGGTGTTTCTTGGATGATGAGTGTTTACTCATTTTGGGTTGTATTTGGTGCTCCTTATGGGGTTTCTTTGAGGGGCCCGCGTGCCCTATATTGATATCTATCATATGTAATATGAGGATTATTTTGGCACATATGTTATATGCATGCTATATGTAAATATCTTTTTATTTAATAAAAATTTGTTGGTTTTTTATTTCCTGAAAAAAAGATCATAACTTTCTCTTATATTTGCATTTACTAGTTAAAGTATACTTTATTGTTTTAATATAGAGAAACATGCGTGCATACACACACACATATATTAGTGATTGCAATCACCATGAATAATTAAGATTATGTTGGCTCTTTATTGAATGTGAGGTTATTGAGTTGTTTGGTTGACTTGCTCCAAGAATGTCACCTCTTGGAGAGGAAGATAATGGTAATATAAGGTTGGCTATGGACATTATGGAAAGACCATTAAATGTGAATTATTATACCATCAATTAACTCATTTATCTAGCCTATGAAACTTGAGGAAGTAAAGACGACACTAACTATTTAGACAAGATGTGTGAATATATAAGTGATCAAATTAAAATAATATAAGTGAAATTCCATACAGAGTAGGTGGAAAAATAAAAGTAGTATATTGACAAGGACTTGAAGAATAGAAGGAAAGTTACAAATTGATCCCAAAAGTTAGTGGTAATATTTGGATAAATTTGTCTTAAGCATGAAGGGAAAATGATGGCCTTGCTAATTTTCTAGTGAAAATACTAAAGTCCTTGTAACCATGACCAATTTGGAATGATGAGATGAGAAAAAATGAACATGATGTAGGATTTTAGATTTAGGAAATATTCACGTTCAAACACATTAACACTATATAGGTATTTGTGAATGATACAACCATAGGGAAAAATGGTTGTGTAATCATCGTAGTTAAAAGATCAAAGATAATCATGAAGATCATTATTAGTAACTATAAGAAGTATGTTGACATTTGATTAAATATATAATAAACCAATGACCTCCCATACAATGTGATGATACTAAAGGGTGTCTTTTTCAAGTGACAACCTCTCTTAATGATATAGACTAAGTGGGTTGGAAACATGAATGATGATTAGGAATGACTAGTTAGAATCATAATGATGATCCATATAATTCTAAGGTGTCAAGATAGGGGATTAAGAACTAAAAAACATTCACAACTAGCTAAGGATAGACTAGCAAAAAGGTTTAAAGGTTTAAATGATCAAGGACAACATCAATCTACCTTTTGACAGAGGAAATAGACTATGTAGACAAATGAAAAAATCTTAGCATGAAGTCAAAGGAAGTTCAATGGAAATCATATAACAATATCTTGAGAAGGATAACGCACAAACTGGAAAAATAAGTGAATAAACTAATAGAGGATGTACTTGATTGATCTATGCTAATTATTTCATGAGTGAATTGAGGTTATCTTGAGACTCCATATAAAGTAACCTATCAAGTTATGCCATTAGCATCATAAGAAGTTATTGCCAAAGCACAGCAAGGACACCAAGCACATAATTAACCTTTTTATGATTTGATATTGGTAGTAGTAATTCGAAGTCCTTCAAATACTAAAACAAGGATAGTGACTCACAAGCCAAAAGTGAAGAGAAAGAATCCATATTCCAACTTGAATAAGGTTAAATCTATTACAAAAGAGATCAAGTGATATTGAGATGGGAACCTCATGAGATACACAAATATTTTGAGGGTGAACAATGATTTTTATTTTTTATTTTTTATTTTTTGGGTGTGGTTCATGGACACCTTCGGTCAACGGGTGGTGCTATGTCCACGGGAAAAATCTTGGCTGACGCCCCTCGGCCTACTGCAAGACCTGACCCCAAGTGCTTTCGGGAATTGACCCTGTGACCTCCCATTTGGCGAGGCCCCGACTTGACCGATTGAGCTAACCCTTGGGGCTGGGTGAACAACGATTATTACTCGGTGGTGGATAAATTTCCATGGATCAACCAACCCTTTGTGCAAGTGAATTAAGCATGATAGAAAACTTAAACCATGATAATCTAATGTTTATGTGATATTTCATATAGTGGTCTTAGAATGGGTGAGCAAATTATGTGAATTGACGTAAAATAAATGGATTTTAATAATTTAAGGAAAAAAGGCAATGTTGATAATAACCTAATGATGAATTGCACTAAATTTCCCTAGGCAAGAAAGAATACATGACTAGAGATTAAAGGTCAAACTAATGAGGATTACTTGAAAGTTTGATATTGTACTTAATTGAGGAAAATATGTGAATACTTAAGCATTTTAATGAGGTGACCATCCTTACCAAGTAAAATTTCAACTTCCTTGTTGAAAGAATAAGAAGTGATGATCTAGTCCTAATTGATAGACATAACCAAAATATATCTTAGATGGATGTTTAATGATACTTTTTCATTAAATAAAATAGATGGTATTCATTGTTTATGAATGTTGATGAATCATGATAAGAATGCTTATGGTTTTGTTTCTCTCCATGTGATATGTGTTGAGATGATTATCGTATTTATGATGTTATATTAACATGTGGCTCTATTTATTATGTGACATACTAATGTATCTTTGATATATATATATGTTAATGTTATAATTTATGATGGCATTTCATGATGCGATGGTATGCGGTAGTTGCATGCAATTTTTATGATCAAATGTATAATGGTGGCATGCCCGAGCATGCAATTCCTTCTACTAATGATTTTATGATAACAATGATGTTGTATTCTCATGATGACATGCCATAATTAGCATGTGGATTATTTTGTATAAGGTAAGGTTTTATGATTATATAACTAATGCATTGGTTGCATGTTGAGAGGTGGTGACTCATAGGGATTCAACCACTAGGATGAGAGGGTTGGTTTATTTGATGATCTCGCGAGAACCCATACCTATGGGGGAGAATATGCAACACCTTATGGGCTTGGGATAGACTTAACTAACTACTTATGCCAATGTTTCTTTTTCCTTGTATAACTCTTGATGGGTTATGGGATCATCTTGAGAGGTCGAGTGCATGAAATCAGAGGTGTGATGTTGAAGTCTAGAACATGGTGTGGGACTTTGATGCTTGGGGATGTACCTAGTAGGAGATGTGGAGGGATTTTTGGTCAGTCTTTCGATATGATTGGGGTATGTGAGCACCAGACTAGATGATTGTCTCGAGGTAGATGAGGTTTGAGCCTTGGGGCTCTAGTGTAGACAGACGAGGCTTTAAGCATGGTTCTAGAAGTTGGGAAATAAGATCTAGAGAGTACTTGCACTTTCCTCGGTGATGTGATGTAACCCTTGATGCATGTTGTGGTCACTTGGGTGGTACTTATACTAGTTACAATAAAGGGTGTTGGATATGACAGAAGAAATAAATGAATAAATAATAACTTATAAGTTAAATGATTAAACTTAACTTTTGGATGAAGTTCCTTAAAGAGGGGAATAAGTAATGCCCCATATTATTAAGTCAATAAATCATAATGATAATAATAATAACAATAAAATAAATAAAATAATAAATAATACAAGTGAGAATATTAATAGATAAAGAAATAATAATAATAATAGTAAATAAATAAATAAATAAATTTATAAATAATACAATGAAGTTCCAAATAAATAAATAAGGAAACTATAAAAATAGTAAAAATAAAGTCAAGTTAATAAAAAATAAAAGAATAAAGAGTTAAATATGGAAAAAGTTGAGTTAAGAAAAACTTCAGACAAAAAATAGAAATTTTCATAATGACACATGGATTATGTGCATGGAGATTATCTTTCCATTTTTCAAACACATTGTTCTATTTAATGGTTGAGGAGGATGTGAGGCATTATTGCTTTCCTAGAAGAACTCTAGGATAGAAGGATTCAATGGCTAAGAGAGTTGATTGAGGGCTTGGGGGTGACAAGTTATACAAGGACATAGTGTAGCTAAGCCTATGGTTGAGCGGAGAGTCGTCTCCAAAACGTTGGTTATGGTTAGACATATTCAAATAACGCAACGATTCCGAATCTCCAAGTAAGTTAGTTCTTCATTCTAATGATAAGTTCTTACCACTCACCATTCTTGTACTAATTAATCGAAGTTGTCCTTATGTTGATGATTAAAGGCCTTGAATTTTTTTGTAAGTGTTTTTCATATTTAATTATGTTTCATGTATAAACCATTTCATATAAAACATAATTAAATACGAAAAACACTTGAAAATAAATTCAAGGCCATTAATCATCAACATAAGGAAATTTTTGATTAATTAGTACAAGAATGATGAGTGGTGAGAACTTACCTTTAGAACAAATAATTAAATTACTTGTAACTTTAGAACCGTTGCACTATTAAAATCCAAGTAATCACGACCAACATTTTCGATACGACTCTCCACCCAGTTGTAGGCTTAGTTGCACTATGTCCTTCTACAACTGACCACACCCCCCCCCCCCTAATAAACTACCTTAGCCAATGAATTCTTCTATCCTAGGAAAAGAATAATGCCTTACATCATCTTTCTCATCCATTAAATAAAACAATTTGTTAAAAAACTGGAAAGATAATCTTCACGCACATAGTCCATGTCTCATTATGCAAATTTCTATTTTTTTGCCTTAACTTTTTCTTAACTCATCTTTTTCCATAATTAACTCTTGCTTATTTTATTCTTTTACTTTTTATTAACTTGACTTTATTTTTATTATTTTTATAGTTTCCTTTATTTATTTATTTATTCATAACTTCACTTTCTTATTTATTATTTTATTTATTTATTAATATTCTCATTTTGATTATTTATTATTTATATTATCATTATTATTTATTGATTTAATAATATAGGGCATTACATACTCCCCCTAGTTAAGGAACTTGATCTCGATGGTAAGTTTAATAATTTAACTTATAGATTATTTATTTACTTATTTCTTCTCCCCCATCCAACACCCCTTATTGTAACTAATATAAGGGCTACCCAAGTGACCACAAAAAACATCGAAAGTTACATCACAACACCCAGGAAAGAGCGAGTAATCTCAAGCTCTTATTTCCCACTTTTGGAACCAGGTTTAAAGCCCCATTGATCTATACTAGAGTTCCAAGGCTTAAACCTCATTTGCCCAAGGAAGGCATCTAGTCTGGTACTCATGTACCCTAAGCATCTTGAAAGGTTGACCCAAACTCCCTATGTAGCTCCTACTAGGTACAACCTAATGCATCATAGTCCCACACCCACTTCTGGGGTTCAACATCATAACTCTTATATCAAGTTCTCGACCCTCTGAAGATGGTCCCAACACCCATTGAGAATTATATAATGTAAAAGAAACACTGACATAAGTAGTTGATTGAGTTTGTCCCCATCCCATAAGGTGTTTCATATTTGTCCTCATATATATGGATTCCCACGATATCATCAAATAAACTAGCCCTCTATGCCTAGTGGTTGAATCCATATCAGTCACCATCTCTCAACATGTAACCAATGCATTAGTTATATAATCATAAAACATTACCTCATACAAAATAATCCACATGTTGATTCTTGCATGTCATTATGAGAATACAACATCATTTCTATCACAAAATCCTTAGTAGAAGGAATGCATGCTCATGCACAGTATCATTATACATCCTATCATAAAAACTACAATGCAACTACCACATGTCATCACATGATGAAATACCATCATAAGTTATAACAATAACATATTTGTATGAAATATATATCAGTATGTCACATAATAATTGAAGCCACATGTTAATGTAACATCTTATCTTAATATCATAGATATGATAATCATCTCAACACATATTATGTAGAGAGAAACAAAACCATAAGTGTTCTTATAATGATTCACCAATCAAATTTATTCACATGCATAAACAATCAAAACCATTTATTTCATTTAATGAAACAATATCATTAAACATCCATCTAGGATCTATTCTAGTTATGTCTGTTACTTAGGGCTAGATCATCACTTCTTATTATTTCAATAAGGAACTTGAAAATTTACTTGGTAGGGATGGTCACCTCATTAGTACGCTCAAGTATTCACATAGTTTTCCTAATTAAGTACACTATTAAAATTTCAAGTAACCCTCATCATTTTTACCCTTAATCTCTAGTCATGTATTCTTTCTTGCCTAGGGAAATTTAGTGCAATCATCACTAGGCCATTACACCTTGAAAACAAAGAATAATGAGGCTAGGATAATGAGTTATTCATGTACTCCTATGAAACTCTTTTTATTCCCTAGCATGAAGATTCATGGTACCAAGAATTAAAGCAATACCTACAACATGGTATCATGGCTTAAAATCTTGACCCCAAGTAGGAAGGGTAATGAGACTTAAGGCTTCACAATAGCAACTAATAAATGGGTCACTCTTCCAAAAGTACCATAATGGAGTCTTTCTTCATTTTCTAGAAAAGGTTGATACCAAAAATATTCTCTCTAAAATGAATGATGGGCCAATTGGTGGACACTTCACAGACAAGAACGCATTACACAATATCCAGAAACTATGGTATTTCTATCCAAATATCTTTAGATATTCACGTGTATTCCAAAAAGTGCCCAATTTGTCAAAATTGTGCTTGCTACGAGAAATGGTTTGTTATTCCTTTGCAACCACCGATAATGGAAGAGTCATTCCAATAATGGGGATTGGATGTAATTGGTGATTTAAGCACACTCTTCCAATAAACATCAATATATATTGACCACCACAAACTACTTCATTGAGTGAATGGAAGCTACGTTATTGGCCACAACCAATGATCAAGTCGTGATTCAGTTCCTTGAGCAACACACCATAACTAGGTTTGGTGTTCTAGCTTCTTTGTGTTGGAAATGTAACTAGTTTTGGTCTTCACAATTGTTATTGTCCTCATTTAAATATGTATATCTTATGTAACGGCCAAAAGAAGAAAGAAAACTTATTATTGTAAAGCATAGATTTCAAGCTTCTTATTGATGGTCTTCTAAGTAAAAGCATGTTCTTCATGCTTCTAGGGTTTGTTAGGTCATAGGATATATTGACATGATTCAAGAGAGTCAGCATCTTGTTTATAAGACCCTTCCAGGCAAGATATACTTTGTAAAAGAATTCATTTTTCAGTCTAGAAAATCCTCGAAGCCTCCTAGTACAAGTTAGCCCTAGCAGAGACAAGTCAATCTAAAAAGGGGCTATTCGACCTCTTGGAAAGGCTATATATAGAGACATCTTCAACCTCATTTGACACATCACATCAAAAAGTTCGATTTGCAATAGAAAGAAGAGTAAAGGACATGGAATTAAGGAGAAAACCCTAGCGAAGGAAAAAAGACGTGTTTTTGGGAATTCTCTCTCTCATGTGCGAGTTTCTGGAGCAACTATAGTGGCTGAAATTTCTGAAGTAACTATAGGTCCAAAATTTTGTTGCTAGGGGACCAAAATTCTAATTTTGTTCTAGTATTGGAAGGGTTTGTATCTAGTTGACTTCGTTTGAATTTGACCTAATTGGAAGGTCTCTTTAGAGGGATGACTTGGTGTTGGAGGAGGATTTGGTATAGGGTTTTGGGTCTTGGTTTTTCTAATTTGAAAAACATTCTATAAGAAGAGAAGAGATTTTATGGGTTTTCCCCTTGGAGGGTTTTTGCCCTGGCTTGGAGCCTAATTTTTGTGTCCATTGTCTTTACTATTTTTCTCTTAATAATTGTTTGATGAACAAGAACTAATAAAGTAAACACAAGAAGATAAATAAAGGTCACAAGAAATTATTAAGGTTAAGGAAAACCAAAATTAATAGCTGCTACATTGCATTTTCCAACATGGTATCGAGATAAGGTGGGAAAGAAGACAAGTGGAAGGATAATATTGTGGACACAATAAGTGTTTGCTAAGGGGAATCATTTGCAAAATGACACAAGGAAAATAATACCTATTGATCTAGAAGAAAGATTATTACATCAAGCCTTTGTTGAAGAGGACTACGTCAAGCTCTCATCAAGGAAGGGTATGTAGAGGAAGATTTCAAGAAAGTTGTAAATCTCTCTTGGAAGGAAATCTATTCAAAGGCTCATTGTAAAACATGAAGGAAACATCAAGGAATCTTGGTATCTCTTTGAAGCTATTATAGAAGGTGTACTAAAAGACATCCTCCTAGGAATCCATTGAAGTCTCTTTGAATATCTTGAAGGCATCAAGATAATTGGAGACATCATTAGAGAAGGAAAACTCTTGATTGATAAGTAAGTATCATATTGTTTCTTTGTGTCTAAATCTAAAGGTCATATAGGTTCTTTATATAAGGTTTGACCTAACAATTACAAAACATGAAGTAATGGAATATTTCCTTAGTGAAGTTATTGAGCCTAGTAAAGACAAGAATCAAGAGATATAAAAATACAAGAAAGGGGAAGTAAGAGCAAAAAGGATCACTGTTGAATCCATTAAGGATAATCTAGTTCCATTTGTTTCTCATTTGAAGACTTCTAAGGCTATGTATGACATATTAGTAACTTTGTACTCTATAAGTACATCATAAAAAAATATGTCTTTGAGAAATAAGATATATAAAATGAATAATCAAAGGATGAGGACATGGCATCATTTCTAATGAAGATATCTCAAATAAAAGATCAGTTGCAGGGGTTTGAGGAGACAATTTATGATTATGAAATGACCATATGTGACTGAATGCTTTTCCACCAGAATGGAGCAGTTTTGCAAGGAGCATTTACTCTAAGAAAGACTCAACTCATTTTGATGAATTTTGGGCTCAATGTATCTTTGAGGAAACTAGGATCAAGGCAAAGGATGATATCGATTCAAAATGAATAGTATCAAACCTTTATTGCAAGAACCAAGAAGATGAAGAAGGGAAAGTTTGGAAATTCCAAGAAGAAGATTGATATGTCCAAGGTTCAATGTTTTCGATGCAATGAATTTGGACACTTTAAGATGGATTGCCCAAACAATTAGGAGAACAAAATAAAGGAAAGAAGAAAAGTTCACACAACTGAAGAAATGGGAGAACTTGAGAAGAAGCTAAAGAAAGAAGATATCAAAGATATTTACTATTGAAGAAGGCATCCTTTCTATCAGGTTATTTATGAAGTTGGTCTTTCCTTTAGAATAACATTCATTGTTGTTTACTATATAAGGATTTTTTTGTAAAATCATGGCATCATTGATAGTAGCATATGATAGAGTTTACTTGATTGAGTTCCTTTGTAGGGATCTAGTGTTTCAAAATTGAGAAGATTGAGACCATTCTTGCATATTATTGTTCATCTAGGAATTCTCTATTGTTATGTTAGAGGTAGTCATTTTTCTAAGATGGATCATCATGATGCCACAAGAATTATCATTTTGGAAGGTTCTTGGAAAAATAATTATGGCAAGGTTAGTATATATTCCACTTTGTATGGAAACAATACTCTTGATGGATGAAGGGACACAGTTGGTCAAGTTACAGAGAAAATAGCTAGATGATTGTATGAAAGAATAGGAATGCATATTTAAAATAGCTCTTGGGTAGGATTCATATGTACGGAATCACGTAAAAGAAGTTTGTCATAAAACATGCATGGTGAATATTTGATTGTATGATGCCTAAAAGGATGAATTTGACTTACCCTAGAATGAATAAAGAATTAAGAATTTCTCACTAGATCGTATAAGTATAAAACTATTCAGTATATTCTTCAGAAGAGAATTGTAACTTGGTAATCAAGTTTGATCCTTGGGCACTCTGATGCATGAAGGTAGATTCATGTGGAGATGGACCATGAGGATGCTGATGTTTTGATGAGAAGGTCATCATGATGAGGTAAGTCTAACATTAATATTTCTGATTGGTTATCTAGTTAAAATATTATTTTATACTTGGAAGGATATTGCAGGAATACATGAAGAATGTTGAGGCAAGATCAACATATGATTTTGGAAATCATGAAGTCAATATTTTTTCATCTTAGGATTAAGAGGTAGCAAGTGCGAGAATATAAACTGAAGGTCAAGTTTGTACAACAACAAGCAGACCACTTTCATGAGGAAGCTATTATCAACTTAAAGTTCAGAAGGGCTCAATATAATGCCTTCATTGATGATGGCAAGATGGAAGTGATGTGAAATAATAATGACCTAGATCGTGTCATAATATAGAAGGAAGAAAATGGCCCCATGATACCCAAGAAGGCAGAAAGATTGATATAATGAGATGGGAAGGAAAGAGGGAGTCATGCAAATATAAAGGATAGGTAGTTGAAACTCTTATGGAAATAAGATATAAGGCTTGTGGTGTTGACTTCCCAAATTGAAAGGAAGTCTGGAATCTCCTTTAGATTTGGGAGGGAGTAAAGGAGTCTCCTTGAATAGGAGCAATGATCTATTCCCTAGTCAAGAGGTAATGGGGATATCCTCTCTAGTTGAGAGAGAGAGCGATGATGGAAATCACTGTGTGCATTCCCTTCTTCATGTGTCATGCACTTGAAAAGGACTAACAACCGTAAGGCTAAGTGAAGGCCTTGGAAAGATAATGGTGGAGGATTGGATAAGCATCTTTGGTTTCCTTGAGGAAAGATCATCCAAGAAAGGAAAGGTACCAACACTCTTTCAGGATAGGACAAGTATCCAAGATAAGAGTGGTTAAATAGGACGTATATTCTTTGAGGATTGGGAAGTCAAGATGGGGTATGTGTCGTGTTAAGGTAGTGCGGTATCCCACATAAATCCTCCCAACATAATGCTCTTGAATGAAAATGAGATTATCTAGCTAGGCCTAAAAAACAATGTTGGTTATAATGTCGATGCTTATAGTTGGCTTACCAATCCGACTCTTTTTATGAGAACTCTTCAAACAGTGTAAACTTTGAAACGGGCACTGATATTGTTACCCGTTTCGTAGAGATAGCAAAAAAGTGACATGATTTTGAAAAGGGGTGATGCAAAACACACATGTTTTTTTTAGAGAATAGTTTTTGGCACTTAATTTTTTTTTATGTACATTACGTTTTAGAATGGTAGTGATTTTCATGCTGATTTAAAAAAGTGAGTATTCTGCATCACACCCTTTTTTTAAAAGACCTATTTTTTGACTTTAAATTTTTTAATGTATGAAATGTAAATAATTATTTTCTAAATTTGATAGTTTTTGAAGTGGTCGTTTTCTTCATATTTTCTTGTTTTTTATTTTAATTTTAATTTTTTTTGGTAGTGAGGTTTTTATTGTTTTGCATTTTTAAATTAGAAAGTCGATATTTTGAATTTTCAATAATCTACATATTTATACATCCTTAATTAATTTTTCAATCCACATGAAATAATTATTTCTAAAAATAAATATTTTTTAACAATGGACATAAAAATAACCATTTTAAACATAAATACAACAAAAAAACTACACGTTTTGATAGTTTTTTGCTAGAATTGACATGTCAAAATCACAATTTTTATATGAAAATTTTAACTAAAAATGGTTAAATAATAGTTTTTTTTTATGAATTTCATGTCAAAAAAATAATAATAATATTTGTTTTTTTTCAAAAAATAATGATTAACTTAAAAATAAATGCGAAAATCACATATTACAAATATTGAACGCATAACAACCTTAATTGATTGATTATTCTTTTCATAAAATGTCAAAGTCAAAACATTGCAAAGCTTGATTTCCAAGCATAACTTAAATTTAATCAACAATGTCACGTAATCCAAACTCTTCGTCCTCCAGAGTTTCATCATTGTCTTCTTCCACAATATTTTCTGCTTCCTTTTGCTCATTTTCCTCTTCTAATGGATCTTTGATGTTTGCGAATCTCCCAATGTATGTCTTTCCAAACATTCCATGTAATGGTGGTTAGGGTTCCTTTGCCTTTTTTGCCACATGTGATTCACTAAAGTCCCCTTTCTTCAACCCAATTTCTTGCATTGCATCTGGAAGAAATTGAAGAGCATTAATTTTTTGCTGAATGAAATTGCATTGTAATAGATCTTTCTCAATTGCAATGCAATTTCTTCCTTTTTGAAGGTAGCATGCTAGTGTTGTACCTAATTATCAAGCACAAAAGAAATAACAAAGTAAATTAGTATAATGACATATTAATTAGAAAAATAACATATTGAAATTCAATTCCATATAATAAAACTTACCTGAGCCAGAAAATAAATCCAGAACCCAATCTCCTTCATTTGAACATATGTCTATAAGATAGTTAATCAATAATTGTGGTTTTTGATAAATGTTATCTATCTCTCCTTTTGTTTCTTTGTCTTCATATGTTAGTTTTCTCACAACCGCATCATAAGTCAGTGTTTAGCTATGACTCTTTCCGTCCACCCGATTAAAAATCATAGGCATATGGCTATCATCTTTTGCCCAACTATCAATATGAATGAACTCACAATCATTTATAAATTGTTGATCTTCACTGTTAAGAAGATTTGACTTTTGCCTGTAACATGAAATAGTAAAAGTTCAATTAACTTGTACATAAATGAATTTTTCAACATTAATAAAATATACATTTTAAACGTCTTACCATGTAAGCTGCATCCTTGAATTTGTTTTCCCCTTGAAGCTTGACAATATCATTGCCAATTGTGTGTCTGAATGAAATGTCACAAATCTCCATAATGGTGATGATGTCACTTCTACAAATCAAGCAACCACTTTATTAAAAGCTTGATAAGTATAAGGGTCACTATCACAGTAAATGTTTGGAATATTGAAACCATGGGGAATATCTGCAATAACTAGGGCATAATCCCTTTTCGGTATGCGTTTAGCAATGTCTTCACAGTCGCCTTGTATTACTTGATATTGAATAGTGTCTAGCCCATTCCAAATGAAATGATTAAGAGTTGGATCAAGTTCAACATTCTTAATACGTTGCTTCCTCGGTATTTTGATCTTTATTTTTTCAATAAAGGTCTTGAAACTATCTGGTGCTCCATTATCTTCCTTCCTCATCTTTTATAAAATAAACAAATATATGTGTAAGTTATAAATTAAAAATAGTACACAGATAAATAAAAATGAATGTATAAATCAAGATACATTTTTAAATGCAAGATAAAAAGCTTTTAATGTTGATGTAGAACTTGAATCTGGATAGTTGCATACAACATCATCCCAACTATCTTCATTCAACAATCTAACCATTTGTTCTTGAATTTTCATGTAAACTTTGTGACTGCATAGATAAAATAAGAAAAAGTTAATATAATATGTATAACAAATACTACCAAGAACAACATGTTTTATTTAAAAGATAACTATAATCTAGAAATAAATAAAAATAATTCAGCAAACTTACTGTTGAAATTCTTCAGACATTTCCTCCAATGATAATTCCCCTGACCTCACACGAGATAATATTGTTTTGACAATTTTTTCATCTTTCACTCCTTGCATCGCCCTCCAAGGTGTGATAGTCATATCGTCTGGAAGTTGCTTCAGTTCAGGAGCTGATTTACTGTTGCTACATATCAATGGCTTAGATTTTTTGACCCTCTGATTTTTAATGCCAATGTCTTCCCACATGCTAAAAATCTCATCAATCAACTTCCAAACATCTCCAGTTCTAAATGCCAATTGGAAAATGTTATCAACACCTCTGAATAAATCAATATTTTTGTTGCCTTTTCCACCTTTTGAATTGGTTTTCTCTTCAATTTGATAGTCTATTTCCATACAACATTCCTTCCGGAAATCTGCAGTAACATTTATCCTATCCCCACCACATTTTTCTTGAAATTCAATATGAATAAATCTAACCCTTTGGATCAAAGTCATAGACATCCTATATTCATTATCTGAATTATGATCCCATGCCACTAAATTTGCTTCTGTTTCATTTAAACTAGCATAAATGATACATTTCATTGTTTCAAAACGTGGGTTATTAGGATATTCCTCCATCAATTGTCTTTTAGCTTCTACATAATGGTTCCCCCCAAGCACATAATAATTGTATTCAAAACATTTTGACTTATAAAATTATTCTTTGTTGGGAACTTGAAGTGGATCAACAAGAAGCACATAACTAACCACATGAGCATATGGATTGTACCTCATCAATGTCTTCAAGTTGTGAACATGCAGATGATGTGGCTTTCTGACTTGATATTGACATTGTCCTTCACTTGCCTTATAGGTTTGTCTGCCATTAAGCTGAAATGTACGACCACCATCAATTAAGTTTCTCTTTGTCAAACTCTGTCGAATGGCATTTTGTTTTGTTTTGATAATGCCATCATCTAAATCAGCTCCTGGTGTAATGATTTCTCTGTTTTCTTTTGAAGTTTCACTACGTTCTTGACTGCTAGTAATGACTACTTCAAAATCTTCAACTTTACTTTTCTTCGTCATAACATTCTCAACAGATTTATTCTTGGGCATTGTTACTTTTGGTCTTTTACGACTTTTCTCAGTTCCAATGTCATCTTCAGTAATGGAAACATATGCTTCACTGTTAGTTTCAACTTCATCGTCCTCAAAAGTAACTTGTTTACCCTTGCTAGATTTATCCACCAGAGGCCTTTTCTTCTGATTCTTTGGATGTAGTTTTATAGCATCATTAATTACTACATTTTGCTTGTTTTCCATATCTTCTTCTGACACTGAGTAAAAACTGCTGACAACTTTCATGATATCATGCTCTATGAAATAAATGCCTACCAACCTAATTGAACAACTTCCAACAAAATTCTACCAAACAAAATATCATATGTCAATAAAAACAAAGTCAAAAAAATATAGCGAGACACTTTCAAGAACGCAAAATACAAATATAAATAACAATACTTACGATGTTTTGTGTCATCTCATTTACGATTTATTTACACAAATTTGTAGATAACTCTCTCGTGCCATACAATGAATATGGTAGTTGGTATTTAATCCTTTCATGTGACTTGGGAGCTTTTGTAAGTACGTAAACAACTTCAGTGTTCGATACCGAACACATATCTATGACTCTTCCCATCACCTCAAAATTTCCATTATCATTCGGTATATCAATATATAGATATATATTCATATTTGTGTTGTCTTTTTCTTTCACATACCAGACTTTTGATGGAAATTTCATCTCTTTTTAATTCTTCCAGTCTGAAATTATCTTCTTATCACTTGAGGCACTTGAAAGATTCGTAGCCATGAGCTCAAGTGGAGTTCGTTCACCAATATTTTTTGAAGATGCACCTTTAAGAGTCTTTGGTCTAGAAAGATTCACAGAAATTTTCTTTGATGCCATTTTCCTGAAAAATAGAAACACATAAATCAGTAAATAACAAAAACATATTAACTTAAATTAACAATGAAAATATATCATAAATTTTTTATTTGTATAATCAGAATCGCCCAGCCACCCCTAACGGGCGGGCGGGCGGGAGGTCGGGTGAGGGACAGCGGGGCGGGGTGGACAGCCAGGTGGGTGAGGGCGGGCGGGGTCAGTGGGCGGGCCGGGTGGGTGTGGGCGAGAGGGGTGTGCAGGTGTGGGCGGGGGCGAGTGTGCGGGGATGCCGCACCCGGCCCCCTTCCACCCCCACGCCCTCCCTGCCACCCTCTCCACCCATGTGCCCCCACCTCCCCCCAAATGCACGCTCCCCTTACCCACCCCCTCGTGCTCTTCCCTCCCCTCACGCAACCCCACCCTCATGCCCTTTCCACCCCTCACCCCGTGCCCTCCTCCCCCTCTCCACCCACACCCTCCCCCTACCCCCCCCGCCCCGGACCCTCCCCGCCCCCCCTCACACTCCCCCTCCCCCACCTCGCACCCTCCCCACCCCCTCTCCCCCCCTGCACCCCTCTCCTCCTTCCCTCTCCTCCCACGGCCTCCCCCACCCCTCCCTCCGTTGCCCATGGCCCCTCCCCACCCTCTCTCTACCCCCACTCCTTCCCTCCCCTCCCTCCCTCCCCTCCCATAGCCTCCCTTGCCCTCGCCGGCGGCCCACCCCCGGCCCAACCGGCAGTCGGGCGATTCCCGAATTGCCCGGCTGCCGGTCGGGCAGGCCATCGGCAAGGGCGGGGAGGCAGTGGGCTGGGAGGACAGGGAGGGAGGCAAGGGGAACGGGGAGTCCGTGGGCGGGGGAGGCCGTGACCGAGGAGGGAGGGGAGGGGACGGAGGGGGGTGGGGCGGCGGGGAGGGGGGGTGGGCGGCAGGGAGGGAGGGTGGGCGGGGCGGGTGGAGAGGGGTGGCGCACGGGGAGGGGAGGGGAGGGATGGTGCACAGGGAGGGAGAGTGGAGGGGGCAACGGGGAGGGGAGGGGAGGGGTGGCGCGCGGGGAGGGACGGTGGATGGGGCGGTGGGGAGGGGGGTGAGGGGGCGGCGGGGAGGGGTGGCGCGCAGGGAGGGAGGGTGGACGGGGTGGCACGCAAGGAGGGAGGGTGGAGGGGGCTGCGGGGAGGGCGGTGAGGGGGCCAAGGGAAGGGGAGGAAGGGGGGGTGGAGGGTGGTGAGGGGGGAGGAAGGGGGGCGGTGAGGGGGGACGTGGGAGGGGGGATGGGTGGGGAGGGGAGGGATGGTTTGGGGGGGGTGCGGTGGGGCGGTGAGGTTGGTGGTGGGGGGCTGTGGGAGGGGGGGATGGGCAGGGAGGAGGGGGGATGGGGCGGCGGGGAGAGAAGGAGGGGGGGCCAAGGGAGGGGTGGCACACGGGGGGGGGGGGGGGGGGGGGGGAGGGATGGTGGGGGGGTGGGGGTAGGGGAGGGATGGTGCAGGGGCCAACAAGGGGGGGGGGGGGGGGGGGGGGGTTGGGGGGGGGTTGGGCGGCAAGGGATGAGTGGGGGGCCGAGGGGGTGTGGGAAGGGGGGGGGGGGGGGACTGGGCGGGGAGGGGGGAAGGAGCGGGCTGGGAGTGGTGGAGGGTGGACGCGGGGGGAGGGTGGCCGCGTGGGGAGGATGGCTGAGGCTGGGAGGGCGCGTGAGGTGAGGGGGTGGATGACGGGGAGGGCGTGCGGGTGAGGGGGCAGGTGCGGGTAGGGATGGGAGTGTTGGTGAGTCATGTGGGGATGTGGAGGGGGGGTAAGGAGGCAGGGGCACGGGGTGTGGTTGAAGGGGGTTAGAGTGTCGAGAGGGGGGGGGTTGGTGATAGGGGGCGAGTCGGGCTGCGGCGTCCACCCCGACAGGCAGGTGAGCTGCCGAGGTGGACGCCGCAGCCCGACTCGCCCCCTATCACCAACCCCCCCCTCTCGACACTCTAAACCCCTTCAACCACACACACCCTCACACCCCACCCACGCCATCACACCCCGCCCGACCTCCCCGCCCACCGCGCGACACAATGACGACCCACCCATGGCTATTGGGTGATTGAGTTTGATTGGGCCCACCATGCTCACAAAGGACGTAATTGTTATTTTGGCTCAGAAAAATTATTAAAAAAAAAAAAAAAAAAAAAAAAAAAAAACTTCTTCATTAAATTAATTTAATATGAAAATTTTCAAGGAAAAAAAGTTAACTTACCTTTCAATTGCGAGAATGCTTCATTGAATATGTTGTTGATAGCAATATAGCTGCTCCACAAATTCACGAGTCTTTCAGCGAACTTCAGAAAACCTGGATGTGACGTGAGTAATAGTGATAATGAAATTTAATATATAAGTGAAATTGCGGAGATGTTTTACCATACTGTTAATGTGGGATAATTTGTTTTAAAATATTATAAAGCAAATTTTGTAGAATTGTTTTACAACGGGTTGAATGTGGGATTAATTTGTTTTAGAATATATTATAAAAATTAAAAAAAAAATCAATTTTTTAGTAAATATTATATACTTTAACTATTAAAATAATTAATTTAGAAGTTGTAGTTTACAATTTTAATTTTAGTAATTTATTTCATAAAAAAATTTAGTTTACATTTTTCAATAAATTGTAGAATAAAATAATGAAAGTAAATAAATCTAACAAACTTTTTGGAGGGAAATATTTTCGCGAAAATTTTTGGAGGGAAATATTTTCGTGAAACTTTTTGGAGGGAATAATTTTGGAGGGAAAATTTCATTCTTTAATCTATATAATATCCTTAGGAGACTCTCCATTTGTATCATTCAACACCTTTTATTTGAAAGGGATGGATTGTTCTGATAGTGAAGTTTCGATTTATACACCATCAACATCTTCATCGCGTAACAACTCTATTCATATTGATGAATATAGCTATGAATAGAAAGAATTCTTCCACTTAGTTCTTATTCTAAGGACTATGAGAGCAGTACTGATGAAAGAGGGGATGGAGAATTTCAAATAAATAAAGAGTCACAGATTCCACTTAGTCCTAATTCTAAGGACTATGAAAGCAGCAGTGATGAAGAGCATGATGGTGAAGTTCAAAAGAATGGAGTGTCACGATCTCCACTTAGTCTTAATTCTGAGGACTATGAGAGTAGCAGTTTTGAAGAACATGATGGTGAAGTTCAAAAGAATGGAGTGTCATGATGTCCACTTAGTCCTAATTCTGAGGACTATGAGAGTAGCAGTTTTGAAGAGCATGATGGTGAAGTTCAAAAGAATGGAGTGTCACGATGTCCACTTAGTCCTAATTCTGTGGACTATGAGAGCAGTAGTTTTGAAGAGCATGATGGCGAATTTCAAAAGAATGGAGTGTCACGGTGTCCACTTAGTCCTAATTCTAAGGACTATGAGAGCAGCAGTAATGAAGAGCATGATAACGAATTTCAAAAGAATGGAGTGTCAAAGTGTCCACTCAGTCTTAATTCTAAGGACTATGAGAGCAGCAGTGATGAAGAGCATGATGATGAATTTCAAAAGATTGGAGTGTCACGGTGTCCACTTAGTCCTAATTCTAAGGACTATGAGAGCAACAATTATGAAGAGCGTGATGATGAATTTCAAAAGAATGGAGTATCATAGTGTCCCCTTAGTCCTAATTCTAAGGACTATGAGAGCAGCAGTGATGAATGACAGGATGATGCACTTAGTCCTAATTCTAATGAGTATAAAGGTAGCAGTGACAAAGGACAAGATGTAGCATCTTCAATAAGTAAACAGTCACATTTTCGACGTAGTCCTAATTCTATGGACTATGAGACGAGCACTGACAATCCACATGAGGAAGAATATCCATTAAACATCGAGTCAAATTTTCCATTCAGTCTGAATTCTAAGGACTATGATAGTAGCACTAAAGAAGGGGAAGATGAAGAATATCCTCCAAGTCAATATTTGAAAAGCAGAGCTGATCATAGTGTGGATAACATTCCTCTTAATGATGATGAAAATCCTTATACAAATGATGATCCAATGATGGAGATGTTGCCAAGAAATATTGTATCGAGGAGTAGGAGCAGACGTTTTCGTATCAATGCAAGCTATTCTAGTTATACAAGGGGTAGAGCAGAATATCTGACGAGAAGAAGTTTTATCAGCGCTCTCATTTCAAGTGAATGTTGCCAAAAAAATTGCTTGAAACATATGGATTTCACATTTGCATTAGAAAGCATGAAGAGATATTTGTCAATGAATAAAAGCATGCAAAATTCATATTTAGTTGGGTGCATGCAATCTACATTGTCAGGTTATGATTACCATATTAGGAATTTATTTATGTGTAGAAAAGCTTTCAAAATGTTTCATTCGATTGGGAATTTTCGTCTCTCGAGAATTCAAGAAAATTTGGAAAAGGATCCCACATTTTATTCAGAAGTACATTATAAAAGATAGTTTGGGCCATTATCAAATACTGCAATGTCATGGATGAAAGATTTCTTTTCAAAGCATGGAGAGTGTATGCCAAATAGAGAGACAACACATATTCCAGATAATTTTTCAAGACCCGAAATCTACAACTTATACAAAGAATATGCAGAAGGTGCTGAGGGACATGGCCGGTTTATTACATATCAATATTTTGTGAAGGTATGGAAGAAAGAATTCAACAATGTCTGTATTCCTAAGAAGACAAGGATGGGGATTTGCAGTACATGTGCTTCTCTTAAATCAAAAAGCGACAAATGTGAAGGCTCACAAAGAGGTAAGCATTCATAACTTTAACCTTTAAAATTGTATAGTCATCAACTATGAAAACATATTTTTTAATGCATTTCTTTTATGTTTTGTAGATTTAATTGTCAAAGAACTTCAGGAGCATCACAAACAACAAACAAACGAAAGGAAGAAGTTGTACAAGCATCAAAAGAAGTGTTATGATAATCCGAATAAATATTTGGGTTTGATAATTGATGGTATGGACCAGAAGAAAACACTTTTACCACATTTTGTTCGCACACCCAAAAATTTACAGGAGGAAAATTTTATTCAGTTTCACTTGGTCGGTTGTATGGTCTTCAATGGGAAAATGTTGCCAAGGGTGTACTTCACAGCTCCAAATATTCATAACGATGCAAATCTGACCATAACCATAATTCATGATGTGCTTTCTCATTGGTTTGGTAATCTTCCTAAAGTTTTGTATCTACAATTGGACAACACTTGCCGTGAAAACAAAAATCAAGCTGTTTTTGGATATCTAAACATGCTTGTTGAATTGAGAATTTTTCAAAAGGTAAAGGTTGGTTTCCTTCTTGTTGGGCACACTTATGACCATATTGATCAGATGTTCAGTCGTTTTTCAGTCACATTGAGGAGGAAGGAAGTTGGGAGCTTGCCATTACTAATTGAATGTATTAAGAAATCATACATGCCAGAGCCTACTTTTGATGTGTTGGAAGAAACCGTTGACATGCGAAGGTTTATTCTGGGATCATATGGTGAGGGGAAATGCATTGAACAACTTAATGACATTAGCTTCCAACATCAATTTTGTATCAAAAAAATTGATGGGAAAACACTAATATGGGGCAAGAAGTATTCAACTACTACAGAATGGGCACCGTCATCAGGTTTGCAATTTTTGAAGTTCATTCCAGATCATCCAATATTTGCATCAAAAATATTGTTATTACAATCAGTTGGTGAAGTTCAGAATGCACGCAGACATAATAGAGATATAAATTATTCTGATTGCCTAGAAGAAATTAAAAAAGTGTATTAGATATACATATGAGCACTTTGACATTGTTGATTCAGTTTGGTGGGAGTCATTTTTCAATAATCAAAGTGATATCATTTCAACAACAACAAATGAATATATACCTTTGAAAAATCCATTTATTTGGCCACAAAATGTGTCGAATGAACATGAGGAAGTAAACATTGTTGAACAACAACAATCTCAAGGTATTATTAAATCTTCACAGGCAGCGGCAAGAGAGATGTATATTGGTTCCAGAAGATCTCGTGCACAAGATGAAGCCATGGAAGACCTTTATAGCGATTTAGTACATGATATTAAGGAGGGTTGCATGATTGCAGTGCTAGTAGATGGAGATCCCAATGGTTATCCATTCTGGGTTGCTAAAGTTATAAAGGTCTTTATAGAAAATGAGGATGTTACAAGTGTTGAAGTACATTGGTATGCCACAAATACACATCCATTCAATGGTGTGTATGATCCAGAGATGGTAGTTGACAAAAAAAAATGGCGGAAAGAGAAAAAGAAAGGGCACAAATATAAATCCCTGCCGCACAAACATATTAAAATTGGAGGATGTTGACACACTTGTTTATGACTTCAATTTAACAAAGAGAGGAACTCTTCGCTTCAAGACGATAGAGATTCTGAAAAGGTTGTTACCAGAAGGAACATTGTTGACATGGGAGTCTGCTGAAACCAGTCGTAGATCTAGAAGAATTTTGAAACCTGAAATGTTGGGCATGCGTGTGGACTCAGATGGGGCACTAGTTGATGAAAGAGAAGAATATAGAACATCTTCATCAGCATCTAGTCACTCATCCAAAGATGTGAATTATGATGGTGTGCAAGAAAATATGAGTGATTTTGAATAATTGTTTAAGACAATTTATATAACTGATGTATGCATCGTATCTTCAAATAAAATTGATGTTTTCCATATGGTGTTAAATGAGAAGTTATGAGGCATTTTTATGTTGTTGGATTATATGTCTTAATTATGATAAATTTTATTGTTTATAATATCTACAATGCAATATTAAATTAGAGATATAATGTATGTTTTATTCAATATACAAATAATGACTTTTGAATTCATTTAGTGATGTAATTTGTTCATAATGTCATGGTTTTTTAATTTTATAGTTGAAAAAATTTCAATTTCTTTTGTATCTAGCATGTTATGGTTGAAAACATGTTGAATTTATACTTAGGAAAGAAAAATGATATTTTACCAAAAACATTAATGTGTTTTTTCCTCATAAACAACTTTGTTTGACACATAAAAATTTGGTTTTACTAGCAATTTTTTTAAAATTTTGAAAATTGACCCTAAAAAAAAAATCATTGTTCCAGTATCATCACTTTCGTTTTGAAGCTATATTTTGCACAAATATTTCATAGTAAATTTCGTAGTCACTGCCATTTTTAAAACATGTTCAAAATTGATGCCTAAAAAATAAAAACATCATTCCAGTATACACACTTTTCGTTTTTAGCATTGTTTTTGATGTTTTTTTGGGGTTTTTTGGCCAGAGTTCCCGTTTCAAAGTTTACATTGTTTTCAGTTTGAGAATGATGTTGTACTAGTGATAAAAGTATGAATACCTCCCTAGTTAAGAGGGAGTGTTGGGAATGTAACTAGTTTTGGTCTTCATAATTATTATTATACTCATTTTAATATGTATATCCTATGTAATAAACAAAAGAAGAAATAAAAATTGGTATTGTATGGCACGGATTTCATGCTTCTTATTGATGTTCATTTAGATAAAAGCATGTTCTTCATGCTTCTAGGGTTTTTTAGGTCACAAGATATATTTTCATGAGTCAAGAGAGTCAACATCATGTTTATAAGAGCCTTCCAGGAAATATATACTTTGTAAAAGAATTTACTTTTGAGTCTAGAAAGTCTTGGAAGAGTCCTAGTAAAATTTTGCCTTGGTAGAGGCAAGTTAGCTTGAAGAGGGGTTATTCAACCTCTTGGAAAGGTTATATATAGAGACATCTCTGACCTCATTTGACACATCACATCAAAAAGTTTGATCTACAATAAAAAGAAGAGGAAAGAAGAGCGAAGGACAAGGAATCAAGGAGAAAACCTTGGCAAAGGAAAGAAGACACGATTTTGGGTATTCTCTCTCTCACGTGCGAGTTTTTGGAGCAGCTGCAGTGGCCGAAATTTATGAAGTAACCACTGGTCTAAAATTCTATTGCAAGGGGGGCTGAAATTTTGAGTTTATTGTAGTATCGGAAGGGTTTATCTTTGGTTGACTTGGTTTGACATTGACCTAATTGGAAGGTATCATTGGAGGGTTGACTTGGTGCTAGAGGATGACTTGGTCTAGGGTTTTTGGTCTTGGTTTTTCTCATTTGAAGTAGATTCTATAAGAAAAGAGAATATTTTATGGGTTTTTCCCTTGGAGGGGTTTTTCCCTGGCTTGGAGCCTAAGTTTTGTGTCCACTATCTTTACGTATTTTCTCTTAATAATTGTTTGTTGAAGAAGAATAAATGAAATAAACACAAGAAGATAAATATATATCAGAAGTAATTATTATGATTAAGGAAAACTAAAATTAATAACCACCACAATGCATTTTTCAACACTCGTCTTTGATAATTTTCCTTTTTTTTTTTTTTAAATTAATTGAATTTGCATTAGACAAAGGCATTATATTGAGACACTCAACCAATTATTACTCCCAAGGAAATGGTTTGGTTAAATCCAACAACAGGAGCCTAATATGCATCTTAAAGCGAACCCATAGTTGATCATCAAAGAAATTGGCACAACAACCTACCCAACACATTGTGGGAAGATCGAGTAACTCCTAAGGCTACCTTAGGAACTTCCCCTTATTTCATAGTTTAAGGAAACCATATTTTCACCTAATATTTTTCTACCTTTCCTACAATCATCCCAATATTTTCAATGCCAATCATGCCCATCCATACAAAGGAGGGTAAACACCTTGCTAAAAATTGAAGAAGAGAGAACTAAAGCCCAACATAAGTTTTCCGCTCACCAATGGATGATTAAGAAATGGTCTAACAAAAAATTTGTTGGCGAGAAATGTTTTCAAGTAGGATACCTGGCGCTTAAATTCAATGAACTACATGAAGATAAGTGTAAGGACACCAAATTCAAATTCCAACCCTTATGGATTAGTCCTTGCATAATAACTTAAAATATTAGCATAGGAATGTATTGTCTCCAAAATCTAGAGGAAGGAATTGATCTTTTCCCAATTAATGGCTGAATTCTAAAAAAATATTTGACATGATGGCTACAATTACCATTATCTATACATAAATAAAGTTGCTTTCGTATACATTTTTCTATTTTTGTCTATGTTTCCTTTTATTTTCTTTGTTTTCAATCAATCCAATTACTTCTTGTACACAAATAAATCCTATTTTGACATTGAATTCCCTACATTTTATCTAATAAAATATCTCTTTGCTAGGATGCTTCTTTTAGGCACAACATAGGTAAGGATACAAATCTATGTGTGACACCTAGGACTAGTTCATGAATATCACAATCACAATTTATTCTTATGGATAATATGATCACAACCACATGAGGAATATTTTGAGAGCAATTAGAATATTGAGTGGACTTTGACCTAAAATTGACCTGGTTGAGATGCCTCAAACATATTGTAAGATCTTAACTATCACCGCATCCTTATCTGAAGGCTTAAGCTCAATAAATGATACCAAAGAGACATATCAATAGAAATAAATCTTTAAAGTTTCTATAAGGAATCATCCTAATTGTTGTTTAGGATCCGTCATCCACCTTGTGGCCAATTGTTCCCAATAATAAAACAAAAAGTATAACAAATACATAATTGCGAATGAACATAAATGTAAAGGCTTGAGTATGTTTTCTTGTTTAGTTGGGACATGCAAGTAACTTTGTCAAGGCTATGGATTCTCGCTAGCATCAACAATTCTTGTGATTTCTAGGTGAATCCATATTGTCTATGAATGCTTGCTATCTGTGGGGAAAAAATAGAAATTCATCTTTAAATGCTTGATATTTTAATCTCATAAAGTATCACTATCTTGGCATCAAAGTCCAAATTGAAGAGACAAACCATTGTTAGAAGTTATTCCCTTCTAGTCCTTCCTCAGGTTGAAAGAAAAATCAGGAAAGGGGAAGTCATGTAACTCAACATTCCATAGTTCCAAGTAGTGGTACCATCATGGCAGGGACAATATACCTTACAGGAACACTAATCACAAGTGATTTGAAACATATTTTTGGGAAAATATCAAAGGTTCAGAGGTCTTACCAATGCATTGCCAATTGTTGTAGCTAATACAAAAACCCTCCTCAAATTCCTCTTAGTACCTTGTGCCTGGAGGAAATTGAGGGTCCCACCTAATAAAAAAGCTCATAGATCACCTTGCAAGCTTGATATATTGTTACTTATCTAAGATCAACTATTTTTTGGCCTTGAGACATCGAGGGTCAATTTTAAGCCTAATGGATCATTGTTGCCTAGCCCAACAATATAGTGCACCATTGAGGCCTAGCCTAGTGATATAAGGGAGCATTAATGGTCAACCTAGCAACACAATCACCCTAACAACTCCTTAGCCTAGTGAGTTGACACTCAAAGAAAAGCTTTAACTTGAGTTTTGTTGCAAATTTTGACTTTTTCAAGTTAGTGTGTCACTCTGCTGAGCCTTAGTGGAGTGATACATCACCCCTTGAGCCTCAACCCAATGGCATGACATACATTTTTCACTTAGAATATACTCTAGAGCATCTGAGCCTCAGTGTATCCCCTCCTAAGCATTAAGGCAACACTATAACACTCCCTTAACCATCAAATTTTGGCCTTAAAGATCAAGTTTCTTTCTCCCTATAAGAACTCCATGTCACTCCATTGAGCATTCACTGAGTGACATAGTGCATCACTGGGCCTTTATGTAGTGATATACTTGTTGAGCACCAGTATTGCAGTAAGAATGTTGCAACTCTTGGGGCTACCAACTTTACTTTATCAACCTAGGGTTCGTACAAACTTGGAGGTGACAATGTTGTATACACAAGTATATGAAATGGGTCCACTCTTTTTCATTGTTGAGTTGGCGATACAACACTAGGATTTCCTAAACTAGCCTTCTATTGATTTAGAAGAAGTTTGATTACCAATGGAGAAAGGGGAATTTTACCCTAATTGAGAGAATTGAAATGTTGTCTACTGCAGTAATGAAAGACTAAAATAAATGCTTTAAACACCCCACTCATCTAACTATTTGCTAAGAGATCTTGCTTCAGAAGAATTCTAAGCTAACATGTATCTAATCCTAACTATCCTAGGCATGCAATCTGAGATAATCAAACACATTACTATTGTGCATATGAATGAACACAATAACATTTTTTCCTTTTTGTGAAAATATGAATGCTAAATCTTCTTGGTGGTGTGGCAGGTGGGTTAGAGATGGTTGTGAAGGGTTAGATGGCTTGGGAGGCAACCATGGGTCTTCTCCTAACATTTTGGATGCATTTTTCACAAATCAGCCTCAAAACAGGCCATTACAGGTCATCCTACAGGATGTCCTAATGCACCTACAAGATGTCCTAATGCTCTTACAGGATCCCCTGTATTCCTACAGGATCTCGCTGAAAGTATAAGGAGGGGCTTGGAAGGTCGTATAAGGCTTAGGAAAGGTGAATTATGGAAAAAATAAGGCAAGGGAGTGGCTAGGACTTCCTCATAACTCAAACCAAAGTTTGTAAGATGGTTGGATTTGCTCAATAAACATGGAAAGTTGTTCTTATGGAATGATAAATTGGTTGATGGAATTAGTGACTTTTGGTGATCATGGATGGATGAGGTTAGGCTGGGGCTGCTGACATGAAATCTTCCTGCACTATTGAAACTCCTGCAATACACACATCACTGGCATTTACCCATGAATCATGTCAAACAAGAAAGATTCCCAATCAATATAAGAAAACAAAATTCCATTATTTAGTTGCCTAGTTCATGCATGGAAATACTTGCAGAATATTGGGAAATACTATGAGATCTAATACAAAACTGGAGATATCAGAAATAACAACTGAAACCTATTCTTGGAAACTGAAAGGATGTTGACCTAATTAGCAAAAAACCCTAAATTCCATAAGAAATCATAATTCTGTCATTTTGGGGCTGAATAGGGTTTTTTCCTCAAACCATGGTCCCTGAAGGGAAGAGTGAGGCCAGATCCACCTACTATCAACCTTTTTTGTATTCCTTTTTCTCTCTAAAACTACTGCTAAAGCTATGCACAAATGGAAGCAAATTAATCAAATTCACCACTGCTTGCAATGAAACAACGCCAAAACCAATCCATCAATTAATATATGAAATAACCTAAGCATACAAGTACAATAAGAGGAACCTCTGTTGCTAGGGTTGGTCCCTAACCCAAGAGCTTCAACTCTCTGAGTCACCTCAGTGCTGGATCAAGGAAATGCTCATTCTTATTATCATGTCAAAAAATTACATAACAATGTTTTGCCATAATCCCTTAACTCAGAAATGCTTAGTGCCCTTACACTAAAAATCCAAATCCTAATGAGGCTTTATGCCTCTTTATTTATAAAACTAAAGTACCAAAAACTTCCTCAAATCTAGGGAGGCTTGGCTCCCAAACTCAAGATGAACTGGTTCTTAACTATCACTGGCTCGACTGCCAATGATCTCCATGACTCGGCTACTTGCAACTCTAAGCTAGTGTGATTTGATTGAGGGATATTCGAATGAGTGAGGATTTAATGAGGAAGATCCATCTCCTATAATCTCTCCTTCTTGTCTCATTCAAGTTCCTGCACCTTAATTAGCCAAAATTGCCATGATTTTCTCCCAAAAACCTGCAATCAATGCACATTAGACCACTAGACATAACATCTTACTTTTACTCATCTCATTAAGCAAAATACAATTAAAACATGTAAGGAATTATGAGAAGAGTTGATTTTAGTAAGCTTGGAGGTGTATTAAGGTCCATATAGTTACCCAATGATGAGGCTCATCATCACCCCCCTACTGAAAGTGTTGCTCATCCTCTGAGCAACTTAATCTATGTCCATGTCCTTCATTGCTCTGGTGGCCTCCCTGACATCACATGTTTCTGTTGTGGTTTCTTCTTGTTGTGAATAAAATCTCGCCTTCCTCTCTATCTCTTCCCACTGCTTTCTTTATTCTTCTTCTTTCCTTCCTTCCAACATTCCTAAAAGTAGTGGTGGACTGAGTCTCAAGCCAATCCAATTGACTTTGAGTCTTTGTAGAGCCTACTTATACATGGGTGTTCTATTTAGTGCCTCTCTCATTCTGTGAGGAGAATGGTATTCTATGATTTTTAGGCTGTAAGGCAAGGTGAATCACCTCCTCTAGCAAGCTTGCATGCTGTCATCTCCTAGCAATCTGAACATGTCTTCAAAGTGTGTGACTGCTTGTTCTTGTGCAACAAGGTACCTAGGTGCAAGCTTAGGATCATTTGCAATGAGTTTGTGGGTGTTGATGACAACCATTGGATTAGATTGTTCAGCTCTGATCATAAGGGGTTCTATCTCTTCTCTTGCCATTACCTTTTTTATCTTTGTAGATCTTTCCTCCTCATGATTCATCCATGATGCTAAGGCCATCAATTGCAAGTCTCCTAGTTTTGAATTTGGGTCCCACACATTCAAATCTATCAAGGCCAAGTTGTGTAGGTAAAACTCATACATTTTTGCTCTATCTTCCAAGGTTCTTTGATCACAAAGATCAATGAATTGTCTGTAGTCTTGGAAGGGCATAGTGCCTCTTTGTGCTAAAGTCTTGATTGGGAATTGTAGCCATTGTTCCTTGAGATACAAGGCATAAGACTCTGTTGGCATCCTACACTAGATTTCCTCCAAGGATAAATTGGCCATAGTTGCCAACTAGATTTCCCTTTCTTGTAGCTGTCCCCTTAGCCATGCATTCTCTGCTTCTAACTAAGCTTTCGTCATTGCCTATTTGTCCCTTATGTTGCTCAGTTCCCTGTCCATCCCCTTCAATTTCTCCTCCATGTGGCCCACATCCTCCACTCCTTTTGATTTGGCAATTTGCATCCACCTGTGTGTCGTTTCCCTCTCTTTTTCAAGTTCAAAGAATAGGGGGATGAAAAAATTCTATGGGATTACCCTACCTCCTTCAATGAACCTGTAGTAGGAGTTGAGGTTGGGTTGTGGACTAGGTTCTCTCAGTTCTGGGTCTTCTTTCTTTGTTTCTTGCTGAGTGATACCTTCTTGCTCCATTTTCTGAGTTTCCTGTAGGATGGCCTTTGCTTCCTGTAAGTTTGTTTGTGTCTCCTGTAGGAGACCTTTTCCCTTTGATGAGGCTGACCTTGTGATAGGTCTCCTATCATAAGTGATGGGATATTTTGGAGAGGCTCGTTATGATGATCCTTCTCCTTGATTTTTCTCTAGGAGAGTTGCCTTTTCTTGCTGCTTGAGTGAATCTTCAATGAAAATTGGAGTTTTGGTGGGGGTTTTAGGTCTTCCTTGCCTAATCCTTGTGCTCTTTCTTGTCCTGAAGTATAGTGGGGTTTGTCTTTGCCTCTTCCCTTTTGACTTGATAGGTGTACTTAGGGCAGTAAGAGCAATTGTTGCCTCTTTCTCAGTGGGTTCTGGAGATACCCTTGGTGATTCTTCCCCTTGTTTGCCTTGAACTGTAGACCTTTGTTCTTCCTTATGTTCTATTTCCTCTTTTCCATTCTCATTCTCATTCTTATCTTCCTCTTTCTCTTCTTCCTATATTTCCTCACTTTGCTCATCTGTCTCTTCTTTTGTTCCTTCTTATGTCTCTTCTTCATTCTCCTCCTCTTTTTTATTCCTCTATTTCCTCCTTTATTTCCTCTTCACTTTCTTCTTCCTGTTTCTTCTTCCCTCTCCCTAGCAGTGGGGCTTTTGTCATATTCAAGAGCTTGAATTGCTACTCCTGGCTTCATGTCTCTGAAGGTTGTCCATCTAATAGGGAGTCTTAGTTTTTGTAGAGCATCTTCTAGGATGAGTTTGATCAACCCATGATGGGATAGTTGTTGATGTTTTCCCTCCTACACTTTGATGCTCATGTCTATCATTGATTGAAGAAGAAAGTAGGGTATACTTAATCTATTTTGAGGAGGTGTGTCTTCTCCAAATCTCAGTTCTTGGAGGAGTCTGAAATGGTATCCATACACCACACTGTATCTCCCTTCACATGATATGTATTTAATGAGGTGGTAACTAACTTCATTCCAAGGGTATGGAATGCTTTCCCTTCTGACCCCATTTTTGTCCTCCATTGGCTCCTCCCCTTCCAAAAAGAATTTCTTCTTTGCAAGGGTGTTGTTACCCTTATCTTCTTTTCTCCATGGTAACCTTAAAGGGAGTGTAGTGATTATGCTTATAACTTCAGGGGTAATTAATACTGATATGCCTTTCACCACAACAATGGCATGGTTCCTAGTGAGGGGTATGAGTGAGAGAGAAAACTCTCTGGCCACCTCATCATCGTATCCTCTCATCCTCTCAAAGAACACCATCCATTGGTGCCTTGTGAAAATTTCTACTATAGGAGGATGCTGGTGGATCCTTACTATGTTTGTTGGTTCTCTCTTGTTAAAACCTCCTGTCATCTTTCCCTGGTAATTGTGGAGGCTTGTATGGATACAATTCAATAATTCTAGTAGGTGAGAGAGGTTTGAATGTTAACTTTGTAATACAATTTTCCTATATTGAAATTGCCTTAATCAAATTGAGGATTTTTCTTCTTTTAACTGGAAAACATGGAAGGTATAGCTCCTACCTCACTTGTTGTGTTCTGTTGAGGAAAAACTTTGATTTCTTCTCCCTTAGTGCTCACTGATAATCCTGTAGATTGACTCCTCTGTATCCCTGTAGGATCCTATAGGTTTTCCTGTGGAATCCTGTAGATCTCCTGTGTTGTATATGCTAATAGTCTCCTGTAGGTGCTGCTTCAAGAAGGCCGAGAGCAACCTCTTTCCGATGAATTCTTGAGATTGCTAATTCTCTTTTTGTATGGGAATCAATGTTTTATTTCCATATGTGGATGATCGTGTGGGATCCTGTGCTGGCTGTCTAAGTACGAGCACCTCCTTTTGGATCGTTGGTCCCACTATCAGTCCATCATTCCACCTTACCTCGTAATCATATCCCACTTTGTTCCTTCGTAACTTAGCCATTTTTGGCCTTATCCCCTTTTTATTCTGATTTGACTATTGCCACATGTGGAGTGGTCTAATTGTTTTCTCCTCATCGACTGGTCGAAGGTGGCCAAGTTAACTGGCCACCTTTACTTATAAAACCAACTCTAACATAATCCTACAATTTTGATCATATCATATTAACGAGAGAGCATGAGTAAGATGACATACTTGTGGGTAAGATGCTTTGATGATGATGCATGTTGTAGAGTGATGTCTCTGTGCTATGTTTTTGCTGCATATTCTTCTGTGTATTGGCCTCTTTGATGCTTGTTTCTTTTGATGTGCAGGTGTTGCAGAGTGATACTGGTGATCTTGCTGCTGCTTCTAAGCTCTGGAGGAGCTTCCTCAACCTTGGAACCCTTGTGTTGAATATGGATGCAACCTTGTGAAGTTTCCTTTGTGGGATAGGCTACTACAGGATTTCCCACAGGAAACCTACAAGATGTCCTGTAGTTGCCTCTCCCGTAAACTTTCATACTTTTTCTCACTTCTGGAGCATGAGGGTTGTTGACATGAGTAGAGAAGGGTTGTAGGGAATGGTAGGTGAGAGTTGTGGTCTTCAGGTATTGTCCCTCTTTCCTCCTTCTCTCCCCCTTCTATTTGTTGTTGTTTTTTTCTTTTGTAAACTGTATTTTTTTGAATTGACTTATTGGATGGATGTAGGGGTGACATGGTGATGAAAGGCATGGCGATGATGTGGTGGAGTGAATGGTTTTTTTCAGACACATGCTTGTCATCCCCTTGCTCTAGAACCACTTTTCACTTTATTTTCAAGGGCACTGTAATTCCTACAGGAAACTCTTGTAGGTTTACAGGGAATCCTGTAGGATTACAAGGAATCCTGTAGGATTACAAGGAATCCTGTAGAAAACACAGAGCCTGTGTAAATTGAGTTGGAGAGGTTCATAAATAGAAGAATGGAGGAAATAATGAAAAATATGAGATGGAGGGATTGAAATATGGATGTTGTAGGTCCTTATGTTCCTCTCAAGCTATTCTTATCCTCCTCCTGCTGACCTACAAAACAAAATTTGTAATTTTTTTTACCTTCTCTCTCTCTCTCTCTCTCTCTCTCTTATATTTATTTATTTATTTCTATTTTTTGATATTTATTTCTATTTTTTGAAAACAACTAGTCTGCCACCAAGGAGGTTTTAATCCTAGTTTCCATTGCAAATGGAATTTCCTTACCATGGAGTTTCAAGACAATATGATGTCGAACTCCTTCTAGGATAATCCTCCTTGCCTTTGCCACACATTTTCTCCACTCTGGCAGATCTGAGCATCAACTAGCTTAGGAATATCTTTGTCTATGAATTCCTTAAGCCCGTTGTCTTCCAACACTGCCTCCATCCTGTCCTTACAAGTAATATAGTTCGAAATACCCTCAAGGGCATATTCAAGCCTCAATCCATAGAATGACATCCTGCTGGCTCTAAAGTATGATACTGCAAATTCAATTTCTCCTGCAAAAGACAAACTCGTATTCTCCTCTTATATAGTGGTTTCAACTCTGATACCATGTAGAATTTCCTTGTAGATTCAAACTATAGATTGTAATATACTAAAACAATTGACTTGAATCTACTCTACTCATCAGCAGAAATAATAAACGATCGATGAAATCACGAACCATAAAAGCGAAATAATTCAATCACACATAACACAATAATTTTCTGGGGAAAACCACAACTAAAAACCCCTGCTATGTATATTGCATTAATAAAAAATTATGAGAATATTACAATGCTTTTCTCAAGCCCAAGAAACCTCTGCACTATCTCTATCTATCTCACTACTTCCCAGATAAGCTCAAGCCAATACTTAGCCAATTATGCTGCATGCCAATCTCTTATTCCATTGCACAGTTTCCTAGGGAATTAGCCCATATTTAACTGGGAAATTCCACAAATATGAATTGCATAATCCTCATGGGCCTTCCTCTGATTTCATGCACCATGTACAATTCATATGATTATACAACTGATAGTATACTGTCCCTGAACTCCAATCTCAATTGGGTCTTTCTCTGATCTGAAATGCATGAGTTAATTATGAGTGAATCTTCAGTTTATTGGTTGATTAGTGTTGGTTACACCCCACTACTGCAGGTTACACCCCACTACTGGATCTCCCACTAATTCCTCCATCAGTTGGAACTAGTTTAACTGAATTTAACTCAGTTAAACTAAATTAAATAATTACAACTCAAAATAAACTCAACTAGGGTTCCTAAAAAGTAGGAGACACTCTACATGACTCTAGATAGACTCCCAACTTGAATTAACTAAGCCAACTAAGTCAAATTAACTTAGTTAATTATTACAAATTGTCATGAGATGTGGAATTACAATTTAATTCCTAATTTAATTCAAGAACAAAATTAAATTAGGATTTTCTTGTTGCATTAACAATAGTGAGTAATAATGTTCTTCCTTCTCTGTGGGAATATCTACGAGATTTAATTCATCCACCCCAAGCATTGATATCATCCAATTATGATTCATTGCATCAACATAATGAACCCACCACAATCACAATGAGCAGAAAATTTTAGGAGTCTATGAAATAATTAATATAAAGGGCATATGAGAGCCAATGCACATAACAAGTTGAGGCCACCTACAAGTGACATCTATGGGAAACATTATTATCACAACTATGTTTTCCATGCTTGCCTACAACCTATATTGTTAGCAATGAAGTCTTATAATTTTTGGTATTAACTGCAAAGAGGACCACCCAAACGATATGGTGGCCAAGTGTCCATGTAGTTTATTATTGGAAATTACTTGGAGACTTAGCCACAATTAGAAATAATTAAAACTATAAAGGAATTTTTTTTAATGAAAATAGCCACCAAGATTAAGTTTAGAGTTTGATCTCATCACTCCATTTTTGACGACGATGAAGAATATTAAGTGTCTATCAAGCCCTAGCCATCCACCTAGTTTTTATTATTGAAAAACCCTATATTTTGGAACCCAATTCCGAAATAGGGTCTATCAATTTTAGTATTACTACTATAATGAATCAACTTTTACTCTTTTGAAGTGACTTCATAAATTCAAGTAAGAGAAATTTTGAACCAACAAGGTGCTAGCATAGCAACAATTGTTAATTTGGGGTAGCATCAGATGTGATATAGGCCTCAAATTTTGTAGGGAGGATTGGGAACATATATTCCAAAGAACCTAGAAAGCATTTTGGGAAATTCCACACAGAGACAATTTTATTAAAATAATTAATATTTTTAATGGGACCCTAAGTCTAAACTTAGGAAATTAAAAATATAAATGGGTATTAATCTAATTGTGGATGTAACTTCTAGAAGAAGACACAGATCAAGCTAAAATGATCTTAGCCATTGATTAATTTTTAATCTAGGCCATTGAATGTCAACGAGAATATTATTTAAGGGAGCTTGAGGGTCATTTGGAAAACACATTGAGAGATCAAGAGATCGAATTTCTGAAGTTAGAAGTTCTCAGGAGGAAATTTTGATTGCGTAGATTTCTTACAGTTGAGGGGAAAAGATAGAATTCAAAGAGAGAGAGATTTTCTCAGCCGAAGAATCATTAGCAGAGAGAGGCAAAGAGTGATCCAACATCTCACATGCAGAGGCTAACGCAGGGCCATGCAGAGGCAGTGCACCAAAATTTTGCAGCATAGTTAGTTTTAGAAGCTGGGAGCTGGGGCGTGAGACCGGGAGGTTGAGAGCAGTGGCTCCAAGCAGCAAATTGATCAGTTGGCCAGGTGACACAGTGCCTAAAGGGGTTGACGTAGGGACTTCATAGAGGTAGTGCAAGGCCTGCCAGAGGCACCACATCCAATGACCAGATTAGCTGGGATTTTTCTCAGTGATTGTGTGAGGTAATCTCACAAATATTTATGCCAATATTTCTTTCTCTGTAACTAAATAACCCTTGAGGTATTTAGAGATGTATTCAAAATTTGCTACTGCTTAATAATAATAAACCCTTAGATCTGCTGCACCAATTTTCCTGCATTGGGTTTTTCCAGGGACATTTGTTCAAAAATAACGGTGTCATTGTGTTGTGTTTTGTTTCTTTCTCAGTCTCTTGTTTCCACATATAAATTAATTAAGTGAAGGTTGCAGTGTATGTATTTCAATATTTGTCATAAGAAACCGCAAATAACTTGTTCATGTAAATCTAACAAGTAGTAGAAATATCATCAGTTGCTCTAATAGGGATTCCGGTTTAGGAATTTTCACATGGTATCGGAGCTGCAGGTGAAGCAAGAAGAGCAAAGCTGGTAGATACATCGTTGAGCAGAAGAGGGAATTCCAAAAAGTTGTAGGAGGTAGTAGTTCAAAACCCCAGAGGGTTTGCATAGTTCTTAGCTGGAGGGTTGAAATTTTGAGGCAGTCTCTCTTCGAGTGAGTCGATGGAGAGAAGGACTCCCAGTTCGAATTTTTGTCAGGGAAAACGGAGCAACGTTGAAGCCTCAGTGTGAGGAGTATTAGTGGGACGCAAATTTTTCTACAGGCATTTTTCTGGGCAGAAAATCGTCAGAAGAAAGAGGAGAAGCATGGCTAAGGGAATTTCTTCCTCAGAGAATTCCTAGCCAAGGAATTTGAATTATCTAGAGCTGAGCAACAACAAGGGGTAGAAATTTTAATAGCTCCAGTAGGGAGTGCGTAGGCTAGCCCAACAAAAACACATAGGAGAGAGGAGGCTATTCGACATTTCCACTTGTGTCAGAAATGGCAACTAGTGGCTTGAGGGATCAAGACAGGTTGGATGGGGAATTCAACTACGTCATCTAGAAGGCAAGAATGTCATTCCTTGTAGATGAGCATGCCATTAAGACATATGTCGACAATGTGGTGGTTGTCCCTACAAATACATATTCATTAAAGAAATAAAAGGTTAAGATGGCGAAGGTGAAAATAATGATCCTCGACAGAGTGAAGGATCATGTGGTCTATCACATCGCTAGCAAAGGGACTGCTAAGGAGATGTGGGATGTTTTATCTACATTATACCAGGGATCTTCCAAGCAACAAAAGATGTACCTTGAGCATAAGCTGAGATCTACTGAGATGCAGAAAGGGGAGCATGTGGATCCATTCCTCACGAAGCTTGAGGTGTAGGGCATACACCTCAAGATTTAGAATTGGTTAGATTAGCCCTCAATTCTATGTCATATGAGTGGCAAGTCTTTGTCCAGAGTATCCCGAGTAGAGCAGCTTTGCCAAATTGGGATGAGAAGTAGGAAACTCTAAAATAAGAGGAGCTGAAGAGATACTTAGTCAAGGTTAAACTTGATAGAAGCAGCGACAGTGGGTGGAAGCCCAAGGAGGAGGAGGAGAATGCAACCCTCACATCGAAGCGACAATAGGAGGAACGGATATGTAAGAAGGACATCTCGAAGATCAAGTGTTTCAAATGTGGTGATATGGGTCACTACGCTACATAGTGTCCTCTTAGGAAGAAGGACAAGGATGAGAAACACGATCCAGAGGCTGCACCCACGAAGATCGAAGAGGAGGAGTTTTCTATGACAACTGAGATACCTCCAGGAGGGAGGTAGGATAATTTGGAGTTGTAGTTCGAAAGAGCTACATATGGGTAGGATCCCACCTCTCGGATCAATTCCTTGCTATGGGAGCCTAGATCAGAAGTAGCAGGATGGAATAGTGTTAGATGGTGCCAAGGAGTGTCGGAGAGATAATTGCAGTGGCTAGGAGTGCCAGAAATTGAACAAGATAGAGGAGAGTTGGTAGTAGTGCAGATGGCACTAAGTGATAAAATAGCACACACTCACATATATTCTATTATTCATGAATGAGGAAATTAAACACATATTTATACAAACAAAAGTCTCAAGATAGGAATTCTATCTTAGACGTACAATAGTGTGGTTGAGAGATTCTCTCAACCACACACTAAACTAGGAGAAACTATATTCTAGCTAATTCCTATTATGTAGGAACAAAATCCTCAAATAGGGAATTAGAACCATAGACAAGTAGGAATTAATTATTTCTAACTCCCCCCCTTAATGACTACTTGTCATGCTAGTGATTCACAAAGTCTGGTTGTGGCCAAACATAACAAGAATATGTCGATGTCGATATAAAGAGCAACCATCCACCAGAATGTATGGGTACCAACCGCTGCAACCGCTAGTCCTTTTGCATACATGATTCTGTCGACCATTATCACTGCATATATGTACCTACAAATCCACCACCATCGGGCGAATTGCATGTGCAGAACTTCCAAAAACAAAGAGAGATCAGTGCCTTTCTAAGCCAAATATTCATGTCCAAATAACAATCGCAAACAGTTGCGCTGATTGCGCCTTTCTATGCAACTGTCAGATAGAAAAGTGCACCAACCCTCTTATGCTCAGACACACCAATATCTGAGACCGTGAGCCAGGTGTTACTGCAGTCCACCTGCTCCTACGAGCACAAAGCTCCCGTGTACACATTAGCCACTCAGGCAATATGCCACCACTGGGCAAGTCCGATCTGCCACCACCAGGAAAATCCTGTAGCCGCTAAGGCTTTGCCACCACCGGGCAAGTTCGATCTATCACCACCAGGAAAATCCAGAACTTAAATGTGCCACCTCCGGGAAAGTCCGATCTACCACCACCGGGCAAATCTGGAACTTAAATGTGCCACCTTCAGGAAAATTCTGTAGCCACTAAGGCTCTATGGATGGTTTCTGGCTCACCACCAACTAGCCACAAAGGCAATCCATTACAAAGTGGTTTTAAGATCACCACGAACTTTCAAATACCTTTAAAAGGCTTACATTTCGTTCAACATTTTGGAGTTTCTGGGTACATACAATGACCATTACAACAACTGGACTTGTTTATAACATGCTGGGGAGTCTATTCCACAAACCACACTAACTCAAACAAACATCTATTTTGCTGTCCACCATAAACTTTGTCGCTGCTGCTTTACCTCAATTGTTCACATCTTGGGCATCCTTGTCTAATAAATTCTTGGAACTCCATGCTTATCCTGTCATTTGTTAGAGTCATGAATTTTAACGCAACAACTTTACCTACATTGAGTTAGCTAGGCTCAATAATATTTAAACATGATTCCAAGAAACTAAATAAAACATAAATTCTTCAGGTTTAATTTCTCTATCTCTGCCCATAGATGATTATTTTCCAAACATACCAGCAGCCATTTTTCACCAACGATACCTGTGAGGGGTCTACTGATAAAGAAACGGATTGACGACTTTTCACCTGGACTCAATGCAGTGCATTCAAACACTGATGATCCAGACATAGGCACACAGCCAAACGAAGAGAACACAATTTTCCCTTCAAGAATAATAATCCAGGACTCCGCGGTCCATTCCTCTGTTGCATTTCAGTATCTACTCCCCTGGAAACAATGCCACTTCCCCTACAGTGTCAAGGCTGGTCACTGCTCTCAAGAATTCTGCCTCATGCTCATTGCTTTCCATCACAATCTACTCCCCTAATCACACAAACGCAATCATCATGTAGCTCCAACCACTATTCTTTGATGCCATTTTCATTGTCATGTCATCATCGTATTTGGTAGTAGAACATTCCTGCAAATAAATTTGTCTATTGTTGGAATGGAAAATTCCAACATAGATTTATACTCGTGACAATAGTTTGCCAAGCTAAATGTCACAATAAATAAATTAATTCTTTCAGCCAGATTTACATTACTCACATGACCATTCTTAAAACAATGTATAACATGACATCATGGCAACACTTTTGATCTGCACCAAACATACTAGTGAATTGCAAACAAACCACGCAGCAGACTGGCGTAGTAGCAAGGCATCAAGAACGTTGAGGAGATCCACAGTCACCAACAGCTCACCAAAAAAAAAAAAACTACCCATGCTGCTTTCTTCTCCACGCAGCAACTCTTGTTGACTTCCCAATGCAGAGGACTCGAACTGCTAATAGTTTACTTGAAGTTGATCAATGCCTGCACATCACTCTGATTGCATTTCTCTTAATGATCACTGAGCACCTTTCGCAACCAGTCCTGCTAACATGATTGGGGATTTCTTAGTTCGTCTCTTTGATCTTCTTTCATGGGAAACCTCTTGCACGATTGCAGGTGGCTCTGTTGTCAACGCATACATTTTGACTGGATATAATTCTTTGAGGAAAGACTTTTTGGGCCTTCATTTTGTATATATATAATCCCGCCTTGGCTCTATTAAAAAAATGCAACGAAATCAGCATCTGTAAGGTGACCAATACACCATTGAATCCATATAACATCATATCTGCCTTCGTCTGGGGTGAATTCCCGCAGAGAAATACAGTAAAAATTCACAGAATGATTTGCCACTGATTTGGACTGACTGCCAACCTTCATACGCCCAAGGATTCTTTCCATCTAAAGCATACACACAGTAGGCAATCATCACATTCGCTGTGCATTCCAACAGGGTCACATCGGCTTCACGTCTCTGCCGCTTTCACCAACTGCTTCTTGGGAGGATGGGACTGCGAATCGGCTTTAATGTAATAGCCATATTCGTTAACGAAGTTGGGCGTCTTAGTATGCAGGTTAAAAGGCTTCTCCGGCTCCTCAAAGCTGCCTGCATGCTTCTTTGATGCCCATGGCCCTGACAGGAACTGATCATTCCTCTGCTGGTTTCCCAGAGAAACCAGCGCTCCAACGTTCTCCAACACTCTTTCCACGGCACTCCTTTACTACCCACTGCAATGGCACAACTCAGATCGTTCAGATTTGGGCAGCGTCCATCTCCACGCAGCTAGGAACAATACAACAAACAGATCTGCCTCTTGAGATTCGATTTGTGCAGCCTTCTAGAGCTTTTACCAACAACGCTCCAGGCTTAGTCCTACGCAGCACTAGAACTGCTTTCTGATGGAAAAACAAATTTTTTTTAATAAAGCTATACACACTCAGTAATTTATTTCTCTATGCCTAGGAAGGGCCAGAGGCCCTTACGGGCTTTGAAGCTCAGTCATGAGTCTCAAACACAGTGAGTCATGAGTCTCGAACACAGCTAAATCACATGACAGTTCCACAGCCAACTGCCTGGACTTTAATGGAACTCGTCTTCTCCCTCACCAGCTAGCAGAAAATTCTAGGCGCTTGGCCACACCACGATCGGTCCACCAAATTGGATCTTCTACCTTTGCGTAGTTTTGGGGTTGCCGACAAAATGATGGCATGGTGGCCTATCACACGCACCACGACTACCAGCGCTCCAACACCTCCGCTGACAGCAAATCATAGCCAGCATTCGAAGACTCGGCCCTTCTAAGTGGCATCGTCCACCATCTCTCCATACAACAATCGATCAAGCACAACCAATGTATAATACCTCGCCAGAACCGGTCTCGGCACTCAGGTCAGACACTGTGGCGTCTCTCAAGCTATTGGGCAGTCGCTCACACAAAATTGAAAAAACTGATCTCAGAAAATATCAACGCCCAATGCCCAAGAACGAATAGAGAAACTCCATAGACCTCTCCAAACTCAGCTCACCAAAACACCGCCCAGCTCACCAGAACCCTTCTCGATGCTCGATGGAAAAACTAAAAATTAAAAAAATATATATATATTCTTTTATTTCCTTAGCCTAGGATGGCCAAGCCCATGAGGGGCTAGGCCCTCAGGGCTCTGATACCATGATAAAATAGCACACACTCAAATATATTCTATTATTCATGAATGAGGAAATTACACACATATTTATACAAACAAAAGTCTCAAGATAGGAATTCTATCTTAGACGTACAGTAGTGTGGTTGAGAGATTCTCTCAACCACACACTAAACTAGGAGAAACTATATTCTAGCTAATTCCTATTATGTAGGGAAAAACTCCTCAAATAGGGAATTACAACCATAGACAAGTAGGAATTAATTATTTCTAACTCTAAGCATAGTTCAACAACAACACAATAGATTCAGAGGGTCGGTGCATAGGCTAGCAACAGTCAGACTTCAACACACATGGTATCATACTGAACATAGTTAGTTTAGTAATCTAGGATGTTTCTCTATTGTTGATAGACTAGCAACAGCAATATGTAGTGCAGTGGGAGTCCTAGCAGCAACACAGATGCAACACTTGAGAGGGAGATGTAGCACAGATGCAATGTTGACAGTGACAGTGTCAGCAGCAATACAGTTACAACAACAACACAGTTGTTGGTGGAAAACATGTCAGACATCAGCAGCGCAGAGGATGATGCTTTAGATTCAGAGCAGTATGCAACAACGTATATTGCTAGAGCACATTCCTTGCTAGGAGGGAGTGTTGATTCGAGGTAGCATCAGATGTTATCTAGGCCTTAAATTTTGTAGGGAGGCTTGGGCACATGTATTCCAAAGAAACCAGAAAGTGTTTTGGGAATTCCACCTAGAGACAATTTTATTAAAATAATTAATATTTTTTAATGGGACCCTAAGTCTAAACTTAGGAAAATAAAAATATTAATGGGTATTAATCTAATTGTGGGTGTAACTTCTAGAAGAAGACAAGGATCAAGCTAAAATGATCTTAGCCATTGATTAGCTTTTAATCTGGGCCGTTGAATGTCAACGAGAATATTATTTAAGGAAGCTTGAGGGTCATTTGGAAAACACACCGAGAGATCAAGAGAAAATTTCTAAAGTGAGAAGTTCTTAGGAGGAAATTCTGATCGAGTAGACTTCTTGCAGTTGAGGGGCAGAGATAGCATTTGGAGAGAGAGAGATTTTCTCAGTCAGAGAATCATCAACAGAGAGAGGCAGAGAGTGATTCAATAGCTCTCATGCAGAGACTGACGCAAGGCCAAGCAGAGGCAACGTAGAGGGAGAGAGAGAGAGAGAGTCTGAAATTTTGTAGCAAAGTGAGTTTCAAAAGTCTGGGGCTGGGGTGTGAGACTGTGAGGATGAGAGCAGTGACTCCGGGCAACAAATCGACCAACTAACTGGGTGACATAGTGCCTAGAAGGCTGAAGCAGGGATTGTGTGAGGACTGCCCAGAGGTAGTGCAGGGCCTGTTAGAGGCACCTCATCTAATGACCGGATCAACCAAGATTTTTCTCAGTGATTGTGTGAGGTAATCTCACAAATATTTCTGCCAATATTTCTCTCTTTGTAACTGAATAACCCTTGAGGTATTCAAAGATGTATTCAGAATTTGCTACTACTTAATAATGATAAACCGTGAGATCGCTGCACCGCTTTTCCTGCATTGGGTTTTTCCAGGGACATTTGTCCAAAAATAACAGTGTTATTGTGTTGTATTTTATTTCTTTCTCAGTCTCTTGTTTCTGCATATAAATTAATTAAGTGAAGGCTGCAGTGTGTGTATTTCAATATTTGCCGTAGGAAACTACAAATAACTTATTCATGTAAATCTAACAAGTAGGAGAAATATCATCAGTTGTTGTAGTAGGGATTCCGGTTTAGGATTTTCCACAAAAAACTTCATTGAATAATTATGGAACAAACCAATGTCATCTGTTAACAACTTTGTTGATGCTAGATTCTTCTACTATTGTATCACTACTTTTGATTTAAGGAAAAATAATAGTTTCACCAGAAAAAGATACTCTAACTAAGAAAGAAGTTTAATAAGAAGGTAAATTTGATCACATTAAATTTAACTACTAAAAGAATGAAGGATGTAATTAAATCGACTAAATCTACCTTGGAATCACACTTGGTCCAATTGCCCAACTTGGATGGTAAAAATAATAACACTTGGTGTTAAGCACCCAAGTTGGACCCATTCATATGAAATGCTCATTTTTAAATCCTCAGAACTTTGTTTTTTTTTTTATTACATATAAATATAGATAATCTGGTTATTGAACTTTGACATGTTTTAGGAAAAAAGTATTCATGAATTAATGATAGTAAACCTATCTAAACATAGCAATGTCTAAATCTAGAAACATAGCTAAACCTAGTTGTTAAAATATCAGTTTTCCCTCGCACTAAAGTTGTTAATTAATCCATAGAAGCGATTTCTTCCATGGAAAATGGTCATACCCATCAACAACATTTCAATCTCATCATTGTTCTTGACAACCAAAAGAAATTGCTTGGGATAATTTCGATTCTCTTTGCATCTTTGTGCTTCTTGAGATACACCCTAGTTAGAACCATTCATACAAAATACTCATTTTTAAACCCTCACAACCTGATTTTCTTTGAATTACATATAAAGATAATTAATTTGATTATTGAACTTTGACATGTTTTAAGAAAAAAGTAATGTTCATGAGTTAATGGTAGAAAAACTGTCTAAACATAACATTGTATAAATCTAAAAACATGGCCAAATCTATTTGTCGAAATATCAGGTGTCCCTGGCTCTAGAGTGGTTAATTATTCCACATAAAGGTGGTGTTTATATGCCACAAAAAATGAAGTTACCGTGTTAATTTCTTGGGAGACTTGTTCTCCTTAGAAGCAATTTCTTCCATGGACAATGATCATGCCCATCAATAATGTTTCAATCTTATCATTGTTCTTGACAACCAAAAGAATGGGCTTGAGATAATTTCGATTCTCTTTGCATCTTTGCACTTCTTGAGATACCTTCCAATTCTCGCAAGCAAGAATTAAATGGCCATTTTTGTGCATCTATAGACAACATTCTTCTTTGATTCTCTCTTTCTCTCTCTTATGCCTTTGTCGCACTAACCCATGAAGAATCAATTGCTTCTATTTTTACCTCTTTAACTAGTTCACTCTGTAATTATTCAAGATTTCTCAATAACTTAGAATAATATGCTATGTGATGAATGCTTTAGAATGAGCAGAGTGATAGTTTATATGTTGATCTATGAAGAAGTAAGGCATGCAATTTCAAAGTCATAATTGTCTTTTTCCATATTATGGAATACAGATGCCAAGGCTTTTTCCATTCTATGGATGGATCAAGGATGGTTTGAGAGGGGCAAATCGCCAAATAGTTTTGGAAGTGTTCGGAATATTAAGAAGGGTGTAGTCTAAATGCTCTATCTTTTGGGCTATTTTTGATAATCATTATTAGAATCTAACTATATAATTGTTGGTGAAATCATAAGTTTTCATTGCTTAAATTGCATTTTGAATATATAAATGGATTCAATGCTTTGAAAAACCCTTAAAACACTTAAACTCTGTAAATTCAACAATTGAAATATGCAATTATAACCATTTTAAACCAAAATCGATTATAATTAATAACATGAGAATAAACAAATATAGACAATGTATAAATGATATCATTAAAAAGTAACATAAAGAATACAAGTTTTTTTTAGATGACATGCACAGAAGAATGATTGGTGTTATTATTTTAAACTTCTTATTTAGATGATTTACCATTTGCTTTAAATATAATTTATATTTAGAATATTTATGGTTAAGCATATTATAGTATAGTCTATAAATAAAAAAAATAAATTTCAAATAATTATAAGTTAATTAAGAAATTTTTTATACTAAGGATTTTATCTTTTATTAATAATAATAATAATAATAATAATCTAATTTTAAGGTCATGATCAACACAAACACTGAATTGGTATATGAAATCTCCTTGTTTGAGGGGTAAGATACTTCTTTTCATGGAACAATTTCATTGTTAAAGTTTACAAAGATGTACATCCCATGGGGATATCTTTAGCCAGTTGTGATAAGGCTCAAGGAGTAGGCTCCCCCACCCTTGTGGAGTCACAACTCTTGCTAAGTCATAAATTTCTCGTATATCTAACTTATTGGTTGTTGGATATACTCTTGGTGTTATAGTGGCATCTATCACATTTGATGGCTCCTAAATTACTCCAATGAGTTATTGATTCACCGTGGTAAATCAAGAAAGAAAAAATAAAATAAAATAAAACTCTAACAAGGTGTACATACTCTACCCAATTTTAGATTCAAACTTATAACCTCTTATAAAGAAGCACATGTTCTTAACCATTAGGCCCACTTAAGCTTTACTTTAATCTAATTTTAAAGTCACAATTGATTGCTAAAGTCTACATAGGTGTACATACTCTACCCCTTTAGATTTACATGAAACTTATATTCTTAACCATTAGGCCCACTCAAATTGTACTCAATAATAGTAATTTAATTTTATCAAAATCCATAAGGTGTAAGCCAATTAATTTTATTGAAGTTTTTTCCTCACCAAATCTATATTCAAACCTCATGGGAAGGGGTTTATATTAAAAACCATTTTTGGAGAACTAAACTACCATAATTTTGGTAACAATATTCCTTTATTTTGATAACTTATAAGAAGAGGTTAATAATATAAACTACTTTTGGGAAACTAAACTATCCCAAAAACTTCTAAAATCAACACAATTTAATAATAAATTTAATTTATTTTAATAATAGCATTACTATGAGCCAATCATTCACTGAATAATCTGTTCTAAACCTAGACAACTTAATTAAATCTTACTACTTGTAACTTTTACCTCTTTAAGGAGATGTACATAACTTACAGGATTAGAACTGGTAGATGTACATAGCTTATCGGATTAGAACTTGTAACCTCTAATGTTTTTGACTATTGAGAGCAAAATCATTTAAGAGCATAACAGGATATGGATGCTTGCTTCATTTTTGTAAATATGGCGAATTCATATACATGATGATAGTCCTAGTTGGAGTTTGTATACTACGTTACATGGCCTGTTTTCCCTGTAGCAGGGTTGTTCATACTCTTCCTGCATCCTTTTCTTCTGCCATGGTTTATCATGCAGCGGGAGCCCTTGAAACTCCATTGTCTCTTCTTAATTTTGAAAGGCTACCCACAATAAATGCACCCTGGAAATTAAATCAATTGAAGGAGACGAACGATAATCCATGTCTGCCAGTGGGCTACAATGATTACGTTTCTCTATTGAACGTATGTTCAAATACAAAGTCCTTGATAATGGGCAAGCAAGTCCATTCTCGGATGCTCATAACTGGACAAGAGAAGAACATGTTTTTGGCTGCAAAATTGCTTACCATGTATTGCAGCTGTGGCAGTTTAGAAAGCGCACGCCAAGTGTTTGACAAAATATGTCAACCAAAAGCAGAGCAAGCGCTTGACACAATGCAGAATTCAAATGTATTTTTATGGAATGGCATGATAAAAGGATATGTACAAGGAGGAGCCTGTGAAGAAGCTCTTGGGCTGTACCATCAAATGCGAGAGTTGGGCATACAACCGGATAAGTACACCTTTACCTTGGTACTGAAGGTTTGTGCTGGCCAGTCAGCTTTGCAAGAGGGTATGGAGATTCATGATGATATTAGCAGGGCTGGAATTGAATTGGATGTCTTTGTGGGGACTGCGCTGCTGGATATGTATGCGAAAAACGGCAGTGCAGAGGTTGCTCGCAAGTTGTTTGATGGATTGCCGCAAAGGGACCAGGTGTCGTGGAATGCGATGATAGCAGGGTATTCTCAGAATGGACATGCTGAGGAATCCTTGAACCTTTTTGGAGCTATGCGAATGGCGGGTGTAAAGCCTAGCCCAGTTACCTTGGTGAGTGTGATCTCTGCCTGTGCTCATTTGGGAGTTTTGCAACAGGGCACAAGGATTCATTCTTATATAATTACAAGTGGATTTGAGTGGGATGTTTTTGTGGGCAATGCACTAATAGACATGTATTCAAAATGTGGTAGTGTAGAGGTTGCATGCAAATTGTTTGACAAAATGTCTAAGAAAGACGTGATTTCGTGGAATTCCATGATTGCAGGATATGCTCAGAATGGACAGGTTAATGAGGCGGCGATGCTCTTTCGCAAAATGCGACTGGCAGCTGTGATACCCAACTCAGTTACCTTGCTGTCTCTGTTACCAGCCTTTGCCGATTTCACGGGACTGCAACATTGTGTTTGGATCCATGCTTACATCATTAAAAATGGTTTCGAGTCAAACATTTCTGTGGGTAATACTCTTCTGGATGTGTATGCCAAATGCGAGAGGATAGAGCTTTCTCGCAAAGTGTTTGACAAGATGTCCGAAAGAAATGTGGTCTCATGGACAGGAATTATCGCGGGCTATACTCAGTATGGTCATGCCAACGAGGCCTTGGCACTTTTGTATCAAATGCAAGAGGATGATATCGAGCCAGAAGTGATCACCATGGTCAGTGTTCTGCCAGCATGTGCCCATTTAGCAGCTTTGCAACAAGGTAGATGTATTCATGCTTACATAATCAGACGTGGAAGCGAGTTGGATGTCCCTGTGCATTCTGCCCTTATAACAATGTATGCAAAATGTGGTTGTATAGAGGTTGCACGTCAGCTGTTTGATAAAATGGCTGAAAGAGATTTAGTCTCATGGAGTGCGATGATAACGGGGTATGGAATGCACGGTGATGGTGAGAATGCTCTTGCCCTATTTTCCCAAATGCAACAGATAGGCATAAAGCCAGATAATATAACCTTCATTGGCATATTGTCTGCATGCAGTCACGCAGGCCTTGTGGATGAGGGATTGCAATACTTTGATTGCATGAGTCAGGATTATAGTCTTACACCTGGTGTAGAGCACTATGCTTGCATGGTTGACCTTATGGGACGTGCTGGTCGCTTGGATGACGCACATAATTTTATAAAAAGGATGCCAATAGAACCAGATGTTAATGTATGGGGAGCCTTGTTAGGTGCATGCAGAATTCATTCTAATATTGAGCTAGGTGAATTTGTATCCAAGCGCCTTGTCGAATTAGAGCCTAAAAAAGTTGGAAATTATGTGCTGCTTTCAAACATCTATGCTGCAGCTGGAAGGTGGGACAATGTACTGAAGGTGAGATCAATGCTTAAAGACAGAGGGCTGAAAAAGACTCCAGGAAGCAGCTGGATTGAGCTTAAGAACAGAGTTCATTCATTCTCTGTTGGAGACAAATCACATCCACAATCAGAAAAAATCTATACACTATTAGAGAGTTTGGCTGAACAGATGAAGAACGCAGGGTATGTCCCTGACACAAGCTTTGTTCTGCATGACGTTGAGTAGGTGGAGAAGAATATTATCATTAGGCAAGCTTTGGGACACCTGTTTAAATTACTGCAGACATCATCCATTTTATAGTGGTCTTATTAGTGCCATCAAGCTCATTGCCAAGTGGAAAGTCATTTTAAGGGATTAATAGTTATCTTGCCATTCAAGGATAGATATATTGATGGACAATACTGGTGTTATCTACTTGAGCTCATCTAACAACAGACTTATATCATTAATTGGCTTCAGGCTGCAGCTAGAGTCTGGGTGTTTAGTATGGTTTCCCTTACAAGGGATTCTTTAGTAAGCCATTGTCAACTGATTTGGTGAAGGAGACAGATGTATGCTGGCCTAAATTGGGCGACTACTTGTATTGGAAGATTATGAAAAGTTAATGATATAACTTATCTACAACTTAGGGGCTGGGAAACATAGGGATCTTAGATTGCAGTTGATTCAGGGGTTTTAGCTTTGTAACTATAGTCACAAGATGTGGCAGTGGAAAACTTAAAATCAGCCAGAACAACACAATAGCAAGCATGCCCAATGAATTGGCGGCAATCAAGAATATAAGCCGTTGCTAAAGATGGAATAACATCCCTTCTTAAAGCGATAAGAGTTTGTACTTACATGTTAAATTTTATATCCACTAATCAAGGACGTCTTGAAAATTTCAGGGCTCAATTTTTGCTCTTTAGCCATGTCAGCAGCTTAACCATTGAAGAACCTACCTGATTGCAATTGAGACTTAAATCCTCTAATTGTGAAGCTGAGGGAAATTAGGAAAACTCGGAAGCCCTTCTCTTGTGGCTGTACACTTTTTGGTTTGAAACTGAACAGTATTATATGTCACTCTTCAATATTACATGATATGTGTGAAGGCCTACAAGTTTGTGCAGTGCATTTTCAGTGTTTCACAACAGGTTTTCCTCCATGTATATTAAAACAACATTTACTGAGAAAGTGCAAAATGCAGTGCCATACCATGTGGCCAAACTCTTTGGGGTATATATATATATATATATATATATTGGGCAATTTTATAGAATATCGAGTGGGACACATTGGAGTAGCTTGCAGATGTTCAGTGTTGCCCTTGTATATCATTGCTCTTGTTTGAGTGTATGCATTCACTTGAGTGGACGAAGAGTTTGACACAGATTTACCTGCATAATTTCTATGGGAAGATGGGATGGAATGGTGGATCACGTGGAATGTTACATTTAATGAACTTAAAGTCAGACAATGAAGATTTTAAGGGAGAAATTTCTCCAATGGGCCAAATATATGAATTTATAATATTAGGTGCACTAAATTTCTTTATTACACCTTTCTTTGTACTTTCGCGAAAGATAATTCTATAATTCTTTTAATATCTCTTCGAAACCCCTGTTGTGTTAAGTAAATTCTAAGTAGATAGGTTTATGCTGTTAGTGGGAAATTATTAAGGTCTCAGGACTGAAATTTTTGCCTTTAGATTTGTATGCACCTTATCTTTCTATCCAAGGTATAACATATCGGGGATTATTTCCATCCTCTTTGGGATTAACTGTCAAGCATCCTCTATTTTTCTTATGTGGATTGCTGTCTCTATTTAGGCCTTCTTGTAAATCATTTTCTTCAAATGGATATTTTTGAAACCAAACCAATATATCCACTTAATACCAAAAAATCCGACTGTTCATTGAAATCTATGTTTAAGAAATGCCCAAGATATACCATGAAAGGTTTTTTACTTTCAATGATCCCAGATTACCAAAGTAGCAAAGTTTTCAATTGCTCACCAAAATCTCTGCTTGAACAATGCCTAAGGAGAAACAATCTCTAACATGGTTCATTCAAGATGAATATGAAAATACCGAAAGATGCACATGACTCGTACAACAGGGCTCATTCAAGATTGAAACAGACCCATTTTGAATGATTAATTCTTGGGGTCATGCCTTCATCAAAATAAAACAGTATTAAACCTGCAAAAATATTCAAAATAACATTCTAGGAGATTTCACAGGACTCCGGTTGGTTACAGTTAAAATTTTTAGGTATTGTCTTTATGACCCCACCTCTCACTACGTGACTGAACATCAGGATGCTATCTTTTATGAACCTCTTCGTCATTGCCTGCTAGGATCTCTTTCCTCCTTTCCAGTGATGATTTTAGTGATGTTCTCATCATTGTAACCATGGATTGTGCCTTTTCTCTTGTTGGTCAACCTGTTGATGATTCTCAGCTAGTTGTAGTGGACCTTTCCTCATCCCCATATGATGATAGTTCACCCTTACGTACTCCTATGAATTCTTCGTCTATTGTTACTAAATAGTCTAGTGGAACTAATGGGACTACTTCATCATCTTGTCCCTCTTTTCTATTGGATGCTTCGTTAGTCTTCCATCATTAAACGAGGTCATTACACTAATGGGACTACTTCATCATCTTGTCCCTCTTTTCTATTGGATGCTTCGTTAGTCTTCCATCATTAAACGAGGTCATTACCATGGTCCACCAGTACTCCTTCACCGTATGTGCATCCCAGTGATGATTCTCCACCTAGGTGATGTACATATAACTGATGTTACTTTTCATGCGGATGTGCAGTTGTTGGCTGAAAGATGATGATGATCCTTCTACTACATGCTCTCATCCCTGCCTAAATGGGTTGTTTCTAGCGTTACAAATGTTGTTGATTTCCTTGTAGGTCCTATGCGTCATTCAAGGGCACCTCTATCTTGGGCTCTTTATTTAAACCAACCCTTCTACTCTTGGAAAATACTAGTTTGCTCCACTGAAAACTCTTTAGAATGTGATCCATGGTAACAAAGATACCAAAGCTCTTCTCCAAGTGTGATATGGTTTTTGACGACTCCTAAATCAACATTAATATGAAATATTGTGATGATCTATGGATGCATATTGAGATCATTTGTGGAGTAATGTCTACTTTGTGGCCCCTTGTTTAGTTTGTTGAGATTATGTGGTTAATTTTCACTTTAGTGTAACATCCCCTGTTTTGGCCCCGCTTTTTGTAATGTCAAATGTAACTACAACACCAATGTGGGGAAACCACGGCTAATTGAAACTTCGTTTTAAAATTTGTTATTTATTAATTAAAATTAATTAAACAGCTAGAGGAAGGGACAACTTGTGGATTAGAGTTCGAGGGATGTTGTTTGTTTTGTTTGCATACATTGAAAATCCATTCCTGGCTGAATTAAAACGTTGGAACCACTTGCAACTGAGTATAGCCATGACCTCACAGATCTTTAATGAGATATGATTGGCCGTGAATTGGAGTTCAATAACAATAATTAATGCAGATTAGATTGAAAACGGTGGAAGGGGAAGGTGGTGCTCATTCACCCCTCCCCCCTTCATAGATCAAATATACAACCAAGGAATGACCTTCCAAAAGCAGAAGAAATACGTTTTGAAGTGACAACTGTGTGCTCCCTTCAGGAAAACACACTGAAGGGCTAAGGCCATGCTCTCTTTGCTGTACTAGAGGACACAGGAGAGATTCTACTTATACACACATTAGAAGTGAATTTAGGGTTTGATTATTCGATTTGAATTTAGTTACTTAGCATTTCACTATTGAAACTCACAGTGGTTGGTTCTGAGAGAGTTGTTCTCTTTGCTATCTATATTGGCAATTGGGTGGCTTGTGCTCTTTCTGTTCTAACCTCTATTCTTAGGGTTGATCACTGGACTTGTTTGGGAATTGAATTTTTCCTTTCCTTTTGAACTCTAGAGCACGGGCATTAGTATCCTCTGGAGGATTGAAGACTTCAAGACTGGTTTGAGATAATGTGGGGCTGTGAAGTGTGACTTGGATGTCCTAGCAGTGTTTGAGTTGACTTAGAGACTAGTGCTTGGTGATCTTGAGCCTGTACCCTGTGACTCTAACTGTTAACAACTTTCACTGTGTTTGAGACCACTAAAATCCTTGTATGAGCCTATGTTGCCAGTGCTTTCTTTTGGTTGATGAACCACTCAGTGCTTTTAGTTTGGCTATTGAACCACTTAGTGCTTACCAGTTGGCTGATGAATCGTCAGTGTTTGTCGAATGATTAATTAAACCACCGGGTGTTTGCTATTGGTTGATAAACCTCTTAGTGCTTTCTTATTGGCTGATGAGCTACTATGTGCTTGCCAATTAGCTGTTAAACCACCTACATAGGGGACTCAATACTCGAAAACTGACCAATAGACCCCCTCCAGAAATTGCGTGAAGCCCTGCGTTTTGAAACTTAGAGAGTAAGCATGTCATTCGGGTGCTTAGTGCTAGTGAGTAGTTGATGAACCACCTGGACAGTCCACTCCATCACTTGAGTGCTTGATGAAACCGTTGGTGTGAAATTGCCCCTATGAAATCATTCCCTCAGACTCTGGATCCGGCTTAGGGGTGGTCAGCTGCAAGAGAGATTGCAGTGTAGCTGGCCTACGGTTGGGTGGAGAGTGGAAGTCCCTTCTTCAATTGCTAGTTGTTTTAATACACTTAGATAAGTATAACGATTTATGCATATTTGAATTATGGATGATGAATATGCTTGTTATGTTATTGGTTGACTAATTGTTCAATACTACTCATGAAAGGTTGTCTGAATTCACTGCATATTCATGGTTGACAAAGTTGTCTTACATGTCTCTATGGTGATATTGAACTGTTGGAACTATGTGATTGTTACCATCTTCATGAATTGTAGGATCACTTACATGATTATGATTGATTCCCTGAAGTTCACTCAGTTAACTTGTTATCATATATGTTTATGAATTGGGCAGCTCAGTGCCATAACCTTGAATGTAGGTTATCAGGAATGTTATGAATTTAATTTATATGCTGTGTGAGTATCTAGTTAACATTGATGGTCACTTAATCTATGGATGATGTGGTGATTATTAACAATGAATCTCAAGTTGATACAACCAGTTACATTTCCCAGCGAAATCTATATGCGTGTGTATGCATACACACACATATAGATTTAGCTGGGAAATGTAACTGGTTGTATACACACACATATAGATTTTGCTGGGAAATGTAACTGGTTGTATCAACTTGAGATTCATTGTTAATACATGATTTATAATCCTTATGAATGGTCACACAAACATTGCATGCCTCCTTGCTAATGAATAAGGAAATCCTAATTCACATATGAAGTTAATTAAGAAATGTAACTGGCTGTATCAACTTGAGATTAATGGTTAATACATGATTTATAATCCTTATGAATGGTCACACAAACATTGCATGCCTCCTTGCTAATGAATAAGGAAATCCTAATTCACATATGAAGTTAATTAACCCGCAACAGACCTCAAATTGGGTTGCCTTGCATATTTCATCTTGTATAGTGTTGAAGCTGGTTGAATTGGCTTTTAGAGCCCTACCTTTACCAAGGATTTGGTGTAGTTTGGGCCTTGTTGGTAACCCCTTTATCTTCTTCTGGAGATGGCATAGTACCCTTAAGGGCTAGGTTCAACCTTTGGTCATCATTATTAGAAATTTGGTGTTTTGGGCAGTTGCCCTTGGTCTTAAGAAACTTTTGTAAAGTCCCCAAATTTTCTTGATTCATTTTCTTTTAAATTTTTTGTAGAGATTCAGTGATCTGGGGTCTGGGATTGGCAAGGTGGAGTTACATCAGTGCAACTCAGATCTCATTCTGACCAAATTCCTCTTTTCATAGCAATTCATATTTAAAGATTCGGGGTTTGAGGTTGGCAAGGCAAAGTTACCCTGTGCATGATTCAGATGTCATACGACTGGATTACTCTTATATGGTAGCTCATATCTGGGTTGGATTCCCTTTTTAAGTGCCCTTGTATCCAGATAGATTCTCCCTGTACAAACATTGATCACATTTGGTAATCTAAGGGTCAATGAGGTCAAGGCTACAACAAGAGCCTAGATGGACACTAGGTTGAATATACCATCAAGGTAAGGTTGCATCTAGAATCTAGGGGAGACGAGGGGTGCATGCACACGTGAAGGCCCAGGTGTTGTCGGGGCCAGATTACCCTAGCACAATACTTGGATCTATAGATTTGAGGTCCGCAAGGGGGTAAGAGTTGATACGTCATGGAAGCATTAGATTGCTCGACTGGATATAACGTGAAAGTGCTACAAAACACAAAGGGGGAGGCCTAGGTGGGCCTCACACCTTATGTTGGCATGGTAATGCCATGTGGGCTTGACAGGGACCATGTGGAGGCCATGTAGAAACCCTGTGATGATGTGGACTCATATGATACTGACATGGTAGTATCACGTGGATCACATGTGGATGCCACATGGTCACACATTGATGACGTGGACCTATGTCATGTTGACATGGCATGGTAGTGCCACATGACAACTCAATGCTGATGTGGCCTAATATGATTGACTAAAATTCAAATGGGAATAACTTTTAGTCCAAGAATCAAATTGAGATAAAATTTATTTCACTAGAAAGCTCTTGACAAGATGAACATGATGGTGGCATTTGTTTTGAGTTTTGACAATGTTGGAAAAAGAGGATTTTTGAAAGCCCAACTTCATAATAGACCTTGGAGATCAAGTCAAATCAATAGGTAACACCTCCCACAACCCTAGATGGTACAAGGGGGTTAGAGGGAGTGTTACAGAGTGGTATCAGAGCTTAGGTTCAACAAAATTTTTGAAGAGGCTCACAATTTTTTTTTAATATAACATTTTAGTTATTGCATATGCTGACTTTATTTAGAATTATAGCTGATGTGGTTGTTAGTCATGTCAAAATGCTTACATGTCTTTTATTCAATGTGACTAACATGGATTTTGATTTGTGAACAACTTCAAATCAACATGATTAGTGCCGACAAACCAAGGCAATAAGTTATTATATCCATTTCAGAATTAATCAATAAATGTGTGTATGTGAAAACACATAAGAAAACACAAGTTTTAGCTAGAAATAAAAGAATGAATAACAAAATGGTGCAATACAACACATGTAGATCCCAACATAATTAGGAAAAGGAATTAGTTGGGAAGAGGTTGAAGGAGAATTCCCTTGTTTGGATGGACACTCTTAGGAGCTTGGAGGCTGAATTGAGAAGTTGTAAAGCAGACAATGAAAAGATTGTCAGAGCACATGAGAAGCAAATAGAGGCGAATGCAATAATTTTGCAGAGTTTATCATATTTGTAAAGGCAAAAACAACATAAGCTTAGTGCCAACTATCTAGAAAAACACAAATCCAAGAAAAGTCCATTGTGTTGGAAATTCAAAAATCTATATGAATTTATGATCTTGATAATTACTTGTGAGTGTTATTATTCATTTAGTATTAAATCAATTTTCATCAAACAATTATACTTCAACATTTAACAAGAAGCCACAATACACAAAAACAATACACGATTTTACCCCGGGAAAACCCACAATGGAGGAAAAACCAACAAATCCTGCCTTATAGAATTATCTTCAACAAGAGAAATATCCAATCCATAGACAAACTAACCAGTACTAAAGCAAGTCACCTAAATGCCAAGTCAACCCTCCACTGAGGAACGAATGTCCTCATGAAGTCTGTCATCAATCTGTCCAGAAAACTGTCCACAAGTTGCAATGTAGTTGTTCATAGAACCATCCACAAAGGGGTCACTTATGATCCTCAATAGGGCCAAATTTCAGTCTGTTCATCTAGCCTCAGACTTCACTTTTTCAACAGGGATATTTGCCTCAAAATGCACATTCTTTCCATAGAAACACTATGTCAGACTTTGCATGAATAAGGTGCCTTATAGCTTTAGACTTTGCATGCCACAGATTTGAATTTCTTCCACAGAAGAGAGATCCGAATTATGTCAAGTGGTTGAGTATTAATGCCAATATATATTGTTTCCATAGATGAAAATGTGCCTCTAATGGCCAAGCCAACTTGTCTTCTTGGAGGGCCAACTTGGTCTATTTAGGGACAAAAATATAACTTAAAAAAATTCAATTTTCTTTCTTTAACAAAATTCTTTTGATCCAAGCATGAAAAATATGCTCGATAATAATTGTACAAATGATAAATATATTGGGTATGTGTTATATTCTTTCCATGACTAGCCCCATGCATTGTTACGTTGCTTAGGGGGGGCAGTAGCCCCCCTTGTCGGGGGCTTTGCACGAGGGCGATAGCCCCCTTGGATGGAGTCTTGGGTAGCACCCCAAGATTTTTTTATTTTTTTTTTGTGCGGACCCAATAATGGTTGGGCGGACCTAAGGATGGGGGGTAGACCTAAGGATGGTGGGAGGACCTACCTATGGTTTTATGCATGGTTTTGGGCATGATGTTTTTTTCTCCATGGTATTTTGTATATTTGATCAAGGGAACTACGGCTATGTTGTAATCCAGGGTTAATGGATAAGATTTTATGAATGCTTCGACATGTATATAATGTATTGTCACATTGAAAGGAATATAATGAAAAATCAATCTGTTTACCCAGTTTTGGGTTCCACGAGAAAATCTTTGTGTATATTTTTATGTTTTCACCATTGTATATTTCTGTTTTGTTTTGAAAATTCGTTTGCAGGTAATTTTTATATAGGGTTACAAGGTACACAATATACATTATGAAAACCAATACTAGTTACAATTTCAACACCCTCTCTTAACTAGGGATGTATTCATAATGACTATCAAGATGTTTTCAAGTTGACAATTCTATAAGGAAGCAACATCAAGATTAAGATAAAAATCATCATCAATACTATAATCACCAACATCAACCACATTGCCATAACCTAGTTAGTGTCCCTGATGTATGGCACATATGCATTGTTTGGTATCCACCAAGAGGCCTAAACAATCTCACTCTAGACATAGATCATAACATGATACCAAAACAAACTCATTCTAGAAAGAGATCAGAGCATGATGTCAAAACAAGTTCACTCTATAAAGAGATCTGAGTGACCTCTAGGTGTATTCTCCAACCAAGGTCTAACTGACAAAGGGAGAATATCCTCCACTAGACCATTCTTCAAACCAAGGTCAAAGTGATACAAGGATAACATCTTCTATCAAACCATTCTCTAGCCAAGGTCAAAGTGACATAGGAAGAATGTCAGTCCGCCAGATCATTCTTCAACCAAGGTCTATGTACTTGACACAAGGATAACCTCCCTAATCAAGTCAAAGTACATGGCACAAGAATGTTAGTCCATTATGCTATAAACCATTCTCCAACCAAGTTCATAATGACATAGAGAGAACATCTCCAACACTTATTCAAATAGAAATACAATCCTTTTATCCCAACTATCTCACTGAACATATTTGGAATTCTGCAAATTAATGTTTTGTTTTTAGGATTCAAATACATGATTGAATCTTAGGGCTTCGATCTTCGATCAATATTTCTGATATTTTTGGCCTTCTAAAGCTCCTTATTCTTGAAGTTTATCTCTACAATGATCTCAACCTTTTCAAGATCTAGGGCTTCAAACCTGTTATGGAAAATAACTTAGACAAAGTTCATTATGAAGATGTATTTCATGAACTAGAGCTTGCTTAAACCAAGTATGACATCCTTTCTAGGGATGGTCTTCCACCATAAGCTCTTACATTGTGTTGGAAATTCAAAAATCTATGATGAATTTATGATCTTGATAATTACTTGTGAGTGTTATTATTCATTTAACATTAACTTAATTTTCATCGATCAATTATACTTCAACATTTAAGAATAACTGTGACATTGCACAAAAGACAATACACGACTTTGCCTCGAGAACACTGTTAGGTCCCTATAATACTAGTGTAGCCCCCATATTGTTATTGTTGTTCCCCATAACTGTACGTCGTTTGTTATTGTTGAGCCCTTACATTATTAATGTTATGCATGCCCTAATTATATTTTGACCCTTTAGGCTCATATATATACTAAGGAGGTCTTGCCATTTGAATCATCCAAGAATTGTTCATTTATTTGATGTAAAAGGAGGTTTCTGCCTCGAAGAGGCTTATTTTCAAGTTGTTGATCTATCTTTTCTTCTATTTTTGTGATTTGGTTACATAACATTTGGTATCAGAGCTGGATCTTAGGGCTTCCCTGCTTCAAACATGACATCTTGGAATTTTCGCTATAACCTTTTTTATGTGAGGCTTCAGAAGCTTAAATTTATACCATGTGGAGTCCAAATTGTGATCAACATCGTGTACAAATTTCAGAGCTTAGTTTGCTATATTTTTGGAGATATGGTTCAAATAAGTTAGGGTTTCTGCATGCTCCAAAATTCAATGTAAAACAAGTGTTCCGAGGAAAATCGTCATAAATTTATCTTCATGCATTGAATTTGAATTTTGTAAAAGTGACAGAAAGTTTACAAACTGTAGTTTCTATTGTATCATTTTCATGGCTAAAGGTCAAAACAGTGATACTGAAATTCCATACAAGTTTTCTCCACTGAACCAGAGTATAATCAAGTTATCATGGGATATTTGGAATAACTTTTGCTTGAAGAATCCAATACAAGTTTGACTTGTGGCGTTGGAAATAATACTCATAGGTATACCACATGACGAAATTTCAAACCTTGGAGAACCAAAATTACAGAGATACAACAATTTCAATATCAAACTCCTGAAAGCAAGAAAAATGTGTGTATTTTTTTTTAACTTTTGTATGAAAAAATAAGTTTGAAGTGATTCAAAGGGCATATTGAAGCATAAATATCATTATTTGGTTCTAAAATGCCTTGAAACAAAAAAATGGATATGCCCATTAAGCCAACAAAATGCTCTAGTATGACGCATGAAGAAGAGGAAGAAATGCAACATGATATATCAAAATTACGAGACCAAGTGCAACAAATTTCACTCTCGCAAAGAGTAACCAAAAATGAATTGGAAGCGATGATGAATGTTAAGATGGATGGTTTAAAAGGGGACATGGATGGTATAAAAAGGGACATACAAGGGTTAAAGGATGGTTTAGAAACAAAAATGGAAGGTTTAACAACGTTGCTACAAGAAATGCTTCTTAATGGCGACAAAGTATTCCATGAAAATCATGATGAGAACAAAATTAATGTGAATCTTGATTTTAGAGACTAATTCTGGGTTGAAGACCAACCACATTCCAAAGATCGATATGAGGAAGTTTGATGGCAATGATTCAGTAACATAGTACTACATATGGAACAATTCTTTGATCTACATGATGTGCACCACACACAAAAGGTACACATTGCATCTTTATATTTAGAACCCGAACAATTTGTATGGTATAGATGACTTTGTTCTCATAAAGCACTAGTCACTTGGACAATTTTTACGAAGGAATTGATAGCACATAATGAAGATACAAAGATAAATACCTTCTTTACCCAATGATAAACTCAAACAAAAGGGTTCAATTGGGAAGCACATTGAGGACTTCCAAAGATTGAATATTAAGGTAATTGATATTCTAGAGGAACATCTAATTGATGTTTCCCTAGGGAATTTAAAGGATAACATCCAACATGAGGCTCACCTTTTGGAACCTAAGTCATTGGAGAATTCACTTAGGGTGGAAAGAAAAGTTGAAAGAAAAATTATGGCAACAAGGAGGTCTACCACTCACAATTATAAAGATGGAAGTGTTGCTGCTCCTAGCCTCTCACAACCTACAAGGTTGACACCACAACAATTGGAGGAAAAAAGACCAAAAGGGTTTTGTTATAGTTGCGATAGAAAATATACTAAAGGTCATAAGCGTGTCGAGAAGAAATTATTTTAGATAGATTGTGAATAAGATGAAGAAAAGGAACAATAAAAATCAAAAGAAGAAGATATACATCAAGAACCAACCCCAGGGGTTGAAAAAGAAGAAATGAATCCGACCATATCTTGTAATGCATTGGCGGGAATTGGTACTCCTAAAACTCTTAAGATAGAAGGATATATCAAGAAGAAAAAGGTGATAGTTTTGATTGATTCAAGTAGTACCCATAATATTATTCATTGTTAGATAGCCAATGATTTGAATTACTTTCTATATCGAGCACGAGAGTGTCAAGTGATGGTTGGAAATGGAGGAATTATAAATTGCTCAGGGAAGTGTCATAATATCAATCTAACCATGGGGGAATATATATTGAATATTCCAATGGTTTCCATTCCAATGTGTGGTGCTGATGTTGTATTAGGAGTCCAATGGTTACAATCTTTGAGGACGATATCTTTTAATTTTCAACAACTTTTCTTGATTTTGTTTTGGGAAGGAAAGAAAATTGAATTAAGGGGTATCACAGGGAAACTTGGGAAGATAATTAACTCTAATAACATGACAAAGATTTTGAAGAAGGAACAACAAGGGGTAATTATGCAATTATGCTCACTAGATGTTCAAACATCTAAGTCATCCATTTGTCCAGATCTTCAAAGAGTCATTGACAATCATTCCAAGGTATTTGAGACTCCCAAAGGTTTCTTGGCTATTCGTGATCATGATCATGCTATTCACGTGATTCCGGGAAGTTTTCCTCCAAACATCAGACCTTATAGTTATCCCTATGCCCAAAAGAGTGGAATTGAATATGGTATTGGTAAACAAGAAGGATGGATCATGGCATATGTGTCTAGATTATAGAGAGCTCAACAAGCTCACCATTAAAGATAAATTTCCCATTCATGTCGTTGATGAATTGTCTGATGAACTACATGGAGCAATTTACTTCACCAAGCTAGATCTTCGTTCAAGATGTCATCAAATTAGAATGAAGACACAAGACTTTCTGAAAGCAATATTCAAAACTCATAAAGGTCATTATGAATTTTTGGTCATGCCTTTTGGTCTTACAAATGCACCTTCCACATTTCAAGGTTTAATGAATTCCATTTTTAAACCCTTCCTTAGAAAATTTGTGTTATTATTTTTTGATGATATACTAATCTACAACATGTCTTGGAAAGATCATGTTCAACATGTTGACAGGGTGCTCAAACTATTGGAGGAGAAATTATTGTATCCAAAACCCTCCAAACTTTTATTTGGAGTATAGGAAGTGGAATATTTGGGTAATATTGTATCTCATGAGGGTGTTAAGGAAGACCCTAATAATATTAAATGCATAAAGGAATGGAAAATCCCCACAACACTAAGGCATCTTCAAGGGTTTCCCAGGTTGACAGGTTATTATCATAGATTTGTTAAGAATTATGGGAAAATAGCAGCACCACTGACAACATTACTAAAGAAATATGCATTTTTTGGACTCCAAAAGAAACTAAGGCCTTTGAATATCTTAGATAGGCTTTGTGCCGAGTTTTGGTCTTAGTTACCCCAAACTTCGCAAAAACCTTTATTGTGGAATGTGATGCCTCATGAAATGACATTGGTATTGTTTTAGTGCAATAAGGACGACCCATTACTTTCGAAAGTCGTCCAATCAAGGGAAACTATTTACAGAAACCTATTTATGAGAAAGAAATGTTAGCAATAATACATGCTTTGAAGAAATGACTCCCTTACCTAATGGGAAGACATTTCAAGGTAAAAAAAGATCATGATAGTCTTAAATACTTCTTGGAACAAATATTATTTTTAGAAGAGCAACAAAAATGGGTCACAAAGATGTTGGGTTATGACTTTGAAATCATATGCAGAAAAGGGAAGCAAAATATTGTTTCAGATGCACTCTCAAGAAGGGATGAGGATGTGGATGCATTGCCCTGTGCCATTTCTATTATCCAACTTAATTGGATAACTAAAGAAAGGGATGAATGGAATAATGAAAAAGAGGTATGGACACTCATTCAAAATTTGCAACATGATCCTAGTGCATTTGATGCATTTATCTGGAAAAATGATTCAATATGGTACAAAGATCACTTATATCTATGTAAGAAATCCCAACTCAAACAAAGGGTTCTTTTGGAATTTCACCTCTCCTAAAGGAGGGTACTCAAGATTTTAAAAAACTTACCATAGGGTCAAGAAGGGACTTTTTTTGGTAGGGCATTAAATCCGATATTCAAAAGTTTGTTGTAGAATGTTTGGTTTTCCAACAAAATAAAGTTGAGACAATTAAGACCCTAGGCCTTTTACAACCATTAGCCATTCCAAGTTAGCGTTGGGAGGAAGTCTCAATGGATTTTATCATAGTTTTACCCAAGTTTGAAGGAAAGAGTGTCATCATGGTGGTAGTTGATAGAATTACCAAGTATGCAAACTTTTATGCATTATTTCATCCTTTCAAATCGAGTACAATCACTACTGCATCTGTAGAAAATTTCAAAAGCTATATGGAAAGCCAAAGATCTTTGTAAGTGACAAAGATCCTATTTTCACTGGAAATTTTTGGACATAATTGTTTTCTTATCTTGGTATTCAATTAGATCATAGTTCATCTTATCATCCTCAATTTGATGGGAAAACTGAGATAGTGAACAAATGTTTGGAAGAATATCTTCATTGCTTTTTATCTGATAAACAAACATAATGGGTCAAGTGGTTACCTTTGGCAGAATAATGGTATAATAGTTCCTTCCATATCACAACAAAAATGACCTCATTTATGGAACTTTATGGATATCATCCATTTTCCATCACATCGTCTTCAAGAGACAATTCTATGGTTCAAGTCATGGAATATCACATTGAGCATCAACAACAAGTTCTCCAACTCTTAAACAATAACTTTAATTTGGCGCAAAATAGAATGAAACAATAGACATATCAACATAGTAGTGAAAGACGTTTTGATGTGGGTGATTGGATATTTTTATGGCTACAACCATACAAAAAAATGTCCCTCAAGCAAGCCAAGAAGGATAAGAAATTATCACCAAAGTACTATGGCCCTTACAAGGTATTGCACATACAAAACAAAGTTTCCTACAATTTTCCATGTTTCATGCTTAAAGAAGGTTATAAGTGACAAGATCCCAGTTCAAACTATATTTCCATAACTTGATGAGGAAAGAAAAATCACATTGGAACCTAAAGCAATCACATAAACAAGAATCTGACAGCTTTGGAATAAATCAATATTAGAGTATCTCATCAAGTGAAGAACTTGCTAAAGATTCCACATGGGAGGATGAGTATTTCATATAGAAGCATCCATAACTACTCAAGCGTTGAGGACAACACATTTTAGTAGGAGAGGGGCATGTTAGGTCCCTATAATACTAGTGTAGCCCCCATATTTTTATTTTTGCGCCCAATAATACCCCAAATTGTTATTGTTGAGCCCTTAAATTACTAATGTTGTGTAGGCCCTAATTATATTTTGATCCTTTAGACTCCTATATATACAAAGGAGGTATTGTCATTTGAATCATCCAAGAATTGTTCATTCATTTGATGTAAAAGGAGGTTTCCTCCTTAAAGAGGCTTATTTTCAAGTCGTTGATCTATCTTTTCTTCTATTTTTGTGATATGTTTACATAACAAAAAACCACAATGGGGGAAAAACACAACAAATCCTTCCTTATAGAATTATATTCAACAAGAAAATATCCAATTCATAGACCAACTAACCAGTATTGAAGCAAGTCACCTAAATGGCAAGTCATCCCTCCACCGAGAAACAAATGTCCTCATGAAGTCTATTATCATTTAGTCTATAAAACTGTCCATAAGCTTCCACATAGTTGTTCATAGAACCATCCACAAAGGGGTCACTTATCCGTCCTCTACAGGGAAATTTTTTGGCCTATTCATATAGCCTCATACGTTTCTTTATCAAGAGGGATTTGTGCCTTAGAATGCAAATTATTTCCGTAGGAGCATTGCCTTAGACTTTGCATGAATAAGGTGCCTCAAATTTGCATCACAGAGAGATTGTGTCAGACCTTCATATGTTGCCTCAGAGTTTCAGACTTCACATGCCACAGATTCAAATTTATTCCACAGAAGAAAGATCTGAACTATGTCAAGCGATGGAGTATTGATGCCAATATATATTTGTTTCCATAGACGAAAAAGTGCCTCTAATGGCTGAGCCGAATTGTCCTCTTAGATGTCTGATTTTGTCTCTTTAGGGACACAAATATAACTTTTAATTTTTGTTTCTTTTTTTTTTTTTTTTTTTTTTTTTTTCTCTTCAAAAAAATTATTTTGATCCGAGCATGAAAACATGCTTGATAATAATTCTACAAATGACCAATATGCTGGGTATGTGTTATATTCTTTCCATGACTAGCCCCACACACTATTACATTTCATTGAGCGTAGGGGGATTTGCAAGGGGGTGATGCCCCCCCTGCATAGGGTTCGGGACAACTTCTTGTTGTTGTTGTTTTTTTTTTTTTTTTAATGCAGACCCAAGGATGGTGGGCGGAACTGCCCATGGTTTTGTGCATGGCTTTTTTCCATGGTTCTGGGAATGATGGTTTTTTTCCCATTGTATTTTGTAGACCTGGTCAAGGGAACTATGGTTATGTTCTAATCCAGGGTTAATGGATTGGGTTTATGAATGCTTAAACATGTATATATTGTATTGTAACATTAAAAAGAATATAATGAAAAATAATTATGGTTTTCTCGGTTTTGGGTTCCAGGAGAAAATATCTGTGTATATTTTTATGTTCTCGCCATTGTATGTTTTTTTTGTTTTAAGAATTCGTTCTAGGTAATTTCTGTACATGGTTTAAATCTACACAATATACATTATGAAGATTAATACTAGTTACAATTTAAACAATCCCTCTTAGCTATGGAGGTATTCATAATGACTATCAAGATGTTCTCATGTTGACATTTCTATAAGAAAGGATCATCAAGATTACGATAAACATCATCATCAGTATTATAATAATCAACATCAACCACATTGCTATAACCCTGTCAGTACCCTTGACGTATGACACATGCATCATTTGGCATCCACCAAGATGCCTAAATAAGCTCACTCTTGACAAGATCAGAGCATGATGCCAAAACAAGCTCATTTTGGAAAGAGACTAGAGCATGATGTTGGGAGGCTCTTGCTCACTCTAGAAAGAGATCCAAGCAACCTCTAGGACAATTTTCCAACCAAGGCCTAACTAACACAGGGATAATATCCTCTACTAGACCATTCATTAAACCAATGTCAAAGTGATGCAAGGAGAATGCCTTCTATCAAAACATTCTCCAGGCAAGGTCAAAGTGACACAGGAAGAATGTAGTCCGTCGGACCATTCTTCAACCAAGGTTCATGTACTTGACAAAGGGATAACCTCCCTAATCAAGTTAAAATACACAGGAAGAATGTTAGTCCATGATGCTATTTAATGTGTCAAACCATTCTCCAACCAAGTTCATAATGACATAGGGAGAACATCTCCAACACTTATTGAAACGCAATCCTATTATCCCAACTATCTTGTATACTGAACATATCTGACCTTTTTCAACTCAATGCATTTTTTTATAGATTTAGATATATGTTTGAGCCTTAAGGCTTCGATCTTTGATCAATCTTTCTGATATTTTTGGCCTTTTGAAAATCCTTATTCCTGAATTTATCTCTGCAATGATTTCAACCTTTCCAAGGCCTAGGGATTCAAACCTGTTATGACAGATAGCTTGGATATAGTTCATTATGAAGATGTATTTCATGAACTAAGGCTTGCTTGAACCAAGTATGACATCCTTTCTAGGAATGCTCTTCCACCATAAGCTCTAATACCATGTTGGAAATTCAAAAATCTATGATGAATTTTAATGTTAATAATTACTTGTGAACGTTATTATTCATTTAGCGTTAACTTAATTTTCATCAAGCAATTATACTTCAACATTTAACAAGAAGCCACATTGCACAAAAGATGATATATACAATTTTACCCTGGGAAAACCCACAATGGGGGAAAAACCTAACAAATCCTTCCTTATAAAATTATCTTCAAAGGAGAAATATCCAAATCATAGACCAACTAACTAGTACTAAATAAAGTCACCTAAATGCGAAGTTATCCCTCCACCAAGCAAAAAATTCCCTCATGAAGTATGTCATCAATTTTTCCATAAAACTATCCACAACTTGCCACATAGTTGTTGACAAAACCATCCACAAAGGGGTCACTTATTAGTCCTCAACATGACTGAATTTCAACCTGTTCATCTAGCCTCAGCCTTCATTTTATCAACATGGATATGTGCCTTAGACTAAACATTCTTTCTACATGAGCACTACCTCAGTCTTCGCATGAATAAGGTTCCTTAGATTCACATCACAGAGAGATTTCCTCAAACCTTCGTATGCTGCCTCAAAGCTTCAAACTTCACATGCCACATATTCAAATTTCTTCCATGGAAGAGAGATTTGAATTATGTCAAATGGTGGAGTATTGATGCTGATATACAATTATTTCCATAAATGAAAAGGCACCTCTAATGGCTGAGCCGACTTGGTCTATTTAGGGACAAAAATATATCTTTTAAAAATTCAATTTTCTTTCTCTAACAAAATTCTTTTGACCCAAGCATGAAAAATATGCTTGATAATAATTGTACAAATGACCAATATGTTGGTTATGTGTTATATTCTTTCCATGACTAGCTCCACACCCCGAGATTTTTTTTATGCAGACCCAATAATGGTTGGGTGGACCCAAGGATGGGGGTAGACCCAAGGATGGTGGACGGACCTATCCTTGGTTTTACGCATGGTTTTAAGCATGATGGTTTTTGTCCCTTGGTATTTTGTAGATCTGGTTAAGGGAACTACGGTTATGTTCTAATTGAGGGTTAATGGATTGAGGTTTATGAATGCTTTGGAATGTATATAATGTATTGTAACATTGAAAGGAATAAAATGAAAAATCAATATGGTTTTCCTAGTTTTTGGTTTTAAGAGAAAAATTTTGTGTATATTTTTATGTTCTCACCATTGTATATTTTTCCCGTTTTAAGAATTTGTTCGCATGTAATTTCTGTATAGGGTTAAACCCTACACAATATACCTTATGAATACCAATACTAGTTACAATTTCAAAACTTTCTCTTAACTAGATGTTATCAAGTTGACAATTCTATAAGGAAGGATCATAAAGATTAAGATAAGCATAATCATCAATATTACAATCACTAACATCAACCACATTTCCATAACCCAGTCAATACCCCTCACATATGGCACATATGCATCATTTGGTATCCACCAAGAGGCCTAAACAAGCTCATTCTAGACAGATATCAGAGCATGATACAAAAACAAGTTCACTCTAGAAGACCAATACACATTATAAAAATTGTAAAAAGCTTGTTAATAATTGTAAAAATGACCAATACATATTATGAAGACCGATACTAGTTACAATTTCAACACATCGAAAGTACGCAAACATGGATTGGAGAATAATAGGGTAGAAGGAAGTAATTCAAGAAAAAGAGAAAGAAAAACGAGTGAAGACCCAATGAGAGAAAATATCCCACTCAACACTACAGAAAGAGATTTTGGGAACCATGGCCTGTTGTCAAGTGTTTCAACTAGAACGCACTATCGACAAAGAAATAATGAGAAAATCTTAATGCCGAAGGAGTTTAAGAAGGCATAGCCCCCCACCTTTGATGAAGAAAATAAGAAGGTTAAAGAGGCAAAAGCTTGGTTGCTCGGAATGAAGAAATAATTCAAACTACATGACTAATTTAAAAGATGAAGGCCAAAGTAACCATTTTCAACTTGAAGGGAACAATTGATATTTGGTGGTAGGATTTAAGAATTGTCAAGAGAATTAGAGAGGAGTTGTCATGGAGAAAGTTTGAGAAATATTTTCATGAGATGTATTCATCTAAGAAGTACTATGATAGAAAAGTTAAAGAGTTCCAAAAGCATAAGCTATGACAACTTACCGTGGATGATACACCAATATATTATTAGAACTGATGCAATATGTGCCATACATCAAAGATGACAAAGTGAAGATTCAAAGGTACCTTAGTGGGTTACTGCAAGAATAACAAGACTGTTAGTTTTTGGTAGCATCAGAAGTGATCTAGTCTTGAAAATTGGTGGAGAGACTAAGGCACATGAGTTCTAAATAACCCACAAGCTGTTTGGTGAAATTCCACACGGATTGTATTTTATTAAAATAATTAATATTTTTAATGGAGTTCCGAAGTCTAAACTTAGGGAAATTAAAATATTAATGGGTATTAACCAAAATATGGGTGAGAATGATCTAGAAGGTGGATCAAGTCATGTTTTAATCTTAGACATTGGTTAGAGACTTAATCTCGGCTTGTTTAAGACTCAACATGAAAAGTATAAAATGGAGGCTTGGGATTCATTTGGAAACACACACGGAGAGAACAAATTGATCAAGAATTTGATTCATAGGGCAGGGTTTGATAAGAATTTCGAATTAAGTTATCATTCTGCAGCAGAGGGGCAGTGAGAATCTAGGAGAAGGACTTTCCGAAGAATACAGACAGAGAGATGGAGAGAGTCAGCAAAGCAGAAAAGCTGCATATCACGCAGAAGTTGGAATTGTGAGGAACAACTAGGAAAGATGACGCAAAGGGTGGAAGCCAGAATTTCTAGGAACAACCAGAACTACCAGAATAGTCGAAAAGTTGACGCAGAGGGCAGAAGAGGTGACATAGAAATAGTTGGGGTTAGCCAGTCTTATGCTCGATCAATGAGAATTCTGTGGGTGAAGTGAGGTAAAACTCACTCAGATTTTCCACGAGTATTTTATCTGTAAAGGATTGCTAGATGAGCATCCTATATTCGTATTCAGATATTTCTCATGCACAATAATAAAACCCTCAAAGTTGCTGCACCGGTTTTCCCACATTCGGTTTTTCCAGGGACTATTGTGGCCAAAAATAAGTGTGTCCTATGTATCTTGTTCTTTGCTATGTTTTTTGTTTCATGAGATCAAACATTTAATTAGTGTAGGTTGTCGAAGTAATTTTCTTCAGTATTCAGAAGAATAACTTGACGAATGTAATTTAAAAAATCAAGTAGGTGAAGTAGATTCATATTTGCTGCAGTAGGGGTTCCCTCGAGTCTAGTGATTTTCACATGGTATCAGAAGATTGATTTTGAAACAGGAAGAGAGGATCAAGTGCTGAGTAGTGAGACTGAAAAATGCACTTGGTAGCAATTCAAATCCCCTTGAAGGGATTACGAAGTCCTTGTTGGGAAGCAGATCTGAGGAAATATCTCTCTGAGTGAGACGACAAAGAGGTACAGTTTCCAGTTCGTGAGTTTGCAGCGGCAGAGGGAGCGACGTAGAGCCTTAGCACAATGCTAGAAGGACGTAGTTTCTGCCGGGGCAGAAATCCATTGGAAAAGAATGAAGACACATAGTAGGGGAATTTTCTCCTCAGAGAACTTTCGGCCAAAAAGTTTGAATTTCTCACTTGCTAGGCAGTTGTGCTAAGAAGTGACTAGAGGAGTCAGTTCGATAGTTGGGTGAGATGGCATCACATGGGCTCAGATATCAGGACAGGTTGGAAGGTGCTTCCAACTATGTCATATGGAAGACTAGAATCTTAGTTGTTCTGGAGGAATATGATCTCGAGGCCTACGTCAATAGTGTTGTAGTTGTTCCTATTGACAACGATCAAAAGAAGAAGTAAAAAGCCGAGCAGGGGAAGGTAAAGAGGCTTATTATCGATGGAGTTCGAGATCATGTGGTCTCACACTTGCAGGGAAAGGATACAACCCAAGAGATGTGGGAAGCCTTGTCTTCTCTGTATGAAGGCTCTTCCGAACAACATAAAATGTATTTGGAGCAGAAGTTGCAGTAAACTTTGATGCAAAAAGGAGAAGGGGTGAATCTCCATCTTCAGCATCTTCAAGAGCCTAGAGACCAACTTGCTACAGTAAGGTCCACTCCTCAGCCAACTACGATGGTGAGGATAGCCCTGAATGGAATCTTGGATGAATGGCAAGTTTTCGTCCAAGCATATTGGGTAGAGAAAAACAACCTTCATGGGAGGAGATGCGGGTGGATCTTCAACAAGAGGAATTAAAGAGGGACCTAGTGAAGGTCAACCTCAGTGGCAGCAGTGGGAGTGGCTCAAAGACGAAGGAGGAGGAGGAAAACGTAGATCTAGCATCGAAGGGACAACAGAAGCAAAAGCGGAAAAAGGACATTTTGAAGGTGAAATGTTTCAAATGTGGTGAGTTGGGTCACTTTGCTTCTCAATGTCCTTGGAAGAAAAAGGATAAGGATGAGAAGCATGATCCTAAGGTTGCAACCGTGAATATTGACAAGGAAGAGTATGCCATGAGTGCCCACACATCTCCATGAGGGAGATGGGGCGATATTGAGCTGTAGTCGAGAGGAATACATGTGGGAAGGATTCTTGAGGATTCCACCTCTTGAATCAATTCCTTGCTATGGGAGTCCAATATTCCGTAGTAGCGAGATGGACTTAGTGTTAGATGATGCAGTGGAGTGTTTGGAGGACAAATGAAGTGGATTGGGACCAAAGACTAATCAACGTTGAGCAAGGTTGTCAGAAGTCAAGAAAAACGCAAAAGATTCAGAGGGTTAGTAGTAGTCAGACTCCAATATTCATTGTTTTATGCTGAACACAGTTAAGTTCAATTAATTTTGGATGTTTTTCAGTTGCTTCTCTCAATAACTGAGTTGTAGTACAGATGCAGCGTTAGCAGTGGTAGTGCTAGCAGCATAACAGATGCAACGTTTGAGAGGGAGATGTAGTACATATGCAGCAATGAAAATGGCAGTGTCATGGGTAGCAGTACAATAGCAACAACAACACAATGTTGGTCACAACAACAATGCGGAAAGGAAGATGCTTCAGAAGCAGAGAAACATGCAGTTGGGCATTATCGCTAGAGCACTTTCCTCGCTAAGAGGGAGTGTTATTTTTTGGTGGCATTGGAAGTGATCTAGCCTTGAAAATTGGTGGAGAGGCTAAGGCACATGAGTTCTAAAGAACCCCGTTTGGTGAAATTCCACCCGGATTATATTTTATTAAAATAATTGATATTTTTAATGGAGTTCCTAAGTCTAAACTTAGGGAAATTAAAATATTAATGGGTATTAATCAAAATATGGGTGAGAATGATCTAGAAGGCGGATCAATTCATGTTTTAAGCTTATCCATTGATTAGGGATTTAATCTCGGTGGTTGAAGACTCAACAAGAAAATTATAAAATGGAGGCTTGGGGTTTATTTGGAAACACACACACAGAGAATGAATTGATCAAGAATTTGATTCTTAGGGTAGGGTTTGCTAAGGATTTCAAATTAAGTGATCATTCTACAGCAAAGGAGCAGTGAGAATCTGAGAGAAGGAATTTATGGAGAATACAGACAAAGAGGTGGAGAGAGCCAGTAGAGCAAAAAAGTTTCCTATCACGCAAAAGTCGGAACTGCTAGGAATAGCCAAAACTGCTGGAACAACTGGGAAAGCTGACGCAGAGGGAAGAAGCCAGAACTGCTAGGAATAGTCACAAATGCTGGAAAAAATGGGAAAGATGACGTAGAGGGAAAAATCCGTAACTACTGGGAACAATTGGAATTACCGGGAACTACCAAAACAACTGAGAAAGTTGACGCAGAGGGAAGAAGAGGTGAAACAAAAATAACCGGGGTTAGCTAGTCTTGTGTTGGATCAATCGAGGTTCTGTCGGGTGAAGTGAGGCAAAACTCACTAAGATTTTCCGACATTATTTTCTCTGTAAAGGATTGCTAGATGAGAATCCTAGATTCGTATACAGATATTCCTCCTACATAATAATAAAACCCTCAGAGCTGTTGCACTAATTTTCCTGCATTGGGTTTTTCAGGGGACTATTGTGTCCAAAATTAAGTGTGTCCTATGTATCTTGTTCTTTGCTCCGTTTTCTGTTTCATGAGATCAAACATTTAATTAGTGTAGGCTGCATAAGTAATTTTATTCAATATTCAGAAGGATAACTTGATTCAGCACGTTTGCGGGAAGGCTTGCTTAAGTCGTGTGATCCGTGAACCGTTGTTGTGGGAGGCTACACAGACGTCTCATTCGTGGGTGAGCCATGAATCGATCTAGAGTCTCATTTGTGGGTGGGCCGGGAAGACCGCATCGATTACTGCATCGATCAGGACGCATCGAGGGGCCGAACCCATTGCTAATTCTCTTTATTGACTATATTCCAGCCGCCTCTCTCCAATCGATCCTTACTCGATTTAGGATCCTACCTAATCTTGCCTGCCTTCGGAGGTACCATCCAGCTTAGCTAGGGAGTGGTCCTACCTTCTCGATCGATAGAGTTCCTTCCCGATTACAGGAATGTAATTTAAAAAATCAAGTAGGTGAAGTAGATTCATATTTTCTGTAGTAAGGGTTCCTTCGAGTCTAGGAATTTTCACAAAGATATGATTAAGTTTGATGAACCAAAAAAATTAGAGGAAACCATCCAAAAAAATAAGTACTGCTATGATCAATATAAGGATAAGGTTGAGATCCAGACAGGTTGGAAGAAGAAGGACAAGACCATTTTGAAAGGAAAAATGATAAAAAACCTCTAGGAATAGGCAGATGAGGAAAAATAGTAATTTCACCACTCTTGTCAAAGGTGAGTTCCAACGAACATTTCCTACTGCCAATAGAGATCGACCCACTAAACCAGCGAGAGAAGAGGCCGAGAGGCTCAAGAGAGGACCATTCCAGTGTTGGACATGTGGAGGGATCCACTTGCAGAGGGATTGTTCTCATCAACAACAACAAAATGATAAAAGGTTGTACAACATGCAAGAGGAAACAATGGTGAATGATGTGGCTCAAAATGTGCCTCAAATTTATGCAACGTTGAATAACCAAAAATGGATCATCAAGCTTCATTTATCGAAATGGAAGGTATGGTCATTAACCAACCGATTTCAATTATAATTGATCTCGGCTCTAATTTAAGTTATATTAGCTCAAAAATTGCATAAGCTTGTTCTTGCAAAATAAAACAGATGCCAAATCTTGGCTAATCCAACTAGCCATGAGATCCAAGAAGAGAAAGTGATGGAGCTAGTGGGATGATGCCACTTAGAACTAGACAACATGCCCACAATAATGAATCTCAACATACTTCCATTGGGTTCATATGACATTTTAATTGGCATGAACTAGTTGGAAGCACACAAAACCAAAATGGACTGTAATCATAAATCACTAGAGTGCCTCATGATGAAGGTGAAGGAAATATTTTGCAGGGGAAGAGAAAACTTATTTCAATCATAAAAATTTCAGTGTTGCAAGTGAAGAAATGCAACTAGAAAGGGTGTGCCCTATTTATGATCCAAGTAACTAGTGTGACAGAGGGTAGAAAACTCGATCTCGATGATCATCCTATATTAAAATAATATATTGATATATTTCCAGAAGAAATACTGGGAGTGCCATTGTTGGGTCTCCAAAATGTCATCCATTTCACCCTCTTTTCTTTCACTTTCATTTAGTATTTACCATATTCTACAACTCCATCACCTTACGTTAAGACCATTTTTATGATCATATATGGGTTTATACTTATTATTTTCCAAAGAATTTATTTTAATATTTTGAGTGAATTTATGGTTAAATATTAGAAAAATAATATGTACTCAATTATATCTAAAAATTGGATGAGTTTTGTGATGTTTATAGGCATATTTGAAGATTCCAACAAAGTCATATTTGACCTATAAGTCTCAAATTCAAATTTCTTCTTCAAATTTTTGAAGAAGATTTGGGATCATTGATCAAATACATTTAATGGAGAAGAAACATGGAAGTTTCATAAGTGTCTCCTATTAAAGTTATGAGAGATTTGTGAGAGAATATGTGAAGATGTTACTTGCTAGATGTTAACACATGGTTGTAACCACATGAGATATTTGTGGATCTAGGAGATATTTATGGATCTACATTTTTTAATTAGTTATTTTAGTTTTTGTATAAATATGAGCGTCTTCTCCATTCAAAGGTGTGTTAAGTTTTGGAATGTTAAGGATTGACTATGCTTATGCTTGATGTTATGAATACTATTGAAGTTTAATTCAATTAATACAATCCTTTGATGCCTTCATGATCATATTTGATGTTTGATCAATAACTTCCTGAAATTTCCACCTCTTGTGCACTTCAGGAAGACCCCCTGATGAGTACGAGTGTATTTTAATGTTTCATTATTACAAGATAGATTAGTTTCTTTTATGCCCATTTTCTGCGATGTTTATTTCAAGTCTTTTGATTAGATGCTTTGTTGCCCATTCCATTTATGTTCTTTTACAGATCAAGCACATTCATTTCATTGACATAAATGATCTCAAAGCATAATTTTCTTGCACAAGCATTCTTAGGAAAATCACGGTTTTAATTTATGAATGAACTCTAAGCTTGGAACACACATTAAATTTTTGAATTGCTTTACAATGTTTAATGCTTTCATAGTTAAATGACATCATTTTCATAAATTAAATTTACGAGTTTTCATAGATTAGATTTAATTGCTTTCCTAGATTAAAGATTTCCATTCTCATAGACTAAATTTAAAATATTTTCATAGATTAAGAATTATTGCTTTGATAAATTAAATTCAAATGCTTTCATTAGATTAGATTTATTGCTTTAATTAGCATAGGAGTCTTTGCTTTCATTAGATTAAAATTCCTTTGCTCTTATAGACTATATTGTCTTTTCTTTCACTAGATTAAAATATTTCCTTTGCTTTTACTGCCTTCAAGAATAATCATTTCATTGCTTCCATCAGAATTATGTGTGTTTCTTTTGACTATATTTCATCTCATAGATTTTCCTTGCATTTGCAGTCTTTAAAATTCAATTTCTTTTTAGATCAAGATTTCATTTTCACTTCATCACATTCTTTTGATTCATTTGCATAGATTTACCATTCATTTATTTCTATTATAATTCTTATTTTAGAGTTAAAGTTGAAAGCTAATTTCCTAGCATATATTGTGAAAACATACTTCACAAGTATACGAACCTGGATTGGTAAATTAATTCTAATAAATTTAACTTACAATTAAATTACCCAACATTTTTGGCGCCATTGTCGGGGAAGTATACATAGACATTAACTTTCAATCTAGAATGCCTTTTATTTTACACAACTCTATTTAGGGGGAGAAGTAAGACAAAAATTAAGAACCTGCACATACGATTGTGGTGTTCTTCCTAATTATAACTGTTGTAGTTGCATCCACTTTTAGATGCATAGTTAAAATTCATGTTAAAAATAATTTATGATGCATGAATTTCTACCAATTTTGGTACTATAAGAGTTTCGGTACTAATCCATTTGTGTACATAAGATCTAGAATGATGATTATGCATTTCTTGGAGAGCAAGGACTACATTGAAGATTGGTTTCAAAAAGTGACTAGGCCACAACATTCTTCCATTCTTCAACAAATCCTGACAAAAAATCCAAATGTACAACTACTCTCACCCGATGCAATGAGTGCTAAGTGGACTATTAAAAAATCATGAGAAATTAGTCTGTTACGACTACCTCTCATGGAAATTGTCATAGATGAATGACTTACTTAACACAGTTGAATCCCAAAAATGATATCTAATGTAATGCACCGCGAAAACCCCCAATACTTAATTCAAAAGAGTGAAGGGAACTCTACTTGAATGGTTCATGAGGCACAATACTTGCTAAGGTTTTGCAAATGGGGTAGCAAGCTAAGTGGGCTTGACTGTGGGGAAAACTCCACAGTTAAGTGCGCTTGAGCCAGAGGTGATCTGGGATGGGTGACCTCCCGGGAAGTCCTGGTTATTGGGTGCAAGCCACGAAAGTGATGATTGACGCTATGTGATTCATTTCACTAGTTTCAATCCGACTTCTTCACCCCTATGAGCATCACCTGATGCAATGAGTGCTAAGTGGACTATTCAAAAATAATGAGAAATTAGTCAGTTACGACTACCTCTCATGGAAATGGTCATAGATGAATGACTCACTTAATGCAGTTGAATCCCAAAAATGATATCTAATGTAATGCACTACGAAAATCCCCAATACTTAATTCAAAAGAGTGAAGGGAACTCTACTTGAATGGTTCACGAGGCACAATACTTGCTAAGGTTTTGCAAATGGGGTAGCAAGCTAAGTGGGCTTGATTGTGGGGAAAACTCCACAATTAAGAACGCTTGAGCCAGAGGCGATCTGGGATGGGTGACCTCCCGAGATGTCCTGGTTATTGGGTGCAAGCCCCAGAAGTGATGATTAATGCTTTGTGATTCATTTAACTAGTTTCAATCCCACTTCTTCACCCATGTGAGCATCACCCGATGCAATGAGTGCTAAGTGAACTATTCAAAAATCATGAGAAATTAGTCAGTTATGACTACCTCTCATGGAAATGGTCATAGATGAATGACTTACTTAACACAGTTGAATCCCAAAAATGATATATGATGGTGATGTGCCGGTTTTCCCCAACAGTCTCCCAATACCCCATGACACTCCATAAAAAATCCCACATTTCTGTTTCCATCCACATTTTGGAAATTCAGAAATTTTATTTCAAACATGCAGTCAAAACAAAAAATCTAGATTCTGCTTCATATGTGCCATGAAAGAGAGTCTTCCCTCCCCTTCTAATCCCTTTTCTCACCTCCCCTAACTCACATGGGCTTCAATTTATCAAGGGCACAACCAACAGGCCAAAACGAGCTCTCAAAGTTGCACACGTAACGTAAAAACAATTTTACTATAGGCGTTGCGAAATATTTTTTTTCGTAGTGCTTTTAGAAAAGAATATTTTCGTATTCCCGAGAAGCTAAATCAACTTTCTCCTCTCCAAGGTCGATCCTCCATGGTCTTCAATTTCTTCCTAACATAACCTTCAAGTTATTATGTCCTTATTAACTAGAATTGCAACACTAACATGTTTGCTCCTTGAAACTAGTCACAAAAGGAGTTTTGACAACATTCACATGACAGGCAGCTCAGGTTACCCTATGACAACACTCCATTCACTGTAAAGACTATACTTTCATGCTTTGACACAGAGAGAATTCATCCATAATTAAAAGGATATGGCACACCCAAAACAGGGTGCTCTGGTTCAATGCACATGAGGATCCTTCACATTCGACAACATAAAAATTTAATCAATTTAATGGCTAACACACAAATAGGTATCGACCATCCTGCACACGCGCACCACACGACCACACACGCGCTTCAGAAACCATCCATATGACACAATCCATAGTCTTCAACACTGAGTTCAACCTTCATTCACCAAGAATTCATTAACACATCGAATATGTATGTATCCTCTTACAAGATCACACACACTATTTAAAGGGTCATTCCATGCACAAACATTCAACACACTTGAAGACACCAAAGATTATATAAATAGAAACACACATAAATAACTACAACACATGGTCTACTTCTAGACATGAATACAACTTCTCAATCTCTCATACAATACTGCCATATACCAGTAGTGATAATACTCATCCATAGACCTGAAAACACATACTCTTCGACAGACTTTGCTACAGGAATCAAACATGAATGAAAAGAACCACGATGGAGCTCCCATGCCTAAGTTCTTCGTATAAATCTATGGAATAAGACCACACTTTCAAAGGTAAATAATACACAAAGATCAAACTAAAATTACACATGGTCTATCAACTGACAATGATGGAAAGAATGCTTCATCACTCAATCTATGACCCATACGCACATGTAACTATATACTCAACCCAAAATATATTTAAACCAAAGCATGTCGATTTAATACAAAAGCATACAACCATGACATTTATCAACACCTCTAGATTCGAATTTTAAAAATGTCGAGAAACAATCCTCATTAACAATATGCAGATAGAGAGACAAACAAGAACATAGGCATAAACCAAACTTGCTCATTAATAAAATATCAAACTTAAACATACATTAATTTGGCCATATATTACAATGTGGGCATGTGCAGCCCAAGCCTCTCATCTTCTTCCTATCCTCCTAGTGCTAGATCTTCTCCTATCTACTGCTACAATTTTGCCTCTTCTGCACACACACTACTCTTCTAAACCACTAATTTCTTTATATGGAAAGCTAAAATGGGTAACCAAGAGTAATAAGTGATGGTTCATTTCCCCTTCTCACAAATATGAGAAATTGAAGCTACATTAATTACATCTACATTAGGAAATATTTCATCTAAATAAAAAAACCCATTTCCAAATGTAAATATCTACAAAACATTTAAAATTTCACCGCACAACACCATGTGACCATCCCATCACATTGGAAAGCCTTGGTCTAGTCTTCCTCAAACTTTGTGCTCCATCTATGTACCTGCATCAAACTCCCATGGTAAAAAATATATGACCTCTTGGTCATATGCATCTAGTCTTCTCATGACAACCTCAACTTGTGAGCGGCGACACGCCTCTAGAGTAACAAGCCTCCACCTTGCTACACGACACCTCACTAAAATTTCTCCCGAGTTTGGGATTTTAGCATCTTCCTAGTTCTCTTCTTCGGAATCCAGTGAAAAATGCTTTCTCTAGGCTTATGTAAATCTCCTCACCTTTCTCCACTGTCACCTGCACAGTGAAACAAATCTCTTACTAGATCCTTAACTCAACTCGTACCTTCTTCTACCATTTCCGCTGCAAACTCTGAACTTTACTTGCTTCCCAACTGTTCAAATTTCCAATACAACATAGGTTGTCTCTTCACACAACCAGTTATACCTTCCTACTTTCCTTTTGTAAATTTCGTCATCTAACTCAGTCCTTGGCTGAAATTTTACTGTCTTTAGGCTGCTCATCAAATATTCATCTAGTTCATCACATGTCTTCATCGCCCTTAGGCTTCCCTTCCATAACTGCAACTCAATTCCCTTGGGCTTTTCCTCCATTGAGAATTTAGCTCTGTCTTAGCTACACCTGCAACAAATTCCATTTCACACTCTTCCGGACACTTCATCGGTAACCCTAGTCTTCCTCATCCTTCTATAGATATCCTTTCATCATCTCTAGCTATGATTTGAATTCAACTACTTCTCTATAAAGTTTGTCCTAACTTGATCTGCTGTGGATTCTCTCTGAAATTTTATTATGACTCCCAATAGTCAAAATCTCCTTATTCTATGAGATTCTCCCTATTCACTATGAGCTACACACAATCCACTACAAAAAACTGATGCCATCAACCTATTTATAAATACCATACTAAGCTCTTCCATGCCTAGTCTTCTCCTGATAATTCTGTTGATTCCTTCCTCTAGAATCTCCATCTGAGCACTCTCTGCTCTTTTGGCTTTTGCATGAAATTACTCAACTTCTTCCTATGATAAATTCATTTTTCTTCCTCACTTTCTACCACAAGGTTCCTTTCCATCATCCTCAACTACAAACACTCATAACTGCTGCTTGTAATCAACACCCAATCCACAATTAGCCGAAAACAATGACCATTACTTCTTGTCCAATATTCACACAACTGTTGCTGCAAAATTCTTCTTGTTGCTGTCATCTCTTTTTTGTTACATACCTTCTTGTTGAACACCATTCTTCATGGTCATAAATCTGGTCATGATTGAGTTCTGTCCCAAGTCAACCACCTCCTTCTCAAATCCTTCATCATTCACTACTTTGAGTACAACAACCTTAGATTTTTTTTCTTCTACTTGTGACCTTCCTCCGAACCCCTACTATCATCTCATCTCTTCCTCTTGTTGAATTATCATTGTCTACTAGTGAGCTGTAACAAGCCCTTCTTATCTCTATAACAAGTCTTCTATTTGTCACCCATACCAAGTCATCCTCTTGGTATATTCTCTTCTCTAGGTTCTCTGGAATAGAACCTCTTCTTGAGCACACTTTCTCCTCTGCTTCAAAGTTATTGATCCAAGTGGATATTGGTGGCCACCCGCTAATTCCACTTGGATCCCCTCTAGTGCTTCTTACAGTTTTTTTCAGTTTCCTTAATTATAGCACAGTTTACTATTTTTAGCAGTTTTTCGGGTCCTAAACTTCCGGAGCTGTTTTGAGGCCCTAAACGACGTTTTTTGGGAAATCTACCGCTAGGGATTTTTCTGATAAAAATCGTTTTTTCCGTCGTAGTCCTCGGAGAGATATTTCCAACGGGCTATCATGCACGTCAAACAAAGATAGTACGACCAATTCACGACCCCGAGAAGTTGATGTACTAACTTACCCAAAAAACGGGGCCCACAATTTGGCATTTCATCTTCTAGGGTTAGGTTTTGGAATGTGAAGGGTTTTCCATTGTTTCTCAACAATAAATAGGCCTCCGAGCCTCATTGTAAGACAGTTCAGAGGCATGTAGCCACCACATCTCTTCTCAGAGATAAGCTACCATCGCCCTAGCTGGTTTATTTCCTTTTCTTTTTGTAAGCATATTTCAGTATTTTACAGTAATGAATTGAGGTATTATTTCCGCTGCATATCTATCTTTATGGTTATCTCTATATTTTATAGCGTTCCTGTTTAAATCCGGATCAGTTATCGACTGTTTCATCTTCAACCACTCTTCTTAGTTTTGTTATTGGGTTCTATCACCATTTTTCCTCGAAGAGCTTTCCTACTCCATCTCCTTCTATGACATAGCTTACTTTCTAATGGCAACTGCTACCAATTCACCCCTCATCTTCCACAATCTTTCATGGATCTACTCACTGTATCAATTCCTCTCCAACCAAGAGCATATGACTTCCCTGCAATCAATTCACTCACTGTTGTAAGGTTCTTTTTCTCTTTAACCTTTTTATTTTTATTTTTTCCCACTATCAAGTTGTCCTATAATTATGCATTTCCTCTTCCAAGGTCCCTTATGCTTCTTCCACTGAAGCTTCTTCAAGCGAGCTTTTTTCTCCTTGCACCTCCTTAATTTATTGTTACCCTGCATCAACTATTCCTGGACACTCATTTTCAAGAAAAAATTATAAATCTGCTTATCCATGCATCCTTCACTTCCTAATTTCCTATTGCATAATCTTACCTAAAAGTACATCAAAGTATTTTTCACTATGAGTTGTCAAACTAAGAGGTTTTTCCAGCTATGATACCACTTGATGGTGATGTGCCAGGTTGCCCCAATGGTCTCCCAATACCTCAGGATACTCCATAAAAATTCATACAACTTTGTTTCCATCCATATTATGGAATTTCATAAATTTTATTTGAAATATGCAATCGAAACAGAAAATCTGGATTCCGCTTCACAAGTTCCATGAGAGAGAGTCTTCACATCCATTGTAATCTATTTTCTCACCTCCCCCAACTCACATGGGATTCAACTTATCAAGGGCACAAACAAAAAGCCAAAATGAGCTCTCAAAGCTGCACACGTAGCCCAAAAATTGTTTTGTTGTAGGGGCTACGAAATGTTTTCATAGCGCGCCGTGAAATAATTTTTTTCGTAGCGCATTCCAAAAAAAATGTCTTTTCACATTCTCGGGAAGCTGAATCGAATTTCTCCTCTGCAAGGTCAATCCTCCAAGGTGTTGTCTTTCTCCCTAACATAAACCTCGAGTTATTATGTCCTTCTTAACTAGAATTACAACGCTAACATGTTTGTCCCTCGAAACCAGTCAGAAAAGGGGTTTTGACAACGTTCACACCATAGGGAGCTCAGGTATCCCTATGACATTGCTTCATTCAATGTAAAGACTATACCTTCATGCTCTAACATAGAGATCATTCATCCAACTTTAAAAGGATATGACACACCCAAAATATGGTGCTCTGGTTTAGAGCACATGAGGATCCTTTACATTCGATAACAAAAAACTTTAATCAATTTAATGGCTAACACACAAGGGGGTATCGAACATCCTGCATACACACACCACACGACCACACACATGCTTTAGGAACCATCCATACGACACAATCCACATTATTCAACAATATGTTCAACGTTCATTCACTAGGAATTCATCAACGAATCGAATATGTAGTTATCCTCTTACAGGATCACACGAACTACTGAAAGGGTAATTCCATGCACATATATTCAACACACTTGAAGACTCCAAATATTATAGAAATAGACACACACATAAATAACTAAAACACATGGTCTACTTCCATACAACAATAAAACTTCTCAAGCTCTCATACAACACTGCCATATACCAGTAGTGATTATACTCATCCATAGACCTGCAATCAAACACTCTTACAAAAACTTTGCTACAGGAATCAAACATGAATGACAAGCACCGCGATGGAGCTCCCATGCTCAGGTTCTTCGTATAACTCTATGCAATAAGACTACGCTTTCAAAGGTAAATAATACAAAGAGATCAAACCAAAATTACACATGGTCTATCAACTGACAATTATAGAAACAATGCTTCATCACCCAATCTATGACCCATATGCACATGTAACTATATACTCAGCCTAAAATACATTTAAATTAAAGATTTCCAATTTAATACAAAAACATACAGCCATAACATTTCTCAACACCTCGAGATTCGACTTTTATGAATGCCAAGAAACAATCCTCATTAACAATATGTAGATAGAGAGAAAAACAAGAATAAAGGCATAAACCAAACTTGCTCATTAATTAAATATCAAACTCAAACATACATTAAGATGGCCATATATTACAACGTGGGAATGTGTAGCCTAGGCCTCTCATCCTATTCCTCTCCTCCTAGCACTAGAGATTCTCCTATCTACAACTGCAGTTTTTCCTCTTCTACACACGCAATACTCTTCTCAAACGCTCATCTCTTTATAAGGATAGCTAACATGGTTAACCAAGAGTCATAAGCGATGGTTCATTTCCCTTCTCACAAATATGGGAAATTGAAGCTACATTAATTACATTTAAATTAGGAAATATTTCCTCTAAATTACAAAACCCATTTCCAAATGTAAATATACACAAAACATTTAAAATTTCACCCCACATCACTGTGTGACCATCCCATCACATTGGCAAGCCTTGGTCCATTCTTACTTAAACTTTGCACTCCATCTATGCACCTGCATTAGACTCCCATGGTACAAAATATATGACCTCCTGGTCATATGCATCTAGTCTTCTCGTGACAACCTCAACTTGTGAGATAGAACACGCCTCTGTAGTAACAAGTCTCCACCTTGCTACATGATACCTCATTAAACTTTCTCCTAAGTTTGGGCTTTTGGCATGTTCTAGTTCTCTTCTTCGGAATCTAGCAAGCACTCCTTTGTCTAGGCTGCTATAAATTTCCTCACCTTCCTCCACTGTCACCTGCACAGTGAAACAAATCTCTTAGCAGTTCCTTAACTCAACTCATACCTTCTTCTACCACTTCCTCTGTGAACTCTGAACTTTACTTGCTTCCCAACTGTTCAACTTGGAAATACAATGTAGGTTGTCTCTTCACACAACCAATCATACCTTCCTTCTTTCCTTTTGTCAATTTCATCATCTAACTTAGTCCTTGGTTGAAATTTTACTGTCTCTAGGATGCTCATCAAATCTTCATCTGATTCATCACATGTGTTCATCGTCGTTAGGATGTCCTTCCAGAGCTGCAACTTAATTCCCTTGGGTTTTTCTCCACTTAGCATTTATCTCTGTCTCAGCTTCACCTGCAAAACATTCCATTTCACTCTCTTCTGGAGACTTCATCCGTAACCCTGGTATTCCTCATCCTTTTGTAGCAGTCCTCTCATCGTCTCTAGCTATAATTTGACTTCAGCTACTTCTCTATCAAGTTTGTCTCAACCTGATCTACTATGGCTTCTCTTTAAACCTTTACTATGAATCTTAGTAGTCAAAATATCCTTCTATGAGCTTCTCCCTGTTCACTGTGAGTGCACACAAACCATTGCAACGAAATGACTCCATCAACCTATTTAGAAATACCATACTAAGCTATTCCATGCCTAATCTTCTCCCGGTATTTCTGCCGACTCCTTCATCTAGAATAACCATCTAAGCTCTCTTTTCTCTTCTTCTTCTGCATGCAATTACTCACCTTCTTCCTATGAGAACTTCGTTGTTCTTCCTCACCTTCTACCACAAGGTTCCTTGCCATCATCCTCAGTTTCAAACACTCATAACTGCTACTTGTAATCAACACTCAATCCAAAATTCACTGAAAACACAGACCATTACACCCTGTCCAATATTCACACAAATGTTGCTACAAAATTCTTCTTGCTTCCGTCATCTCTTTGCTGTTCCAGACCTTCTTTTTCAACACCATTATTCTTACTCATAACTCTAGTCATGATTGAGTTATGTCCCAACTAAACCACCTCCTTCTTAAATCTTTCCTCAATCACTGCTTTGAGTTCAACTTCCTTGGAACTTTTCTTTTTCTACTTGTGACCTTCCTCTGAACCCTTGCTATCATATCATCTCTTCCTCTTGCTGAATTCTCCTTGTCTGCTAGTGAGTTGTAACAACCGCTTCTTTTCAATGTAACAAGTCTGTTACTTGTCACCCATACCAAGTCATCCTCTTGGTATCTTCTCTTCTCTAGGTTCTCTGGAATAGAACCTTTTCTTGAGCACACTTTCTCCGCTGCTTCAAAGTTGTCGATTGTTGCATCTTCAACTGCTCACTCTTCTTAGTTTTGCTATTGGGTTTTTTCACCATTTTTCCTCTAAGAGCTTTCCTGCACCATCTCCTTTTATGACATAGCTTAATTTATATGGAAGCTTCTACCAATTCATCTCTCATCTTCCACAATATTTCTTGGATCTACTCGTTGAAACAATTCCTCTCCAACTAAGAGCATTTGACTTCATTGCAATCAATGTTGTAAGGTTCTTTTTCTCTTCAGTCTTTTTTTTCTCACTGTCAAGTTGTCTTAAAATTCTGAATTTCCTCTTCCAAGGTCCTTTATGCTTCTTCCACTGAATCCTCTTCAAGAGAGATTCTTTCTCCTTGAACCTCCTTAATTTCTTGGTAGCTTGCATCAACGGTGCCTGCACACTCCTTTTCAAGACATAATTATAAATCTACCTATCCTTGCATCCATCACTTCCTAATTTCTCGATACATAATATTACCTCAAAATACATCAAAGTATCCTTCAGTATGAGCTATCAAACTAAGAGATTTTTCCAGCTCTCATACCACTTGATGGTGATGTACCAGGTTGCAGGGTTTCCAAATCAAATTGAAAATTTCTTGGTGCATTTTTCAACACTCCCTCTCAACAAGCAAGGGATTATCAACCACCCCTATCCTGTACCTGTGGAACTCAAAATTCATTCTTGACAAGACCTTTGTTAAAATGTCAACACCTTGTTCCTCTGTCATAATGTATTGAAACAACATTATCCGCCGTTGCATAAAATCCTACAAACGGTGATGCCAAATATCTATATGCTTGGATCGATCGTGAAAAAGAATATTTCCAGATATCTTGACGCAACTTTGATTATCACGCTAGATCACAGTTGGATTCATCATCTAACCAAACAATCCAAAAAGTATCTTTCTCATCCGGATCACCTCACATGTTGCTTGACTAGAAGCCATGTATTCTGCTTCTGTCGAGTTGAGTGCCATAGATCTTTTCTTCTTGCTGTACCAAGAAACTGTTGCAGACCCAACACTGAAAATTCCACCTGATGTACTCTTTCGGTCTGATGGACTCCCCACCCAATTTTCATTTGTGAAGCCACATATCTTCACTCCCTCTTCCCGTTTGTACCATAGTCCAAACTAGGTAGTGCCTTTGAGGTACCATAGAACATTCTTAGCTGATTTCCAAAATAATTTGGTTGGCCTAACCATAGCTTGGCTCAACTGGTTGACTACATAGCACACATCGGGTTGTGTTTTCACAAGATACATTAGTGAACTTACCAATTTCTGGTAAACAATAACATCCACTTCCTCACCTGACGTGGCATCCTCCTTCCTCTAGTTGGTCACTAGAGGTGTCTCCATGGGTTTGCAATTGTCCTCGCAGAACCTCTGAAGTATATTGTTGTAATACTTTCCTTGAGAGACAAACAGTTCCCCATTGTCTTGCCATACTTCCAATCCGAGGAAGTAGTGCATGAGACCCATGTCCTTCATTTCAAACTCTCTTGCAAGATCTGATTAGCTGCTCATCACCAGTTAAAATCAAATCATCAACATATAAGACAATACTCAACAATTTACCTTCTACCAAGATGTGATAGAGGTTTTCATCTTCTTCACTTTTGGCGAAACCTAAACTGGTGAGATAACTAATGATCTTGGTGTACCAATCACAGGGTTCTTGCTTGAGACCGTACAATGCTCACTTGACATGAGACTCCCAATAAAAAGTATCAAAGTCTTATGGTTGCTCGATATACACCTCCTCCTTAATAACTCCATTGAGGAATGTTGTTTTCACATCCATTTGGTGGATTTCCCAACCCATCTGTTCATCCAAAGCAAGAATTGATTTAATGGATGAGTACCTTGCTAGAGGAGCAAAGGTCTCCTCATAGTCAATCCCCTCAACTTGAAAGTACCCCTTGGACACAAATATGGCATTGTACTTTTCTATGCTTCCATCTGCTGCATGATTTACCTTTAATATCCATCTCGAACCCACAACTGATTTGTTTGCTAGTCTTATGACCACTTTCCAAACATTGTTCTTTACAATGGATTCATATTCCTCCACCATTGCATGAACTCATACAGGTTTCTCTAATTTTTCCTCGAAATAAGATGGCTCAGTAACTACATGCTTAGTCATTAGATCCATGTAGCCAATGTACCAATCTAGTGACTTTCTCTGGTTGCAGTGATTTGAAGGAGCACCCACATTCTCCCTTGTATCCTACACAAGCCTCTTAGCTTGTTTGGTCCTTTTCCTACCTCATCTGGATGGTTATGGTTGAGTGGTTGTCTCCACTCTCTTCTCCTCAATTTATGGTTGCTCCACAACTTCTTGAGGCTCCTCCTTTGGAGATAAAATATTCTCTTCTAGTGGTATTTGAAGCTCCCTCTCAAGAGAGCATCGCATCACTTTATCTTCATCAAATTTTACATCCCTTCCCAAAACTCTCATTCTAAGAGATGACAAGTACACACGATATTTGTGGGGAGTTTCTATGTAACCCACAAATACCGCCAATTTTGTTGTCGGCTCTAGATCCTTCCTTGATTCTTTTGGGACATGGTAGTAAACAAAGGCTCCAAAAATCATGAAGTGTAACACATCTGACTTTCTCCCTGAGAAATAATCCTCTAGTGTAATCATGCCCAGAAACTGATGAGGACTCTGGTTATGAAAATAGACTATTGTGTTGCATGCCTCAGTCTACAGATGCAGAGGTAGGCCTTGATCATGCAACATCACCCTCACTGCTCCCACAATGCTACTGTTCTTTCTCTCAGCCACCCCATTCTGCTGTGGATTTTGAGGTGCTGTCAACTCTCATCGAATGCCTTTTTTTGCACATTTTTTTTTAAATTCATTTGACACATACTCACCTCCATTATCACTCCTGAGAGACTTCACTTTCTTGCCCTTTTCTTTCTCAACCAGTGCCTTTAATTCTATGAACCTCGAGAATGCGTCATGCTTCTTCTACATGAATAAGATCCAACACTTCTGTGAGAAGTCATCAATAAAAAAGAAAAAATATTTGTGCTTGGTAATTGAGGTTGTTGAGAAAGGTCCACATAAATCAGAGTGGATCCTTTCTGGGACTGCATATTCTTTGTTGTCCTGATCATGGAATGTGATTTTGTGTACTTCCCAAAAATACATCCTTTGCATACATCCTACTGCTCAAGTTATCCTTTGGGGAGGCCAGTGGTTATCTGTTTCATGATCTTCAAAGCGCCATGATGCAAATGGCCAAGTATTCTTAGCCAAAGTTCATCAACATCACAACTCTACACCTTCTCTGCCTTTGTGCTCAATGCAAAACAATCTTCCACATCTAGATTGTACATGTTCTTCACACGAACCCCGATCTGCTTCACCTTTCATGTGGCTATGTGTCTCAGGAATGCCTTTCCTTTGTTGAAGATCACATCATAACCACGATATTCCAAAACTGCAATAGAGATGAGATTTTTCTTTAGGCCTGGAACAAACATGACATCCTTGAGCTTGAGGGGGGAGCTCGACTCCCTCTGAAAGGTGATTGTACCAATTCCAATTGTGCTCTAGCTTCGGTCATCCCCCATCTCGACGTGCATCTCTAAATATTTATCCTCCAAGTCATTGAAAAGGTCTCTACACCCTGTCATGTGGAACGATGTACCTAAGTCCAAGTACCACATGCTCCCCATCATTGTGATGGCCATGCATGCAATGAGGGTAAAGTCAATCTTGAAATGTGAAGCCAAAGCTTCACCTGCTTCTCCTATTGAGGTATTCTTGCTTGTCATCTTGTGTGGACACTTCGTGGCATAATGATGGAATTCATGACAATAGAAGCATTTAATTTTGAAAAATATTTCTTCTTTCCCCCTTGATTGGATTCTACTTTGGACTGGGATTTCTTCCCTTTCCCCTTCTTTTCCTTTCCATCCAATGAAAATTTTCTTCATCCTCGACCTTCGATGAAATCCCATCTATGGTATTCCGCCTTATTTCCTCCTGTACCAAATCAGACCATAAGTGCCCCTAATTTGGTAGTTTCTCCCTCTCATTCATCGAATCTTGATAGATATGCCAACTCTTGGGAAGGCCTAGAAGGGATAGGCTTCCCAAGTCATCTTCTGGGAAAGTAACATCGACCCCGCCCAGTTCATCACAACATTGTGTGAACTTGTTCAGATTCTGCGGTATAGTGTCGTTCTTTTGCATCTTGATACTTCAAAGTTTATCCTTGAGTGCAAAATTCCTGTGGTCATTACTATTCTCGAACAATTCTGTTAGTGCTTTCCACATCGTGAATGGAGTTTCTTTTCCATGGAGATTCAAGGCAATATGATCCCGTACTCCCTCCAAGATTATTATCCTTGCCTTCGATACATCTTTCTCCCACTGTTCAAGGTCCTAGAAATCAGTTTTTGGTGGTCTAGGAATATCTGTCTTGACATATTCAAGAAATTCATTGTCATCCAATACTGCCTCCATGCAGTCCTTCCATGCAACAAAATTTGAGGTTCCTTCCAAGGCATACTCTAGCCTTAGTCCATTAAAGGCCATCTTCTAAGCTTTGAAGAAATCTCGCTACACTTAAAATTTGAACCTCTGAGAAACAACTTTGTTTTGCTTGATCTAATGTGAATACAACTCTGATACCATGTAGAAATTAGGCTATAGATTTTCAACTGCTCATGAAGTTTTAATCAAAATCACAAGACAAAAACCTACTATACTTCTCTATGGACATTAATATACAATTTAGAACAAAAATTCCAAACATGTAATAAGAAATCAAACACATGCAAATAGTATTTTTCTTTGGGAAAGAAAACTGCTAAAAACCCCAATGTCTGCTTGCATTAATCTGATGAATGGAGATGTATTACAATTTATTTGCTCAACCGAGCACAATTTGCAAGAGAATAAACTATCTCTCTACTCACTGAGAAGCTCTGAACCATAATTGGTCAATTTTTCCTCTGCATGAGCTCCTCTTTCTTTCTGATGTTCATTGAGGAATTAGGCCCTTATTATTTAGGAAATTCCTCAAATTGAATTGCACAATTTCTTAGGTTGATCATTTGACTACATGCAACACCTGTACACTCAAGAATAGTGTACAACTGATGTTACAATGCCTTGGAATCTCCACCAAACTTGGGGAACTTGAATTCTTTGCATGCACTAACTATTTTCGGTTTATTGATCAGTTAACTGGATGATCACTAAGTTTGATTGAAGTCCCACTGCACAACTTGACCCTCCATTAGTTCCTTCAACATTTGGAACTAGTTTAACTGAAACAACCTTAGATATTGAATTAGATTACTACAAATTAGAAATCACAAATTCTTAACTGAACTCTAACTCCTCCAACTTAGTAAACTGGGTGACACAATCCATGTTACACAAGTTAACATCATTCAAGTTGTCTGTTGATGTGGAAATTCATTTTTTCTCAATTTAATCAAGGCAAAATCAAATTGGGAATTTCTTGTTGCATTTTTCAACACATGGGCTTCAACTTATCAAGGTCACAACCAACAGGACAAAATTAGGTCTCAAAGCTGTTTTGTTGTAGGCACTACAAAATATTTTTCGTAGCGCGCCGCAAAATATTTTTTTCGTAGTGCTTTGAAAAAAGTGTCTTTTCACACTCCCGAAAAGATGGATCGAATTTCTCCTTTGCAAGCTCGATCCTCCATGGTCTTGGTTTTCTCCCCAACAAAACCCTCAAGTTATTATTTCCTTCTTAACCAAAATTGCAACGCTAACATGTTTTCCCCTCGAAACTGGTCACAAAAGGTGTTTTGATAGCATTCACACCACAGGGAGCTCGGGTTTCCCTATGACAACGCTCCATTCACTGTAAATACTATACCTTCATGCCTTGACACAAAGAGAATTGGTCCATCATTAAAAGGATATGATACACCCAAAACAAGGTGCTTTGGTTCAACGCACATGAGGATACTTCACATTAGACAACAAGCATCTTTAATCAATTTAATGGCTAACACACAAAGGGGTATCAACCATCCCGCATACACACACCACACGACCACACACACGCTTTAGGAACCATCCATACGACACAATCCATAGTCTTCAATGAAGTTAACTGTCTTCAACACTAAGTTCAACCTTCATTCACTAGGAATTCATCGGCACATCGAATATGATGTATATATCCTCTTACATGATCACACACACTATTGAAAGGGTCATTCCATGCACATACATTCAATGCACTTGAAGACTCCAAAGATTACAGAAGTTGACACACACATAAATAAATACAACATATGGTGTACTTTCAGATAGGAATACAACTTCTCAATCTCTCATACAATACTGCCATATACTAGTAGTGATTATACTCATCCATAGACCCACAATCACACACTCTTCCACAAACTTTGCTACAGGAATCAAACACGAATGAAAAGCACCATGATGGAGCTCCCATGCCTAGGTTCTTCATATAACTCTATGGAATAAGACCACACTTTCAAAGGTAAATAATACACAGAGATCAAACCAAAATTGCACACGATCTATCAACTGACAGTGACAAAAACAATGTTTCATCGCCAAATCCATGACCCATACGCATAGGTAACTATATATTCAACCCAAAAAACATTTAAACCAATGCATGTCAATTTAATACAAACACACACAACCATGACATTTCTCAACACCTCTAGATTCAACTTTTACAAATGTTGAGAAACAATCCTCATTAACAATATGCAGACAAAGAGATAAACAAGAACATATACATAAACCAAACTTGCTCATTAATCAAATATCGAACTCAAACATACATTAAGCTGACCATATATTACAATGTGGGCATGCGCAACCAAATCCTCTCATCCTTTGCCTCTCCTCTTAGCGCCAAAGCTTCTCCTATCTACTGCTGCACTTTTGCCTCTTCTGCACACACACTACTCTTCTCAACCACTCATTTCTTTATAAGGAAAGCTAACATGGGTAACCAAGAGTCACAGGTGATGGTTCATTTCCTCTTCTCACAAGTATTTGAAATTGAAGCTACATTAATTACATTTACATTAGGAAAAATTTCCTCTAAATAAAAAAACTCATTTCCAAATGTAATATCTACAAAACATTTAAAATTTCACCCCACATCACCATGTGACCATCCCATCACATTGGCAAGCCTCAGTCTAGTCTTCCTCAAACTTTGAGCTCCATGTATGCACTTGCATCACAAAGTCGGAGGTGAGCATACTAAAGCTCTTGATCAGTAAATGGATTTAATGGAAATACTCGTACACTTGACAAAATTCTTTCATTTTTCAAAATTAAGTAGGATAGAATAAGGAATAAAACCAACCCTGGTAATGTTTTAAGTTTTTGAAGTTTTTGTTTTGAAATTTGATTTCATTTATTTCTTGAAAATTTTCATTTGGTGGTGCACTAAGAGCCACCTCTCTCATTCACTATCCATTGATAGGAAGATCTACAAGAGAAAATACATTCACGAAGAAGGAGAACAATTAGAGTTTCATAAGCTAAAATTTGAGGTTTGAGATCAATTTTTCTTACTTTACTTTTCAAATTTCAAATGAATAAAGAATCGACAAAATTCCTGAGTGTGCACTCTTTTAGTGCTTTGTTGCAACCTAAAAGATTAGAAAGAGAAAAAAAAATAAGTAAGTTATTCTTGAAATAAAATTTTACAATAAAATTCAAAAATCCAAAAAATAAATAAATTTCAGATCTAAATTTACTATTTATTTTAAAAAATGCTTAAATTTTGATTTCGGAATTTACTAAAATATGCATATATATTTTATTTAAAAAAAAGGACATTTAAATTTCTCTTAAAAAATTCTAATTTTTTCTTTTTAAATTAATGAACAAAACATAAAAAAAAATTAAATGAATACAGAAATTAATTAACAACCAAAACATTAAAACAAATCAAAAATAAAATATTAAAATAAACAATACAAAAATTTTAAACATAAAAATAAAAAAAACCAAATCTCATTCATAAAACCAACGGATGGCCGACAACATATAAACTGCGATGATGTTTGGAGGTCTCTGATCTCTGCTCGGGGTTTTGACCTTGAATCGCCTCAACCTGCTAAACAATAAAAATTCATACATGCGTTCCGTTGAACCTGTGTTCCATGATTAAAGCTCAGTTTCCAGAGGAGAAGAGCGGTGGGAGTTGGCGAGTTGATACATTGTGTAGATATTTTGTTTTGGCAAAAGGACGAATTCGAATTCAACAGAATATCTCGTTGGATTTTAATTAGCTTGACGCGGGGCAGCAACGATTTTTCTGTCTGAGAAAGACTGGTCCACATGGCAACACACTATTTGTCCATGTAATTGTCTACTCAATCGCCACTTCACACCGCCACATCACCAACCCAGTCAAGCAACTTGCCACATCACCAACCCACACAATGACTGCGATGCCACATCACCAACCCACACAATGACTGCGATGTCATTAATAGGCACGTCAGCTGCCATGTCAACAATTCGTCAGCATTTTGCCATTCAAATGCCACATCATCATCCCAGTGGCCACATTAACAACTGTGCTACCACATGGCACTCCTTGGTGCTGCCATGTGGCACCTACACAACAATTTTTTTATTGTTTCACAAAAATTTTAGATGGGCACAAGTTTCTCATAAGACGTATGTTTAAGGTGATTCAAGCATCCTTTGAAAGATCTTGATGAAGTATACATCAAGAGAGTTATTTTCATCAACATTTGAGATAATAAAAAATGGTTATTATTATTATTATTATTTTTAATTTTGCTACAATTGGACTTTGAAAACATCATCAAATGATTAAAAATGTTTCTAATATGAATTTGCTTTAATATGGTTTTACAGTCACTAAAATCAGACATCAAACGAAGAATTTATCAATGAAACACTAACATGTATTTCAAGGTGCACCACTTCCCGACATGTAAAAAGTGCATTTCAATTTTATTTGTCTTGGATTCGTTTTATTAGCACAATTTGTGAATTTTTTTGCATATATAGGATGAAGAGAGATTGATCATCACCTCTCCCTCGATAATATTATGTTTTATTGTAGATTACTGCTAAGTTTTTGTAGATTCTGGGATGATAAAATCAGATCAATCTATGCACAAGTGGATTTCAAAGATCATTTTTTTCTTGAGAAAGAATATGAAGAAGTGAAGTCCATGTCAAATCACATCACTCATGTCATTTCTATTCAATCATTTTCCTTCCTCTATGCTCACAGTCCATCCATGTTGAAGTCCAGAATTCCATCTTCCTACCACTAGATTATGACTTCAAAACCATTTTTCCTTTTGGAAGTTTCATACTTTCTTGCATCACTTACATTCACCCCTAATCCATAAACAAAGTCATTCAGCTCACTTATATCGCTGAGTTACTTCATTGTCCTCTTCCTTTTTCCAAATAAAGTTTGCTTAATAAGTGCAAATATTTCAACTATGGTCTTATACACCATTATTTTATACTCGTGCCAGATGATGGGGGATTCATTAACACCCCCCTTCTAACAAGTCTTGACCCATTGATTTCAACACATTATCTGGGTTCGAGACTAGAGATCTTTTTAGTACCTTGAAGCTTGAATGCCTTAATGGCAAGTTCTCTTACAAATAAACAATGGGAATACATCAATATCCCCTATTTGTTGGATCTTCTAGGTGACTCGACTACAACTCATTTATTTGTACCTAATAAGATGTACTTAGACATCTTGACTCTCATTGACATTAAAGGTGAGTAGTTTCATGTTGGTTAACGACATTCATTAATGACCAGTGATCCAACAATTTCTTTCTATGTTCGACTTCAACAAAATTTATTCACATAGATAAGATTTTTTCCATGATTAGGATATGAATGAAAACTATATGATTTTAGTAGCTTGCAGCGGTGCCCCAATATACCCTTTTCAGTTTCTGAGTTCAATGACAATAGCTTAAGCAATAAGAAGACACAAATATTCCAATTTCAGATTTCAACCACTATTCATACAACCAATAAATGAAAAAACAGATCATATTCTTTCACTTCACATTCCATGATCCAACAGTGATAACCAAGATCTCGCAAATGCATAGTTTATTGAATTTTCAACTATGTGAAGGTATGTTGTTTTCAAATCTTTAATCATTAATTTCTTGAATGCTAAATATATCTATTTGGAAAATTTCCCATATGACATTGCTTTCCTCTTTTTCAAAAGGCGGAAAGCACCTTTAGTTGGGGGGCTATTCATTACCCTTTTTCAATTACATATTATGTAACCTCATATATTGTTGACCAACATGTTTCTCCCAATTAAATGTTGTTGTTCTATGATTCAAAGATTGATATGTTTTAAAAATATTCAGGGCATGAACAATGATCGATTGATATGTATATGAATGTGTTTTCATTTTGAATGCATTTTCAAGTATTCTTTGTTGCAACAAGAAGACGAGTAAAAGATAAGTGTTGCCACACAAGAACCAACACTTGAAATACTTATGGTTACCACACAACAATCAACGATAAGAGCTACAACTTGGATATTTTTCAAAGAAAATAAGACTCTTAAATATAGCAAGCTCTTAAGAAAAAGAAAGAATTGAAGGAGACATTGTAAGTCTTGAAGAGTATCTCAAAGCCACAAAATGAATTAATCTTGCACTTCACGAAATGCTACATAAAAAAGAACAAAATGTTATAGTCCATGAAAATTAATGCAAAGTTGCATGAGGACATGCAACATCTTCAGTTGGGGGGAAATGTTGGATTTCCAAAATGTCATCCATTTCACCCTATTTTCTTTCACTTTCCTTTAGTATTTACCATATTCCACATCTCCATCACCTTACACTAAGACCATTTTAATGATCATATATGAGTTTATACTTATTATTTTCTGAGGAAATTATTTTCGTATTTTGAGTGGATTTATGGTTAAATATTAGAAAAATAACATGTATTCACTTATATCTAAAAGTCGAATGAGTTTTGTGATGTTTGTAGGAATATTTGAAGATTCAAAAAAGTCATATTTGACCTCTATGCCTCAAATTCGAATTTTCTCTTCAAACTCTTGAAGATTTGAGGAAGATTTGAGATTATTGATCAAATACATTTCATGGAGAATAATCATGGAAGTTTTCATAAGTGTATCCTATTAAAGCTATGAGATATTTGTGAGAGGATATGTAGAGATGTTACTTGTTAGATGTTAACACATGGTTGCAACCACATGAGATATTTGTGGATATAGGAGGGATTTGTGGATCTGCATTTATTAATTATTTATCTTAGTTTTTGTATAAATATGAGTGCATTCTCCATTCAAAGGTGTGTGAAGTTTTGAAATGCTAAGGGTTTGCTATGTTTATACTTAATGCTATGAATACTATCGAAGTTCACTTTAGTTAATACAATCCTTTGATATGGTTATGCCTTCATGATGAGATCTGATGTTAGATCAATAGCTTCCTGAACTTTCCACCTTTCGTGCACTTTAGGAAGGCCATCTAATGAGTATAAGTGTATTTTAATATTTCATTTTTGCAAGATAGATTAGATTCGTTTATGCCCATTTTCTGCAATGTTTATTTCAAGTATTTTGATGAGATGTGTTACTACTCATTCCATTTATGTTCTTTTTCAGATTAAACACATTCATTTCATTCACATAAATTATGTCACAACATAATTTTATTGCACAAACATTCTTAGGAAAATCATGGTTTTAATTTATGAATGAACTCTAAGCTTTGAACACACACTGAATTTCTAAATTGTTTTACAATCTTCAATGCTTTCATAGTTAAATGACATCATTTTCATAGATTAAATTTACAAGCTTTCATAAATTAGATTTACTTGCTTTCCTAGATTAAATATTTCCATGCTTTCATAGACTAAATTTCAAATGTTTTCATAGATTAAGATTTCATGCTTTGATAGATTAAGTTCAAATTCTTTCATTAGATTCAATTTATTGCTTAGGTTAAAAGTTCTTTGCTTTCCTAGAATAGATTGTCTTTGCTTTCACTAGATTAGAATATTGTCCTTGCTTTTCTACCTTTAAGAATAATCAGTTTATTTATTCCATCAAAATTATGTGTGTGCCCTTGACAAGATTTCATCTCATATATTTTCCTTGAATCTGCGGTCTTTAGAATTCAGTTTATTTTTTATATTAAGATTTCGTTTTCACATCATCACATTATTTTGATTCATTTGCATAGGTTTACCATTCATCTCTTGCTATTAGAATTCTTATGTTAGAATTAAAATTGAAAGTTAATTTCCTAACATATATTGTGCAAGTGTATTTCACAAGTATACGAACTTGGATTGATAATTTAATGCTAAATAATTTAACTCACAATTAAATTACCCAACAACCACCTAGGAGAGACATTAACTTCTCCATTGAATTGATTCCTGGTTCAATACTAGTTTCTAAGAACCCATATCGCATGAGCACGCTAGATATGGTAGACTTAAAGCTATAGCTGAAAAAGATGTTGGACAAAGTGTATATCAAACCTAGTGTGTCACCCTAGGGAGCCCAACACCATTTGTAAAGAATAATGATGGTATACTACAACTGTGTATTGATAACTGACAGTTGAACAAAGCTACAATGAAGAACAAATACCCACTGCCAAGAACCGATGATTTATTTGACCAGCTGAGAGGAGCCACATAATATCTAAAATAGATTTAAGATCTGGCTATCACGAAGTTAGAATTAAGGACAAATATATTCGCAAGACAACATTGAGAACACAATATGGGCACTACGAGTTTATGGTCGTGCCATTTAGGTTTAAAAATTCCCTAGCTACATTTATGTGCTTGATGAATAATGTCCTTAGCCAGTACTTGGACAAATTTTTACTGGTGTTTGTGGATGATATCCTGGTTTACTAAAAAACTAAAGAAGAGCATGAAGAACACTTGAAAGTAGTACTATAATTACTGAGAGAACACAAATTGTATGCCAAAATTGGAAAATATGAATTCTTTAAGTCACAAGTTCAATACTTGGGGCATGTAAGGTGTTGTTGTGGATTCGAAAAAATCGACATAATGGAGTGGATTACTCCATATAATGCCACATAAGTTAGAGTTTTCATGGTATTAGCTAGATATTACCAATTATTCATCTTGGAATTCACAAAGATTGGGAATCCAATAAAAACCTTCTAGAGAAAAGGGGTCAAATTTTAATGGACATTAGAGTGCACAACTATCTTTGAACAACTCAAGCATTTGCTCACGCATGCACCTATCTTGAGAATAAAATATCCAGAAAAGGATTTCTTAGTTTGTATAGATGCTTGTAAGGAAGGAATAGGTGGATTTCTAATGCAATAAGGACATGTGATTTGTTATGAATCAAGAAAATTAAATGAGCATGGAAAGAACTATGTTAGCCATGACTCAAAACTTGAAGAAATTGTGCATGCACTAAAGATTGGGGGCACTACTAATTGCTTGGAAGAAATTTTTTGTTGATGTCATATCATGGAGGGCTGAGATACTTGTTTGATTAGCCCAAGGTAAATGCAAGACATGCGAAATGGTTAGCTCTCATTAATGAATTTGACTTTGATATGAAACATATTAAAGGTAAGGAGAACAAAGTAGCAGATGCACTTAGTAGAAGTCTACAAGTAGCTCACATAGTAGCTATGAGTACTTGTGAAGTTGAAATCAATGAAAGGATCAAGGAAGATTTACAACAAGGTGAACATTTCAACATGTGAAGGAAATGCTTATTGCAAGAAACGAAAGGAACATTCAATAAGAACTACAAATTTAATGATGATGGTGTGTTGCAGTTTAAGGATAGATTGGATCTACCTTGTATAGGTGACTTAAAGAAGCTCATAGTGGATGAGTTCCATAAAATACCTTACTTTGGTCATCTTGGCTATCATAAAATGATAACAACCATGAAAAATATGTATTATTGGCCAGTAAGGAAGAAGAAGTTGCTAAATACATTTCCAAGTGTTTGGAATGTCAACATGTTAAAATGATATGCAGACACCCAACGAGATTGGTGCAACCAATTCCAATCCCTGAGTGGAAGTAGGAAATCATACGCATGGAATTCATCATAGGATTGCTGAAGACACCCAAGAAACATGATGCCATTATGGTCATAGTAGAAAATTTGAGCAAGGCATCTCACTTCATACATGCACATAATTCTACTAGCCCTAAAACCATTTTAAACATCCATAAAACCTTGTGAAAAGCCTAGAAACTTGAAGGGAAAACCCAAAAAATATTGAAACCCTAAGAGAAAACCTTGAAGAGGAGAGAAGAGGTAGTAAGAAAAGAATTAGACACACCTATTCTAACCACTTTTCCCCTATTCAAGCCACATGTTCACTATATTTAAGCCACATGTATTGTCCACCTCTCACTTGTAAAAGGCCTCACCTATAATAAAATTAGGAATTAGAATGATATATATCTATATATATATCTCATTCCAATTTATATTATTGTTATATATATAAACTAAAAGGGGATTTTTGGAATGTATGTGTGTGTGTGTGATTCACGGACCCCGAAAATTAGTGACCATTATGTCCACAAAATATTTGTACCAGGAAGATCCACCCAAAGGGATCACTTCCTATCGGCTCAAACACAGAGCATGACCGTGAGAATGTTGAGATAATTGAACCCGTGACATTTCACTAACAAAGGTGATTTAATGACAGGGACTTAACCAATTGAGCTAACCCTCGGGGATTTTGGTATATATATATCTATATATATATGAAGAACAATAAATAAGTAAAATAAATTAAAAGGGTTGGGTTGCAATGCAAAGCACATGACATCATGGATACTTGGGTCAAACGTCCAAATTGAACTCAGTGAGACAATTTTGTTGAGTAGTGGAAATTTCATTAACCAAATACATAATTATGCTAGGTTTTGATTTCAAAACTCAATAGCTAGATGGACATTTTTTCTATAAACTAACTCATATGGGGTTAAACCATTGAAATTCCTTGAGGTTGTATAATAGGCCCAAACAACTTGAGGAAGCCAACTATTCCAATTATGATGATGGGATTGTACAATCTTGGTGAGGATGTTTTAAAGTTCTCTATTAATAAATTCAACCTACCCATTAGCTTGAGTATGGTATGGATTGGAGCAATGGTACTTGATCTAGTAAGCCTATTTAAGCTTGGAAATCAATTTGAAAGTAAACTAGGTTCCCTATTAGATATAATTTCTCTATGGACATTGAATATGGTGAAATTGACTTCATATAATTAGTCAACTACTTGTTCTTCCTTAAGATCTTGTAAAGGTTGAAATTCAACTCAATTGGTGAGATAATCTATGGAGACTAGAATGTGATAGAATTGATTAGAATGTGGATCAATAGGTCCTACCAATTTAGTACTCTGCTTGTAAAAAGGCTACAAGGAAACTTGTGGTTACAAATAAATTTCATTTTATTTGGTAGGACATTAAATGAATTAGCATGCATCACATTTTTTCACATAATTATAAGCATTATTGTGAAGTGTAGGCTAATAGTAACCAATGGAGAGGATTTTCCAAGAAGTGCTATTAAAAAAACAATTCCCACCTGTTGACAGTGCTGGAAATCCATCAACCAAGGGGGTATCTCCGATGTGAAGTCCCAATTAGACCTCACACCATTTGGAATAGGATCCCCATATGGGGTATCGACCCAACTGCCATATATTCTTATATAGTTTCCTTGGCTACAAAATCCAACACAAGAGAGTAATGCATAGGTAATCTTGGATCAACAAGTGAGTATGCCTTATGAAATGTTTAGCTGCAGATAATATCAAGGTCCTTCTACTGAAGGGAAGAGAAAAGTGGGCCCTTTAAAGACAAGTAATAGTACTAATATAAAAAAGCCACACAAGCATATACATATGAATGAATTGTTGATTAACCAACGATATAGTTCACAAGAAAGCAACGATTGTTAAAATTAAATAAAACACACCTTCAACAAGATAAGTACCAAAACCACCAAAACAGTTCAATTTCCTTAGTATAGATGAAAATAAAATACGTCGCAAGCATTCAAAGAATAGTCTTACAATATTCATGACATATGCATGAAAGCGTGCTGGCTCAGTGAACTTTTGAATTAAGTAAAAATTCCAAGATACATCAAGATAATGAACACCACTAGCCCCAATAATGGAGCATTATAGTAGTCACTTGCTCCTCCAAAACAACTATCTTCCTCTCCAATGCTTGGTAGGAGGAGCCAAGGTGAAAATTCCCTTACATGAGAAATGGAGGTGTATATATAACAAATGGGGTGACCATTCACATCCCTTGTGATGCTTGGACTACCCTCATGAGTGTTTGACTTCTCAGTGACCTTTGGACTTCCTACATGACCTTTTTGTTGAGAATAGAAACAAGAAATGCTAAAAACAACATTCATAATATTCCAATTTTAATATGTCCTTGAATTAAAATTCGAATTTAGCCTCACCAACTACTTGAAAATTAAATAATTAATTCATCTTAGATTAATTAGTTGGAGAAATTCAAGCTAGAAGTCTTTTTGAAGTCATGCAACAATTATCCCTTAAATTAAGGAGATTATCCCTTAATTAAGGAGATAAGGATGGGTTATAATTGAGTTGTAATTAGTTATCTCAGTTAACTGAGTTATGTCCAGTTAAATTAGTTCCAAACAGTTTGAGGAACTAATTATGAGTTTAGTCAGTTAATGCATGCATGCATCAAACTAGTGTACTCCAGATAACTAGGGATTCTCTCATAAATAACTCATGCATGTCTATTAAGAGAAAGACCCAGTTGAGATTAAAGACAAGGACATGTTACTATCAGTTGCATGAGTTTTCCTATAAAAGAAACTCATCCATGCAGAAGGAACAAGGTTCCTTGAGGATTACGCAGTTTTACAAGGTGTGAGATGTGTGAGTGATCAATGTTACACTTGGTAACAGTAGGATCACCCAGGAGAAACATCGCAAGGAAATAGGAGCTTGGAGGGCTAAGGAGAAGGCTTGTGAGAAGCTTTGATTGCTTGTGAGCATCTAGGAGGATTGTACTGAGAGACGGCTAGCTATGAGAGCTAAGGCTTTGTGTAATTTTGATATATTTCCACCTTGTATGATAATCCAGATAGTAGGGTTTTTAGCTGAGGCTTTCCTGAGAGTATTATTCTGTGTTTCATGTGTATTGATTCTTCTTCTCTGTTATATGTGTTCTGCTTGATCTTGCTCAAATCTATTAAGCTTCTGCAAGTTTGATTGTAGAAGTAGATTAAAGTATTTTGCTTTAGTTATATTGCATTATCAGGTTAATCTACAGTCAAAATTTCTACCTGGTATCAGAGAAAAGGTTATAGAGCTGTGAACAATATACGAAGAAGAGAATTTGAAATTTAAAGTTTGGGGTTACAAGTACAAATCGAATTCATCTCATACTTCAGGTTGGTCAATGGCGTTCTATGGCTTGAGACTCGAGTATGCCTTGGATGGTAGCTCAAATTACATAGCATGGAAAGATCGCATGGAGGATGTATTAGAAGACAACGACTTGAAGGATTTCATTGATCAAGAAATCCCAAAGCCAGGTTCAACTAATGCACAAGAGTTGACTGAATGGAAGAAGTGTGTGGTGAGGGCGAGACAGATCATCCTTGAGGGAGTTCGAGACCATATTGTCTCGAGTCCCCATGGGAAGGACACTCCATATTCAATGTGGAAGACATTGAAGGACCTCTACCAGAACAATAGCGACTAGAGGAAATTGGTGCTCAAGGACAAGCTTCAAAGAATCAAGATGGAGAATGGTGATACTATTTCCACATATCTGAACAAGCTCACCACCTATAGAGATGAGCTTGGAAGTGTGGGAATAACTACTGCCGATGATGATATGGTGAGCCTTTCTCTCCTCGGTCTTCCAAAGAGCTGGCATAGCTACCAGGACTCTGTGAATGGAAGGGAGAAACTGCCAGATTGGGAACGACTGTGGTCAGATCTCATGTAGGAGGAGATCAGGAGGAGCACACGAGATGGTTCTTCATCCAAGGAGGATGAAGAAAATATGGCCTTAGCGAGTAAGGCAAGGAAAGGGAAGGAGAAGGATTCTCATCCCAAATCGAATTCTTCTCATGGAGGGAAGAAGGGTGACAAATATAAAGTGAGATGCTTTAATTTTCACAAGATGGGTCATTATGTGACTAATTTCCCATTGAAGAAGTCCAAGAAGGGATCCTTGGATGGATCGGAAGGGGAGGCATTAGCCTCTCAGTTCGAAATGGACTTCACCCTCATCACATGCATGGTGTCTTCAATGATGGGTTGTGGTTGATTTTTTGATAGTGGAGCCTCATTCCACATGACTGGTGATAAAAGTTTATTCAGTACCTTGGAGGAGAAAGACCTCAAGATACTCATAGAGATGGGTGACGATGAAAGGTTTAGTGTTTTAGAAGTGGGCACAATTGTTTTTCAGAGGGAGCATGGAGCTCTTGTCACCTTGACAGATGTGAAGTATGTGCCTGGACTGAAGAAGAATTTGGTATTGATCGCGATGTTGGAGGACAAAGGCTACAATGTTGTTTTTAGTAAGGGAAAGGTTTTCCTTAGACACATCACCATGAGACAGGTCAAACAGATCGATTCACTAGTTAAGAACCTGTATGCTCTTGAGGTTCAAGATGCATGCAAAGCCTTGAGGAGCAAGGAAAATGTTAGAGACTTGGTGGTTGAGAGGGAGAGTAAATTACCTCTCACCATGCAGTCCCAGACGAAGTCTTAGACAATTGTGGAGTAGCCACAATTGGAGATGCTAAGAGGAGACTGAGTGGAGGCACCCACTCATGCAAAGACCTCCAGTAGGGGGAAATTTTGAGCCAAGTGGGCAGAAGGATCACATGCAGCAATACCTCCAAATGTGAGTTGGGGCGATGTGAAGTGATAGTCTCAAGAAGGCTGAAATTGGGCAGGGTCCATTGAGAGGTTTTATCTCATGGATCGTACCTTGCTATGGGACCCCAAAGTACATAGTAGCAGGAGGAATCAGTGGGATTGATGCAGTCAGAGATCAAAGTGACAGAGCCTAGAGCAGTCAGATACTGAAGAGCATAGAGAAGGATTGACAACAATGCAGAAAGGTTGAGTCAGTAGAAGCGCAAAGTTTTCAGTCGACAGAGGCAATAGCAGTCAAAGACTTTGATGACAGACGCATCATTTTGATTCAGGTTGGATGTTTTTTGTTTTTTTTTTTGTTTCTGGAGTTGCTAGAGCAACAACACTAGAGAGAAGTGTTGCATGCAGAACATTCCAAAGGTTCAAGATCGGGATCGAGTTGAATTCCTTTCTTGTTGAGAGGGAGTGTTGAGAATAGCAACAAGAAATGCTAAAAATGGCATTCAGAATATTCCAATTTTAATTTGTCCTTGAATTAAAATTCGAATTTAGTCTCACCAACTGCTTGAAAAATAATTAATTAATTCATCTTGGATTAATTAGTTGGAGAAATTCAAGCTAGAAGTTTTTGTGAAGTCATGCAACAATTATCCCTTAAATTAAGGAGATTATCCCTTAATTAAGGAGATAAGGATGAGTTATAATTGAGATGTAATTAGTTAGCTCAGTTAACTGAGTTATGTCCAGTTAAATTAGTTCCAATATTTTGAGGAACTAAGTATGAGTTCAATCAGTTAATGCATGCATGCATCAAACTAGTGTACTCCAGATAACTGAGGATTCTCTTATAAATAACTCATGCATGTCTATTCAGAGAAAGACCCAGTAGATTAAAGACAGGGACAAGTCACTATTAGTTGCATGAGTTTTCCTATAATAGAAACTCATCCATGCAGAAGGAACAAGGTTCCTTGAGGATTGCGCAGTTTTATAGGGTGTGAGATCAGTGTGAGTAATCATTGTTACACTTGGTAACAGTATGATCACCTAGGATAAACAACGCAAGGAAATAGGAGCTTGGAGGGCTGAGGAGAAGGCTTGTGAGAAGCTTTGGTTGCCTTTGAGCATCCAGGAGGATTGTACTGAGAGCTGGCTAGCTGTGAGAGCTAAGACTTTGTGTAATTTTGATATATTTCCACCTTGTATGATAATACAGATAGCGAGGTTTTTAGCTGAGGCTTTCCCCAGAGTATTCTTCTGTGTTTCATGTGTATTGATTCTTCTTCTATGTTATATGTGTTCTGCTTGATCTTGCTCAAATATATTAAGCTTCCGCAAGTTTGATTGTAGAAGTAGATTAAAGTATTTTGCTTTAGTTATATTGCATTATCAGGTTAATATACAGTCAGAATTTCTACACTTTTGTATTACATGTATGACTCTTGGACTTCCAATTTACATTACATTTATCCAATATTGATTTTACATAATCCACAAATGACACCAATGAAATAGACTACATAATGATGTGGCAGTGCCAGATTGTGATTCTTTTTGCCTTGTCTTCAATAAAAGATGAATCCAATACTTTATATTCCTAAGAGATATGCTTTATTCTCCAAATTTTCCCTCGAAAGGGTTGTGAATAAGATGGAGTCTTCATGTGGTCCTAATCTTTGGTCTTTTGTTGTAGTTCAGTGTTCCTTCATCTTCTTGCCTAATGATCATCTTATCTCCTCAACTCCTTAGGTGTCTTCTACCATGGTTTTTGTTGTTGTTCTGTATTTTTGAGGTTGAGGGAGTAAACACATAGGACAACATCAAAACCACTATGGAAGCTGGGATCTAGCCCTGCCAGCTTTAGAGATGGATTTCTCTATAAAATTTAGCTTTGTTTTAATGTAAATTTCAAGCTAGTTATGACTGTATTGTTTGTTTTGATTTGATTGGTTTGGTTGATTTGAGTGTTATAATTCCATTGGGCTATGGAGTCTGAATATTTAACTAGATTTGGCATCAAATTTTAGAGGAGTTTCACAAGGCAAGCTAGGTTTCACTATTTGGATCTTTCAAAATATTAAATAGATTGTGAAATAGCAGAAATGTAAGATTCAAGAGAAATTAAGGAGTAATTAGGAATTCCTTAATTTGACCTCAACAGAAAATATGAAAATTACTAACAGCTAGAATAGGGTGCTCTAAATAACAAATCCAATTCATCATAGTTTTTGTTAAGTAATTGAGATTTTCAGAATAACAGAGAGAGAAAAACAATGTTTAAACAAATAAACTAAAGAAACACATTGCCATTTTGTACACCACATGAATCCTGTGAAAGGTACCTGTATTATTGATGCTCCATTACTTTGAAAATTTACAATATGCAGAGGAAATTATCTTCAGAAATCAACCCTAAATACTTCAAACAGTGAAGTATTTATACTAATAATTACAAAATCATTACAAATCTTTGTCTCAATCGATAGTGTATTATTAGTCTGTTAGAAAATTATATATTACGGAGCAATGGAACACATAAAATATTGCAGAAATATAAAAACAGAAAACACATAAAACAAGAGAGACACAGATATACGTGGTTCACCCAGTTTGGGCTACGTCCACCCAGAACAACCATCCTTCCTTTCTATTATCCAGTGAAATGAGGAGACACAACCTACAACAGATCCGTTGTAATATCCTCTGTTTTCTCTCACAGTCTCACCTCTCTGTTTCTTGCTCACGGAATACACATCTATTACACAGCCTCAAATACAATGCCCTCATACAAAGAGGGGTTGCCTTCTAGGGCAAAAAACCCTAAACTAAACATAAGTTCTACCGTTAGATCATCCGCCTAATGAACGGCCCAGATTGACTAGAATTTACTATACTTTTACAAGGAAATTTTACATCTGTTTTTAGCTTCGGGGGCGCTACCCCTGAGCCCCCGCCGGGGGACCGCTGGCCCCTGGACCCCCCAGCCGGGGGGGATCGGTCCCCCTGGACCCCCGCGGGGGGGACAAGTCCCCCCCACACCCCCCCGCATGGAGGGGTGTACAAACTTCCTGGGGTATACATCCGGCTGAAACAAAGACCTTTGAACAATCATGCTCCACACACAAGATAGCCTAATTCTAAACAATAATATTTATCTCTGGAAGAAAAATAGGCAACATAGACAGCTGCATAGAAAGGTGGCTCTGCTTTGTTGGGTTCGATTGCTAAATTGACCCAAAACCATGCTGCGTTGATGTGCTGGCTGCTATTTTTAATGCCTCTGAATTATCCTTCAATCCAGTAAATCACAGAGTTCTTGCCATCTTTTTTCATCTGGTATGGTTAATTTAATTACCCTACAGTAAATCTCATCAACCTTTGTGTATTTTGCAAAAGTTGACTTCACTGTAAAAACATGTTTTACCTTATTCTGGATGTAGAAATCATTTTCCATGGTTCTAAAAATGCTTTTGCTGTCATACTTCCTTTATCCCACTGAACTTGACACTGCTTCTGGCCATTTCCTTCATTTTCAGTACATAGTCTTCCTGAGTGATCAATTTATCATTAATTACATATATGTTGGGCAACCCTTTCTGGATTAATGCTTCAATTTGTTGGAATTATGATGCATGATTTGTACTTGATGGAAACCGAATTGTAGAAGAACAAGTATATGGAAACTAGATGAATCTACAGGACAAATCAGAGGTGACAAAATGATGGAACATAGATGAATCTATAGGTCAGAGGTGACAGAATGATGGAAAAGAATAATGGTCAAAGGTTTGATACAGGGAGATTGTTAGTGTGTGTTGTCCTTGATATTTGATGAATGGACTAATTGATAAAAGTATAAATAGGATGTGAAAGCATGCATGGAAAATATGATGTGACAAAATGCATGGAAGTTGTGTTTACATATGTGACAAAACACATGGCAGTTCAGAGAAATCAGTTCAGAAGTGATGAATGATGGCAAATCACATTATAACATGTCAATTTAGAGGCAACTAGGAAATGGTACAAAAGAAAAGGTTGATGTACAAAGGAATACAGTTCAGAATCAAGCAATTGAGGAAAAATAATGTTTTCAGGTATGTTAAGTTGTATACGCAGGTTCACTGTACAAAAAGAGTGTATACGTATGCACACACTTTCACAAGAGGAAAAGCGCGCATGGGATGGAAAATTAAGGAAATTAAAGTTAAAGAATACCAAGGGTCAATACCATGGTATTAGCCCACAATATTGAGTAGAGTAACGGTTATTTGATCCCGTCTAAGAATACCACAGGTTCTAAGTGTTGTTTTGGTCTGAGGTATTGAGAAAGGTCAAAAACTATATAAAGAGGAGAAGATCAAAGGGCCAAGTGTGCAAGTGAAATGGTTTTTCATGAATACTTCTATATGAAGGATATCTTATGTTGTAAGGGCTATGGTTATGATATGATCTGAAATATCTTGTGCACCTTTTGATAAAATGTTGGATTGGGATCATGAGACCTGAAATGACTTATCATTGTATGATCTGATAATTGCTAGCCTAGATCTGAATACTGACGCATGTTTTATCCTATAAATGTTATGATTTGGGTATGATTGAAGTCTGGAGTAGCTGTGAAGTTTTAAGTTAGTATTTACAGATCTATACACTAGTTCGCCTTGGTGAAGGCGCGTATACACGCTGGTTCAACTCTTCCAAGTAGCGTATATAAAAGAAAAGCCTATTATTCAGAAATGACTGATCTATCATATCAGCGATGCTGTTTTACTACTATTTTTCAATGATTTCTTCATTAGATATGAAAGTAAAATTGATTATATAAGGAGATTGAAACTGGTTGATTGATTGATTGAGTAAGAAGGGTGATCCTTTCTTTAGATCTCTGTAATATGTCAGTAGATCTTCAAAATGTCATTGGTTGGTACAATTTTAGTTCAGAGGTTTTATGATTTAGTGCTTTTAGAGGTATACGCAAGTTGGGTTAATTGAAGTGGTGTATACACGCAGGTTGGCTTCATTAAAGTAGCGTATACATTTTGACACATGATTTTGAGGTTACAGTTGGTTCTGATTGTTGATGCAGTGTTATGGGTTTAGATCTGCGTATTGGTTACAGTGATCTATCTGTTCCAGTTGATTGGTTGAATTTTGATTAAGGTTTGAATGAATGGTTGATTCACTTGCGTCAGAGGTTCAATGATTTTTTGATTCAGTATGACAAAGGTTTCAGTGATTGATTGATTCAGTTATGGTTGATTCAGATATTGATCATTGGGTTTTGGTTATATTAGAGATTGATGATTGGGTTTCAGTTATATTAGAGATTGATGATTGGGTTTTAGTGATTGGTTGATGCAGATGTATTTGCTGGATGTATTGCAATGGTGACTGATTTTGATATTCAATGTTACTAATGGGTCCAATGTGAAAATTTTATGAAACGTGGCCTTCATATTGTGTTGTTGTGTACCAGGAGCATCTAGTCTGAAAATTTATGAAACATGGTCCCTGGAGGATACTAAGGGTTGGAGCCTTCACTAAGGAAGTTGAAGCTTCCTCCTAGTAGTGGCTGGTGATTAGATTAGGGGGTTGGATCTCCCTTCCAGTAGCAACTAGAGAACGAGTGAAGGTGGTAGGCCGACGCCTACGTACTGGTAAACATATCAGCCAGTACTAGAGCCAGGAGGTTATATCTCCCTTCCAGTAGAAGCTAGAGAATGAGAGAAGGTTGTAGGCTTTTGCAGGTGGGTGCCTGCATACTAGTATGAGTCTACACCAATACAAGACTGTAAACAACTTATTCTTTATATTAAAAAGAAAACAAAGACAATAACATCAAGTAGTTTTTCTCCTGCATTGTGTTTACACCTTAAATCTTGGTGTTCATGTATGTTGCTTATGTGTGATGATTTATTCTTTTATTACTTTACATGGTTACTGTTTAATGTTTAATCAAGTACTGATGCACTGATCAAAGATCAACATATGATGAATTAACTGAATCATAAGTTCATTGGATATACGTTGGTTGCCATAAGAACAGTTGTGTGCACATGTGAGTTCCCTTCACTGAAGTAGCGTATATAAATCTGATTATGAAATGAAAAAGTTATTGATTTGTAAATACTGATTCACCCCCCACTCTTAGTATTATTCCCAACACAATTCTGTTGCAGACTCCGTTTACTCCCAACTCTAATGTTTCACATCTTTCCTCCAATTGATCAATGAGGTTCCTTTTAGTCAAGACTTTCTTAACTTACAAAATAGTGGTAGTCCTGTCACTAACTCCTAATTCTTCAAGTTCATATTTAGACTTAGAATTTAGGAATCTAATAATGTTAGAGGCTTCTGTGGGCATCTATCCAAGCTTTTCCCTTACCTAAACAATCGTTTTTGTATCTTTTTCTATCAATTCCTTCTGTTCAAATATGATTTGGATAGACAGACAAATCTCATTCATAGAGTCCAGAATACCCATCCAAATGGTTTCCTTGGCTTGGGCCAAGGCCTGAACAATGGAGGTATCCTTTTGTACCTTCTGCAACCTCTCCAACAATCTCTGTGATTTCTATACTTTAGTAGGTCGAGAAGCTTCAGCCTTTGATTTTTGTTCTTCTAGAGCTTTGAGCTATCCATGCAAAGTCTTGATCTCTTCTGACTGGATGGACATGTTCTCTTGTGTCATTGTGACTTGTTCAACACTTGCAGTATGAGTGGAAGAAGTAGCTGTAGTGGCTGTTCCTGTTACTGGAAGATGAGAAATGGGTATCGCATCCAAGGGGACAATGGCCATCTTCTGAATCTATTCTTTCTCCTATATCATCTTCTCCATTTTTTCCTCCATCTGTCCAATCTGTATGTTCTTCTCTATAATCAGTTTCATCATGTGAGCCTTCTGTGCCTCAGTTTCTTCAATGTCCTTGGTCAAGGGGTCCTCTGTGGCTGGTAGCTTAAGCTGCTTTCTCAATGTTGCAATATCCAGATTCTTCTTCTTAATAATCTCCTCTGCAGAATTGACATCTTTAGGATCATATCCTATCTTTATTACCAAATCTTCCAAAGACTTGATCCTATTATCCTTGGCTAAGGAGGATATCTTTTCCATTTTCAACTGAGACTGAATATTGGAAAATGAAACCTACAACTTGGACAATGACATAACAATGTTAGTTAATGTAGAAGAAATCATCTCACCAGTCTGCTTATGCATCTCCATTTGATCAATGGGATGTATGTCTTTAGTGCTGAACTCAAATGAAGTACTCTTGTAGTCTGCTGATGTTTTCAGATGTGGAATTTGGGCCTCAAGGAAGGCCATTTTCATATTTCCATGCTCTGTGTCAAAAAAATGATAACAATATGATCTATGGGCTGGAGGTTTGCTTCCAAAACTGATTACAGGTACTATTTTTAAGAATCTCATTCTTAAGCTTAATCTCTCTGTACCTATAAAAAACAATCTTCTCCTTCTCTCCTTGGACATTCTGTGAATCCAGTTCTGTTTCCTTCTGACCCTGTGATGATGAAGGTCTGGTAGATTATAAATTTGCTTCTTGCAGGTGGTGAGTCTGTAATTATGATGGAAGCATGCTCTTCTGTCTCTTTTTCTACATCTGTCCTAGGAGTCAATTTTTCCCTTTTCCTATAATTGATCCTGAATTATTTGGCCTCACTTCCTGTTGTTGATGAAGATCCATCCTCTCTTTGTCTTTTACTCATTTTCTCCTAAGGAGTGGGAGTTTGTAAACTGGAAGTACAAAAGAGTTTTTCTTCAACTTACTACAAGGTGTTCTCTGTCCATTCCAACTGATTAGCATACTTTTCTATCTCAGGCCTTGAGATATGGATGTAGGGAGTAGTTTTATTTTCTACTCTGAGCTTTGAAATAATACCCCAATGGTCATACGACCATGTAAAACTTAGGCTGAACTTCATCTCTTTAAGCATTTTGTCTACTTCTTCACCTGCTGTCCTGGTATTGCATATAAATGGGCCCACTTGTGTCTTTATGCAAAATTGTGACTTATTCTTAGCCACCACAAAATGAATATCATCAGAATTTAACATCTGTCTGATCTATTCTAGGGAAAACATCCTCATGGGGAGGTATTTTGGGAGTCTATATGGTGCAAATTCACATCCATAAACTCTAATTTCTGTGTAGTTTTGGCATAAATACCAATTTCCAGTCTTGGCTTGAGCTATTAGATGTAGAATTCTTTTAATATCTTTAATGATTCTGGGATGTATTGAGCTATTTAGGATGTTCATTGTTGGATGAACAAAATCTTCAATAAACTACTTGTAAGAAAATTCCTGCTATTATTTCATGACCAATGAAGTCCAAAATATCACTAGCTGCTGGTTTCCCTCATCATCTAGCTTCTGCATTGCAAAATTGAACTTGTCTGCAAAGGAACATGTAGATTAGAATAGAAGTGTAATTAAACACCTGCTCTGTGGGAAATTTTAAAAGCTGTTCATGAACGATATCAACCAAGAATTGACTGAAATTGAATACAATGGATGGTTTATTGTCTGTGGAAAATATGGAGAGGAAACCTAGAATTGGCTTATCTACCCACTGATTAGAATAATAACCAAAAATGTATGAAATTATGGATATAATTTGTTTAGCTTGATTAGGGAATATGGAGGAAGGATATGGAGGATTCTTCTTAGGAAATTTGGCATTTTCAGGAAATAAGATCTCAAAAATTCTAGCTCTAGTAGCAAAATCCACCTTTTGATAAAGCTGAGTAAGGGATTCTAAGAAGAAAGGAGCATTATTTTCCACAGGGGGAGCTAGCATCATTTGATTTATAGACTGGGTAGTAATGGTAAAGAGGATGTCACCAGATGGGGCTATGATAGCTCTTTGGGCAGAGATGTAACATACCTAACATTTTATGGTGAATTCAGGGGCTTGGAAGGTCATAGGGAAGATATAATGTGGAAGATTGGACTCCCAAAGCCCAATTTCATCAGTTTTATCTGCATGCTTGTCTTCCAACCAACAATACAACTCTAAAAACTCACAATCACACTGGGTTTCATTAATCTGATAATCCCTGTCGGCTAAAGGGATGTGATCTAAATCTACGAAGGGAGGGATTAATGGATTAACAGGTTTATCTTGGGTTTTTATCTTTAGAGGCATGACTGTATTAGTGAAAGATAATAGAAATTGGAAGAAGACCTTATGTTATGAAACCAACTCACAAAAAGATAGAAAAGATAGATCAACACCTTAGAAATAAGCCTCTTTGAGGGGGAAACCTCCTTTACATTACACAAATGAACAATTCTTAGATGATTCAAATGACAAAACCTCCTTTCTATATATAGGAGTCTAATGGGTCATAATATAACAAAATCCGACCTAACAATAATAATATAAAGGCACAATAATAACAATATGGGGATAATAGGGGCTCAACAATAACAATAAGGGATACAACGACAATAATAATGGGGGAATCACTAGTGTTATAGGGACCTAACATGCCCCTCTACTTCAAAAAAGTGTTGTCCTCAACACTTGAGTAGTTCTGATGCTTCTATATAAAATTCTCATCCTCCCATGTGGAATCTTCAACGGGTAAATTCTTCCACTTGATGAGATACTTTGAAATTGATCGATTTCGTAACTATCGAGTTCTTGTTTCTTTGACTGCTTCAGGTTCCAATATGATTTTTCCTTCCTCATCAAGTTTTGGCAATATTGTTTGAACTGGAAGCTTGTCACCTATAACCTTATTTAACCATGAAACATGGAAAACTGGGTGCACTCGGGAAGCTACAGGAAGCTCCAATTTGTATGCCATAGTACCTATCTTTTGCAACACCTTGTACAGACCATAATACTTTGGTGATAATCTATCATCCTTCTTAGCTTTCTTGAGGGACATTTGTTTATATGGTTGTAGCCGTAGGAATATCTAGTCACCTACATCAAAAATTCTTTCGCTGCGATGTTGATCTGCCTGCTGTTTCATTCTATTCTGTGCCAAGGTGAGGTTATCCTTTAAGAGTTCGAGAACTTGTTGTTGATGCTTGATGTGATCTTCCACTGCTTGAACCTTAGAATTTTCTCTTAAATATGATGTGATGGATGGTGGATGATATCCATAAAGTGCCATAAATGGGGTCATTTTTGTTGCAGTATGGAAGGAAGTGTTATACCACCATTTAGCCAGAGGCAACCATTTGACCCATTGTGTTTGTTTATCATATACAAGGCAACGGAGATATCCTTCCAAACATTTGTTTACTATCTCAGTTTGCCCGCCAGATTGAGGATGATAAGATGAACTATGAGATGACTGAGTGCCAAGACAAGAAAATAATTCTGTCCAAAAATGTCCAGTGAAAATGGGATCTCTGTCGCTTAAAATAATATTTGGGTTTCCATGTAGCTTTTGAATTGTTTCCATAAATGCAGTAGAAACTGTACTCACTTTAAATGGATGAGATAATTCACAAAAGTGTGCATACTTGGTAAGTCTGTCAATTACCACCATGATAACACTCTTTCCTTCGGACTTGGGTAAACCTGTGATAAAATTCATTGAAACCTCCTCCCAATGTTGGCTTGGAATGGATAAAGGTTGTAATAGTCCTGGGGTCTTAATTGTTTCAACTTTATTTTGTTGGCAAACTAGACATTCCGCCACAAACATTGGAATATCCGATTTAAGGCCATCCCAAAAAGAATCCTTCTTAACCCTATGGTAGGTTTTTAGAAATCCTGAGTGCCCTCCTAAGGGAGAGGTGTGCAATTCCCTAAGAATATTTTGTTTGAGTTGTGAATTCTTACATAGGTATAACTGATCCTTGTACCATAACGAATCATTTTTCCAGCTAAATGTATCAGATGTACTGGGATATTGTTGTATCTTTTTAATGAGTGCCCACACTTCCTCGTCATTCTTCCATTCATCCCTTGCTTTGTTTATCCAATCTGGTTGGATAATAGAAATGGCGCAAATAAATGCTTCCACATCCTCATCCTTTCTTAAGAGTGCATCTGCCACAACATTTTGCTTCCTTTTTTTGTAGATGAGTTCAAAGTCATAACCCAACATCTTCGTGACCCATTTTTGCTGCTTTTCTGAAGATAATGTTTGTTCTGAAAAGTATTTAAGACTATCGTGATCTTTTTTTACCTTGAAGTGTCTTCCCATTAGGTAGGGTCGCCATTTCTTAAGTGCATGTAGTATTGCCAACATTTCCTTCTCATAAATACCTTTGTGTAAATACTTTCCTTTGATTGGACGAATTTCGAAAGCAATGGGTCTTTCTTCTTGCATTAAAACAACACCAATTCCATTTCCCGAGGCATCACATTCCACAATAAAGGTTTTTGTGAACTCAGGTGTAGCTAAGACTGGTGCTTGGCACATTGCCTCTTTAAGATTTTCAAAGGCCTTCGTTGCTTCTGGAGTCCATGAAAATGCATATTTCTTCAATAATGTTGTTAGAGGTGCCGTTATTCTCCTATAATTCTTAACAAACTTGTGATAATACTCTGTCAACCCGAGAAATCCTCGTAGATGCTTTATGGATGTGGGAATTTTCCATTCCTTAATGATTTTAATTTTTCTACGGTCTACCTTAACACCTTCATGAGATACAATATGACCCAGATATTCCACCTCTTTTTACTCCAAAGAAACATTTGGATATTTTTGCATATAATTGTTTCTCCCCCAATAATTTGAGCACCATGTGAACATGTTGGACATGATCCTTCCAAGACTTGCTGTAGATTAGTATATCATCAAAAAATACTAACACAAATTTTCTAAGGAAGGGTTTGAAAATGGAATTCATCAAACCTTGAAATGTATAAGGTGCATTAGTAAGGCCAAAAGGCATGACCAAAAATTCATAATGACCCTCATGAGTTCTAAATGTTGTTTTTGGAATGTCTTCAGTTTGCATTCTGATTTGATGATATCCTGAACGAAGATCCAACTTGGTGAAGTAAATTGATCCATGCAATTCATCCAATAATTCATCAATGACAAGAATGGGAAATTTATCTTTAATAGTGAACTTGTTGAGCTCCCTATAATCTGGACACATGCACCATGATCCATCCTTCTTGTGAACCAATACTACTGGAGCAAAGAAAGAACCCTGACTAGGTTGAATTATACCAGCATCTAGCATTTCTGCAACCATACATTCAATTTCACTCTTTTGGACATAGGGATATCTGTAAGGCCTGATGTTTGGAGGAACATTTCCTGGAATTAAATTAATAGCTTAACCATGATCATGAATAGGTGGGAGGCCTTTGGGAGTCTCAAATATATTGGAGTGATTGTCCAAGACTTTTTGGAGATCTGGAGAAATGGATGATTTTGATGTGGGAACCTCTAGTGAACATAATTGTGCAATTATGCCTCGTTGTTATTTCTTTAGAAGCTTTGTCATTCTGTTAGAGCTGATTATCTTTCCCAGTTTCCCTATGATACCCCTTAATTCAACTTCCTTTCCTTCTGAAAGAGAATTTCATGAAAAGTTATTGAAAATTAAAAGCTATTGTACCCAAGGATTATAGCCATTGGACTCCTAATACAACATCAGCACCACCCATTGGAATTGAAAGCATTGGGCTATTAAATACATATTCTACCATGTATAGCTTAATATTATGACACTTTCTTGAGAAATTTATGGTTCCTCCACTTGCAACCATCACTTAACACTCTGGTGCTGGATATAGGAAGCAATTCAATTCCTTGGCTATCTTACAATGAATAAAATTATGGGTACTTCTCGAATCAATCAACACTATTACCTTTTTCTTCTTGATATGCCCTTCTATCTTGATAGTTTGAGGAGTGGTAATTCTAGCCAATGCATTACAAGATATGGTCGGATTCATTTCTTATTTTTTCTAGGCTTTTCTCTTGGTGTATATCCTCTTCTTTTGATGTTTCTTGTTACTTTTCTTCCTCCTCTTCACAATCCATGTAAAATAATTTCTTCTCAGCACACTTATGACCTTTTGTGTATTTGCTATCACAACTGTAACAAAGCCCTTTTTTTCTTTTTTCTTCCAATTTTTGTGGTGTTAACCTTGTAGGTTGTGGATGGATAGGGGTAGCAACACTTCCATATTTATGGTTGTGAGTGGTAGGCTTCCTTGTTGCCATATTTTTTCTTTCCATTTTTCTTGCCAACTTGAATGCCTTCTCCAATGAATCTGGTTCCCGAAGGCGAAGTTCATGTTGGATGTTATATTTTAAAGTCCTTATGAACACATCAATCCTATGCTCCTCTGGAATATATTTTACCCTTATATTCAATTTTTGGAAGTCCTCAATGTGCTCCATCATTGAACCCTTTTGTTTGAGATTTATCAATTGGATAAAAAAAGTGTTGCTTTTTGTATCCTCATAATGTGCTATCATTTCATCCGTAAAAATAGCCTAAGTGACAATTTGTTTACGAGAGCAAAGCCATCGATACCATACAAACTGATTTGGTTCCAAATATAAAGTTGCAATGGATACCTTTTGTGTGTTTTGAACATTATGGAGATTGAAAAATTGCTCCATCTGTAGTATCCATGTTCTGGGATCCTTGCCATCAAACTTCCTCATATCGATCTTTGGAACATGGTGATTCTTCGATCCAACATTAGAGTCTATGAAATCATGATTAACATTTATTTTGTTCTCATCATGAGTTTTCTTTACTACCCTTTCGCCATTAGTAAGCATTTCTTGTAGAAACTTTGTCAAATCTGTCTTCAAATCTTCCATGCCTTTCTTTAAATCATCCATCTTAGCTTCCACGCCATCCATCTTAGCTTCCACATCATTCATATTAGCTTCTACGCCTTTCTTTAAATCATCCATATTAGCTTCCACACCATACATCTTAGATTCTATGTATTTCTTTAAACCATCCATCTTAGCTTCTGTTACTTTTTGTGCGAGTGAAATTTGTTGCACTTGGTCTCGTAATTTTGATATATCATGTTGCATTTCCTCCTCTTCTTTATGAGTCATGCTAGAGCTTTCAAGTTGCTTACTAGGTCTTTCCATTTTCTTTCTTTGGGGCATCAATTACAGATAATAATGCCTCACTATGCCCTTTGAATTCCTTCAAACTAGTTTTTCAAACCAAGCTTATGCAAAAATTAAAAAAAAACTACACACCTTTTTTCACTTTGTAGGAGCTCGATATTGAATCTGATGTATCTCTGTAATTTTGGATCTCTAAGGTTTGAAATTTCTTTCTGCGGTAACCCTCTGAGTAATATTTCTAACACCGCAAGTTTGATCAAGATTGGATTCTCCAATGAAGATTTATGCCAAATCTCCCATGATGGCTTGAGCATAGACTGGTTCAGTAGAGCAAACTTGTACAACATGCCACAGGTCACTGTTTCAACCTTACGTTTTGAAAATGATACCCAAAAAGCTACAGTCCATCCTATTTCTGTAACTTCTTACAAAACTTCAATCTGATGCTCAGAGCGAAATTTACGATGATTTTACCAAGGTCACCTGTTTGGAATGTAATTCAGGGTCTCCAAAAACCCTAACTTCCTCAGATATATCTCCAACAATATAGTGAGTCAAGATCTGAAATTTGGGGCCGAGGTTTAGACAGATTTAGTCTTAAATGGGTTTCTTTTTTTTAGCTTCTGAAACATTGCAGAAAAAAAGTTATAGCAACAATTCCACGGTGACCTGTTTGGAGCAACGAAACCCTAGAATCCAAAGCTCTGATGCAAAATGTTATGAAACCAGCTCACAAAAATATAGAAAAGATAGATTAACGCCTTAGAAATAAGCCTCTTCGAGGGGGAAACCTCCTTTAAATTACACAAATGAACAATTCTTAGATGATTCAAATGAAAAAACCTCCTTTCTATATATAAGAGTCTAAGGGGTCACAATATAACCAAAGCCGACCTAACAATAATAATATAAAGGCACAATAATAACAATATGGGGACAATATGGGCACAACAATAACAATAAGGGATACAATGACAATAGTAATGGGGGAATCACTAGTATTATAGGGACCTAACACCTTACTGGGAAACAGTCGGGGTAATGAGTTGTTAGGGGAAGGAGACAGAGGACTATCAATTTCTATTCTTGATCTGGTTGCTCGAAAACACCCAGAAAATGGTTGCTGTATAAAAGCTGTCAATTACAGGGAATGAGCAATAAATGGAGGAAAGCGATGATTTCAAAAGCTTTTAAAGATAGAGAATGGTGAAATCCATTGGAGGTGGCATAGGAGCATTAAGTTTGAACGGTTACCCAGGAAGGTGAATTGAATGCCGAACAATTATTTTTGCCAGGAGAGGAATTAATTGCGTAACGACTATGTGACATGGTGGGAGGTGAGCGGCAGAGGTGTCATGGTGGGGACGCAATAAAGTGGGTGAGGGGAAGGAGGTTTTGAAGGGGGTAGAGGGTGGTAAGTGGTATTGTAAGGGGGGGGATGTGAAATCGGGAAAGGGTGCCATGTTAGGATGGGGCTCGGTGGAAGAAACCACCTTTTTGAACAACCCCCCCCCCCCCTCTCCTGGTGGTAAAGGAAATATGGAGAGGGGGGGGATGAAGAACGATATGTACCGTGGATCATGAGGGGGAGAGGATCCCAACGCTCTGACAACAATGTCGATTAACCATATACGACAAAGCTAATTTGTCCGCATGCACTTTTTATGCTTTACCTTTGAACTTAGGATAAAGATGAAGTATGAAATACATATAAAAACACTTTATCCTATCTTGCATGTTTTTTCATTTTTGCAATGTCATTAGACTTAGGATAAAAATGGCATATGTCTATATTTATAAAACCATCTAATTTACCCACCCTTAACTAAGCTAACATTTTTTATTCTTCTAAGGGGTGCACTTAGAATATCAAACCCACATTATTTTCTTTCATAAACAATGAAAAACTATCTAAATCCTATCACTTATTTCTCCTATTGATTCAGATTAAACAGTTGAATCAATGTCATTTTCTGCCTAACTACTTGTTAGAGAATTATATATTACAAAGCAATGGAACACATAAAATATTACAGAAATATAAACACAGAAAACACATAAAACAAGAGAGACACAGATATACGTGGTTCACCCAGTTTGGGCTACGTCGTCAGAGAAAAAACCTGTCCTTCTTTTTATATTATCCATCAAACTGAAGAGATACAACCTACAACAAATTCGCTGTAATTCCCTCTTCGCTCTCAATCTCCTCTCTCTTCCTCACTCAGAATACAGATATACATAGACGCAATACAATTCCCTCATATATAGCGAGGGGTTTCCTTCTAGGGAAAAAAAACCCTATATTAAACATAACTTCTACCGTTAGATCTCCACCTAATGAACGACCCAGATTGACTACGAAATTACAACATTTTACAAGGCAATTTTACATATATTCTTAGCTTCAGGGGTGTTGCCCTCGATCCCCCCGCCGGGGGGGGGGGGGGGGGCGCTCCCAAAGGTCGCAACCGCTCCCCATGGACCCCCCTGCAGCGAATATTTCATGGGCAGCAACGAACTGGGGTCCAATGCAGCAATACCTTTGAATACATAAGATAATCAGGCTCCACACCCAACACTACTGATTTACCAAGATTAAACTGTTTGGTAAATATTTATTCTCTAGTCTAATTTATAGAAATTTAAACATGTTTAACCATGATTATATTGTATGATTAAGCAAATAGCTAGTCATTGTGGCATTTTAAACCAGCTGCACACAACCTTTATTTATCAATGATGAAGAAAACTATCTATCAGTAGTGGCATTTAGACTTGCAACACTTTCATTATTATTTCTTTTTGTTTTTTTTTCTTTGTTTTGGGGTTCTATCTTTCATTCTTTTTCAATATTTTTGTTTTTCCTCTTTTTCTTATTTACACCCTCTTTTAATTTTTTATTCTATTTTTTCTTTAATTTGGAAATAATTTGCAGATTGACAATTATTTACAATATAATGTTCTTGAGATAAAATACCCAATTACCTTGAGATCCTATAAATTATAGGACCCTAACAATGGCTCCAACTGGGGATGACACTCTCCCTATGAGGTGCCAAGAACATTTGATCAGTAGCCTTGAGTGTTCTATTTTAGCAATATCCACACTTGATTTCCTTTGTTGTAGTACTTATGGTAACATATCAATTGAAGCTTAGGGCCTTCTCTACGGGCTTCAACTTCTTGTCAATAGGTCACCCAATCAAAATAATAAAAATAATGATATTTACAATGATATGGTGCTATAAAACTTCAATTTCTAAGAGAAATAATGCTTCAGCATTCGACCATTCACAGGTCCACCATGCATCTCTATCCCATCTAGATGTTTGAAAAAAAATGCATTGTGTCCTCTGAAAGCATGAATGATATAAGGTCTTATCCATAGATTTTCAAAATTTCCATGCTTTCCTTTGTCCTCTCTTCTAGAATCCAACTTTAAAACTCTATCACCCAAAGTGAAATCATCTGCTTTAGTTCTCCTATCAATTTTTTTTTTGATATTCTCCTTGATGACCTAAGCCTTATTATAGACTTCTTCCCTAGATTGCTGCAATTGGATTATTTGATCAATTCTCCTTTGGATGTCATTTGGCTCAACCTGCAATTCCTGAATTATCTTCATAATTGGAACTCCCAAAGAGGATGGAAAAAAAACATACATTCCATAAACCAGTTGGTATGGTGACATGCGAATTGATTTATTTATTGTGAGTCTATCAACCCAAAGTGTATTTATCAACTTGTTGTGCCATGACTTTTTGTTCTCTTCTAACAACTTTTTAATAATGTTTACCAGACTCTTATTTGAAGATTTAGCCAACCCATTACCTTGTGGGTAATAAGCAGTTGAATGTCCCAAAGTAATATGGTATTTGTTGCAGAAATCTATCATTTTCTTGGATTTAAAAGCTGTAGCATTATCTGTAATGAGCTTGTTTGGATAGCCAAATCTAGACAAGATATTGGTTTCTAGAAATTTGATAATAACAACATTAGTAGCTAGTCTAGAAGGTGTGGCCTCAATCCATTTGGTGAAGTAATTAGTAGTTGTGAGGATCCATTTATGTTGGGTAGAGGATGGTGGATGGATTTCTCCAATGAAATCCAATCCCCATTGTTGGAAAGGACTTTCAACAGATATGGGTTTCAAAGGTAGAGGCAATAATTTTCTTTTTCCCTCAAATATTTGGCATTTATGGTAAGAGGCTACCTTCTTATGAACATCAGGGAAAAGGGTAGGCTAGTAAAAGCCAGCTCTAAGGATCTTATTAGTAGTGGTTTTCCATTATAGAAGTCCACCGCAATCACCTTCATGGAATTCCTGCATTTTTCTTTCTGCATCATCTTTCAATAGACACTTTAGTAAAATACCACCAACATCTTTCCAATATAATACATTATCTATGATGCAAAATTTCACTACTTTCAATTTTAGAAATCTAACCTTTGTCCTAGTTAAACCAGGAGGAGCATTTAAATTGAATAAAACAAAAATGAGGTCTGCATACCTTGGTGAGGTCATAAAAGCCTCATCTGATTGTGGATTCGCTTGTTCCTCTTGATCATCTAATGCAACTACAAAGTTGATATCCAATGCATTAAAGTTAGATTCGACCATCAATTTGGCTAAGCCTTGTCCTTTGATAAAATTGGTTGGCTTAATTTCCATGTCATACTGAAGAATGATGGCAATCCATTTGCCTATTTTACCATCTGGTCCATTTTGGGTTAAAATATCCTTAACCACAACATTTGGTACATAAGAAATTATGTGAGAATGAAGGATATACACCCTGAAATATTTAATTGCTTTTATCAATGCGAAGGCCTGTTTTTCCATTATATTATATTTGAGTGAAACATCCCTTAAAGCCTTGCTAAAGAAAGCAATGGGTTGTTCAAATCCATCATCATTTTTATGTAAAAGGACAGTTGCAATAGTGTGTTCAGAAGCGAATGAAAAGATTATAAAATCCTTAGTGAAATCTGGACTGATTAGGACTGGTGCTTTTGTCAATGTTTTTTTAAATTGATCAAATGATTGCCTAACTTCAATGTTCCATCTGATTTCTGAATCTATTTTTAGCATATTTTTTATGTTTCTGAGGAGTTCTGCAAGGTTAAGGATGAATCTTCTTAGGAAGTTTATTCTACTAATAAAAGATTTAAGTTCCTTAATGTTTCTAGGATGATTGATTTTCAGAATAGCTTCAATATTTTTAGAATCAATCTTAATACCTTCCTTAGAGATGATATGACAAAGAATTTTTCCCTCTTCAAGGCCAAACATTGTTTTCTTAGGATTTAGTGAAATCCAAAACCTTCTACATTTCTCAAATACTCTTCTTAGATGTAACAAATGTTCTTCATCAGTTTTAGAATAAATAGTGATGTCATCTAGATAGATCACAATAAACCTACAAATTTCATAATCAAAAGCAATATCCATTGCTCTTTGAAATGTGGCTCCAACGTTCATTAACCCAAAGGGAATATTCACATACATGAAAGTACCACATGGAGTAGTAAAGGTTGTTTTATCTTGACCCTCAGGGTGAACTAAAACCTGATTATAACCTTAGAAACCATCTAATAAAGAAATCCTAGTAGATCCAACTACCTTATGTAGAATATGATCCATTTTTGGTAAAGGGTAGTTGTCCTTTAGAGAGACTTTATTAAGGTTCCTAAAATCTATACACAATTTGATTTCCCCTGTTTTCTTCCTAGTTGGCACAATATTGGAAACCCATTTAGAGTATCTAAGAGGAACTATGATTTTAGAGTCATACATTCTTTTAATTTCTTTCTCAATAAAAGGCACCAACACAAGATTTATCCTTCGAAGTTTTTGTTTAAATGGTTTATGATCCTCTTTAATTGGAATTTTGTGTTGTATAATCTCTATATCATATGTTTTTAGATCTTCATAGCTCTAAGAAAAAACATCACTAAATTCCTTGAATAACGCAATGTATCTTTGTTTTTCAATAGCTGGGAGTGATTTGGATAGTTTTATGATTTTAGGATCTTTTTTAGTACCTAAATTAGATTCTTCAACTGCTTCTCCTGTGGGTTCAATCTTAGGATTTTTTGCCACATCATTGAAATCAAATAATTCTTCCAGTGGAACTAGACCTTTAGGTAAAACATTATCCTTTAACTGAATTGTTTCAAACTCTTCTTTTTATGGATCTATCTCAAGAAATTCTAATTTATTTACAACTTTATCTATATGTATATTTACATTTGCCTTTCTAGATTAGAATGTACAATTATTTGATTTTCTACTTCAAATTCCAAATCAATACTATCATCTTGAAATTCATCTTTAGATTGTAGAAAACTTTCAATTTGTTTATCACTTCCAAACACTTTCCAATACTTCATGTTATCTGGTACCACTGGTCTATGTTTCACTTCCACTATATATTCTCGATTAGGGTAACAAATTTTATAAGAGCTGGCTGAAAAAACCAGACTATTTCGAATGATATTTTGTTTTCTAGGAATTGCGGAAAGGTCATATTCAAGAAAACTCTCTAGAAAATCAAGCACAACATTTCTGTATGATCTCATTCTAGGGTGTTTAGATGAATACTCTCTAATTTGTTTTATAATTAACTCAACATCTCCTTGAATGGAGATTCTATTGGCACCTAATTTCTTCAACAATTGCAATCCTAATATAATGGCTTCATACTCTGCTATGTTATTTGTACATTGAAAGTTGAGCTTGTATGAATGGCCTTCAACATGATTGTTTCTTGGGTTTACCACCCAAATTCCTTCTCCAGAACCATCTTTGTTACAAGAGCCATAAAAAATCATGTTCCAAAGAGGTTCAAGAAGAGTTTTTTGTTCTATTGTTTCTGTTTGGTTTGAATCTGTTTTAGAAATCTTAGTTTCTGCTTTGATCACCTGAGTGTTGATGTCTTCATCATTATAAAGAATGAAAGAGTATAAATCTGAGTGGACAGAATAAAGAGGATAGTTGTGAGGCTTCTCTTGACTACTCACCATGAATTTCGTCAAGGTTTCCCTACATAGTCTTCTTTGCTGTCCAAAAATTGGTATGGTAGCAAAGGTCATATCCATTTATAGGGTTCCTTGTAATTTTTCTCGCCATGAGCGTGACAAAAACATGCCATACTTAGGGGGAATATCTGCAACCACTATATCCATTACCAAACTTTTAGCCGGGATTTGACCTAAAGTAACACACAGGTCTTTGATGAGACCTAGACATCTTACTTTACTGGAATCAAAGGAATATAAGTCTTTATAAGGTCTGGTAATATCAAGTCTTAACTTCTCCATAACAGCTTTAGGCATTAAGTTGTGGGAAGCCCCTGAATCTAACATAGCATTATGGAGGATCTTATCAAGAATATTTAGGCTAACATAGAATGGAGGAACACCCCCTTCCCGTGGTTTTCCCTCAACTTCTGGCCCAAATAAGAGTTCCGGCTGGTCATCATTCAAATTAATAGAATTTGTGTTTTCCCCTATGTTTAGAGCTTTCATCACTTGGGGTTTATACATGTTTTTGTTCATTAACTTTGTTAGGGGAATATGAATTTTCAGTTTTGCTAATTCATTCTCAATGTTGAACGATGTTTGAATCTTAATCAAGTTGGGAAGATCATATTGCTCTGTAATTTGTTTTGTTATAGGCTCTTTTTGTTGACTTGTGGTTGGGATATCAGTTTGAGTAGTTTTGGAAACATTATCAACTATCTTTTTGACAGGAGTTTCTACTTTCTTTTTGCCAGAATTATCAATAGTCTTCTTGAGAGAATTATCTGTGGTTTTCTTAGTATCAATGTCAGAGGATTTCTTAGCAGGATTCTCAGAGTTCTTACTGTTGAGATTATCTGAATTCTTTTTACTCCTAAGGTTATACTGCCTATGGACTTCCATGATGGCATTTTCAAAACCTTGTTTATATTCATCTGATTCCTCAGAATCAAGTTTAGTTTGAGCTAGGAGGAAAATTTCTTGCTCCTCTTGAGTGAGAAAAACAACTCCATCATCATTGATTCCCATTAGATTTATTTGACTGTCATCTAAATCTTCAATAATATTAGCCACATCAACAATATAATTTTCCTGAAATGGAGGCCAGACCTCCTGTTCTGGACCCTTTTGTTCTCGTTGTTTGATTTGGGGAACATTCCTTCTGAAGTTTTGGTTCCTATTTTGACGAGCATTTTGGTTTTCTCTCATTTGAACTTGATCAATTATGTTTACTCTTTGCACCATCTTTTCCACTACCCTCATTAGGTTATCAATTTTATGATCAGAGGCAGAAGTGGAAGGCTCTTCTTTAATTGTAACCTTGCGTTTAGATTTTAGTTTGGCTTTCTTGTTTAAGATGTTAGCTTCAACTTTTATAGCATTGGATTACATTTCTTCCAAAGTTTTCGGGTCTCTCTCTCTAAGCTGATATTCCATGTCTACATCAAAACCATAAAGAAAATCAATCAAAGCTAGACCAGGGGAGGGTTTGATGTCTTGTGGAATTGCATTGTAAATAGTGTTAAACCGTTCATAGTATTCCTCCACAGTTTCATTTGGATTTCTTTTCAGCCTGTTAGCGCTTGAAATTTCACCTAGGCTGAGATAGACAAATCTCAAGGCTACATCAAACCATTACACCTCGTAGCTAGCCCTACGAGGAAGGAGAAGGCTCTCTCCAGTCAGACTCAAGGTATTTTCTCAATGGGGTGAGCTGACCAATTAGGATCAAAGATATTAGGCTAGTAAACTGATGAGGAGGGTTGATTTAAAGTTTTTTGGGGTTTTTGGTGGCAATTGGAGGGAGTGCAATTCAGGGTGTGGGGATTGAGCTCAGTTTTTGCAGGTGGGTCTTTGGGGCAAGGAAGGAGTTTGTGCTGATGCCTTAAGTTGAGATGGATGATCAAGGAAGAAAGAGAGGGAGCTAAAGAGGGCAAACAATGACTTTGAATCCTCTTTAGACAGTGGAAAACATAAATATTAAACAAAATTGAAAGCTGAGCATGGCATGCATGAATTCAAACTTTATCACTTCTTTTGTTTAATTAGCAGCAATAGAATAAGAGATGGAACACATAAACACACTTACAATGACAAGTAGGAAACACACCATCAACACAATAATCCACAAGAATCCACAATGATGTCTGCAAAACCCTGGCCTTCCTTTTCCTCAAATTGCAGAGATACAAGTAAAATATACAATAGAGCTTCTCCCTCAAGAGTCCAACCATGAAAATGAGCAAGAGAAGGCATAATATAGATCATATAACTCCTTTCCCCACCTCTAGGGGTCGAGCTCAGCTTCCTAGGAGCAGTTTGAACTAATTCTAAACTGAGCACTAAATAATAGGCAGTCAAAACAACTTGCCTCTAAAACTTAGGTAACCCATCCATGCATTTAATATTCACTATTTACATCAAGGAAACTTCTAGAAGTGTTAAAGGAGAGTAAATGCATCCACGTGCCATGAAAATTACCCAACAATCCATAATTTACATGCATTAAGAGTCAACCAAAGTAAAAACAGTGTTTTGCAGGCCGAAATAGTCAAAATGGTGAAATTTCCCTGAGTGGTCGCGCACATTGGCAGCTGTGTTTGAGGGCCTTTCTGGTGTCCAAATCAGGTGCAAGATAGCTTGTTGGAAAGGTCTATGAGTCTACTTTCCAACCCCACTGGAATTTATGAATTTGGAGTTGATTTGACCCCTCAAAAGTCATTTCTCCCAAGGCAGCTTTCTGCAACTCAAAAAAGGGGCAGAAAGTCAAAATTTGCATGTATTTTTAGCTTTTGGAAGTCCAAATCTCCATAAAATTTGAAGTCCATCCATAGGCAAGTGTATTTTTGCATGAAAATTCCAAAAATGTAGAGTTTTCCCCGTTCTGAGCTGTCCCCACGAGTGGTCGCGCGCGGGGTGAGACCACTCCAACGGCCAAAACCTGTAAAATTCTCAAAAATGCCCAAAATGCCTCAAAACTCTCAAAATTTCTTGGGTTTGATGCTAGGAGGAGGCTAATGAGTATCATGGTGAGTGAGAGAGGCCTCAGCCAAAATACGGAGCGGGTTGGTCTTCTTCCTCCTCTTGCGGGCCTCAGACAACTTCCTTTGGAGTATCTTCATTTTTTCCTTGCAAACATGCATTCTCGCCCAATAATGAGTTTTCATGTTCCGTAGCAGCCTTTTGTCTTGGTTGGCTTTCTCCAATAGTCTCTCCAAGCGAGCATTTGCCTGAATGAGCAAAGACTCCCGGTCAGCAGGCAATGGGTCCCCAGGCCTCCTACGGTTCAAGCCTCTATTACCGCGGATCCTCCATAGCTCATCAAGTTCTTTCTCCGCCTCTAATTGTCTGTTGCGCTGCTCCAGATAAGTGATGGTCCATTGAGCCATTTGGAGCTTCTGCTGCAACACGAGGTTCTCCTCCTCTCTCTGTCTGATAAGCTCATAAAAATCTGAAGAAGGAGAATGAGCATCAAGGTCAATGAAATCATGACGTGTATCGCCAGCTCTCTCATCCTCAACCATGGGCTGCTTGCCCTCCCGTACTGCCTCTGCTGATGAAGAATGCGAGGCCCCTTCCACCTGGTGTGGAGATAACACTCGCTGATCTGAAGAAGATGACGAGACCCCTTCCACCTGCTGTGGAGAAAATACTCGTCGAGCTGCTGCAAATAAGGTCCTATGACCTCTCTGATAGGTGACCCGAGGTGAAGAAGCCACATGTCTCGGAACAATAACCTCGGGCTGGTGTGATGGACCTCCCGCCTCATGAATGACCTCTGGCTCTGGCTGTGGCTGTGGTGGCACTGAAAAAACCTCATGAGAAATGAAGTCTGCCCATGGAATGCCCTGCTGACTCAACTGATGGGAAACAATGAGCTGAATGAGACCATGATGGCACAAACTCCTGTGCTGCTGAGCTGGGGACTGCCTCTGAAACACGGACACCATCCTCTGAATGTCCTGGAAGAAGTAAACCGGGATGTTCATCATCCTCACTCGGGTAAAGTGCATCAACAGGCGAATGTGACAAGCAAAGACTCGTGAAAACCTTCCCTCACATGTGAAGTAATGCATGATAAGCCGCATGATCGGAGCATACTCCTCTCGGAGGAATCTGAGAGGAAAGTTCCCTGACAAGTGATGTACGAATGCTGGCCTGACATATGGCTCAAAATAAACAAAATCCAGCCATTTGCGCTTTGGCCACACCTCACCCACATTGGGTATCCCGGTAGCCTCTGAAATCATCTTAGGAGAAAACACAAAATTCACCCCTGCAAGAGTAACCTGCCCATCATGAAGGCGCAAAACAAATAGCCGGGCCAACTCCCTGTGGTGCTGAATCTGGGCAAGCCTCTTGCAAAACTGGAAACATGACATGTACTGGAAACAAGTCACTGCCAATGGGCAAGCCTGTAATTCTGCTAAAGATGTGGGCTCTTCTCTCCTATGATGACCACCTTTGCCACCCCTACGAGGCCTCTGCTGTGCCTCAACCTCCGTAGAAGAAGACCGGTCATCACCTTGCTCATTAGTTTCAGTGGTTGACATGGTGTTATTGAGCAAGGTGGAGAAAATAGACAAAGTTGACTTGCTGCCCTGCCTGCAAAATGCTGAGAAGTATGCTGTTTTCAAGGGGAAAAACCATGAGGGAAATGTTAGGGGAGGGATTTTATCATAAGGAATGGGAAAATATATAAAAAACAGGGAAATTTTAAGGAATAATTCACAAAATGTCAAACATGTTATCTCATCTCTCATCATCGGGAAATCATTTGCAAAGAAATATCTTTATTAGGGAAGACATGTAATAGGGTCAACAAGGGAAAGGACAATACATTTTTCAACAGGGGGTAAGGGATAGCATGTAATACAGGAGATGGGGCAGCACTGATTACTAGCATCAACAGATAGCTCTTAGATTTTGTCCTTTGACTGTACATTATTAGGCATACTCTGTTTTTCCAAGGGATTGATGTACTTTTGATGCTAAGGGGAAATAAGGAATTAATTTACATTTGTCATAAGGGGAGGAGGGCTTTACTTAACAAATTCAAAAGAGAAAGGAGATGCATTGCATCAAGGGTATTAGGGGGATAGAAGGGAAAAGGATGCCTAGGGTTTGGTTTTGGAGACACAGCAACATTCTTTTGCAAACAGTATTTCAGAGCAGCATGTCCTTTAATAAATATGTACAGCTGTATTTGCTTTGAATAACACAACCTTCTTTTCACTGTATATGTGAGGACTATGCACAGCAATAAGTTTCTTTTGTTCTTGCAATGGCTTGGCTATACATAGTAATCTTTTCCTCTATTTTTTGTCTTTTTTGTTTTATTATTTTTACCATTGCAATTGCTCTTTCCTTTTACACATCACTATTTTGATTCTTGCTGTGTTTTTATATATATATTTTTTATAATATTGCTGTGAGGAATGAATTAGGATTTTGGGACAGATTTGTATAGAGGGTTTAGGGTTTAGGGATGCATATGAGAGGGATTAGGGTTTTAGGTGTAGGGAATGGGGAATTGAGATTCATTCTTTGCAAATGAGATGAGATTGAGACACATGATGACAAGTGTAAATCTAATAGGAGTAATGGAGGGAATAAAAAGGAATTAAAAACCTTGAAATCAAACATAACCCTAGCAAAATTGCCTACAAGAACAAGCAATCACTTAACCTATTTCTCTTCATAATTTTGATGATAAAAATGCACAAACACAAGCTCATCATCCTTATTTTCAACATTCAAAACATTTGAGAGGCCTACCTCGAGCAATTTACAAGTCACAAGGCAATTTGAGTGAATTTGGGCCGGTTCTGCAAGTTACAGCTCGAGTGGTCGCACGCAGGGTTGGAGTGGTCGCGCGCAGCTCGAGTGGTCGCGCCAGTGTAAAATTTTCACTGCGGAGGAGGGCTCGAGTGGTCGCGCACCGCCCAGGTGGTCGCGCACCCTGCCCGAGTGGTCGCGCACCAGAGAAACTCTCCAATTTCACTGCAATTCGACCTCCTTCACTATTTTTGCCCTCTTGCTCCTCTTTGTTAGCTCATAGAGGCATAATGAAATGTTTAGAGGGAAATTTAGCTCTTGTAGGTTGAATTTGAAAAAATTAAATCACAAAACCCACTCTCTAATGTTCTATTTTGGCATTCACTTTTAACACTGCTTTTTGAGTTGCTTTGTCCTGAATTTAGCTTTTGAGGCACTTTAACTTCATTCTTTTTGCAGGTTGACCATCTGATGGACTCTGGCGAGGAGACCAGGGTTATTGCCGGCATTTTGAAGACTTTTGAAATTTTCCTTATTTTTTACAAATATTACATGACCTTGGGTTTAAAAACAGGGTTTTTAAATCCAAGGTATAAATGATCTGTACCTGATGAAAAATATCAATGGAACATATGTACATACCTCCTTCTGGCTTGCTGGGCCCTCATGGACCTTTGACTCGTGACCTTGCAGTGATTTTTGACCAAAACCCTAGACCTAAGACTTAGGACTTCAAGACAAAACAAAACAAGTATGACACAAGCTTAATACCTGACATGACCTGATCCAGCAAAGCCAAGAAGGGGACAAGGACCAGCTCCTCCATCAGTTTTATGGCATGCCTAACGGGATGCAAAACTGACACTGATGAGACACCTACCTATGCATATGCAAAGAGCTTTTGATCACCGATGGAGGGCTCAAGACCGACACTAACATTGGCTCCAATGGGGATGGTAGCTCCTTGGAGGTGCCAAGAACCTTAGACCTCTGGGAGAACAGACCAGTGCTTTATTCATTGGGCAATGGAGTCAACTTGTACAAACGTGACCATACTCGAAATGACTTTATTTGACTTGGACTATAAACTGAAATTTTCAAAGGACTTTGACTCAAACAAACTAACTTTTGCAGAAAATAAACAATCTGAAAACTTCACACCAACCAATCCCCATCCTCAGAATTATAGCCTTCACCGTGGGCCCCAAACTAAGGATGAGAGATCAGTTCACACTTGCTGTAATGAAAGGAAAACGGTAATTACAATGAGGATGATTAGAGCAGCATTGCTCAAGCATGATATCTTTTCAGAAGCCGGCCATTCACCGACCCACCGGCACATTCATCCCCATTCAACTCTTTGAGAATGAAAGCACTGGGACCATGATATGCAGCAATCTTATAAGGACCTTTCCACAAATTATCAAATTTACCGTGCTTACCTTTGTCCTCATTTCGGGCATCCCACCTCAAAACAACATCCTCCAGCTGAAAGTTTTCCGACTTTGCCTTCTTGTCATAGATTTTCTTGATACGCTCTTGCAACCTTAAAGAATTTTGGAGAACCTCTTCCCTCATTTGCTGTAAGTGAACCATTTGATTGATTCACCTTTGCATTGGATCCGGATCTTCTCCCGCTTCTTGAAGCAATTTCGCGACCGGTACACTAAGTGATGTTGGAAACACTGCATCAATTCCATAAACAATCTCAAATGGCGACATGCCAATGGACTTCTTTTGACTCACCCGATCAGCCCATAATGCATTTACCAATTTCTTCTGCCAACTTTTCTTGTTAATTTCCAGCATCTTCTTGATAATGTTCACTAGTGACTTATTTGACGATTCGGCCAGCCCATTGCCTTGCGGATGATAAGCGGTCGAGTGCCCCAAGCTGATGTTATACTTATAGCAAAAATCAACCATCTTATTGGACTTAAAGGCTGCTGCATTATCTGTGATTAATTTGAATGGACAGCCGAAACGTGACAAGATATTATTTTCTAGAAAAGAGATGATTACCGAATCTGTGGCCTGCTGAGTGGGAATTGCCTCTATCCACTTTGTGAAGTAATCAGTGGCAGTTAGGATCCATCGATGCTGCCCGGATGATGCTGGGTGGATTTCGCCAATAAAATCTAAGCCCCACTGCTGAAATGGTGCGCTGATTTCTACCGGTTTGAGAGGCAATGGCTGCAACCTTTGTTTTCCTTGGAATATTTGGCATTCATGGCAGCTCTTCACTGCTTTGTATACATCAGAAAATAGGGAAGGCCAATAGAAACCAGCTCGCAAGATCTTATTGGCTGTAGTTTTCCAAAACAAATGACCTCCACAGTCGCCTTTATGGAAATCTTCTACTGTTGCCTTTGCTTCCTCTTCAACCAAACAATTCAGCAAGATGCCACCGGGATCTTTCCAATAAAGTGCAGATTTCATAATACAAAACTTAGCAGCCTTTAGCTTTAATGTTCTTGCTTTGTTTCTTGACATTCTAGGAGGTGCGGATACATTTTGCAGCACATAAACTATATCAACATACCAAGGAGAAGTAATAAAAATATCCGATACCTGAACCGCTAAATTTTCTTCATCACCATCGGATAAGGCAGCAATCAAGTTGATGTCAAGGGCATGAAGGTTTGTTTCAGCCATCAATTTAGCGAGACCTTGTCCTTTAATCAGCTTGTTGGGCTTGATTTCAACATCATATTCTAAAAGAGCAGCAATCCACTTACCCCTCCTACCTTCCGGCTCCGTTTGTACCAAGACATCTTTTACGGCTGCACTAGGAACATATGCCAATACATGAGAGTTGAGTATGTATACCCGGAAATCTTTCAAAGCTTTAATCAGTGCCAACGCTTGTTTCTCAATGATGTTATAATTTAGCGCCCCATCTCTTATGATTCGGCTGAAAAATGCAATTGGCCTCTCAACTCCTTCTCTCTTTTGCATTAATACGGCTGCCAATGTATGCTCAGAAGCAAAAGAAAACAAAATGAAATCCTGAGTATAATCGGGGCTGATCAAGGTTGGGGCTGAAGACAAGATTACCTTGATTAAATTGAAAGATTTGACCGCCTCCTCGGTCCATTTGATCTCGCTGTCCTTCCGAAGCATATTGGTTATCTCTCTAAGGTGCTCTGCAAGGTTAGGAATGAAGCGGCGCAGAAAATTTAATTTGCCATTAAAAGATTGTATTTCCTTCTTGTTTCGGGGCTGCTCTAGTTGCTGAATTGCTTCCACCCGTGCAGGATCAATTCGAATACCATCTTTGGAAATGATATGTCCCAGCAACTTGCCTTCACCCATGGCAAAAAGACTCTTTTTTGGATTTAAAGAAATGCCATATTTTCTGCATTTTTGGAAAACTTTCGTCAAATGAAATAAATGCTCCTCATCTGATTTGGAAAATACGGTTAAGTCATCAAGATAAACAACTAAGAATATATCCTTTTCATTGGCAAAGGCCATATCCATAGCTCGCTGAAATGTAGCACCGGCATTCTTCAACCCAAATGGCATTTTGGCATAGTGAAACGTTCCCCAAGGTGTGGTGAAGGCTGTCTTGTCACGATCATCTTCGTGCACTAAAATCTGATTGTAGCTGGAGTATCCATCTAGAAATGACATCCTTGAGGCACCCACTACCCGCTGTAATATGTGGTCCATCTTGGGCAGCGGATAGTTGTCCTTGAGAGATACTTTGTTCAAATTTCTGAAATCTATGCATAAGCGTATTTCACCGGTCTTCTTTCTCACAGGCACTAGATTGGAGATCCAATCAGAAAAGCGAATAGGAACTATAATTCCAGACTTGTAGAGCCTATTGACTTCCTTCTCAATCAAAGGCAACAACTTGGGATTGATCCTCCGCAACTTTTGTCGAAAAGGCTTTTGATTTGGCTTTATGGGGATAGTATGTTGAATAATGCTTGTATCATAGGTCTTTAAATCTGAATAATCCCAAGCAAACACATTAGAAAACGATGACAATAATCTAATGTATTGATTCTTTACCTTGATGGGCAATGCCTTTGATAATTTCACCATCTTTGGATTCTTGGCTGTCCCAAGATTCACATCTTCCACACCTTCTTCTGTTGGCATCAAAGTTGGCTTGCGGGCCACATCATCTTGATCAAAAAGTTCCTCTAAAGGAATTAACCCTTTAGGAATATAATTGTCTTTCAGCTGCAAAACATCCATTTGATTTACTCCTTCAGGCTCCATGTCTATTGAGATTTCTTCGAATTTACCTTCTCCATGCAAGAAGTCTTTGATTTCTTCGTCATCTTGGAAGACTTGCCAACACCTTTGATTATCCGGGATTGTAGGGCGATGCTTCACATAGATTTCGAACTTGTTTCTTGAATTCATTGGTATTTTCAAATTACTTGCTGCCTTTGCCAATGCATCCGCAACACCATTTTGAATCCGGGGCACACATGTCAAAGTATGTTCAGAAAATCTTTTCAGGATATCTAAAACAGCATTTCTATAAGCTCTCATACGTGGGTGTTTGGCCTGAAATTCACCTTTGACTTGTTTGATAACTAGTTCGGAGTTGCCATATACTGCTATTTTCTTTGCTTTTAACTTCAGAAGGATTTTCAAACCAGCAATAAGAGCTTCATATTCTGCCTCATTATTCGAGCAATCAAATGCTAATTTATAAGAACATACTCATACCTTGCTTGGAACTCGATCTTGGGCTGAGAATGGACTTCGAATCCACACACCAATACCAGCACCATCGCTGCCCACTGCACCATCAAAATCCATAGTCCAAAGACCCTCTTCATCATCTTCTAGGTGCTGAAAATCTGATGTTGTTGCAGTCATGATTTGCTGCCCATTTGTTTCAGCGATTGACCTTATGACAGCAGTCCTTTCTTCACTTTCCGTTCTCAATACTTCTCTGAAATTTTCTGGAACGCCTGGGATATCTTCTACCTGAACTAGCTGACTATCTATATCATTTAAATTTTCCGCAAACAAAACAAAAGATTCTAAATCTGTTTTTACATAATTTACAGGATGATTTACTGGCTTTTCCTTGCTAGTAATCATATACTTCATCTTTTGCTCTCGATACACTTTCCTCATTTGTCCAAACACCGGAATAGTAGCATATGAAAAATCCAGCTGAAGAGTACCTTTGAGCTTGGATCCCCATGACCTTGAAAGCAGCATGCCAAATCGTGGAGGAATATCCGCCACTACCACGTCCATCAATAGGTTCTTTGCTGGAATTTGATCCAGACTAACAACCAAATCTTTAATCAAGCCAATACATCTAACCCGGCTGGAATCAAATGAATATAGGTCATGGTACTTTCGAGTAATATCAAGCCCCAACTTCTCCATAATTGCCTTGGGCATTAAATTGTGTGACGCTCCCGAATCAAACATAGCATTATGAAGCACATAATCATGAATTCTCAAGCTGATATAGAATGGAGGAACCTCACTCTCGGGGGACTCACCATTTAGAGCTGGTCCAAAGATCAATTCCGGCTGGTCATCCTCTACGTTCACCGCATCTAACATTGGGTCAATGTTGAATACTTTAGAAATTTGTGCTCGATATGTACTGTTCTTCATGACTTCTGTCAATGGAATAGTCAATTTCAATTTTGCAACTTCATTCTCAATGCTGAATGCTTGACTCTTTTCACCTTCCTTCGCCGGATTGTCTCGTTTTTCTGCTCTATCTTTGGGTACATTTGATGGCTGATCCATCTTGTTTGCTGGAACTGTTTGAGTTGATGAAGGATCCATGATTTCTTTACCTTTTCTCTGTGGAACAGCAGCACCATTCTTTTCCAAGTTTTCCGCCCTCTTTTGAATCGGATGTATGGGAATTGTCCGGTTTCTCAATTGTCTCTGCTGTCCTTGCTGAGCTGATAAAGCGTGTAAGTAACCTCGTTGATACTCTTCCGACTCTTCTTGAAGTACAACATCATTAGATAGAATGTAATGCTCATCTTGAGGTGTATAAGCATTACTTACCAGCTCTTCTTCTTCCGTGATGTATGTGGGCAGATCATCGGGAGTGAAAAAATGATTCTCTTCACCAGGACCTTCACCTTCATCTTCTGATTCTTGAGTGACATAGTTTTGCTGAAATGGGGGTTGGATTGGCTGCTGCACGGCAGCCTCTTATGCTCGTGTTTCCCGCTGTTTGATTCTATATTGGGGCTGCTGTTGTTGACCTCTAAAATTTGGGTTTCGAACTTGAGGTTCCGGTTTGCCAAGACTAAGATTTTGGAGCGCCTTTTTCATCTCCTCAACTGTACGAAGAACCTGAGAAGTGGATGCTGCCTCTTCTTTGATTGTGACCTTCTTCTCCGCTTTCATTCTTGCCCTTTTGTCATTCAAATTAGCCTCCACACTGACGGCAATTTTCTGCATTTCCTCCAAGGTAGGAGGATCTCGGTCCCGCAGTGAGTAGGCCATCTCCAGATCGAAACCATCCGGGAACTTAAGCAATGCGGACTTTCTTGATGGTTTCAAATCATCGGGTATAGCGTTATACACTGAATTAAATCTGATGATATAATCTTGAACCGACTCACTCGGATTTCGCTTGAGGTTGTTGTACTCGGCATTGATTTGCAGCGGGTCTTTCCTTATTTCCCATCGGTCCAAGAATTGATTCTCGAGTGCTTCTAAGGTGGTGATGCTGTTAGCTGCCAACCCTCTGAACCATTTTCTTACTTCTCCGGCAAATGTTTGCACGAACAACCGCATGGTAACATCTTCTTCATCTAACTCATATAGATCAAAGAAAGTGGACATTTTATCGATATGTTGCTGTGCTGTAATACTTTGTGGAGTGCCATCGAACATGGGAATTTTACTTTGGTAATCAGCAGGCATATCATGAAGATTAGTAGGCAATACAAGTGGGGCAAACCGGGCTGCCATTTTTCTTGGTAATGTAGGTCTTGGAGTAGAAGGCGGAGTAGGTGTGGCAGTATGAGGAGTAAGAGGAGGAGAAGTAGTATGTGAAACCGAAGGCGAAACAACTGTAGATGGGGGATGAGTAACTATGGGAGTGATGGCAATATAAGGGGGATTTGCCTGTTCATCTTGTTTTCGTGAATAGACTAGGAAAGGAAAAACCGCTCAGCCGTATGGAAACTCTTAGCCTATCATCCGAAGCTTAGAGTCCATAATGATACTGGGATAAAGATGTCACTGAAGTGAGGGTTTCAGAAGCTCACGGAGATTGACTGAAGCAGCGTTTATCTACTAACGCTGATGTAAAACAAGAGCGTGTTCAAAGGCTACCTGGCGTAACTTCAGGCTCCGTCTAAGACTTGCGAAACAAACACATCAATCCACAAACAAGTTTGTTCTCCCCAGTATGGTCGCCACTATGTTAGCGCTTGAAATTTCACCTAGGCTGAGATAGACAAATCTCAAGGCTACATCAAACCATTACACCTCGTAGCTAGCCCTACGAGGAAGGAGAAGGCTCTCTCCGGTCAGACTCAAGGTATTTTCTCAATGGGGTGAGCTGACCAATTAGGATCAAAGATATTAGGCTAGTAAACTGATGAGGAGGGTTGATTTAAAGTTTTTTGGGGTTTTTGGTGGCAATTGGAGGGAGTGCAATTCAGGGTGTGGGGATTGAGCTCAGTTTTTGTAGGTGGGTCTTTGGGGCAAGGAAGGAGTTTGTGCTGATGCCTTAAGCTGAGATGGATGATCAAGGAAGAAAGAGAGGGAGCTAAAGAGGGCAAACAATGACTTTGAATCCTCTTTAGACAGTGGAAAACATAAATATTAAACAAAATTGAAAGCTGAGCATGGCATGCATGAATTCAAACTTTATCACTTCTTTTGTTTAATTAGCAGCAATAGAATAAGAGATGGAACACATAAACACACTTACAATGACAAGTAGGAAACACACCATCAACACAATAATCCACAAGAATCCACAATGATGTCTGCAAAATCCTGGCCTTCCTTTTCCTCAAATTGCAGAGATACAAGTAAAATATACAATAGAGCTTCTCCCTCAAGAGTCCAACCATGAAAATGAGCAAGAGAAGGCATAATATAGATCATCTAACTCCTTTCCCCACCTCTAGGGGTCGAGCTCAGCTTCCTAGGAGCATTTTGAACTAATTCTAAACTGAGCACTAAATAATAGGCAGTCAAAACAACTTGCCTCTAAAACTTAGGTAACCCATCCATGCATTTAATATTCACTATTTACATCAAGGAAACTTCTAGAAGTGTTAAAGGAGAGTAAATGCATCCATGTGCCATGAAAATTACCCAACAATCCATCATTTACATGCATTAAGAGTCAACCAAAGTAAAAACAGTGTTTTGCAGGCCGAAATAGTCAAAATGGTGAAATTTCCCTGAGTGGTCGCGCCCCTCCCTTGCAGTGGTCGCGCACATTGGCAGCTGTGTTTGAGGGCCTTCCTGGTGTCCAAATCAGGTGCAAGATAGCTTGTTGGAAAGTTCTATGAGTCTACTTTCCAACCCCACTGGAATTTCTGAATTTGGAGTTGATTTGACCCCTCAAAAGTCATTTCTCCCAAGGCAGCTTTCTGCAACTCAAAAAAGGGGCAGAAAGTCAAAATTTGCATGTATTTTGAGCTTTTGGAAGTCCAAATTTCCATAAAATTTGAAGTCCATCCATAGGCAAGTGTATTTTTGCATGAAAATTCCAAAAATGTAGAGTTTTCCCCGTTCTGAGCTGTCCCCACGAGTGGTCGCGCGCAGGGTGAGACCACTCCAACGGCCAAAACCTGTAAAATTCTCAAAAATGCCCAAAATGCCTCAAAACTCTCAAAATTTCTTGGGTTTGCTGCTAGGAGGAGGCTAATGAGTATCATGGTGAGTGAGAGAGGCCTCAGCCAAAATACGGAGCGGGTTGGTCTTCTTCCTCCTCTTGCGGGCCTCGGACAACTTGCTTTGGAGTATCTTCATTTTTGCCTTGCAAACATGCATTCTCGCCCAATAATGAGTTTTCATGTTCCGTAGCAGCCTTTTGTCTTGGTTGGCTTTCTCCAATAGTCTCTCCAAGCGAGCATTTTCCTGAATGAGCAAAGACTCCCGGTCAGCAAGCAATGGGTCCCCAGGCCTCCTACGGTTCAAGCCTCTATTACCGCGGATCCTCCATAGCTCATCAAGTTCTTTCTCCGCCTCTAATTGTCTGTTGCGCTGCTCCAGATAAGTGATGGTCCATTGAGCCATTTGGAGCTTCTGCTGCAACACGAGGTTCTCCTCCTCTCTCTGTCTGATAAGCTCATAAAAATCTGAAGAAGGAGAATGAGCATCAAGGTCAATGAAATCATGACGTGTATCGCCAGCTCTCTCATCCTCAACCATGGGCTGCTTGCCCTCCCGTACTGCCTCTGTTGATGAAGAATGTGAGGCCCCTTCCACCTGGTGTGGAGATAACACTCGCTGATCTGAAGAAGATGACGAGACCCCTTCCACCTGCTGTTGAGAAAATACTCGTCGAGCTGCTGCAAATAAGGTCCTATGACCTCTCTGATAGGTGACCCGAGGTGAAGAAGCCACATGTCTCGGAACAATAACCTCGGGCTGGTGTGATGGACCTCCCGCCTCATGAATGACCTCTGGCTCTGGCTGTGGCTGTGGTGGCACTGAAAAAACCTCATGAGAAATGAAGTCTGCCCATGGAATGCCCTGCTGACTCAACTGATGGGAAACAATGAGCTGAATGAGACCATGATGGCACAAACTCCTATGCTGCTGAGCTGGGGACTGCCTCTGAAACACGGACACCATCCTCTGAATGTCTTGGAAGAAGTAAACCGGGATGTTCATCATCCTCACTCGGGTAAAGTGCATCAACAGGCGAATGTGACAAGCAAAGACTCGTGAAAACCTTCCCTCACATGTGAAGTAATGCATGATAAGCCGCATGATCGAAGCATACTCCTCTCGGAGGAATCTGAAAGGAAAGTTCCCTGACAAGTGATGTACGAATGCTGGCCTGACATATGGCTCAAAATAAACAAAATCCAGCCATTTGCGCTTTGGCCACACCTCACCCACATTGGGTATCCCGGTAGCCTCTGAAATCATCTTAGGAGAAAACACAAAATTCACCCCTGCAAGAGTAACCTGCCCATCATGAAGGCGCAAAACAAATAGCCGGGCCAACTCCCTGTGGTACTGAATCTGGGCAAGCCTCTCGCAAAACTGGAAACATGACATGTACTGGAAACAAGTCACTGCCAATGGGCAAGCCTGTAATTCTGCTAAAGATGTGGGCTCTTCTCTCCTATGATGACCACCTTTTCCACCCCTACGAGGCCTCTACAATGCCTCAACCTCCGTAGAAGAAGACCGGTCATCACCTTGCTCATTAGTTTCAGTGGTTGACATGGTGTTATTGAGCAAGGTGGAGAAAATAGACAAAGTTGACTTGCTGCCCTGCCTGCAAAATGCTGAGAAGTATGCTGTTTTCAAGGGGAAAAACCATGAGGGAAATGTTAGGGGAGGGATTTTATCATAAGGAATGGGAAAATATATAAAAAACAGGGAACTTTTAAGGAATAATTCACAAAATGTCAAACATGTTATCTCATCTCTCATCATCGGGAAATCATTTGCAAAGAAATATCTTTATTAGGGAAGACATGTAATAGGGTCAGCAAGGGAAAGGACAATACATTTTTCAACAGGGGGTAAGGGATAGCATGTAATACAGGAGATGGGGCAGCACTGATTACTAGCATCAACAGATAGCTCTTAGATTTTGTCCTTTGACTGTACATTATTAGGCATACTCTGTTTTTCCAAGGGATTGATGTACTTTTGATGCTAAGGGGAAATAAGGAATTAATTTACATTTGTCATAAGGGGAGGAGGGCTTTACTTAACAAATTCAAAAGAGAAAGGAGATGCATTGCATCAAGGGTATTAGGGGGATAGAAGGGAAAAGGATGCATAGGGTTTGGTTTTGGAGACACAACAACATTCTTTTGCAAACAGTATTTCAGAGCAGCATGTCCTTTAATAAATATGTACAGCTGTATTTGCTTTGTTTTTGCTTTGAATAACACAACCTTCTTTTCACTGTATATGTGAGGACTATGCACATCAATAAGTTTATTTTGTTCTTGCAATGGCTTGGCTATACATAGTAATCTTTTCCTCTGTTTTTTGTTTTATTATTTTTACCATTGCAATTGCTCTTTCCTTTTACACATCACTATTTTGATTCTTGCTGTGTTTTTATATATATTTTTTTATAATATTGCTGTGGGGAATGAATTAGGATTTTGGGACAGATTTGTATAGAGGGTTTTAGGGTTTAGGGATGCATATGAGAGGGATTAGGGTTTTAGGTGTAGGGAATGGGGAATTGAGATTCATTCTTTGCAAATGAGATGAGATTGAGACACATGATGACAAGTGTAAATCTAATAGGAGTAATGGAGGGAATAAAAAGGAATTGAAAACCTTGAAATCAAACATAACCCTAGCAAAATTGCCTACAAGAACAAGCAATCACTTAACCTATTTCTCTTCATAATTTTGATGATAAAAAAGCACAAACACAAGCTCATCATCCTTATTTTCAACATTCAAAACATTTGAGAGGCCTACCTCGAGCAATTTACAAGTCACAAGTTAATTTGAGTGAATTTGGGCCGGTTCTGCAAGTTACAGCGCGAGTGGTGCGCGCAGGGTTGGAGTGGTCGCGCGCAGCTCGAGTGGTCGCGCCAGTGTAAAATTTGCACTGCGGAGGAGGGCTTGAGTGGTCGCGCACTGCCCAGGTGGTCGCGCACCCTGCCCGAGTGGTCGCGCACCAGAGAAACTCTCCAATTTCACTGCAATTCGACCTTCTTCACTATTTTCGCCCTCTTGCTCCTCTTTGTTAGCTCATAGAGGCATAATGAAATGTTTAGAGGGAAATTTAGCTCTTGTAGGTTGAATTTGAAAAAATTAAATCACAAAAACCACTCTCTAATGTTCTATTTTGGCATTCACTTTTAACACTGCTTTTTGAGTTGCTTTGTCCTGAATTTAGCTTTTGAGGCACTTTAACTTCATTCTTTTTGCAGGTTGACCATCTGATGGACTCTGGCGAGGAGACCAGGGTTATTGCCGGCATTTTGAAGACTTTTGAAATTTTCCTTATTTTTTACAAATATTACATGACCTTGGGTTTAAAAACAGGGTTTTTAAATCCAAGGTATAAATGATCTGTACCTGATGAAAAATATCAATGGAACATATGTACATACCTCCTTCTGGCTTGCTGGGCACTCATGGACCTTTGACTCGTGACCTTGCAGTGATTTTTGACCAAAACCCTAGACCTAAGACTTGGGACTTCAAGACAAAACAAAACAAGTATGACACAAGCTTAATACCTGACATGACCTGATCCAGCAAAGCCAAGAAGGGGACAAGGACCAGCTCCTCCATCAGTTTTATGGCATGCCTAACGGGATGCAAAACTGACACTGATGAGACACCTACCTATGCATATGCAAAGAGCTTTTGATCACCGATGGAGGGCTCAAGACCGACACTAACACAGCCTTTTGTATTCATTTAGGAGTTGAAGTGGATTTTTCTTGATTTCCCATCTAGCTAAGAAAGTTTGATGGAATGCATCAAGGTTGGATATAATTCATGCAGGTAAATTCCTAAACCATTTCTTGAAATCACCTCCTAAACTTTGAGAAAACAATCTCATTTTTACATCGGCTTCATCTGCTTCTTGAAGGTAAAAAACATCATTCATTCTATCCACATGCTACTGAGAAGTATGAGAACCAGTGTTACTAAAGGTCGGAATTTTAGATTGCTAATCTCCAGGCATAGCATTTAGCTGGCTTGGTAACACCAAAGGTGCATACCTACCTGCCATAACTGGTATGAAAGATTGAATGGAACATGGACCTGTGGTAGGTGTAGTTGTGATACATACAAGGATAGTAGGAATAATATTCTGGGATATTACAAGTGAAAAAGTAGAGACTATAGAATGAGTAGGACTAGGGGGTTGTAAATGAATAGACTGGGAAGATTGGGTGGACAAAGACGCTGCTGCAATTGTTAGAGCATAAAATTCAACAGATTATTGAATATAAGCTTCTTCAATAGCTTGGTCCAAAACTGAAACTAGACCTTGTAATTTATCAAATTTCTGTAGAGATTCAAGAATAGGAACAATATCAAGAGGCTGGGTTTGGGGTATATATGGTTGCAGTATGGCTTTATCAATGACAATATGATCTACTAAAGTCTCGGATTTTGATCTAAACAAACTATGTTGGAAAGGCAAATCAAACTCTATATCTTGAATAGTTTCAAATTTCTCTGGAAGAGAGTTAGACCTAGACAAAGGGCTATTCTCAGGAAGAGAATTCAACCTATACAAAGGACTATTACTACCCTGACTTTCTGTAAGAATTTGTTTTCTCACCAATCTCTCTGGATTATCTACAAATTCAACAAGGTTGGGATTAGGGTGAGCTCTAGTTAAAATTCTTTTGGGAGCCAAGTCTATTAAAATTCATCACACAACTTAATAAAATCAAAATTAATGACACACTCAAATATATACAAGATAACAACCTCAAATCATGTATTTCATTATGATATATAAGTTGTAATTTATAGAAATATTGATTAAATACTAGGGATTAATGACTTTTCAATCTAAAAAGTTTTTGTTCCCCAGTATGGTCGTCGCTATGTTGTCATTCTATATTTTTGAGGTTGAGGGAGTAAACACATAAGACAACGTCAAAACCACTTTGGAAGCTGGGATCTAGCCCTGCCAGCTTCAAAGAGGGATCTTTGTGTAAAATTTAGCTTTGTTTTAATGTAAATTTAAGGCTAGTTATGGTTGTATTGTTTGTTTTGATTTGATTGGTTTGCTTGATTTAAGTGTTATAATTCCATTTGGCTATGGAGTCTAAAGATTTAACTGGATTTGGCATCAAATTTTAGAGGAGTTTCATAGGGCAAGCTAGGTTGCACTATTTGGATCTTTCAGAATATTAAATGGATTGTGAAATAGCAGAAATGTAAGATTTAATAGAAATTAAGGAGCAATTAAGAATTCCTTAATTTGAATTCAAAAGAAAACATCAAAATTACTAACAGACAGAATAGGGTGCTCTAAATAACAAATCCTATTCATCAAAATTTCTGTTAAGTAATTGAGATTTTTAGAATAACAAAGAGAGAAAAACAATGTTTAAACAAATAAACTGAAGAAATACATCACCATTTTGTACACCACATGAACCCTGTGAAAGGTCCCTATATTATTGATGCTCCAGTACTTTGAAAAATTACAATATGCAGAGGAAATTATCTTCAGAAATCAACCCTTAATACTTCAAACAGTGAAGTATTTACACTAATATTTACAAAATCATTACAAATTGCTATCTCAACCAACAATGTATTATTAGCCTAATTCTAAACGATAAGATTTATCTTTGGCAAAAAAATAGGCCACGTAGACAGCTACATGGAAAGGTGGCTTTTCTTTGGTGGGTTCGGTTGCTGAATTGACCCAAAACCTTGTTGCGTTGATGTGCTAGATGTTGTTTTTACTACCTCTGAATTACCCTTCAATCTAGTAAATCATAGAGTTCTTCCCATATTTTTTCATCTGGTATGGCTAATTTAATTACCCTGCGGTAAATCTCATCAACCTCTGTGTATTTTGCAAAAGTTGGATTCACTGTAAAAACATGTGTTACCTCATTCTGGATGCAAAAATCATTTGCCATGGTTTCTAAAAATGCTCTTGTTGTCATACTTCCCTTTATCCCACTAAACTTGACATTGCTTCTGGTCATTTCCTTCATTTTCAGTACATAGTCTTCCTCAGTGATAAATTTATCATTAATTACATAAATGCTGGGAAGTCCTTTCTAGATTAATGCTTCAATTCTGTTGCAGAACCTATTTACTCCTAGCTCTAATGTTTCACATCTTTCCTCCAATTGAACAATGAGGTTCCTTTTAGTAAAGAATTTCTTAACTTCCAAAATAGTGAAAGTCCTGTCACTAACTCCTAATTCTTCAAGTTCATATTTAGACTTAGAATTTAGGAATATGCTAATGTTGGAGGTTTCTACGGACATCTCTCCAAGATTTTCCCTTACCTAAACAATGGTTTATGTAGCTTTTTCTATAAATTCCTTCTGTTCAAAGATGATTTGGATAGATAGCCAAATCTCATTCATAGAGTCCAGAATACCCATCCAAATGGTTTCCTTGGCTTGGGCCAAGGTATGACTAATCAAGGTATCCTTTTCTACCTTCTAAAACCTCCCCAACAATCTTTGTGATTTTTGTACTTCAGTAAGCCGAGAAGCTTCATGTTGTGGGGAAAAGTGTCTATTCAGAACGACCCTATCCCACTAAGGTGTGACAGTGCCTTAGCAACAAACAGAGAAAACTACTTTTGTATTCTTCTTTATGAACTATAAACGAAGAGGAATAGGATGAACCAACCTGTGTCTTGCGCTAGTCCTTTGATCCAATCTCTCTTCTCTTTCACAGCTTCCAGCTACCTGCTCCCTTACTTGCCCAGCTTCACCAAGTTCCTGTAAGATCACAGAAGAAGAAAAACTACACAAGGACATGGATTTATATTCATAAATAGCTTAGGATAAGATTTAAGCTAAACATACAAATGTAACAAACATCAATGATACACAAGCATGTAGGATAAACTCAAATAGTTTTATTGATATAACAAGAAGATCCAAGAGGAGATACAACCAATGATTCCCGATCCAGCATCAACCTCCCAGCAAAGGAGTCCCTTCTTCACCTCCAACAAAGCATAAATCACCCAATACTCTGATATCAATCTGAAAACCAACAGCAATTCTCTGCAATGTACAAAATTCCAGCCTCTGGATCTCTGGGATGAGGGATCCATATATAGATGTATGCAAAGAGGATGAGTCAGCTTGTCATCTGACTAGTGGCTTCTCTCTGTCGGTTCTTGCTTCCACTTGGAGACTGAGAGACTCTTACTCATCCTTGGTCGAACTTAGTGAGGCAAGTGTCATAGGGGAAGATTCTGGAAGCTTCCATTGTCTTTCCACCTCGCGGAATGGCACTGCCATTTGTCATTTCCCGCTCAACGCACCCTGGTAGTGCATTTAGGTGCGTTGCAATGCACCTAGCTAGTGGAGCAGCTGAAATGATCCTGATTTGACTGATTCTGAGCAGTTTCTGGTGGAGAACTTCTGGGAGAAGCTGTAATTTGTTGACCTTGTTCCTTTAGGGGCAGGAACAACACTTTTAGGGACTTAGGATCCCTTGGTTTATGGACATTTCATGCTTAGAGCTGTAAGGCACAAAAATGTATATAACAGTTGCCCCCTAAAGTATGAGGCCGTTTATTGGGTGAAATGCTTTATTAGGAGGATCCGAAGTTCTTTCAATGTTGGGAGGAGACCTGTAATAAGATACAATACAATACATTATCTTCATACTATTTTTCATGATCTAGCTGAGGCGGGCATTCCCATGCTCAGCTTTATAAATTCATTTTCATGTACATAGGACAGACAATCGTCTGATGGTAGACTGAAGATTCTGATAGAGCCATCATCCTTTTGGTAGGATGATTATCTGTGCTGCAATGATGTACATTTCAATGTCTTTATTTTCCTGAATATATATCGTAGCCCGGATAGATAAAACTAGATCCGAGGTCTTCAATCTCGTCCGATCTTCACTCGAAGTACAAGTTGATCCATGTGAGAAATGTTTTGAAGTCGAACATGGAAAGACATCACTTGATTACCAGTCAATGATGTAAACTGTTAACAAGCGCGAGAGGAATCACCGATAATGATGATGACCCTCAAGGTACTGCAGTACAATTTACGTGGTGTGAATAAAGGACTTGGCGTCGAACACCACGCAAAATCTTTCGGTCGAAGGTCATTGATGTATACCTGTCGCCGGAAGTGAGAAACTTGCCATTGAGGCATGCAAGCTTCAAAGTACTGAAGGGGGTGTTCCTAGATCAACTTCTTGGATAATGAGCTGATGTCGACAAGAAGCGATCCGTCAAAGGAGGGCCTTAATGAATCCCACATCAATGACACGGAACGGAGCAAATGATTTTGATGGAGGTGAAAACGATCTGATGATATATGGTTCAGGATGGCGGTCATGAAAGAATGAAGTATAACGTATGGTAGTGGATGGGACATTGGTGACTTCTCTGGATGACTTCACTTGAACATATCGGCGACACTTATGTGATGGATTGGTAGCATTTATCCCAAATGTGGATGGTATGGCGTGACCATGGTGATGTGACCGGTGAATGAAACAACCCAACCCGACTCAGGCACGGAGTGGAAGTTTCATGTTCAAGAGCCACTTGCTACCAATAAAGATTCTTTGAGTTTTTCCCAATTTTTCCCCAGTCATTGCTGACCAGTACCTCTTTATTTTTGTCAAGCTTGAGGAGGATAACATATGCTTGTTCTATAATTTTCCCTTCGGGCAAACCCATCGCTATGTTTTAACGAGCCTAGCGATAGTGAAACTCGTTCTCGTCTAAAGACAAGTTTGTCGCTATTAATCTTTTTAACGAGTCTAACGACAAAGATAACTCGGTCCTTTTCATTTTTAGAGAGTCTGAAAAGGTACGTAAAGTTAACTCCGAAATTCCTTTTTCGTCATCTAATCCCTTAAGCCCGAAAAAGTATAAAACAATACAGAAGGGATGAATTTTCGATAGTTTTAACGAGCCGAACAAAACAAGCGCTTGATCTTTTTGTGCAATAATCCCTCAGGTCCAAAAAGATTAAAATCTAGAGGAGGGATAGCACTTCCGATCGCTTTAACGAGCTGGAAGGCCAAAACTCGGCAATGTTTTCATATTTTACGAGTCAGATGAAAAGAGCTTAAAGAAGACTCGTCTTTTGAGGAACGAGTGATAAAATGGGTAGCAGCTGATTGCAGGTAAGGTTTGGAATTTTCCAATCACGGCAGTGTCACAAGGATGGCTAGTGAAATCACTCTTCGCAGCTGTTCCTCAAAATGGGTAAACAATCAAATGGAGGTGAATGATCGGCCAATGGAAAAGTGGAGGTGACGGTGCAAACACGACCAAGGCTTTAATGGCTGAAGTACTACATTCACGACGGTTATTTACCGGAGGATAGTTCATTTTTTAACGAGCTTGAACTATGCGCTAAAACTGTTCGATCAATCCAGTCATATGATAAGAACGTCTCATATAAAACGACAACATTTGGATTTTTGCCCCACATCCTTTCTTTATGCAAGTTAGGAAACGACTAATCCAAAAAACAGATAAATAATCGCTCTTTGCTTGCACTCCAAAAGCTTTGCATGCCCCCAGGTATAAAATATGGTTTCAAGGTTACCCCTCAATTTGCAGACAAAACATTTGTTCTATCAGGAAAGGCCTACCTCTTACAGGTTACCAAAGATTGCTCTATTCGCGGTGCAAATAAAACACTTCCTCGGCGATGTCTACCGAGATAAACAAAGGTGAGAAACGATGTGCGCCACTCACATAACTTTGACAAGAGAATCATATTCTAGAATAACCCCTTTTCCACCGATGGACGGGGTACAGACTAGTCATATTCTCCCGCGGAAACCTACCCTATACCCAAAGGTTTCCTGCCGATGCAGACTAGGACGCATGCCCCCTGGGTTTCAGTCATATCCCTCTGAATTACTCGCGCTCATCGGGAGGACGGACTGGGGGTTGAGACATTTCTTGCGTGAAAAGACCATTTAGGGATGGTATATGACCATTTACTATGCGTGATCCGGGAAATGAAAGCTGGTCCACGAGCTTGACCACTCTTCCTTCGTGCGGAAAACACATTACTCTAAAGAGTGAGGAGATGATGGCTCCCATGCAATAAATATAGTCTCATCCAAGGAGTAGGTTATAATCCAAGGGTCCTTGAACTACCATTACGTTCATTTGAACTGTCTTCCCTCTCAATGTTATGGGCACATTGGGAAGGATCCCTAAAGGTCGACTGGTTCCTTTATCAAAGCCTGTCAGATTTCTCATCTCAGGCAAAAGCAATGGCGAACCAAGCGCTTTCCAAGCAGTAGAGGAAAGGATACTCACAGAAGCCCCCTCATCTATGATGGTACCAGCCATGACCATTCTATATATTTGAATGATAATTCGGAATGGTATGCTTGCTGGTAAATGGGGTCTGCCTAGTTGATTCCAGTCGAAGGAGACAACTAGGTTGCTTGGAGGTGGGACCGAGTAGACGGCCGGGTATGGCTCTGACGAACTTCCTTCCTGCGGTAAAGGAATGGGTAGATTGCCCCCATGTTCGTCAGAGTCTGTGTTGATGAAGAGAATTTGGACAGTGTCATCCTTGTTCTCTTCAGTGACTGTATCATTCGAAGATAAAACCTCTGAAGGCAAGACCGAGTCAACTGCCGCCTCGACCCTTTGACTTTCGTCTGGTATGGATTCAGCTGGTTTATCTTCAATGACAGGCGCTTCAGTCGACCACTTGAGCGGGCCAGCTGGATTCTCAACTGATGATGGACTCGGCAAGAGTTTTTTATATCCAGGAGGAAGTCGTAACGGTGAAACCGGACGATCATCTAGAACTCTTTTAGCTTCGTCTAAGAAGGGACAACGGTGGATGGCATGATCGCCTTCGCACAGTTTACAGGGAAATCTAGCTCTCCCTTTTTGTCCTGGGGCTTCACTTTCGCTAGTTGACGGTGTGCTTTCAACATGATCACCAGAGGTTGACGACACCGGATTGTGCAAACGGGGAGACCAATCCCTTAGTATCCGGGGGATGCAAGGACAATCTCTGTGAAAGTGGTCTCCCTTGCAAATGACACATGGCGATTTAGGCCTGGTCGGTGCAGTGTGTGGATTTTCGTTAGACGACACTTGTTTCCCTCCATTCGCCTTTGGCTCCTTCTTCTTCTTCTCTTTCTTCTTCTTTTCCTTCTTCTCCTTAGGAACTTGACTTTTGGCTTTGCCAGCCCCATCAAGCGAAGAGGAAGGAGGAGAAGAAGAATTAGAGGAAGTAGAAGGTTGGTGGGTAACTCTGGATTCGTCTAATTGCCGATTCAATTGTTCAGGAATAGTGGTGTTCTGAACGACATTGGTTGAGAAGAGCCATACTGGCAAGCCAATTTTCAATCCTGGAAGCGACAATGTGGCCATATGGGGTGCACCAACATCTCCCCAAGGGGAGAAGGGACTAGGATTTCCACCAAGGGGAATTCCTTGGTTGGTAGACTACATTTTCTCAACCTAAGATCAACGTAGGAAAAGGGTGATGAATATTCCGTTTAAAATAAATTTTTAGACGCTTTATACACAACTTGTTTTTTCAATTTTAAAGAGTCGAGAAAAAACAAAAGATGACTCTAGTCTCCTTCGATTTTTAATGAGCCTGAAGTGACAAGTGCTCAGATGGACCTTTTCCATTAAGGAGTCTGAAAAGGAACGAAAGGGACTGCTCTGGAGATCTAGGTAGAGGGAGTACCAAACCAATCACAAAACTGCAGAATACGTTTTACGGTACGACAGTCGATCTTCCCGAATGCTGTGTTCGGTGCATTGCGATCAGTAGGGCGGCCGACACGGCTTCCTATGGATAAAAGGTTTTAAGCCTATAGGGGTCTCCCAATATATACTCGATGGTACGTGGGAGCACAAGTCCGTACTGGCACTTATCGTCTCACAGTGGAGGAATCACCCAACCATTAGTGAGGACAACAGTTACCAGGCTTTACGACGCCGGAATACGTCTCTAGCCTAGACCTCTATGTTGTGCGTTAAGTTCCAAAGCGTTGTTAGATTCATTCAATTTATTTTAAGTTGATATTTCTTATGAAGTTTGCCTTTTGGGTTCACCACGAGATGTAGATGTAATTCCTAAATGCAATCTAAAGATGATAAGCAAATCTTTTATCTCTTTTCAGCAATGAAAATCCTAGCTACAAGGGGAAAAGAAAGACACAATCTTTTCTCAAAGAGCAAAGAGCACACTGTAAATGCACTTTTCCTAAATCAAGCCATACAAACTATCAATATGCAAATGCACATGTGCATGTATTTTTTTTTCACTTTCTTAATATTGATGCCTAAAAAGAAATTTGATGTACAAATTTGAATTTGCTTTCAAGTGACAAACACAAACAAGCTTCTTTTCGAAATCAAAAAGGTAGAGATGATTACGACACTTTACGATTTTCGAAATAAACACTCGTTTCGACACTAGAAAGTGACAAATTCAAACCAAAGGCAAAGTAAAAGCATAATCGACTGTCAACAGCAAATGAACTTTCTCCTAAGACCAAAATCGACAGTTATGACAGATCTAAATCAAAGGACGACAGTATGACTATTTTACTTTTGCAATGGAAAACTGTAAATGATGCCACAAACACACAAAAACACCTACAGTCTTTTTGTACAAAGGAGGCGGAATTAAGGCAAAGAAAAGGAGTTTTCAGACAGGCACACACACTGATCACAGGCTGCAAAAATCAGAGACAAAACTGGAAAAATGAAGCAAAGAACCTCAGCTGCACAAGGCAAAGCTGATCAGCGCACCTGTTACACAGAGAAACTGAATTGCAGCGCAGGTAGCCCTCTCGGGACCTGCGTTGAAATGCAGAACCTCTTCACAGAGCCTGCGCTGGGGCAGAAACGAGAATTCTATCCAGGTTCTGGGTCACGGTTTGCAGTTTGATCTATGGTTTTTGGCCGAGTAAAAGAAATCAGTAATGCACAATCAGAGGGATTATTTAAAGGAGGTCTAAGAGCTATCACAAAGGGAAATCAGATCATTTGTGAATCAGTTGTTCAAATCATAAACAGATCCAGTGAGTGGATTGAAGTAGCAGGTGTCTACTTTGCATTTGTAAATGGCAAATGCAGTTCGATCGCTACTTCTAAGTCTATGAAACAAACAACAAGAGAAACACAAATAAACTAATTAGACACGATCCCCAGCGGAGTCGCCATTTTGTTGTGGGGAAAAGTGTCTATTCAGAACGACCCTATCCCACTAAGGTGTGACAGTGCCTTAGGAACAAACAGAGAAAACTGCTTTTGTATTCTTCTTTATGAACTATAAACGAAGAGGAATAGGATGAACCAACCTGTGTCTTGCGCTAGTCCTTTGATCCAATCTCTCTTCTCTTTCACAGCTTCCAGCTACCTACTCCCTTACTTGCCCAGCTTCACCAAGTTCCTGTAAGATCACAGAAGAAGAAAAACTACACAAAGACATGGATTTATATTCATAAATAGCTTAGGATCAGATTTAAGCTAAACATATAAAGGTAACAAACATCAATGATACACAAGCATGTAGGAGAAACTCAAATAGTTTTATTGATATAACAAGAAGATCCAGGAGGAGATACAACCAATGATTCCCGATCCAGCATCAACCTCCCAGCAAAGGAGTCCCTTCTTCACCTCCAACAAAGCATAAATCACCCAATACTCTGATATCAATCTGAAAACCAACAACAATTCTCTGCAATGTACAAAATTCCAGCCTCTGGATCTCTGGGATGAGGGATCCATATATAAATGTATGCAAAGAAGATGAGTCAGCTTGTCATCTGATTAGTGGCTTCTCTCTGTCAGTTCTTGCTTCCACTTGGAGACTGAGAGCCTCTTACTCATCCTTGGTCGAACTCAGTGAGGCAAGTGTCATAGGGGAAGATTCTGGAAGCTTCCATTGTCTTTCCACCTCGCGGAATGGCACTGCCATTTGTCATTTCTCGCTCAACGCACCCTGGTAGTGCATTTAAGTGCGTTGCAACGCACCTAGCTAGTGGAGCACATGAAATGATCCTGATTTGACTGATTCTGAGCAGTTTCTGGTGGAGAACTTCTAGGAGAAGCTGTAATTTGTTGACCTTGTTCCTTTAGGGGCAGGAACAACACTTTTAGGGACTTAGGATCCCTTGGTTTATGGACATTTCATGCTTAGAGCTGTAAGGCACAAAAATGTCTATAACACTTCAGCCCTGGATTTCTGTTCTTCTAGAGCTTTGAGCTTCCCATGCAAAGTCTTGATCTCTTCTGACTGGATGGACATGTTCTCTAGTGTCTTTGTGACCTGTTCAACACTTGTAGTATGAGTGGAAGAAGTAGTTGCAATGGTTGTTCCTATTACTGGAAGATGAGAAATGGGTATGGCATCCAGGGGGACAATGGCCATCTTCTAACTTTGTTCTTTCTCCTTTATAATATTTTCCATTTCTGCCTCCATCTGTCTAATCTGTATTCTTTTATCTATAATTAGTTTCATCATGTCAGCCTTTTGTGCCTCATTTTCTTCAATGTCCTTGGTCAAGGGGTCCTTTGTGGCTGGTAGCTTAAGCTGCTTTCTCAATGCTGCAATATCCAGATTCTTCTTCTTAATAATCTCCTCTACAACATTGACATATTTAGGATCATATCCTATCTTTATTATCAAATCTTCCAAAGACTTGATCGTATTATCCTTTTCTAAGGAGGATACCTTTTCCATTTTAAATTGAGACTGAATATTGGCAAATGAAACCTGCAGCTTGGACAATGACATAGCAGTGTTAGTTAATGTAGAAGAAATCATTTGACCAGTATGCTTATGCATATTCATTTGATCAATGGGATCGATGTCTTTGGTGTTGAACTCAAATGAAGTACTCTTGTAGTCTGCTAATGGTTTTGGATGTGGAACTTGGGCATCAAGGAAGGCCATCTGCATCTTTCCATGCTCTGTGTCAAAAATTGATAACAATACGCTCTATGAGCTAGAGGTTTGCTTCCAAAACTAATTATAGGTACTATTTTTAAGAATCTCATTCTTAAGATTAATCTCTCTGTACCTATCAAAAATAGTCTCCTCCTTCTCTCCTTGGACATTCTGTGAATCCAGTTAAGTTTCCTTCGAACCCTGTGATGATGAAGGTCCAGTAGAAGATGTTACAAATTTGCTGCTTGCAAGTGGTGAGTCTATAATTATCATGGCAACATGCTCTTCTGTCTCTTTTTCTACATCTTTCCTAGGAGTCAATTTTTCTCTTTTCCTATAATTGATCCTGAATTATCTGGCCTCACTTCCTGTTGTTGATGAAGATCCCTCCTCTCTTTGTCTTTTACTCATTTTCTCCTGAGGAGTGGGAGTCTGTAAACTAGAAGTAGAAAAGAGTTGTTCTTCAGCTTCCTGCAAGGTGTTCTCTGTCCATTCCAACTGATTAGCATACTTTTCTATCTCAGGCCTTGAGGTATGGATGTAGGGAGTAGTTTTATTTTCTATTATGAGCTTTGAAATAATACCCCAAGGGTCATAAGACCATGTAAAAATTAGGCTGAACTTCATCTCTTTAAGCATTTTTTCTGCTTCTTCACTTATTGTCCTAGTATTGCATATAAATGGGCCCACCTATGTCTTTATGCAAAATTGTGACTTCTTCTTAGCCACCACAAAATGAGTATCACTAGAATTTAACATCTGTCTGATGTATTCCAAGGAAAAAATCCTCATGGGGAGGTATTTTGGGAGTCTATATGGTGCCAATTCGCATCCATAAACTCTTATTTCTGTGTAGTTTTGGTATAAATACCAATCTCCAGTCTTGGCTTGATCTATTAGATGTAGAATTCTTTTAATATCTTCACTGATTCTGGGCTATATTGAGCTGTTTAGGATGTTCATTGTAGGATGAAGAAACTCTTCAATAAACTACTTGTATGAAAATTCATGTTTTTCTTTCATGACTAATGAATTCCAAAAGATCACTGGTTGCCGGTTTCCCTCATCATTTAGCTTCTGCATTGCAAAATTGAACTTGTCTGCTTGATAATAAAAGAATATGTAGATTAGAATAGAAGTGTAATTAAACACCTTCTCTGTGGGAGAATTTAGAAACTGTTCATGAATGCTATCAGCCAAGAATTGAATGAAATTGAATACAATGGATGGTTTACTGTCTATGGAAAATATGGACAACAAACCTAGAATTGGCTCATCTACCCATTGATCAGAATAATAACCCAAAATGTATGAAATTATGGATATAATTTTCTTAACTTGGTCAGGGAAGATGGAGGAAGGATATGGAGGATTCTTCTTAGGCAATTGGTCATTTTGATCTCAAAAATTCTAGCTTTAGTAGCAAAATATAGCTTCTCATAAAGCTGGGTAAGGGCTTCTAAGGAGAAAGGAGAACTATTTTCCACAGGGGGAGCTAGCATCATTTGATTTATAGACTGGGCAGTAACGGTAAAGAGGATGTCACTGGATGGGGCCATGATAGCTCTTTGGGTAGGGAAATAACATGCCTAACATTTTCTGGTGAATTCATGGGCTTGGAAGGTCAGATGAAAGATATAATGGGGAAGATTGGACTCCCAAAGCCCAATTTCATCAGTTTTATCTGCATGCTTACAATGGGTTTCATTAATTTGATAATCCCTATCGACTAAAGGGATGTGCTCTTAATCTACAAAGGGAGGGATTAATGGATTAATAAGTTTATGTTGGGTTTTTCTCTTTAGAGGCATGACTGTATTAGTGAAAGATAATAGAAATTGGCAGAAGACCTTATTGGGAAACAATCAGGGTAATGAGTTGTGAGGGGAAGGAGACAAAGGATTGTCAACTTCTGTTCTTGATCTAGTTGTGCGAAAACACCCAGAAAACAGTTGCTGTATAAAAGTTGTCAATTACAAGGAATGAGCAATAAAAAGGAGGAAAGTGATAATTTCAAAAGATTTCAAAGACCAAGAATGGTGAAATCCGTTGGAGGTGGTGCAAGATCGTTAAGTTTGAACAGTTACCTGGGAAGGCGAATTGAACGTTGAACGGTTAATTTTATAGGGAGAGGAATTAATTGGGTAACGGCTAGGCGACATGGCGGGAGGTGAGTGGCGGAGGTGTCGTGGTGGGGACGCAGTAAAGCGGTTGAGGGGAAGGTAGGTTTAGAGGGGTAACGAGTGGTAAGTGGTATTGTAAGGGGGGGTGTTATTATAGACATTTTTGTGCCTTACAGCTCTAAGCATGAAATGTCCATAATCCAAGGGATCCAAAGTCCCTAAACATGTTGTTCCTACCCTTAGAGGAACAAGGCCAGCAAACCACAGCAATTCACAGAAGTTCTCCACCAGAAACTGCTCAAAAACAAGTCAAATCAGGATCATTTCAGTGGCTCCACTGGCCACCTGCATTGCAAAGCACCCCAGTACACTAGCTAGGTGCGTTGCAACGCACCCAAATGCACTACCAGGGTGCATTGAGCGGGAAATGACAAATGGCAGGGTCCTTTGTGCGAGGTGTAAAGACTGTGGAATCTTCCAGAATCTTCCTCCATGACACTTGCCTTGCTAAGTTCGACTAAGTGATGAGTAAGAGGCTCTTAGTCTCCAAGTGGAAGCAAGAACTGACAGAGAGAGAGGACACTAGTCAGATCTCAAGCTGACTCATCCTCTCTCCAAACATCTATATATGGATCTCTCCTCCATGAGATCTAGAGGCTGGAATTTTGATATTGCAAAGAATTGCTGTTGGTTTGAGATTGAAATCATTGGGTGCTTTATGCTTTGAAGGGAGGTGAAGAAGGGATTTCATTCGCTGGGAGGTAGATGCTGGATTGGAACTCTCTTGGTTGTATCTCCTCCTGAACCTTGTTATTTCATCAATAAAACTATTTGAGTTTCTCCTACATGCTGATGTGTCTTTGATGTATGATTGCATTAGTATGTTTAGTTTATTTCTAATCCTGAACCAGTTATGAATATGAATCTATGTCTTTGTGTAGTTTTCCCCTCTTGTGATCTTGCAGGAACTTGGTGAATCTGGGCGAGCGAGAAGGCAAGTAGCTGGGAGCTCTCAAAGAGAAGAGAAACCGGATCGAGGGACAAACGAAAGACACCGGTTAGTCCATCCATCTCTCTTCATTCTTAATTCATAAAGGAAGAATACTAGAATAGTTGTTTCTGTTTGTTGCTAAGGCACTGTCACACCTTAGGTGGATAGGATCGTCCTGCATAGGCATTTTTCCCCACAACAAATTGGCGACTCCACTTGAGAAGGTGCCTCACCCATGAGGAAGCCGAAAAAGCCCTGAATGAGTGTCATTCAGGTGCCTATGGGGGGCATCAATCTGGATATGTTACAGCACAAAAAAATCTTACGAGTAGGATACTTCTGGCCAACAATGTTCAAAGATTGCATAACTGCAGTCAGAAGTTGCCACGCTTGTCAGATTTTTGATAGCAAAACCAGAAGACAACCCGCTCCGCTACAGCCAATAGTAGCTGTTGGGCCTTTCGCCAAATGGGGCATCGATTTCATGACATGTAACCCCACCTCGACCGGGGGGCATGGGTATATTTGTTGTGGGGAAAAATGCCTATGCATGACGATCCTATCCACCTAAGGTGTGACAGTGCCTTAGCAACAAACAGAAACAACTATTCTAGTATTCTTCCTTTATGAATTAAGAATGAAGAGAGATGGATGGACTAATCGGTGTCTTCCGTTTGTCCCTCGATCCGGTTTCTCTTCTCTTTGAGAGCTCCCAGCTACTTGCCTTCTCGCTCGCCCAGATTCACCAAGTTCCTGCAAGATCACAAGAGGGGAAAACTACACAAAGACATAGATTCATATTCATAACTAGTTCAGGATTAGAAATAAAATAAACATACTAATGCAATCATACATCAAAGACACATCAGCATGTAGGAGAAACTCAAATAGTTTTATTGATGAAATAACAAGGTTCAGGAGGAGATACAACCAAGAGAGTTCCAATCCAGCATCTACCTCCCAGCGAATGAAATCCCTTCTTCACCTCCCTTCAAAGCATAAATCACCCAATGATTTCAATCTCAAACCAACAACAATTCTTTGCAATATCAAAATTCCAGCCTTTAGATCTCATGGAGGAGAGATCCATATATAGATGTTTGGAGAGAGGATGAGTCAGCTTGAGATCTGACTAGTGTCCTCTCTCTCTATCAGTTCTTGCTTCCACTTGGAGACTAAGAGCCTCTTACTCATCACTTAGTCGAACTCAGCAAGGCAAGTGTCATGGAGGAAGATTCTGGAAGCTTCCACAGTCTTTACACCTCGCACAAAGGACCCTGCCATTTGTCATTTCCCGCTCAACGCACCTTGGTAGTGCATTTGGGTGCGTTGCAATGCACCTAGCTAGTGTACTGGGGTGCTTTGCAACGCAAGTGGCCAGTGGAGCCACTGAAATGATCCTGATTTGACTTGTTTTTGAGCAGTTTCTGGTGGAGAACTTCTGTGAATTTCTGTGGTTTGCTGGCCTTGTTCCTCTAAGGGTAGGAACAACATGTTTAGGGACTTTGGATCCCTTAGATTATGGACATTTCATGCTTAGAGCTGTAAGGCACAAAAATGTCTATAACAGTTGCCCCCTAAAGTATGAGGCCGTTTATCGGGTGAAATGCTTTATTAGGAGGATCCGAAGTTCTTTCAATGCTGGGAGGAGACCTGTAATACAATACAATACAATACATTATTTTCATACTGTTTTCATGATCTAGCTGAGGCGGGCATTCCCATGCTCAGCTTTATAAATTCATTTTCATGTACATAGGATAGACAATCGTCTGATGATAGACTGATGATTCTGATAGAGCCATCATCCTTTTGGTAGGATGATTATCTGTGCTGCAAAGCTGTACATTTCCATGTTTTTATTTTCCTGAATACATATATCAGCCCGGATGGATGAAACTAGATCCGGGGTCTTCAATCTCGTCCGATCTTCACTCTAAGTACAAGTCGATCCATGTGAGAATTGTTTTGAAGTTGAACATGGAAAGACATCGCTTGATTACCAGTCAATGATGTAAACTGTTAACAAGCGCGAGAGGAATCACCGATAATGATGAAGACCCTCAAGGTACTGCAGTACAATTCACGTGGTGTGAATAGAGGACTTGGCGTCGAACACCACGCAAAATCTTTCGGTTGAAGGTCATTGATGTATACCTGTCGCCGGAAGTGAGAAACTTGCCATTGAGGCATGTAAGCTTCAAAGTACTGAAGGGGGTGTTCCTAGATCAACTTCTTGGATAATGAGCTGATGTCGACAAGAAGCGATCCGTCAAAGGAGGGCCTTATTGAATCCCACATCAATGACACGGAACGGAGCAAATGACTTTGATGGAGGTGAAAACGATCTGATGATATATGATTCAGGGTGGCGGTCATGAAAGAGTATAATGTATGGTAGTGGATGGGACACTGGTGACTTCTCTGAACGACTTCTCTTGAACATATGGCGACACTTATGCGATGGATCGGTAGCATTACCCCAAATATGGATGTATGGCGAGACCATGGTGATGTGACCGGTGAATGAAACAACCCAACCCGATTGTGGTATGGAGGAGAAGTGTCATGTTCAAGAGCGACTTGCTACCATCAAAATTTCTTTGAGTTTCTCCCAATTTTCCCCCAGTCATTGCTGACCAATACCTCTTTATTTTTGTCAAGCTTGAGGAGGATAACATATGCTTGTTCTATAATTTGCCCTTTAGGCAAACCCATCGCTATGTTTTAACGAGCCTAGCGATAGTGAAACTCGTTCTCGTCTAAAGACAAGTTTGTCGCTATTTAATGCATTTAACGAGTCTAACGACAAGGATAACTCGGTCCTTTTCATTTTTAGAGAGTCTGAAAAGGTACATAAAGTTAACTCCGAAAGTCCTTTTTCGTCATCTAATCCCTTAAGTCCGAAAAAGTATAAAACAATACAGAAGGGATGAATTTTTGATCTCTTTAACGAGCCGAATAAAACAAGCGCTCGATCTTTTTGTGCAATAATCCCTCAGGTCCAAAAAGATTAAAATCTAGAGGAGGGATAGCTCTTCCGGTCACTTTAACGAGCTGGAAGGCCAAAACTCGGCAATCTTTTCATATTTTACGAGTCAGATGAAAAGAGCTTAAAGAAGACTCGTCTTTCGAGGAACGAGTGATAAAATGGGTAGCAGCTGATTCCAGGGAAGGATTGGAATTTCCAAATCACGGCAGTGTCACAAGGATGGCTAGTGAAATCACTCTCCGCAGCTGTTCCTCAAAATGGGTAAACAATCATATGGAGGTGAATGATCGGCCAATGGAAAAGTGGAGGTGACGGGCAAACACGACCAAGGCTTTAATGGCTGATGATGCTACATTCACGGTGGTTATTTACCGGAATAGTTCATTTTTTAACGAGCTTAAACGCGGGTGGAAACATTTGCTCGATCTTATGTTTATTTTTTAACGAGCATGAACTATGTGCTAAAACTGCTCGGATCTTGCGTTTATTTTTTAACGAGCATGAACTGTGTGCTAAAACTGCTCGATTAATCCAGTCATATGATAAGAATGTCTCATTAAGATTCCATTTTTTATGGAGCTTGCGCCTTATAAAGCTTTGCTCCGGATCCTTTCTCTATGCAAGCTCGGAAACGACTAATCCTACGAGTTTAAAGGGTTAGAGGTCCTAAAAATTTAAAAAATAAATAGCCGCCCTTGCTTGCACTCCAAAAGGTTTGCATGCCCCCAGGTATAAAATATGATTTCAAGGTTACCCCTCAATTTGCAGGAAAAACATTTGTTTAACCGGGAGAGGCCTACCTCTTTCAGGCTACCCAAAGATTGTTCTATTTGCACCCCAAACAAAACACTTCCTCGGTGATGTCTACCAAGATAGACAAAGGTGAGTGACAACGAGCGCCAAACACATAACTTTGACAAGAGAATCTTATTCTAGAATAACCCCTCTTCCAATCACGGATGGGGTACAGACTAGTCATATTCTCCCGCGGAAACCTACCTTATACCCAGAGTTTTCCTGCCAAAGCAGACCAGGACGCATGCCCCCTGGGTTCCAGTCATATCCTTCCGGATTACTCGTGATCATCGGGAGGACAGACCGTGGGTTGAGACATTTCTTGCGTGAATAGACCATTTGGGGATGGTTCATGACTATTTGCGATGCGTGATCCGAGAAATGAAAGTTGGTCCACGAGCTTGACCATTCTTCCTTCATGCAGAAAACACATTACTCTAAAGAGTGAGGAGACGATGGCTTCCATGCAATAAATATAGTCTCGTCCAAGGAGTAGGTTATAATCCAAGGGTCCTTGAATGACCATCACGTTCATTTGAACGGTCTTCCTTTTCAATGTAATGGGCACATTGGGAAGAATCCCTAAAGGTCGACTGGTTCCTTTATCAAAGCCTGTCAGATTTCTCATTTCAGGCAAAAGCGATGGCGAACCAAGCGCTTTCCAAGCAGTAGAGGAAAGGATACTCACAGAAGCCCCCTCATCAATGATGGTACCAGCCATAACCATTTTATATATTTGAACAATAATTCTGAACGATATGCTTGCTGGTAAGCGGGGTCTGCCTAGTTGATTCCAGTCGAAGGATACAACTAGGTTGCTTGGAGGTGGGACCGAGTATACGGCCGGGTATGGCTCTGATGAAGTTCCTTCCTACGATAAGGAAATGGGCAAATTTCCCCCTTGTTCATCGGAGTCTGTGTTGATGAAGAGAATTTGGACGGTGTCGTCTTTATTCTCTTCTGTGATGGTATCATTCGAAGATAGAACCTCTGAAGGCAAGACCGGGTCAACTGCCGCCTCGACCTTTTGACTTTCGTCAGGTATGGATTCAGACAGTTTATCCTCAATGATAGGTGCTTCGGATGACCACCTGAGCGGGCCAGCCGGGTTTTCAACTGGTGAAGGACTTGGCAGGAGTTTTTGATATCCAGGAGGAAGTCGCGCTGGTAAAATCGGGCGATCTTCCAAAACTCTTTTAGCCTCGTCTAAGAAGGGACAACGGTGGATGGCATGGTCGCCTTCACACAGTTTGCAGGGAAATCTAGCTTTCCTTCTCTGTCGTGTGGCTTCACTTTCACTAGTTGACGGTGTGCTGTCAACATGGCTATCAGAGGTTGACGCCACCGAATTGTGCAAGCGGGGAGACCAGTCCCTTAGTATCCGAGGGATGCAAGGACAATCTCTGTGAAAGTGGTCTCCCTTGCATATGACACATGGCGATTTAGGCCTGGTCAGTGCAGTGTGTGGATTTTCGTTAGACGCCATTCGTTTGCCCCCAGTCGCCTTTGGCTCCTTCTTCTTCTTTTCCTTCTTCTCCTTAGGAGCTTGGATTTTGGCTTTGCCAGCTCCATCAAGCGAAGAGGAAGGAGGAGAGGAAGAATTAGAGGAAGTGGAAGGTTGGTGGGCAACTCTGGACTGGTCTAACTGCTGATTCGATTGTTCAGGAATAGTGGTGTTTTGAACAACATTGGTTGAGAAGAGCCAGACAGGCAAGCCGATTGTCAGTCCTGGAAGCAACAATGTGGCCATATGGGGCGCTCCAACATCTCCCCAAGAGGAGAAGGGACTAGGATTTCCACCAAGGGGAATTCCTTGGTTGGAGGGCTCCATTTTCTCAACTGAAAGATCAACGCGGGAATAAGGGTGATTAGTATTCCGTTTAAAATAAATTTTAACGACGCTTTAGACACAACTTGTTTTTTCAATTTTAAAGAGTCGAGAAAAAACAAAAGATGACTCTAGTCGCCTTCGATGTTTTAACGAGCCCGAAGTGACAAATGCTCGGATGGACTTTTTCCGTTATAGAGTCTGAAAAAGGCCAAAAGGAACTGCTTTGGAGATCTAGGTAGAGGGTGTGCCAAACCAATCACAAAACTGCAGAATACGTTTTACGGTACGGTAGTCAATCTTCCCGAATGCTGTGTTCGGTGCATTGCGATCAGTAGGGAGGTCGACACGGCTTCCTAAGGATAAAAGGTTTAAACCTATAGGGGTCTCCCAATATATACGCGACAGTACGTGGGAGCACAATCCGTACTGGCACTTTTGGTCCCTCAGGAGGAATCACCCAACCATCAGTGAGGCCAACAGATACCAGGTTTTACGACGCCGGAACACGTCTCTAGCCTAGACCTCTATGTTGTGCGTTAAGTTACAAAGCGTTGTTAAGTTCATTCAGTTTATTTTATGTTGATCTTTCTTAGAAGTTTGCCTTTTGAGGTTCACCACGAGATGTAGATACAATTCCTAAATGCAATCTAAAAGATGATAAGCAAATCTTTATCTCATTTTCAACAATGAAAATCCTAGCTACAAAGGGAAAAGAAAGACACCATCTTTTCTCAAAGAGCAAACAGCACACTATAAATGCACTTTTCCTAAATAAAACCATGCAAACTATCAACATGCAAATGCACAATGCATGTGTTTGTTTCTCGCTTTCTTAATATTGATGCCTAAAAAGAAAGTTTTTGCACAACTTTGAATTTGCTTTTAAATGACAACTACAAACAAGTTTATTTTTTCGAAATCAAAAAGGGTAGAAGAGATTACAACACTTTACGATTTTCGAACTAAACACTTGTTTCGACACTTAAAAGAAACAAACTCAAACCAAAAGCAAAAGTAAACGTATAACCAACTGTAAACAGCCAATGAACTCTCTCCCAAGACCACAATCAACAGATCTAAATCAAGGGCTACAGTATGACTATTTCACTCTTGCAATGGAAAACTGTAAATGATGCCACAAACACATAAAAACACTCACAGTCTTTTTGTACAAAGGAGGCCGAATTAAGGCAGAGAAAAGGGGTTATTAGACAGGTACCTATGCTGGTTACAGGCTGCAAGAATAAGAGATCAAAACAAGGCAAAACAGAGCAAAGAACCCTAGCTACACAAGGCATAAGCTGATCAGCGCACCTGTATAACAAAGAAACTGAATTGCAGCGCAGGTAGCCCTATCGGGACCTGCGTTGAAATGCAGAGTCTCTTCACAGAGCCTGCGCTGGAGCAGAAACGAGAGTTCTCTCTGGGTTCTGGGTCACGGTTTGCTGTTTAATCTACGGTTTCAGGCCAAATAAAAGCAACAAGCAAGGTACAATCAAAGGGATGATTTGAAGGAGGGCTAAGAGCTATCACAAAGGATCATCAAATCATTTGTGAGTCCATTGTTCAGATCATAGACAAATCCAGTGGTTGGATCAAAGCAGCAGTTGTCTACTTTGCATCTGAAAATAGCAGATGCAGTTCGATTGCTGCTCTTATATCTATGAAACAAACAATGATAGAAATACAAATAAAATGATTAGACAGATCTCCCCAGCGGAGTCGCCAATTTGTTGTGGGGAAAAATGCCTATGCAGGACAATCCTATCCACCTAAGGTGTGACAATGCCTTAGCAACAAACAGAAACAACTATTCTAGTATTCTTCCTTTATAAATTAAGAATGAAGAGAGATGGATGGACTAACCGGTGTCTTCCGTTTGTCCCTCGATCCGGTTTCTCTTCTCTTTGAGAGCTCCCAGCTACTTGCCTTCTCGCTCGCCCAGCTTCACCAAGTTCCTGCAAGATCACAAGAGGGGAAAACTACACAAAGACATAGATTCATATTCATAACTAGTTCAGGATTAGAAATAAACTAAACATACTAATGCAATCATACATCAAAGACACATCAGCATGTAGGAGAAACTCAAATAGTTTTATTGATGAAATAACAAGGTTCAGGAGGAGATACAACCAAGAGAGTTCCAATCCAGCATCTACCTCCCAGCGAATGAAATCCCTTCTTCACCTCCCTTCAAAGCATAAAGCACCCAATGATTTCAATCTCAAACCAACAACAATTCTTTGCAATATCAAAATTCCAGCCTCTAGATCTCATGGAGGAGAGATCCATATATAGATGTTTGGAGAGAGGATGAGTCAGCTTGAGATCTGACTAGTGTCCTCTCTCTCTGTCAGTTCTTGCTTCCACTTGGAGACTAAGAGCCTCTTACTCATCACTTAGTCGAACTCAGCAAGGCAAGTGTCATGGAGGAAGATTCTGGAAGCTTCCACAGTCTTTACACCTCGCACAAAGGACCCTGCCATTTGTCATTTCCCGCTCAACGCACCCTGGTAGTGCATTTGGGTGCGTTGCAACGCACCTAGCTAGTGTACTGGGGTGCTTTGCAACGCAGGTGGCCAGTGGAGCCACTGAAATGATCCTGATTTGACTTGTTTTTGAGCAGTTTCTGGTGGAGAACTTCTGTGAATTGCTGTGGTTTGCTGGCCTTGTTCCTCTAAGGGTAGGAACAACATTTTTAGGGACTTTGGATCCCTTGGATTATGGACATTTCATGCTTAGAGCTGTAAGGCACAAAAATGTCTATAACAGGTGTGAAATCGGGAAAGGGTGCCACGTTAGGATGGGGCCCGACAGAAGAAACCACCTTTTCAGACCCCCACGACGGTAAAGGCAGGATGGAGAGGGGGGCCAAAGAATGATATGGACCATGGATCATGAGGGGGAGGGGATCCCGATGCTCTGACAACAGTGTCGATTAACCATATACGACAAAAAAATTTTGCCCGTATGCACTTTTTATGCTTTTCCTTTGAACTTAGGATAAAGATGAAGTATGAAATACATATAAAAACACTTTATCCTATCTCACATGTTTTTGTTTTTTACAATGTCATTAGAATTAGGATAAAAATGACATATGCCTGTATTTATAAAACCATCTAATTTACCTACCCTTAACTAAGCTAACATTTTTTATTCTTCTAAGGGGTGCACTTAGACTAGCAAACCCACATTATTTTCTTTCATAAACAATGAAAAAATATCTAAATCCTGTCACTTATTTCTCCTATTGATTCAGATTAAATAGTTGAATCAATGTCATTTTCTACCTAACTGATTAGATATTGATCCATGACCTTAAGGCACAATCAGGTGCCGACACATGGCAATCCCAGAGGCCGCCACATGTCCCTAGAATGGTTATGTAAAATATGTTGGGGTCCGATGGAGTCAAACCCGTGACCTCTGGCAAGATAGGACAATGCTCTACCACCTCCGCCAAATGTTGTTTCATAACAAACCATGGATGCGGTGCATATTTGCTTTGTATCGGCTGAAGGTTTGTTTTATAAAGTGCTTCAATCTGCATCGTTGATCTGACCTTTCCAAATCCGACGGATATCGCGTCATCCGCTCAAAACTAGTTCGGACGATTTCAACCGTTGATGTATTTCGCTCAATGTAACGATTGTCGCACAATCTCACGCAAATTCATGCACGACGGTTAATACTCTCAGAGCATGCGATAAAAGATGTTTTGGTGTGCTATGTGTCGACTGTTAAGGCTAATCACATGCTTTTGGTAAAATACAACTTACAACCTTTCGCCCGCGCTAGAAACTGCTCTTCGCTTATCAATACCGTGGTTGAAGGATTAACCATGACCGCCAGATATACGCGCGATAAGGTCTTATCCCTCATGTACGTGCCCAACGGTTACGGTAACAATTACCTCCAATGGTCAACCTGGCGGAGTGGATAAACTTAGGTGGATATGCTAAGTTTAGATGAAGATAAGTGCAGTTTGCCAATATTGGTGGAGTATCCCTAGAGGATATTGCATAAAATCACTCCAAGAGCAGTTTTCCACAGGAAACAAAGGAGAGACAAAGAAGCAGAGAGAGTGAAACAAGAGGCTCCCTAGGCTAATTAGAGCCTTCTGAAGCCAATGGGATAGTCCAGAGAAGCTAGGGAAGTCATCTTCATGGAGAATTTCATCCAGGAAGATTGATGTTGGAGCTCAGGAGCCACCAAGGGTTGGAGGCAGTTGTAGGAACTACCAGTACTCATTCTCAACAAACCAATAGTCATTCCTCACTATAATGAGCATTCTGAATCCATTGCAGGGATTTGCAGAAGCATTTGGAGACTTCTTAAAGCTGAGATGCTACAGGGAAATTTCAGGCAAAAAATGATCAAATGATCAGTCTGTTGTTGGTGTTTGATATATGCTGGAGACATTAGAAGAAGTTTCAGAGACAGTTGAAGAATTCTTAAGGAGTTAGTGCCATCAAGAAGCTCAAGGTAGCTCAGAGCACTGATTGAAGGAATCAAGTCTAAGGAAGCTTAGATCTATTTGCAGAGTGATGAAAACCATGATAGGGATATATATGGTATTATAACCCTGTTGGTCCAGTTTAGTAACCTTTGGAGTTAAGTGTGGAACTTGTAAAAGAAACTTTACCATAATCCCAAAGAGCCAAGTCAAGATGAAACAAGCTCAAGGAGACGTAGCCCACGATATTTGGGTGAACTCCTAGATTAAATTTATTGTTATGTGTTGATGTTTATTTGTTGCTTTATATGACTGCTATATATGTGGTTAATATTAGCATAAACACATAAGCACTTAAACAGTTAAAAACAAACAACATACACCTGTTTCAAGTATTTAATTAAGCAAATGTTATACATAAGCTAGATCATACATTTGTTAAGCTTTGGAGTGGGAGTTCTTGTAAGCATAAAAAGTTGTTAAACCCTCATTTCATATCAGGTGGTATCAGAGTAGGTTTCTTGATTGATAGAGAAAAAGGTTGCTTGTTATACTTGAAAGGTGTTTAAACAGTACAAAGAATTTGACTGTTTGATTGTTTGTAAACTGACTATTGTTTGAGTTTGCAAAGGTGAATGGAAGGCTACTGATAGCTAAGTCTAGGAGAGGACAAGAAGGAAGAAGGGCTGAAGGAATTATCCTTACCCAAAGGACCTCAAGGCAACCCTTGAAGCATAAGAGGATTCGTTTGCAAAAGTTTGCTTGAATAAGAGTTTGACTCTACAGTCATTTAGTTTAGAAGTTTTGTCAATAGAATCTGAAAGCTTTGTTAATTTTGTTGAAGTTCTTTGTCCATTTTTATAATGACAACTTCTACAAGTGAGTCTTCAAAATCGTCCTCCATCACAAGATTCTTTGATGAAGACATGAAGTGAGACTTGTTCATCATGATTGATATGGTGAAATAAATGTATGAAGATGAAAGCAAGAGCACCAAACTTTGAGAGCAGTTGAATTCCATGAAGGAAGAGAAGCAGTTGATTTCTAACAAATTGCAAGAAATGGAGAGCCAACTTCATATTGCAAATATGAACCTAGAAAGGATGCATGAGTTGGAAATACAACTCCTTTTTGCCAAAGAAGCCTTAGTCAAGTAACAGCTTGAAGAAGAGCTAAACAATCCTAGTTTGTCTTCAATTTCCTCTAAGAATGTTTGTGTTGGTTCTTTTGAAAAACATACAAGAGTTATAGGGTCCAAGTTGATGTCCAAAATGGGCTATGAAGGAAAAGGATTGGGCAAACATGCACAATGCAGTGTTGAGCAAATAATGGTTGAGGAAAGGCATAAGTATTTGGGTCTTGGCTATGGACAATCCTATGCAGAAAGTTCCAAAGAAGCTATGAAGGCAATTGAAACAGTTCCTAGAAGGAGTTTCATTTTAGGTTCCCTACCTCCAGTCTGTAAAGATTGTATTCATGGGGAATGCAATAGTTTGAAACATACTTTCCAAGAAGAAGGTGTTCATAAGCATGCACTTGAACAAGAGAGTTGTGAAAGCTCTAAAATCATTGAAGAGATTGATGGTGTTCCAAAGGGAGCCACTTCTTCATTCAATTCACTTCCTCATGAAGGAAACAAAGGTGAAAGAGAAAGGTATAAATCTGATTTCAATCATATTTCCTTTGATTATGTAAAGCATGGTAAATTTCCACATAAGCATTGGAAAAAAATTGCATGTTCCTTTTGTTGTTTAGTTAACCATAGTGTTTCTAGATGTTGGAAGAAAATGGCCATACACAGGAAACTTTTGAAGAAAAGGAGGAAAGAAGACAAAGGTCCATTGGACAAGGCAAATCATTCTGTAAAGAGGATGCACATGTGTTGCACTTATTTCCATAAGCAAGGACATATTTCTGAAAAGTGTTAGACTTTGAATCCAACAATGCTTCCACGAAATTTGAAGAAGCTGGAAAAAGAGAATGGCAAGAATGGAAAGAAAGTTTCCATAATTGATGTGTTTCAAGATGATTCACATGTTGATGCCAATGTGTAGTTAAAGGAAGCACCTTTGATATGGATTGGTAAGAAATGGTTAGAGTTCTTATCCAATTAAGGTTGCATGTCTTTTTATTTGATGCATTTCTTTGCCAATGGAATGCAAGTTGCAGAGTTTTACCAAAAAGGTGAATGGAAAAGTGGAGTATGAGACTCACTTTATTGCAGCAAAATTATATTCATTTCAGCTTTGTAAGTACATGTACATATGATTGAGGATCTTGAACTTATGATTGTGCTTAAGAGAAAGTTGAAGAATGGAATACATATATGAGAGTGGTATGTATGAACATAGGGATGTTGATGATTTCCTTGTATTTGAACATGTATGTGTAATTGAATTGATGGTCGATTGCTTTGTTTAAACATGAACGCAATGTCATATCGACTTGAAAAAGTTGATTTTGACTCCAAGATTGAAAAGGGAGATAGTGATGAAGTGTTTCACAAAAGGTGGAATTCTTTCTACTTTGAAAAAGAATTGTCAAGTTCTTTTTGTACATGCTTGACTTGAAGAGTCAGTTGTTTGAAAAGGCATGTTTTTGTCAGCTTGTTATTTAGTCAATCATTTGTATACAAGATGTAAAGACATGATGATGATTCACATGATGTGAAATTTGTTTCTTTTGATGTAGCAAGAGTTTATGTCGTCAAGTTATTTCTTGTATTATGTTGTTTTTGACAAGATGTCAGAAGAATATTTGCAGTAGCAAAAGTCACCATAGAAGTGGCTTGGTAAGAAGTGGTTTGACTTCTTGACCCAGTAAAACATACTTTCATTGGTACATATGCAAATTTTAGTTGAGTATGCATGAATGTATGATGTAATCTCATGTTTGTTTGAGCCACCTTGGGTCGATGATCAAGGAAGCAATGTTCCACTACCTTCTATAAATTTTGAATGAGTTCAAGGAAGACATTTCTTCACATGAGGACAAGCGCATCCAAGAAGGGAAGTGTCGACTACCATCGAGTTTTGGTTCAAATGCACTAGCCATGCAAGGAAAGTGTATGGAGGCTAAAAAGAAGAGGGTGTTGTAATATAATCTACTGTACAAATCAATATATCAGTCTTTTGGGGTCCAAAAGATTCATAATGGGGAGGAGTGATCAGAGATTGATCCAGGACCTTAAGGACCAATCAAGTGATGACACATGACAAGCCTGAAGGCCACCACGTGGCCCTGGAATGGTTATGTAAAATATGTTGGGGTCCAATGGAATTGAACCCATGACCTCCGGCAAGACAGGACAATGCTCTACCACCTCCGCCAAACGTTGTTTCTTAACAAACTATGGATGCGGTGCATATTTGTTTTGTATCGGCTGGAGGTTTGTTTTACAAAGTGCTTCAATCTGCACCATTGATCTGACCTTTCCAAATCCAACGGATATCACGTCATCCGCTCACAACTAGTTCAGACGATCTCAACCATTGATGTATTCCACTCAGTCTAACGGTTGTCACGCAATCTCGCGCAGATTCATGCATGACGGTTAATGCTCCGAGAGCATGCGAGAAAAGTTATTTTGTCATGCTACATGTCCACTGTTAAGGCTAATCGCATGGTTTTGGTAAAATATAGCTTACAACCTTTCGCCACCGCAAGAAACTGCTCTTCGCTTATCAATACCATGGTTGAAGGATTAACCACGACTGCCAGATATATGCGCGATAAGGTCTTATCCCTCATGTATGCGCCCAACGGTTACGGTAACAGTTACCTCCGACAGTCAACCTCACGGAGTGGATAAACTTAGGCAAATATGCTAAGTTTAGCTGAAGATAAGTGCAGTTCACCAATGTTGGTGGAGTATCCCTAGAGGATATTGCATAAAAGCACTCCAAGAGCAGTTTTCAACAGGAAACAAAGGAGAGACATAAAAGCTCAAAAAATAAGAAAGAGTGAAACAAGAGGCTCGCTAGGCTAATTAGAGCCTTCTGAAGCCAATGGGATAGTCTGGAGAAGCTGGGGAAGTCATCTTCATGGAGAATTTCATACAGGAAGATTGATGTTAGAGCTCAGGAGCCACCAGGGGTTGGAGGCAGTTGTAGGAGCTAGCGGTACTCATTCTCAGCAAACCAACAGTCGTTCTTGGCTGTAATGAGCATTCTAAATCCATTGTAGGGATTTGCCGAAGCATTTGGAGTCTTCTAAAGGAAAATATGCTAAAAGGAAGTTTCATGCGGCAAATGATCAAATGATCAGTCTGTTGTTGGTGTCTGATAAGTGCTAAAGACAGTAGAAGAAGTTTCAGAGACAATTGAAGAATTCTGAAGGAGTTAGTGCCATCAAGAAGCTCAGGGTAGCTCAGAGCACTGATTGAAGGAATCAAGTCTAAGGAAGCTTAAATCTGTTTGCAAAGTGATGACAACCATGACAGTGATATAGATGGTATTCTAAGCCCATTGGTTCAGTTCAGTAACCTTTGGAGTTAAGTGTGGAACTTGTAAAACAAACTTTACTATAATCCCAAAGAGCCAAGTCAAGATGAAAAAATCTCAAGGAGACATAGCCCACGATATTTGGGTGAAATCCTAGATTAAATTTTATGTTATGTGTTGATGTTTATTTGCTGCTTTATGTGATTGTTATATATGTGGTTAATATCAGCATAAACACATAAGCACTTAAATAGTTAAAAACAAACAACATACACGTGTTTCAAGTATTTAATTCTGCAAATGTAATACATAAGCTAGATCATATATTTGTTAAGTTTTGGAGTGGGAGTTCTTGTAAACATAACAAGTTGTTAAACCCCCATTTCAGATCACTAAATATTGATGTACCAAGATTAAACTGTTTGGTAAATATTTATTCTCTAGTCTTATTTACATAAATTTAAACATGTTTAACCATGATTATACTGTATGATTAAACAAATGGCTAGTCATTGTGGAATTTTAAACCAGCTGCACACAACCTTTTTTTATCAATGATGAAGAAAACTATCTATTAGTAGTGGCATTTAGACTTGCAACACTTTCAATATTTTGTTTTGTTTTGTTTTTTGTTTTTCTTTCTTTTGGGGTTCTATCTTTCATTCTTTTTAAATATTTTTGTTTTTCCTCTTTTTCTAATTTATACCCTCTTTTCATTTTTTATTCTATTTTTTCTTTAATTTGGAAATAATTTGCAGATTGACAATTATTTACAATATAAGATTCCTGAGATAAAATACTCAATCACCTTGAGATCTTATAAATTATAGGACCCTAACAGTCTCCTTCTCCATCTCCTTCATCATCATCTTGTCATGACATAATAGAATACCTGCAACTGCAATCCACTCATGATAAGATGACATCAATCTGTAAAATCCTAGTGTAAGATGCTTCATGCAATCACTTGTCACGGCTGGAACTAGTGACTGGTTGAGTATCTAACTCAGGGATTACATAGTTCCAAAGGCTAAGGTTTGGGGTTGATGCTTGGGACTGCGCACTACGTAGTTCAGGATGGTCAGGGTCAAAGGATTACGTAGTTGAGCGACTGAAGAGCTTAGGCTGAAGGCTTTATCCTTGAGACTGCACAATATACAGTTCTGGAGGCCTAGGTAGAGGGACTGCACAGTTGAGGGACTCAGGAGCTCAAGATGGAGGATTGAGTCTTGAGACTGCGTATTGCATAGTTCTGAAGGCCCGGGCTGAGTGAATGCACAGTTGAGGAACTCAAGAGGTCAAGCTTGAGGCTTGAAGTTTCCCAATGCATAGTTTTGAAGGGAGAGAGGCCAACTAATTTCACAAATCAAGAGTCGAAGGATGAGGCTTGATGCTTGAGACTGCGCAATGTGCAGAGAAGGTTGGCTGGAGGAAAAAATTGCACATTTCTGAAGCTCAAGGATTGGGACTGAGCACTGAGACTGTGTAGTACACAATTCTAAGAGGAAAGGTCAGGGATTGAGGGTTAAGACTGTGCAATCTATAGTTCAGGAACGCTGAGTGAAGTCAAGTTACCCGGGAATGAAATTTTCTGGATAAGGCTAAGTGTGGGATCAATGAGGCTTACGTGAGTAGAGACAAAACTAGATCATGAGCACACAATCGAAACAATCGATGACACAACATTGATCACTCAAAAATGAGAACAACGTGATTCCCTCAATGTGGCAACGCTACAACATACCTCTCCAAGTGCGACACAAAAGATGCACTTTGCAATGAAAGTGACGACACTTGTGCGTGTTGAAGAATCTAGGGAAATTAGGTGTAGTGTGATTCTTAGTTACTTGATAACAATTTGTGGAGTCTTTTTACTTTTCCTTGTTAGCTTAATCTTCTTCTTTTTCTTATTAATGCATGTGTGTGTACTTCATCAAACTGCTACCAAAACCATAAGAACAAGAACACAAGATGTTGGCTCTCTTCCAGGGCCAAAACCTCTCTTCTCTTGAGAGGAAAACCCTTTGGTAAGTTTTCTCTTATTGAAACTTCTTTCTTGATCAATGCCAGACCCTAGAACTTTGACTAGAAGATCCTCCAAGCACAAGTCAAGTCCTTCCTTTTCTCTGCACTGTTTTTTCTCGGTACTTTGTTCATCTCCTTCTAGCACTTCGTTCCTCAACACTTTGTCCTTCTTCCGGCACTTCGTTCTTCCTTAATGTGACAACACTGCATCCCTAATTCTCACACATGTGAGAGGTACCCAAGAGAATTAGGTTCCTTTTCCTTCGCTAGATATATATTCTTCTTTGCTTGTCTTGGGAGGCCTTGTAGGCCTATTTTCAAACCCAATCAACACTAATTTATGGACTGTTTGTCCCTGCTGTCATATCCGCAAACTTAACCACCCTCTCTTTTCATGTGTGATTGTTTCTAGTCCTATAAAAAATCCTATTCACTTCATCTTTTCTCCTCCTTCCTTCTTTGTCCAAGGATACCTATGCTTCATCCTTTGTTACCATTTCTCTAGCCTCTTCTCTTCGTACATTTCAGAACACCTTAGTTGACATTGTAATGGAGTGGACAACCTCTATTTATAGATGACTGTCCCTCCTTTTAGGCCGAGTTGTAGACAGTTTGCAGGCCAACTTGTTATGCTTACTTCGGATGGTTTCTTTGGTGGTGTCACATGCTTGAAGGAGACTCTTTGATGGTGCCTTTGCATAGGATGGGACTTGACTTTTCTTGGAGGTTACTTCTTAGAATCTTATACAATGTAACATACCCTTAAGGTCTTTAACATAATTCTTTTGACCTTTTGATTTACTTATAGCACTTTAACATGTGCTAGACCTACTTCAATTAGCAAGAAAGTCATTGACATATATTATAAAAATAATATTTATTTTCTTGAATAAATACAAATATCAAAAGTGCATTTATGAAGACCGAGCTTAGTTACATTTCCTTCAATAGTGTGACAATGCATGAAACTTTGGGAATGAGTGTAAAACATGTCTACATGGCTAGTAGGACTCATCAATACCAAATTTACCCCTCAAAACAAGCCAAAAATCCACTTTAAGAAACATTTCCCATACCAAAGACGACATTTGTTATATAAATAGAAAAGTGAGAATGACACTTGTGATATGCGAATGATGATGAAAAACACATGCAAGAGCCAAGATAACATGAAAATGATACTAATTAAGATGAAAAAAGAGAAGGCAACAGTTGAAAACATGAAAGTGATACTTGCAAAAATGAAGGTGCGCAAAAGCAATAGTTTGGAAAACTCACTGAAACAAAAGTACAATCATAGCCAAAATTGGGAGACTATCAATGAAAGTGCACACTAAATGTTGACATGGGTTGATCATTGCATATGTACAATCTTGATGGAACGTACTATTCCTGTACAAGCTTGTGTAAAAGAACGCGCTCATGAACTTGTTGCAGACTGAGCATGTGCGAGTAGGTGACTTCAACACTTATAATTCAAGAGGCCGCTCGAAGACTTAACAAGGAATCAATGAACCAAGAAGCGACTACGGAATGACTGATCACAAGATCCTTAGTAGGCTCCAAAATTCAAGTGTAGGAAAAATTTTGGAGGGTGTTTGTCACAACGACAACACCACCACATGGTTTGTCGAGATATTCCTTCAAGATCTCATACACTTTGTCTTCATGGACACAACAACAAAACTATTGATATTTCCTCATATGAAATAAGTGGCTCTACAGTATCCAAGTAAATGGTAATCTCTTCTTGATTAAGTGGTAGAAATATTTCTAGGAGAAATGTAGTGGAAAATTACTAGCCAGTAGATCATTAATAATGTTTAGAAACCATATTGTACTAAGATAAAAAAAAAAAACAAGTTCTCATTTGGAAATGAATCATCTAATGGTCCATCCTCAAAGTTGCTAGAAAAACGAGATAGAAATTATGTAGGCCCATTCTCCCGATCAATTTGATTAACTATAATAATGTAAATTTATTAAATAAGTAATAGCCAACCAATAATTATTACATTAATAATAGGTTTACTTATTAAACAATCACTATGAACAAATATAAAACATACAATAATGCAATGCCAAAATTTATAAAGAGCATAAACCACTCCAAGGAATTACTTCTTTGTGACAATGTAGTTTATATTTGTAGCAATGAGGTTCTAGAGCGTGAGTTCAAAAATTCATCCACACTATTCCTTGTTATCTATCAAAGTTAGTATTCGTGTTGATATAATTTGTAGCATGCAATTTCTCAACAACTTCCTATCCTAGAACTACACCCAAACTTTTGTCAAAGGCATCAGTGTAAATATAAAAACATAATTCCCAATTAGAACCATGCAAATGGGGGTTGTGTTAAGTTTCTCTTTAAGGCTTTGAATGATTTTTGGTAGGATGGGGTATGATAAAATATTATATCTTTGGTAAGAAGAATATGCAAAGGAGCAACAATTTCATTAAATTTCTTAATAAATATTTGGTAATAACTTACATGTTCTAAAATGCTATAAACATCTTTCTAGTTTTTGAGGGACTCAAATGTATTTAACAATAATGATTTTAGTAGGGTACACTTGAATGCCTTTGGATGAGATATGGTGTTCTAAAACAAATCCTTTCAACATTATAAGGAAGCAATTATTATTGTTCAAGGAGAGATTCATGTTCCTAAAAGGCTTAAGCATTGTATCAAGCCTAGATTATTAGCATATGATTCTATATACAATGATACATCCATACACCATATTTATTTATTTCACATTATAAGATATAATTTTTATCTTGTTTGTTTTGATCTTATTTTACCTCCTCATATTATTATCTTTTAATGAGATATTAGCATGTGAGTAAATCTAGTTTATGATGTGGTTACAACCATGTAATATAAATTTGTATTTGTCAAATGAATATAAAGTATAGAATGGCTTGAGTCCTTTTCTTCCAAGTTCTTGTGTCTTTCTTGTGTTCTATTTTTTAACATGATACTGAAGCTCCTTGAGTCTTAAGGGTTTGATACTCCATGGTAGTGATCCATGAGAGGCGTAACTTACACTAAAGAGCATGCTAATGCTATCCATGTAATGAGCTACAATACTATGATGATTATATTGTAATGAGAATTAAATGAATATGTGATCATGATGGACCTATTGAAGATGAGCTACATTGAATAAGAGAGAAATGACACTAGAAATACACTGAATCCAAGGAGTAGGACTCACTAAAGGGGAAATTCTTTGTTTTTAGAGTGTTGATAAATTTATGATTTCTCTTTCAATGCTTATATGATTTTCAATGACTCTAGTTGTGTTATAAAGTATATTTAGATAAGCATCATATCATATCTATATATTTTCAAGTTGCATCCTTGTTTTTTAGATATTCCGTCCATAGAATTTGGATTATATGCAATCATGGGATATGTAGTGATTAAAATGTAGATTACGACCATTGTACATAACCAAATTAAGCATATAGTATAGCATAGAAAAGTTATTTCAAAGATATATCACAACCCTTTGAAGATTAATTAGAAAAATCAACTCCAAAGGAGAAATCTTGTTGAAGCAATCGACTCAAAATGGAAAAATAAATGTTGAAAGTGTTAAATATGGTTTCTCTAACTATATAAGCTATCTCTCTCTAAGATAACAATTCAAAGTAGGACACCCACATGATTATTCAAATGGGTATCTTTCATTTTTTCAATTGATTCCTTGATTAGTGAGGTTTTATTAGTGAAATATTGATGGTTTGCCAAAGCTATATTGAAACAATTTTATACAGGAGTTGTAGACTATACCCTTGGATTCCAAGCAATGAAGATTTTTAAGGTATCCTCGTTTACATCTCTAATGGGTTATCTTCATTTTTCAAGTCATTGTTAAATTCATTAAGGTTTTTGGAAAAACAATTTTTCTCTTTTGTAAAATGAGTTCATAGAATTTCTGTAAAAGGGGATCATGTTTTGAAGATCATTTTTATATATTTTTTTGCTCAAAATGAATGTCTTGAATATGCAATCAATTCAAAGACATGCTACATAGTCTCATTGAGAATCAAAAAACAAATTTAGTTTAGTAATTTGTGTACTATGTCTTCCAATGAATAATATCATCTTTTGGTGTTGGATGTGTCCTTGACCTATCCTAAAGTTTGAATAAGTGTTCTAAGGAATGTTTTGTATTTGTGTGTTATGGTGAACTATTTTGTATAATTTATTGATCCATAAAGATCTTGATTGAGTCTAGTCATATTGGATATGTAATATTTTAAGACCAGGATGGTCATGGATAGCAACAGATCCTCAAAATTGAACAATCTCAAAGTCTCATGAAACTGATGCCAAGTCGAAGAGATCATCACGTTGATTCCGGTGGTATATTCGGTTTCCAAAATGGCCTTTGTATGAGGAAGAAAATGCATTCTGAAGTTTTTCTTCAACAAGAAAAAAAGGGATTGCACAGTTAGCCGTGTGGGACCGACAGATCCTGATGTGGCAGAAAAATATGTGGCTACACAACGACCACGTGGACAGTGTCAGAGTAGGACAAATGGCACACACAGAGCAGGGAAGGTGGCGAACAATTCAAACCTCCAAGGTGTGGGTCAAACCCATGACCTCTGACAAATAAATACAAAATATTACTAATGCACCACAACTTTGTTTTATTAACATTGGCATGAATGTTATATTTAAATTTTGTTGTTTGGTTATATGGGGGTAGGGTTGGCGGAGCCCACCATATCTGGCAGCCTTTGCCAAACCCAAAGTTATTTAACAAGTGCTCCAAACTTAGCGCAATAGTCATATTGCATTGCCAACGGTCAAACCATATGGCACCACGATTATCGGGGCCTCCCACAGTAGCACAGGTGTCAACACTACATACCACTGTCAGATAATTGGTTATCAATGACATGATATATATATGGCACGGGGAAGATTCATATCAAATCACTACCAGAGTATAGCCTATGGTTAAAACCGTATGTGCCATGGGTCGCAGTTGGTATCACCGCTGATGCCAAAGTTAAACCATATACCAACAGAGTTGGCGCATATGCCAAAGTTAAAAAATATAACCTGCCATGGGATATAACTGCCAGATTAATCAAATGCCATGAGGTCGATATATGTCAGTGCTAGTTACAACAAATGTGCCACGGGTAGATGATTGTATCCGTCGAAGGACTATGGCTACAACCATATGGTAAATGTGGTGCAGAGATATTAATACAAGCCATCATTCAAACCTTTGTTATAACATATCCAAAGTTTCGATCCCACGTGGAGGGTTATTATATGACCGTTGGACTATGGTCATTAGCCATATGTCATATATGGTTCACGTTTATCCGTCAGTTTAATGTTTGTTAAAACCATATATTAAATATGGTTTGGGTAGACTGTTTGATGTACTATGTATTGCAATGTGGTTATAATGAATGCCAAGCATTGCTAAAGAAAGTCCCGGGAGGTCTGCGGGTTTGACCCCGGGACCTTCCCATGGGTTATAAAAATATTTTCCAATGCACCAGAGGCAGAGGAGTTGAGCAGAGAGCAAATTGAATATCTTTTATTAGTGCCTATAGTATGTCTTTGGAGGCATAACTTGGCTAATATTGGGCCTTTTTGAGATCTATAAGTTGCATTGGGAAGTAATATCAATGCCTATCTCCTGACAGTAGCCATTGATGCATGCGATCACAATCTAGAATGGTAAATTTGATGTAAAGAGACTTTTGAAGCTGACATATTGCTTTTTTTATCTCGAGTTGAGTATGAGGACCTTTGCTGCTAATTACTCCTTGTATTGGCACAATCACCTCTTTGTAAAATTGAGTCAGTTCAAGGGCGAGAGTTCTCTGTAGGAGGACATTTATTTAAGGGAAACATTGCCACTCCATCATTAGCTTGACTCTAAAATACAAATATTATTGATGTACTCACTTTGCAGTGAGATAAATAAAGCAGCGTAGCCTTTTGAGTAGGCCCCAAAGACATAGCCCAAGAGGGGCGAACTCCGTCATCAACTGGTTGCGTCTCTTGTTTTATGTCATTTTTATGATTTGAATATTTTTCATCTTTAAGTTCATTAAAATGCAATTATTCATATGTGAATAAACTATGTACTAAAGACATAATTTTAAAATATTGCAAAGTGTCAAAGGATCATCACACATTTTTCAAATCATTTTTGGTATCAGAGCAAGTTCTGACTAGAGTGCAAGGATGGGTAGAAGCTCAAAACAAAATCGGTTGCAAGAATTGGAAGAATTCAATCAGAAATATTAGCAGGAGAATGCTTCATTGTGATTCATGGTGCAAACATTACAGGAAGACAAACAAAGAATGCAAGCGAGAATCGAAGTCATGCAGGGAAAATGAAAGAGGGGAAGTCTCTCAGGTTGAAGTCCATCCATAATTGGAGACAGTGAAGTATATCCAATTCATCAGTGGGATGAAGAAAGTTCATATCCATTTGCTACTCCAAAAGAACAATCAATGGAGGAAGCGATTGGTATTTTTCCTCACCTTCTCAGAAACTTTCTTATGTATCAACATCTCAAGAAATTTATTCAAACACAAAGAAGGAAGAGGTTTCAAGCGATCCTGAGATTGGAGATTTCAAGAAACATACCAAAGGAATTGGTATGAAGTTGATGAAAAAAATGGGATATCAGCAAGGTAAAGGCCTCAACAAGCATGACCAAGGCAAACTCTAGCTAATATCAGTTTAGGAAAGACCCCAATACGAAGGATTGGGATTTGACCAATCAACATGTGAATATTATGGAAATAAAGGTCACATAGAATATTGATGTTGGTCATTGAATCCTGAGAAAATGCTGAAGAAGATACAGGATCGTAAAGGTAAAAAGACGAGTCATTCTAGCAGTGATTCCGAAGGTGAGTCATTTAATCAAAATTTTATTATGAAGATTGTCAAAAAAGACTTATCCATGTACTTTCTATGGAAGGAACAACCATTATGTAGCTGAATATTGGAAGCATAAAGATTACAACAAAAAGGTGCATTCCACAAGGAGTATTCTACGGAAGGAAGAAACAACACTGCAAGTAAAGAAAAGTCTAGAAACGAATTTGATACAATCAGGGAAGGACTCGACATTGTAAAAACAGAGCTCAGAGAAATCGAGCAAGAAGACGATTGTTGCAGACTCAGGAGAGAGATTTTGTTCACAATGTAAGATGAAAGTACATTAAAAAATCACACAGCCAATGCTACCACATGAATCGACAATAACACAATCAGGACAAGGGAAAACAAAAAAACTGCAAGGAAGAATGTAAGTCTCCAGAGAAATTGCTTACTTGGAACTGGGCATATTTCATGCCTTATGTTTAATTGTGTGTCTGTGATTTGTCATCACATTAGTAAGTCTAGTTGAGTTTGTAATAGGGTATAGAATGTTTATGTATTGATGATTTATGTAATAAATTCCTTATTGTAATCAACTTTTGGAGGACCAAAAGTCTTTTAGTAGGGAGGTATGATCTAGATGAATCTTGATTGAGTCTAGTTATATTGGCTATGTAATATTTTGAGACCAGAATGGTCATGGATAGAAGCAAATACTCAAAATTTAACAGTATCATATGCTCATGAAACTGGTGCTAAGTCAAAGAGCTCATCACGTTGATTCTAGTGGTATATTCGGTTTCCAAAATGGCCTTCGTATGAGGGAGATAACATGTTCTGAAGTTTTTATCCAGGAAAAAAAGGGACTGCATAGTCAGCTGTGTGAGACCCACAGATGCTGACGTGGCATAAAAATGTGTGGCTACGCAATGGCCACGTGGAAAGTGTTAGAGCAGGACAAGTGGCATGCACAAATCAGGGCAGGTGGCGCACAGTTCAAACCTCCAAGGTGTGGGTTGAACCCACGACCTCTAACAAATCATTACAAAATCTTACCAATGCACCACGACTTTGTTTTATTAATATTAGTGTGAATGTTATATTTAAAGTTTGTTGTTTAGTTATATGGGGGTAGGGTTGGCGGAGCCTGCCATATCCGGCAGCCCCGCCAAACCCAAATTTATTTAACAAGCGCTCCAAACTTAGCGCAACAATTAGATTGCATTGCCAATGGTCAAACCATATGGCACCACGGTTATCGACGCCTCCCACAATAGCATAGGTGTCAATGCTACATACCACCGTCAGATAATTGGTTATCAACGACATGATATATATATGGTGCGGGGAAGATTCATATCAAATCATTGCCGGAGTATAGCCTATGGTTAAAACCGTATGTGCCATGAGTCGCAGTTGGTATCACCACCAATGCCAAAGTTAAACCATATACCAACTCAGTTGGTGCATATGCAAAAGTTAACCAATATAACTTGCCACGGGATATTAGCGCTAGATTAATCAAAAACCATGAGGTCAATATATGTCAGTGAAAATTACAATAAATGTGCCACGGGTCGATGATTGTATCCGCTGACAGACTATGGTTGAAACCATATGGTAAATGTGGTGCGGAGATATTAATACAAACCATCATTCAAACCTTTTTTATAACATATCCAAAGTTTTGATCCTGCGTGGAGGGTTATTATATGACCGTCGAACTATGGTCATTAACCATATGTCATATATGGTTCACGTTTATCCGTCGGTTTAATGTTTGTTAAAACCATATGTTAAATATGGTTTGGGCGGACTGTTTGATATACTATGTATTGCAATATGGTTGTAACGAATGCCAAGTATTACTAAAGAAAATCCCAGGAGGTTCACGGGTTTGACCCCGGGACCTGCCCGTGGGTTATAAAAATATTTTCCAATGCCCCAAAGGTAGAGGAGTTGAGCAAGGAGCAGCTCAAATATCTTTTATTAGTGCATGTAATATGCCTTTGGAGGCATAACTTGGCCAATATTGGGCCTTTTTGAGATTTGTAAGTTGCATTGGGAAGCTGAGATTGAGGCCTATCTTCTGATAGTAGCCATTGATGCCTGCGAGCACAGTCCAAAATGGTGAATTTGATGTAAAGAGACTTTTGAAGCCGACATATTGCTTTTTGATCTCGAGTTGAGTACGAGGACCTTTGCTGCTTAGTCCTCCTTGTATTGGTGCAATCACCTCTTTGTAAAATTGAGTCAGTTCAAGGGTGAGAGTTCTCTGTAGGAGGACGTTTCCTAAAGGGAAACATTTCCACTCCATCATCAGCTTGACTCTAAAAGACAAAGATTATTGATGTACTCACTTTGCAGTGAGATCAATAAAGCGGCCTAGCCTTTTGAGCAAGGCCTGGAGACGTAGCCTAGGAGGGGTGAACTCCATCATCAACTAGTTGTGTCTCTTGTTTTATGTCATTTTTATGCTTTGAATATTTTTCATCTTTAAGTTCATTAAAATTCAATTATTCATATGTGAATAAATTATGAACTAAAGACATAATTTTAAAAGCTTGCAAAGTGTCAGAGGACGATCACACATTTTTCAGATCATTGATGGTGGATATTATATGTCTATTTTTGACACATTGTATTCACACTTGAAACTTTTTATCTAAAAATGATCAGTCACACACAAATGTAGTAAAAAGGATAAAGAACTTGATCATTCAAAAAATCAAAATGTTATTCACATTGGCATTCAACAATAACTCTACATTAACACTAGTTATAATTTGCATCAATTCAACTTCATAATCAACTTTAAGAAGTGTACTTGTAACATTTCTATTGTAAGCATCAAATCTACCAATTAATTGAGTGGATTCTTGGTTGAAATTGACACTCTCCAATTTCTAAGTCTAAATTGAAATTGTGGGGTCTTATTGTGAAAGGGTGGTCTTGTAAGGAACCCTCTTTCTTGTCAAGTCAATCATGTTTTTGGCCATTTAGTATATCACGATTTTATACCAAAACCAACCCACATAAGGAGGCAAAAATTATCCTTTCAAATGACTCAAAGTCAAGAATTATTTGTCGCTGAACACTTAAATACTCATTATTGACTCTTTCAAATGACTTAAAGTCAAGAATTATTAGTTACTAAACACTTTAATACTCATTGTTGTGAAAACACAATCATAATCAACAAAGGAACTATTTAATCTATTCTAACTTTTTTGCAAGTTTAAAAAACCAAATTTGAACTTCTTTAGACTCAGTCAAAACTGCAACATGATGAAATACAATTCAAGAATCAACATCTACCACATTTTGAACTAGTGTTCATCTAGAATAATATCTCATAAGAGATCAATCCTCCTTAACATGCAATTTAGGTAAGTAAAATAGTTGATTGTAAATCACAATATGCCAAAGCACAAAATGATAGACAAAATAGTTTAAGTGAAAGTGATCATGAATTTTTTTCATTTAAGGTTACAAAAGAAAACGTTCATAAATGTTTGAAAGAAAACAAATTGGAAAATAATGATCTTTCTAAAAGAATTTCCAAACCTCGGAAAAAAGTTAAGATTCAACAAAAATCACCATGAATTAGGTTAATAAATAAACATCAAGTTTCATATTCCCAACTACTCCAAACTAATTCAATTTGTGGGTGTATATCTTCTTATTAACCCCAAAAACATTGTCAATACAAAAATTCCAAAAAATTGGCAACATTATCATCGAGTTAGTCACATGGAGAATCAATGTTTTGCTCTCCATATTTTTCTTCATTTTGGGATGAAAAATAATCTTTTAGAAAAATTTCAAAAGAAGAATAATGTTTAGACATTGAAACTTCACTATTATTGGACTAACACTTGCTGATGGAATCTAGTAGTCAATTTTTTGCATAAGTCTTACCATCAAGTTTAGACATAGGGAAATACATATTTAAATGATGACGTTGAAAAATAACTGAATTTAAATGTCTTCAATAAATCATTATGGATGATAATTTTGGGCATGATTGAAGATCAATTATAAATGTCCTCTTAAATTGAAAATTGATTTGATCACTCCCAAATGGTAGTCTCTTATAGCAAGCGGGGGGTGGGTACACTATTAGGTGGAAATGGTTAGTGGTTAACCAAAACCACTAGATACAATGATGAATTGGTTTAAAGGTAACTTACAAGAAAGCCTGTGATTTTTAGACTTCAAGTTTCAACATGAACAATAACAACATTGCAAATATTTCATCACTTGTAATAAATTGTCAATTTAGGAACTTTGAAGCTTCTTCCATTTGTCATATTTTTATGTGACATGCATTGATGTGATCAAGTTTTCCTTGACATTATTGATTCATGATTTGACTAATTTCTATAAGACAATCTGTTTATTACTCCATTTTTACTTATTAGAATTATGGTTCAATATCTTGCGATAGTATAGTACACAATATTCAAGATTGGGATGTAGATTCACACTATCTGTCTGTCATTTTTTAGAGTAGTTTTGTGGATGGATTGTTAACCTATATGGTAATTTGACCTAGTAGAGGATAGTTAGATCTATCTATATTGTTTCTTGGTATTTTATTGGGTTATTAAGCATTTTTAAGTATGTGTCAGACTTGCAATTAATTAACTTCTAATGATTCACTCTCATCAAATATTAAAGTTCACATTAGTGAATAATTGTGGGTATTTTGAAGCACATGTTTATATAATGGGATTTTCTAGATTTGATGAATTTATAACATCTATATCTGGTGGTTTTTCAAGTAGATATTTGTTGAGGCTACAATCCAAGACTTTTAGAATGAAGACATGACGATGATACCACGTTATGCACTAGTTCTGACTGCTTTATTGGTATAATTATTGAAAATTATGACTAGGGCGTGGGGGTTATTAGCTTGTGACTCATACAATCATGATGTCTTAAACCATATTTATGTATTTTGAATTATATGATATCATGTTTATCCTAAGTGTGTATTAGATCCTACTGAAAACACATCAATAAATTCTTAAATTAATTGTCTTTGGATTAAATTAGGAGAAAAATTGTAATTCCACATAACAAGACAACTTGTAGGAGTTAACTAAGTTAATTTGACTTAGTTGGTTCAGTTAATTCAAGTTGAGGGTATAACTTGAGTCGTGTAGAGTGTATCCTACTTTATAGGAGCCCTAGTTGAGTTTATTTTGAGTTGTGATTAATTAGTTTACTTTAACTAGGTTAAATCCAATTAAACTAGTTGCAACTGATGGAGGAACTAGTAGGAGGTTAGACAATTGGGTGCTGCTTCATGTGTTCAACCAGTTAAATGATGATTCACTCATAAATAACTCATGCATGTCAGATCTGGGAGTTACCCGATTGAGATTGGAGTTCAAGGGAAGTGTACTATCAGTTGTATAATTATCCGAATTGTATAGATGGTGCATGCAGTTAGAGGAAGAGCCTAAAGGAACTGCACAATCCCATGGAGGAAACTTCCTATTAAATAGGGTCCTAATCTCTCATTCAAAAACGCAAGGAAGTAGGAGCTTGGAAGGCCAGGAAATTGGCTAAGTATTGGTGAAGGCTTGTCTAGGAAGCTGTGAGACATATAGAGATAGTGTAGAGGTTGCTCGAGCTTGAGCAAAGCATTGTAATCTTCTCATATTTTTTGACTAATGAAATATATAGATAATATGGGTTTTTACCTGTGGATTTCCCCAGGAAATCAATATGTAATGTGTTTATTGAATTCTTTCTCTTGTATGCTTCGTGATTTCACGATCGTTAATTGTTTCCGTAGTTGGTAGAGTAGATTCAAGTCTATTGTTTTAGTAAATTACAATTAGCAGTTGGAATCTACAAGGAATTTCTACATGGTATCAGAGCTATATTTGTAGAAATTTCTACATGGTATCAGAGCTAAAATCGCAATAAAAGAGAATAATTCAAAGTTGTCCTTTCATATTGATGGAGATCTAGTTCAAGGCAGATCTAGAAGACCCTATGTGCATACTTCTTAATGGAGCAAGAAGGTTGCTAGTGGGTAGATCAGTGAGCCAATGTTTAGTGACACAAAAAGGAGTTTTGATCATTGATATTGGTAGAATGAGGAGCAGAGCGATTTCCCACAGGGAGATCAAGACTCAGAGGGAGTAACCCTATGGAAGTTAATACTTTAGGATTTGGGGAGATCAAACTCATTATTGCAGTAGTCACAAAAGCAGTGCGGAAGAAACAATAGAGAAGTAGCAACAACAATATGAGTAGATCAGATTTATCTCATGCATGCAAAGCCTTGAGGAGCAAGACAGAGACTAGATATTTGGTGGTTGAGAGGGATCATATTAGACCTCTCAACATGCAGCCTCAGAAGCAACGTCAACAAGTTTTGGAACAACCACAATTGGAGAAGCAGAGAGGAGGCCGAGTGGAGACATCCACTCAAGCAAAGACCTCCAGTAGTGGGAAATTTTGAGCCAAGTGGGCAAAGGGAGCACATGCAACCATACCTCCAGGTGAGAGGTGGGGCGATGTGAAGCAATAGTCCCAAGAGTGAAAAAATTTGGGCAGGATCCATTGAGGTGTGATTGTCTCATGGATCATTACCTTGCTACGAGGACCCACAATATTTAGTAGCATGAGGATCAGTGTCAGCCAAATAATGAAGAGTTCAAAGCAGTGTTGACAATAGATCAGGAGGCTCATTAGCAGAGTCAACAACAACACAATTTTCCTAGTAGATAGTTGCAGACACAGTTGATTCAATTTATTTTTTTTGGATTCTTTTCAGTTGCAGATGTTGCAATAGCAAAAACAGAAGTGAAAAGTGTTGCATACAACACATTCCAAAGGTGTTTGATTAGGGTAGATGTGAATCCCTTTATTATTGAGAGGGAGTGTTAAAAATGCAACAATAAATTCCTAAATTAATTTTTTCCTTGAATTAAATTAGGAGAAAAATTGTAATTCCACATCACAAGACAACTTGTATGATTTAGCGAAGTTAATTTGAATTAGTTGGTTTAGTTGATTCGAGTTGAGTTCTAAATTGAGTATTGTAGAGTGTCTCCTACTTTATCAGAGCCTTGGTTGATTTTATTTTGAGTTGTAATTAATTAATTCAGTTTAACTGAGTTAAAGTCAGATAAACTAGTTCTAACTGATGGAGGAACTAGTAGGAGGTTAGAAAGTGGGATGATGCTTCATGGATTGAACTAGTTAACTGATGATTCACTCATAAATAACGCATGCATGTCAGATCTGAGAGTTATCTAGTTGAGATTGGAGTTCAAGGGCAGTGTACTATCAGTTGTATAATTCTCCGAATTGTATATATGGCGCATGCAGCCAGACTTGATTGGAGGAAAATTGCTATTAAATAGGGGCCTAATTCCTCATTAAACAACGCAAGGAAGTAGGAGCTTGGAAGGCTAGAAAATTGGCTAAGTATTGGCGAAGGCTTGTCTAGGAAGCTGTGAGACAGATAGAGATAGTGCAAAGGTTGCTCAAACTTGAGAAAATCATTGTAATCTTCTCATATTTTATGACTAATTCAATATAAAGATGGCAAGGGGTTTTAGCTATGGATTTCCCCAGGAAATCAGTGTGTAATGTGTTTATTGAATTCTTTCTCTTGTATGCTTCATGATTTCACGATCATTAATTGTTTCTGTAGTTGGTGGAGTAGATTCAAGTCTATTTTTTAGTAAATTACAATTAGCAGTTTGAATCTACAAGGAATTTCTACCCATTTTTCCTCCTCCTAGCCTTATCTCTTGATGAGGTGTTGATGTGAGATTAAATCTAGTTTATGAGGTGGTTACATCAAGATAATGTAAATTTACATTATTGGAATGAATATAAAGTAGAGAATAGATTAAATCCTTTTCTGTTAAGTTCTTGTGCTTTCTTGTGTTCTTAGACAAGGCTAACTCAAAGGCATATCCAAAGACAATAAATTCATCCATGAAAACTTTCATAGAATTGAGGATTAACTTAAGTAATATTGGAAAGTGCTAGGTTCTTGTACCATCCAAACAAAAGTACATGATATGCAAATGTACCCGACGGATAAGTGAAGGTTTTTTTGTCCCGATATTCTATGGAAATTTTGATTTGGTTATACCCACTAAAACCATCAACCAAGAAGAAGAATTTCTTCCCTTCCAAAGAATCTAAGGCTTGATCAATAAATGGCAAAGGAAAATTATCTTTCCTGGCGGATTTACTAAGTTCCCAATAATTTATGCAAATTCATCATTTTCCATTTTTCTTCAATACAGACACAATGGGGGGACCCATTCACTTTCACATATTTAGTAAATGAATCCAATAATAAGCATCTTTTGAATTTCTTCCTTTATAAGATCCTTAAGAGTTGGATTCACATATCACTGAGATTATAAGATTGGATGAAAGCCCTCCTAGATGTAAATATAATGCATGTAAATGACAAGGTCAATGCCTACCTTATCCTTAGCGTTGCAAGCGATTTTTTTTTATTTTTTCTATAGAATAATTGCCACTTATTGTTTTTGAGTAGGTTACAAATAATTGTTGATATTAGGAAATTTACATAGAGAGATATTAATAGCCACAACTTTTGAATCTAATTGTTGCCACAAAAAATTCATCAAGGTATAAAGAGGGGAGATTATCATATGTTTAAGGGATCTTGAAGACTCACTGAATGAGGAGGAACTGGTATCTTCATCTAATTAACAATTGGTATCTCTAATCTGGATAGCTGAAGGGTGCAAGTTTTGCATGCACTTAAGAATAACCTGGCTGTTTATAGGTTATTTGAATTTCAGATTTCTATCAATAGTAAAAACAAGAAATATTGTGGTGTCACTGAAAGGATTTGAATATTCTAATGTCATCTATAAATATTCCTCTAAGTCTAGAATAGGTTTGTTGGAGGGTACAATGTAAGTTTCTTTACAAAACTACCCATTGAAGTAGTCATGTTTCTAGAGCAACGCCCAATATATGTATCAATAATGGCTAAGCACAAACAACCTAGGATAAGAGGATAACCTCCAAGGTTGGTCTTGGTATGTAGCACCATAAAATTAGTAGTGTATTCCTAGGAATCAACGGAGACAAGGAAATCATCCTAGAATAACTTCTATTTTAAATATGGGCCAATCAATCACATCCAAAACATTAGGTGTTAATCATATTGGGTTTCAAAGTTTTAATTTCTCAAATTTACATGTTATGCTAATGGAAACACCTAAATTAACCAAGATATGCATAATGAGACTTTTCTCAATGTATCTCCTAGGGTTGGTATATTTTAGATTGACCCCTTCCCTAGTATAAGATCAATCAAGTGGTCCCACGACATGAATAGGTTTTGAATCTTGTTGTTTCTTTTTACCCAAATTCCTAAGGAAAATGCTTCAAATGACCTTATTATAAATAGTAAAATCTTTTATGGCCTATAATGTAGGAATCCTTGCAAAAGTTCCTTAGTTCTCTTACAATTTCAAAAGTAGGTTGATTAAGTGGTTTATACTGATTTAGTCATGTTGGAAAATTTGGGGATGAAACTTGAGGTTCCATTAGTGGTGATGTCAACTTAGTTGAATTTTGTGTGGATGACAATTATTGGTTAGTTACATTCCTCATTGGTTCAATGATTGGATTGAATTTCAGCTTAGTAAAAATGTACATGGACATGATATAGGTAGCCTAACAATCCAAAGTAGACAAAAAATAGATCTGGCATTCTTCATCTTCTATGTTGTAAACATGTAAGGTTATCTTGCTATTAGGATTAGAATCAAGATAAGTGGGTAGTTAAGGTTTTTCTCCTAGGGTGTTGATTGTTTTGATGATTCTACTATGGAGGAGGGGCTAGGAAAGCTTTTAATTCTTGTGGTAGGCAATTTAAAGATGGAATAAATTACTATTATTGATTGAATTATTGGAAATTTTGAGACTGATGCATTTGTTGTCCATAAGTTGGAGGAAAGGCCAAGGTGGTTGATTTTCAAAAGGTGCTTGCAAAGTTGGTTAAGTACTTCAAAATTGGGGATGATATGAATTCGAGGTTAAAAATTTATTATTTTAAGTTGAACTAAAATGTCAAGAATCATAATTCGTACCTAGAAATCAAGGTTGTAGTTGTCCCAATTTTTTTTGGTTGATAAAGCATATTTTATCCACCTTCTGGTATGCATTTTGATAAACTACCCTTAGGCATAGTAGTTAAGGATAGGCAATATCATGATTATCAATGGAAATGCTTCAAACTGATATGACATTTACATTTATTTCAAGCATGCTTAGTGCACTTTGGACAAAATATTTCCAATGCACTATCCATATCCTCTTTCTTCTTCTTATCCTACAAACTATTAATCTACATTAATAATGAATTTAGTAAATTAATCTTCATATACTCCAACAAATTCCCAATTTCATCTTTAGAAACCCATGTTGTGGCTTTTAATGATGGAGACACCACTACTTGTAGTGATTTATTTTTCCTTCATCAAGTTATAGAGTTCTTTTTTAAGAGGTCCTTAATTTCTTCATAGAAATACCAATACATGTCTTTAACAACAATCAAATTCAATAGTTCCAAACAATATTCCCATACACCTCTTAAAATCAATGAATTTAGATTTAACTCACAACTAATGGAGTGTCAATTTGTAAATTGAACATGTTTTACATAATCCTCTAGTGACTCATCAATTCAATGAGTCATTCCAAATATTTCATCTCTAGTTACATAAGCCTTATATTAATCATGACATTTCTTTGTAAATACTTCATTTGTATATATACTTCCTCCTAGGCCCATAGACCACCATAATGTTGCATCTTTTAAAGTAGAAAGAAATAGGTGTAGCTTTTAAACATCAACTTTTTTATTCATATGTATGCCACAACTTTTGACTCTAATTGTTGCCACAAAAAAATCATCAAGGTATAAAGAGGGGAGAGTATCATATGTTGAAGGGATCTTGAAGACTCACTGAATGAGGAGGAACTGTTATCTTCATCTAATTAACAATTGGTATCTCTAATTTGGATAGCTGAAGGGTGCAAGTTTTGCATGCACTTAAGAATAACTTGGTTGTTTATAGGTTATTTGAATTTCAGATTTCTAAATAGTAAAAACAAGAAATATTGTGGTGTCATTAAAAGGATTTGAATATTCTAATTTCATCTATAAATATTCCTCTAAGTCTAGAATAGGTTTCGTTGGAGGGTACAATGTAAGTTTCTTTACACAACTACCCATTGAAATAGTCATGTTTCTAGAGCAACACCCAATGTATGCATCAATAATGGCTAAGCACAAACAACCTAGGATAAGAGGATAACCTCCAAGGCTGGTCTTGGTATGTAGCGCCATAAAATTAGTAGGGTATTCCTAGGAATCAACGGAGACAAGGAAATCATCCTAAAATAACTTCTATTTTAAATATGGGCCAATCAATCACATCCAAAACATTAGGTGTCAATCATATTAGGTTTCAAAGTTGTAATTTCTCATAATTACTTGTTATGCTAATGGAAACACCTAAATTAACCAAGATAAGTAGAATGAGACTTTTCTCAATGTATCTCCTAGGGTTGGAATATTTTAGATTGACCCCTTCCCTAGTATAAGATCAATCAGGTGGTCCCATGACATGAATAGGTTTTGAATCTTGTTGTTTCTTTTTACCCAATTTCCTAAGGAAAATGCTTCAAATGACCTTATTATAAATAGTAAAATATTTGATGGCCTATAATGTAGGAATCCTTGCAAAAGTTCCTTAGTTCTCTTACAATTTCAAAAGTAGGTTGACTACGTGGTTTATACTGATTTAGTCATGTTGGAAAATTTGGGGATGAAACTTGAGGTTCCATAGGTGGTGACATTAACTTAGTTGAATTTTGTATGGATGACAATTATTGGTTAGTTACATTCCTCATTTGTTCAATGATTGGATTGAATTTCAGCTTAGTAAAAATGTACATGGACCTGATATAGGTAGCCTAACAATCCAAAGTAGACAAAAAATAGGTTTGACATTCTTCATCTTCTATGTTGTAAACATGTAAGGTTATCTTGCTATTATGATTAGAATCAAGATAAGTGGGTAGTTGAGGTTTTCTCCCAAGGTGTTGATTGTTTTGTTGATTCTACTATGTAGGAGGAGCTAGGAAAGCTTTTAATTCTTGTGGTAGGCAATTTAAAGATGGAATAAAATATTATTATTGATTCAATTATTGGAAATTTTGAGACTGGTGCATTTGTTGTCCATAAGTTGGAGGTAATGCCAAGGTGGTTGATTTTCAAAAGGTGCTTGAAAAGTTGGTTGAGTACCTCAAAAGTGGGGATGATATGAATTCGAGGTTAAGAATTTATTATTTTAAGTTGAACTAAAATGTCGAGAATCATAATTCATACCTAGAAATCGAGGTCGTAGTTGTCCCAAATTTTTTTGGTTGATAAAGCATATTTTATCCACCTTCTAGTATGCATTTTGATAAACCGCCCTTAGGAATAGTAGTTAAGGATAGGCAATATCATGATTATCAACGGAAATGCTTCAAATTGATATGACATTCACATTTATTTCAAGCATGCTTAGTGCACATTGAACAAAATATTTCCAATGCACTATCCATATCTTCTTTCTTCTTCTTAGCCTACAAACTATTAATCTTCATTAATAATGAATTCAGTAAATTAATCTTCATATACTCCAACAAATTCCCAATTTCATCTTCGAAACCCATGTTGTGGCTTTTAATGATGGAGACACCACTACTTGTAGTGCTTTATTTTTCCTTCATGATGTTATAGAGTGTTTTTTAAAGAGGTCCTTAATTTCTCATAGAAATACTAATACATGTCTTTAACAACAATCAAATTCAATAGTTCCAACCAATATTCCCATACACCTCTTAAAAGCAATGAATTTAGATTTAACTCACAGCTAATAGAGTGTCAATTTGTAAATTGAACATGCTTTACATAATCGTCTAGTGACTCATCAATTCAATGAGTCATTCCAAATATTTCAGCTCTAGTTACATAAGCCTTATATTAATCATGACATTTCTTTGTAAATACTTTCTTCATTTGTATATATACTTCCTCCTAAACCCATAGACCACCATAATGTTGCATCTTTTAAAGTAGAAAGAAATAGGTGTAGCTTCTAAACATCAACTTTTTTATTCATATGTATGCCACAACACTTCAAATTCAAACATTAATATATCTAGGCCCTTCATGGGAGGGCCATAGAAATGTGCAGGAATATAGGGATTAATATTGTTCGTCTTAGATTGTTCTTCAAGTTCTTGAATGGGAAATTCATGTACCACCGTTGGTTCTTCATTGTTGTGTTCATTCTCCATGGTAATAGAGGCAAAGGACTTGGTATTAGAAATGTCGAAACCCTGAATAGAAATATAGGATTTAGCCTCGTCAACCTTGATGACATATTTTTCCTTTATAGACACATCTACCACACTATCACTTCATAAATGAATTCTACAAGTAGCAATGATCCCTCTTTGCCTACTTGTTTCAATAGAGTTTGAAGTTGAAGGAAAATTAGGAACAAATATTCCATAATTGTCCCATTTTCTCCTTATACATAGTAATCAAAGTAAAAAACATTGTACACTAAAATAAAATTGGATATCAATTTCCAATTCCATAAAGGCAACACTGGATTTAGTGACCCAAGATCAAGAACAACTTTGGAAAATTGGTCTTTTGTAAACAACACCAAAAGGTGGAACCTTCTAAATTTATTTGGATTAATGAACCCAAGATAAGGCAGCGTGTGCTATAATTATTAACCAAAGATCATAGTTTTTCAAAACACCTACATTAAATGTGCATTTTACAAAGCTTTTAGTTCTTGGGTATTTATTATCACTTTAATTATTTTGGTTTTTTTTCCTTTTCCATCCATTAAGTCCTACATTTGTATTTTAAACTTTAAAATAATTGATTCCAATGAATTACTTTTTATTGCAAAATTAAAACTACAAGAAATGAAAGAGCAAGAAGTAAAAGTTAACTGTGACAACCAATCAAGAAATGAAATTGCAGAAGTAAAACTAACTAGGCACACAAATTGAAATTGAACTTGCTAAAGGAAATTAATTTAATCACACGAGCAAAAATTGAAAATACAAAAATGAAATTAGGTTAATCACACCAATAGAAATTGAAATTGTAGAACTGAAACTAATTTAATCACACCAACAAGGATTGGAATAGTGGAAATAAAACATGATATTTGCATAAGTGAAATGAGATTGCAGTAATGGTAGAGCAAATAGTAACTAGTAGATATCACTAAGTTGCATGCTACAAGAGTGGGCTCTTGCTTTTAGCTTTGCTAAGTGATATATAGTACCCAACTCAATAAATAAAATAGAGTCTTTGCAACAAAATCAACATAGTGGTTTTCTTATGTTAAAACTCCAACGAACCCAAATGTTCATTCTTTTTTAATCTAGAGGAAACCAAATGGTCCTTTTCTTTGTTCATTTATACAAACCCCTTCAAAATACGTTCTTATCTATTACCCTGATTTTCTAGAAAATTGACTAATTAATACCACATGGTTTCCATGTATTTCTTGGAGATATTACACCAAAATGAGGGAGTTGTGGAGAAATTATCTCAAAAGGTGGTTACTTCCAGTTTTTCCTTATGGAAGTTCAAGGTTCCCAAAATTGTGGTTAGATCCCATAATGATACCACTATAATCCAATATGTATGTATGTGCCCTAAAATATTCAACCACAAACTCAACAACAATCTTGTACTTATCCATGCATGATAAAACTTTGTAGCAACTTATCCATTTGCTACTAAGTGAGTCATCAACATGCTATAGAATAGTTAAATTATCTTGGGGTTCTCCAAGCTCATAAAAATGGACATTGGCCTCAACTTATGACCTGCAACAAAACTACTAACAACCTCCCAAACTTGAATTCAAGGAAATTTACTCTTAATTTGAATAGAACTCATCTATTAATATTGAAACCCTAGCATGAATATGTCTTTTCCTAAGGATGATGGATATGTATGAAAAATGGTTAAAAAGGAATAAATAAGGGAGGGGATCAACTAGGAAATTAATGGTAGAAACAAATGATAAAAAGTAAGGTAATTACCTAGCTCATCATGACGTGATCATAAAAGTTGTGTGATGTAATAATCAATTTTATGCTTCCTTCTTTTGAGTGTTGGCTTCTACTTCTTCATATCATTCACATACTAACACCAACTATTTTTTTGTTAACATAGTGGTCTCCCCTTATCCATTTATTATTATTGTGAGAACCATATTATTTGATTTACCGCATCAAAATCAAAATTTTGGGAGTTTATTAGTAATTCTTTTCAATTTATATGTAGTTTTGTAACTCTTACAATTACTTCTCTAAAATTAAATATTTTCCTCATGAATCAAACATTGTTAAGTGAAAATATACAATATTAATTAATTGAGAGTCACTTCCTATAACCCAAAATGAGGGAGGTGTGCAACATTTTCTATGCTTAAGATGGAGTTGACATGTGGCAGTTTTTTTTATAGATTAAGTAAATAAAAAATATGCAATGTTGAACCTAATATAAAGTTAAAAACCACCCACACACACACACACAAATTTGATAAAGAAATTATGAAACATCAATACATTTTGCAAATCATCTGTGGATTACCAAAGAAATTTAATATCAATAACACATTATATATGGATTCGGGATAATAGATTCCACCGAGGGACTTCAACAATAATATATATCCAATGGCTTTCAAACATGAAATTTTATAATTGTTGAATAATATTCTTGACTTATGACTAAAAATCTTGTTTATATTTACATTTTTTCTACTTCTCAATTTCACAAGATCGTGCAAATTAGAGAACAAATTGAATGGTTTATAACCATATGTAGCTCACAAAATTGGATGTACTAATTAATAGATACATAATGTATTTTGTCTTTAATAAAAAGCACTATGGAGTTTCTTTTATGTCATTTTCCCCTTTATATCTATTGAAGGGTCCAATCAACCTAGTCAACTAGATCCAACAAGTCTAAATATCTGACTAGACTCTAGGAAAATCAAGACGTAAGTCAAGTCGAATTCCCTATTAAGCCAACCAAGTTAGTTTAGATATATAATACATTTTAAGTGTCATAGTCTAGTATAAATATGTATGCATCTGATGAAGAATGTAATGAATGTTGTAGATTAATATAAATGTGCTTTTGTTGGTCTACCACTACTTGTTCTCTTCTATTCTCTATTTCATTTGTGTTGCATATATCTTTTTCTGTAGTATTTAGTAGGTGTATGGATCTACTGGTAACACATGTATATGGTTCCCTAGATTACAACGTTGGTTCTGTTGTCTACTGTTCTTGAACCCAAGTCGATCTAATAATGTACACATAAATGTTTAGTCTCAAAGAGATACAAGCATGGTGGGAGAGAAAGATCAATAATTACCTCAAGAATTATGTACATAGAAAGAAACAAGGTTGCAACTTTTCATTGAGACCCACGAGAAATTCATTGAATAAATCCTTGCAGAGTTACTGAAGAAATACATCGAACAATCTTCTAATGTGTCTATGCACAAGTGATTGATGATTAATTTCAATGTTTATCAATGGAGTGAGAAAAAATATATATGAGTGTGTCTAAAATATACTTAAATATTAAAGTGATGAGCAAGCAGTTGAAGGCCCCACCTTTATCGAAAAAATCAAAGAGACGATCTACATCGACTTCCAAAAAGGATTATTTTGTACTATACCTTGTTTACTACATAAATTCCTCTTAGATAAGGGTGTCAACCATATAGTCGAGTACCAAGCTCCATTTTTTGAATCATTTAATTATAACCAAGAGAAAAGACACGCTGTTTGGGAGCAACTTTTAGAAGCCTACTACGAAGATATGAAAGATGCTTGGAACTATTTTCTAAGAAAATAATTTTGTTCATGCTCTACTCCATTTCCAACCAAGAGGTAGTCTAAGGGTCAATGATTCTAGGTGGGGGGAGAATCATTTGTGAGATACCCATAATAAATAAAAAAGTTGGCCATTATTGAGGAGTTAGAATGAGAAAAAGTGGTTTGACCAAAAATACATTAGAATACACAGTCAATAAAGCATTTATCAAAAGAACACAATGATGTACACACTATTGTAAACCATTAGCTAACATACAAAACATTGAAAGGGAAAAATGAAAAAAAGAAAAGATAGGAGATGCATGATGCAAGGATTTTTCATTAGTTGAGTCAAAAGGAAATCCTAGAGCAATATATCACTAGAGCACAAGACTCATATGAGGATGGCGAATGAAACCTATATTGGAGAGGCATAAGCCCAACGAGTATGAGGAGAGAAATTCTATATTTATTATAATCCCATGAAGATAGCTCGACATTACGGAAATTAATGACTTGTGACCTACAATATGCTAATCTTCTATGTTGAGTGTAAGAATTCTCAAAATAAGAGAATTCCTCAATAAGTGGTTATGTATTGACTTAGAACCTTCCTTGGTATGGTATAGAAAATATGACCAAGGAAATTTCAGCGATCAACTTCTCACTGAAATACCAACAATCAATTAGACTTGGGTCGATAATGAAGAAATTGACAATGTACTTATTCATAGTAGAGATCTCGAGGACCCCCTCGTCAAACTTGTTAACTACATAAGAAGATGAAAAATTTATGGATAGTTTAGATGAACTGCCATCTCCCCAAACGAATCAGTTGACCAAACATATGGATAACGTGTGTCAAACTGACTATATATTACTATTCACTACAATTATTATTGTCAGAAGCGAGGAAAGCCTTCCTGTAGTCGACTAGTCCCAAAAGGTGGAAGTCAACCATTTGATTGAAAAGACAATCAACCCAATCAAACTGGTACACCAATCAACCAACCATTCCAATAAATTAATTGGATCACCACCACCTAATCAATCAACTGTAGCAAATCCGACACCAGAACCCCTAGTAGGGAAACTAATGGGGTTGAGCCATATCCCTCTATATGAGGGTGAAAAATATTTGCAAAGATATTGGTTTGTTTCCAAAAAAAATAGGATGCCAACAATATAAACAATAAAGATAACTAGGTGGCTCAATTTTTAGGAGCCTTAAGGAAAATAATGTTAAATATTTTCATGAACTATACAAATAATCAAGTAAGAACAAAGAATGAGCTAAAAAATAGTTTCCTTTCATTTTCAATGTCGAAGATATCAAATGCCTTGCCGCCCAAATGCTAAATGAAATTAAGTAGAAGTTATGGGAGTTGGTTTGTGAGTATGGTAAAAGGTTTAAATATTTTTTAAGTCAAATGCTTTATATTATTGATGAAGCTCTCTTGGTACAATGGTGCATACATAGAATCCTACCAGAAATTGGAGGACCACTATGCATGCATGAGATTAACTGATGTGAAGAAGCTTTAAAAAAGGAACAACACATTAGAACTGATGACAACTAGCAGTTGAATTCCTCACTAATGAAAAAAAGGCTAGAAGATATATTTGAGCAGTTGCATAATATTTGAAAAATCTCTCTCCGATCGAATGAGTCATGGTGTAAAAATTGTTTGAATGAAGGGCACGTTAAAGATAATTGTAAATTCAAAGATACCTTCATGACAAGGTGTTCATTGGGTGCAACTCGACTTATACTATTAAATTTGACAAATACTGACCAATCATACATAAGAAACTTTCAATACAATGTTAAGAATGAAATCCAAAGTGGTCTACTATATGTGAGGAAGTTATACATTTAAGACAAGAGTTCTAGCTAAATAATTAGAACAAGCCTAACTATCACATAATCTATCATACTCAGACAATCTACCCAAATCCATTGATAAAAATATGTGAGGAAGAGGAAACATTTATGAAGAAATGGGAAATGATTATGAAGGGCACATGGTTACCATGGAGGAAGAGGTTGTGAATGATTAAATGGAATATTTGGCGGAGATCGTGGTCAAGGTCAAGGCTGAATCTTTAACAATGTAAACTTTGAAACGGGAACTGATACTATTACCCATTTTGTAGAGATAGCAAAAAAGTGACTCGATTTTGAAAAGGGGTGACACAGAACACACGTCTTTTTTAGAGCATAGTTTTTGGCACTTTAAATTTTTATGTACATTACGTTTTAGAATGGTAGTGATTTTCATGCTGATTTTAAAAAGTGGTAATTCTGCATCAGGCCATTTTTTTAAAAGACCTATTTTTTGACTTTAAATTTTCTAATGTATGAGATCTAAATAATTATTTTCTAAATATAATAATTTTTGAAATGGTCTTTTTCATATTTTCTTGTTTTTATTTAATTTTTTTTTTTTTTGTAGTGAGGTTTTTATTGTTTTGCATATTTAAAGAAGAAGGTCGATATTTTGAATTTTCGATATTTTACATATTTATACATCATTAATTAATATTTCAATCCAAATGAAATAATTCTCTAAAAAAAGAATAATTTTTAACAATTGACAAAAAAAAAAAAAAAAAAAAAAAAACCATTTTTAACATAAATATAACTAAAAAATTACACATTTCGATAAATTTTTGTAATTTTTTGCTAGAGATGACATGTCAAAATCACAATTTTTATAGGAAAATTTTAACTAAAAATGGTTAAATAATAGTTTTTTGTTTTTTGTTTTTTTTTTTTTTTTGTTTTTTTTTTTTGTTTTTTGTTTTTGTTTTTGTTTTTGTTTTTTTTTTTTTTTTTTGTTTTTTTTTTTTTTTTTTGTTTTTGTTTTTGTTTTTTTTTTTTTTTTTTTTTTTTTTTTTTTTGTTTTTTTTTTTTCATGTGAAAAATAATAATAATAATCACTGTTTTTTTTTCAAAAACTAATGATTAACATAAAAATGAATGCGAAAATCACATAATACAAATATTTAACACATAACAACCTTAATTGAGTGCTTATTCTTCTCATAAAATGTCAAAGTCAAAACATTACAAGTATAACTAATTAATAGTTTCGAAAATGAGCTTTATTCCCGAGCATAACTTAAATTTAATCAACAATGTCACGTAATCCAAACTCTTCATCCTTTGGAGTTTCATCATTGTCTTCTTCCACAATATTTTCTGCTTCATTTTGCTCATTTTTCTCCTCTAATGGATCTTTGATGTCTGAGAATCTCCCAATGTATGCCTTTCCAATCATTCCGTGTAATGGTGGTTGGGGTTCCTTTTCCTTTTTCGCCACACGTGATTCACTAATGTCCCCTTTCTTCAACCCAATTTCTTTCATTACATCTGGAAGAAATTGAAGAGCATTAATTCTTTGCTAAATAAAATTGCACTGTATTGGATCTTTTTCAATGGCAATGCAATTTCTTCCTTTTTGAAGGCAACATGTTAGTGTTGTACCTAATTATCAAGCACAAAAGAAATAATGAAATAAATTAGTACAATGACATATAAACTAATAAATAACATATTGAAATTCAATTCCATATAATAAAACTTACCTGAGCCAGAAAATAAATCCAAAACCAATCTCCTTCATTTTACTGCCACAAAGACATGGCTAAATTGAGCTCCTAAATAACATTGGGTTACATTGTTTAAGTGCTCAAACGGCTCGATTGAGCGCTTAAAAAGGGCTCAATCAAGCAATCATTTTTTCCACCCAAAAGTGCCATCTCTTCCCAAAAAGTGTAACCTAGCTCCATGCTTTCACCCTTATAGATTATGAATTTCTAACAATCTATATCCTAATTATTATTATTATCCAATTTTAAGGTCATAGCCAAGCCAGACACCAAATTGGTGTATGACACCCCCTTGTTTGTGGGACAAGAGACCCACCTCCATGTAACAATTTGATTATTGTCTATGAAGGCATACGTACTATAACCCCTTCTGGTTTTTGAACCTGTGATCTCTTAGGAGGAAACACATGCTCTTAACCATTAGGCCTATTCATGCTCTAAGAAAGTGGATTTGATTAGCTAAATATAGTAATCTAGAAACTCACAATTATAACTCACGATCACAATATATAACACACATGTAACACACCTGTAAGATTACAAATTATGATAATATGTTTGACAATACAAGCATAACTATTTCCTTTTATGCATCTCCAATGGGAATGTAATTATGAACTAGAATCTAGACTAGGTTTGGATGTTATGAAACCAGCTCACAAAAAGATAGAAAAGATAAATGAATGCCTTAGAAATAAGCCTCTTCGAGGGGGAAACCTCCTTTACATTACACAAATGAAAAATTCTTGGATGATACAAATGACAAGACCTCCTTTCTATGTATAGGAGTCTAAGGGGTCATAATAATTAGAGCCGACATAACAATAATAATGTAAGGGCACAATAATAACAATAGTGGGCTTCTATGGGGCACAATAGTAACAATATGGAGACTACATGGGTACAACAATATAATAAGGGGGTTGTACTAATAACAATAAAGGGTTACACTAGTAGTATAGGGGCCTAACATGTCTCTCTCCTTCAAAAAGTGTTGTCCTCAATGCTTGAGTAGTTCTCGATGCTTCTGTAGAAAATTCTTGTCCTCCCATGTGGAATCTTCAGCGGGTAAGTTCTTCCACTTAATGAGATACTCTGAAATTGGTCGATTTAATCACTGTCAGGTTCTTGATTCTATGACTGCTCCAGGTTCCAATATGATTTTTCCTTCCTCTTCAAGTTCTAGCAATATTGTTTGAATTGGGATCTTCTTCAACTTTTGAATGAGTGGCCACACTTCTTCTTCCTTCTTCCATTCATCCCTTGCTTCATTTATCCAATCTGGTTGGGTAATAGAAATAGAAAAAACAATGCTTCCACATCCTCATCCTTTCTTAAGAGTGCATCTGCAACAAAATTTTTCTTCCCTTTTCTATAGATGATTCCATTTGTGATCCATTTTTTTTGTTCTTCTACAGATAATATTTGTTCTAAAAAGTATCTAAGACTATCATGATCCATTTTTACCTTGAAGTGTCTTCCCATTGGGTAAGGTCGCCATTTCTTAAGTGCATGTAGTATTGCCAACATTTCCTTCTCATAAATAGCTTGCTTGAGATGTAGTTGTAAAATTACCCAAACACCTACATCAAAAAAAATTTCACTACGATGTTGATCTACCTGTTGTTTCATTCGATTTTGCACCAAAGTGGCTTTATCCTTTAAAAGTTGGAGAGCTTATTGTTGATGCTCAATGTGATCTTTCACTGCTTGAACTTTTTTCTTCTTGATATGTCCTTCTATCTTTAGAGTTTGAGTGGTAATTTCTTCCAAGGCTTTACAAGATATGGTCGGATTCATTTCTTGATGCTTGATGTGATTTTTCACTTTTTGAACATTTTTCTTCTTGATATATCCTTCTATCTTGATAGTTTGAGGAGTGGTAATTCCGGCCAATGCATTACAAGATATGGTTGGATTCATTTCTTATTTCTCGATGTGATCTTTCACTTCTTGAACCTTTTTCTTCTTGATATTTCCTTCTATCTTAATAGTTTGAGGAGCAGTAATTCTTTCGAATGCTTTACAAGATATGGTCAGATTCATTTCTTCTTTCTCTGGAGTTGGTTCCTGGTGTATATACTCTTCTTTTGACGTTTCTTGATCACTTTCTTCCTCCTCTCCACAATCAATGTAAAATAATTTCTTCTCAGCACACTTATGACCTTTAATGTATTTGTTATCACAATTGTAACAAAGCCCCTTTTTTCTTTTTTCTTCCAATTGTTGTGGTGTAACCCTTATAGGTTGTGGAAGGCTAGGAGAAAAAACACTTCCATCTTTATAGTTGTGATTGGTAGACTTCCTTGCTGCCATAATTTCTCTTTCAATTTTTCTTGCCAACTCGAATGTCTCCTCCAATGAATCAGGTTCCCAAAAACGAACCTCATGTTGAACGCTATCCTTTAAAGTCCCTATGAAGACATCAATCCTTTTTTTCTCTAGAATATAATTTACCCTTCTATTCAATTTTTGAAAGTCCTCAATGTTCTTTTCCATTGAACCCTTTTGTTTGAGATTTATCAATTGGCTAAATAAGGTTTGTATCCTCATAATGTGCTATCATTTCCTCCATGAAAATTGACCACGTAACAAGTGGTTTACGAGAACAAAACCCTTTATACCATAAAAATTGATTTGGTTCTAAATATGAAGATGTAATACATACCTTTTGTAATAGTTACACCTCATGTAGATCGAAATATTGCTCCATCTATAGTATCTAATTTACCAAATCTTTGCCATCAAACTTCCTCATATCGCCTTTTCTTGATTTTAGGAGCTCGATCTTGAAACGACTATAAATCTATAATTTTGGCTCTTCCAGATATAAAATTGTGACTTGCAGTAGCCCTCTGTGTCCTCTTACCAATGCCACCAGTCTAATCAAAATTGGATTCTACAAGAAAGAGTTATGCACAATCTCCCAAGATGACCTGATTATATACCTTTTCAGAAGGGAAAATTTGTATGAAGTGCCATGTGTCCTTGATTTGACCTTTGGATCTGAAAAATATGTACTAGAAACTACAGTCCGTCCTCTTTCTGTAACTTCTTATGAAATTTCAATCTGATGCTTAGAGAGACATTTATGACGATTTTCCCAAGGTGGCCTGTTTGGAATGTAATTCGGGGGTTTGAAAAAACCCTAACTTCCTCAGACTATATCTCCGAAAATATAGTGAGACGGAATCTGAAATTCAGAGCTAAGGTTCAGACCGAGTTCTTCTCAAATGAGTTTTTTTCTTAGCTTTTGAAACTTCGTAGTGAAATAGTTATAGCGAAAATCCCACGATGACCTGTTTCAGCTTAAATTCTAGAGCATGCAAAAACCCTAACTTACTCAAATCATATATTCGAAAATATAGTGATACAAGCTCTGAAATTCGGACCCGAGGTTTAGCATGATTTCTTCTCAAATGGGTTTTTTTTAGTGTCTGAAATGGTGCAGAAAAAAAGTTATAGTGAAAATGCCACGATGATCTGTTTGGAGTAGCGAAACCTTAGAATCCACAACTCTGATACCAAATGTTATGAAACCAACTCACAAAAAAATAGAAAAGATAGATGAACGCCTTAGAAATAAGCCTCTTCAAGGGGGCGACCTCCTTTACATTACACAAATGAACAATTCTTGGATGATACAAATGACAAGACCTCCTTTCTATATATAGGAGTCTAAGGGGTCATAATATAATCAGAGCCGACATAACAATAATAATGTAAGGGAATGGGGCATAATAGTAACAATATGGGGACTACATGGGTACAACAATATAATAAGGGGGTTGTACTAATAACAATAAAGGGTTGCACTAGTAGTATAGGGGAATAACATTGGAGGTTGTGTTTTAAAAATTGATGCACTAATAAAGCCTATATGTGTAATATTAAATGCATAAGATTGTATTTTATGCTATTTCAAAAAAAATGATTTGAATGTTCATTTTCTTAGGTTTAAAGGTTACATAATTTAGCACAAAATTTAACATTGATTTCCAAGTTATTAATTTGTTTCAGTTTCCAAAAAAATTACATCTTTGAATATTGATATAAACTATATTAGCACTATCTATCTATCTATATAACATAATATTATATTAATTTAATTTAATGATATATATATTTAACATCTTCCCACATAACTTTGCCAAGAGTCATTTCTACCGTCATATAACTTTGAAATATACTCTAAAATATCTATAGAAATCTTTTACTTTTCACAAAATCTCATATATATATTCTCAAGGAACTCTTAATCATAAATGCACAAAGTCATTACAATCATGGTATTATAGTCATCATATCACTAGTAAGAAAATAATAGCATTTCACCCACCACTCCCAATTAACCTTCTGAATATACTAATTATATATATATCTAACAAGTTAGTTAATATAAATATCTAAAACGACATTGGCATCCGGGGAATAACTACTCAGCTTTGTGTAGATGTCATTGACATCGTGGGGAACAACGATTGTTCTGTGGGGTGGACCATCGAAACCATTAGTAGTGAATTTCTCACCACTGGAAATCTAAATTGTTAGAGATTTATAAAATAACATTGTGTAATATATGTTATCCATGTTATCCGTCCATACTTTCAGTACTTTCCTACCATGATAAGATGGATATTAATGTTCTGTAGCCTGATTTCCTAACAAATGCCAAGCGATGCAAACATGCGATATGCCAAATGTATCTTGTAACAGACCACGTCTCAGAAATTGTTTCCGGAGAAAATCAACAACCAACCACACCCGTTGGTTATAGCAGGAGAATATAATTGACCTAATTTCGGAGATTCATACTATACACTCAAATATATCCCATGTTTGACTATAACGTTGTCAATCCAAAAATTCTAAGAATTTCCATTGCTCAAATTGCAATTTGAACTAAACTATTCGAGTGCTAACGAAATTCTCAAATCACAGTTGCAATCTTAATTTGCATTGTTGACACTCCAGCTGCAAGATTCACAACCCTACCAAGAAAATGGTGTGAAAAAAGGGCAGAAAGGATAGTGTGAGTGTACGAAGATGCTGGACAGAAAGAGAATGGTTGACATATGTTATAAAGCTATCTATTGTTCTCCCGTCGACATCGACCCCTATTGAATTCTTTGTCCAAGTCGGCTTTCTCAAACGTTGATTGTGAGGTTCAGTTGCACTATAAAATTTTGATGGACTGAGGGAGAAATTAGAATGTTACAATATTTAAATATTGTAATAGTTTTTTGAGTTTTACATTCGGATTTTAAATATTGTAATAGTTTTTTGAGTTTTACATTCAGGTTTCAGTGCAGAAACTCTTTCCTCATTTCATTACTCCATATCATATATTTATGTTGTTTTTTTGATAGATATTTATATTTATATTAACTAACTTGTTAATGGCTTCATTCATATATATATAAAACAAAAAAAACAACACCAACACACAATATTCATAGTTTGAAACTAATTTGACAAGAAATTAATTAGAATGAAGCCATTAACAACGCAAACACTATGTTCATGGTATGAAACTCATTTTACAAGAAACAGTTTGACATCAGATCAGAGATTTGCAAGAGGGAGTTGTAAACAATCTATACAAATTCCCATACCCACGTGCACCTCCTGCAATACAAGCAGATGATCATGGTCGTAAGCTTGTAATTAAATGATAACAATTAACTGAAACAATATATAGTAGCTACGACTATAATGATGCTGGGGAAATTCTGAGAATCGCGGGGTGGCGGGGCGATTCTCATAATTGCCCTGATGGCTCTGATGTTTCAAAATCTTCATGTATTTCAAAAGCATGCCCCAACAAATTTAATTTTGTGAATGATTAAAACATTGGACGATTACTAGTACTTTGAGTTGATAACGTTCAGTGAATTCGATTAGGTGAATAATTAGAACAAGTGGATATTTTATGAATATCAGAGCCATCGGGGCGATTCTGAGAATTGCCCCGCCACCCCGCAATTCTGAGAATCCAATGGCTCTTATGTTTCAAAATCTTCATGTATTTCAAAAGCATGACCCAACAAATTTAATTTCGTGAATGATTAAAACATTGACGATTACTAGTACTTTGGGTTGATAACGTTCAACGAATTCGATTAGGTGAATAATTAGAACATGTGGATATTTTATGAATATCAGAGCCATCGGGGTGATTCTGAGAATCGCCCCGCCACCCCGCGATTCTGAGAATCGCAGGGTGGCGGGGCGATTCTCAGAATCGCCCCGATGGCTCTGATGTTTCAAAATCTTCATGTATTATTAATTTAATTGTTTTAAATTAAAAATATTCACATTGACAATTTACATCCACATTGACCATTTACATCCAAAAGGATCTGCGATTAAAAAAAGATTGGAGGCCCAAACATCACATTATAAGTGAAAAATAAAATTCAATTAATCTGTGAAAGGAGCGATAATATAAAAATAATATACCAATATATGATGCAAGAAAGTTGTGAAAATTAAATCAATGAAATTCAAATTTCTCAATTTTTTAAAATCATAATATTTTATATAATTAATAAAATATAATAATACTTCATGTTCTTTACAATATTTCAAATCATAATATTTTAATTCATATTTCTTTTCTTTTTCCCAATATTACATATATTTCATATGTTTAAATATTTTAATGGGCAGTCGAATTAAAAGCATTCTGAACAGGTTTTGGATGTGTTCATTGGCAAATGGCATCGATCCACAATATAATTGATCAGAGACACCATTCGAATTCGCTAAATTGAAATAGTATTCACTGAATTTATTAAAGATGGAGGATCCAATGTTCATTTGAGGATCCATCCCAGATGTGGGGATAAACTAATAGTGGCATGCCATGTGGGGATATATTTAGTAGAATAAGGGACACAGTTCGAATTCGCTGAATTAAAATTGTCAATTTAGTCAGAGTTTTGCACATTTACATCCACCTCTACCTCCCTATTTCAGAATCGCGAGGTGGTAGAGCGATTCTCAGAATCAACCCGATGGCTCTGATATTCATAAAATATCCACATGTTCTAATATTCACCTAATCGAATTCATTGAACGTTATCAACCCAAAGTACTAGTAATTGTCAATGTTTTAATCATTCGCGAAATTAAATTTGTTGTGTCATGCTTTTGAAATACATGAATATTTTGAAACATCAGAGCCGCGATTCTGAGAATCGCCCCGCCACCCCGCAATTCTCAGAATCACCCCAACATCATTATAGTTGCAGCTACTATATATTGTTCCAGTTAATTGTTATCATTTAATTACAAACTGACGACCATGATCATCTGTTTGTATTGCAGGAGATGCACGTGGGTATGGGAATTTGTATAGTATTGTTTACAACTCCCTCTTGCAAATCTCTGATCTCATGTCGAACTGTTTCTTGTAAAATGAGTTTCATACCATGAACATAGTGTTTGCGTTGTTAATGGCTTCATTCTAATTAATTTCTTTTCAAATTAGTTTCAAACTATGAATATTGTATGTTGGTGTTGTTCTTTTTGTTTTATATATATATGAATGAAGTCATTAACAAGTTAGTTAATATAAATATAAATATCTATCAAGAAAACAATATAAATATATGAGATGGAGTAATGAAATGAGGAAAGAGTTTCTGCACTCAAACCTGAATGTAAAACTCAAAAAACTATTACAATATTTAAAATGTGAATGTAAAACTCAAAAAACTATTACAATATTTAAATATTGTAACATTCTAATTTCTCCCTCAGTCCATCAAAATTTTACAGTGCAACTGAACCTCACGATCAACGTTTGAGAAAGTCGACATGGACAAAGAATTCAATAGGGGTTGATGTCGACGAGAGAATCATAGATAGCTGTATAACATCGACCATTCTCTTTCCATCCAGCATCTTCATACACTCACATTGTCCTTTCTGCCCTTTTTTCACATCGTTTTCTTGGCAGGGTTGTGAATCTTGCAGCTGGAGTGTCAACAATGCAAATTATGATTACAACTGTGATTTGAGAATTTCATTAGCACTCGAATAGTTTAGTTCAAATTGCAATCTAAGCAATGGAAATTCTTAGAATTTTGGATTGACAACGTTATAGTCAAACATGGGATATATTTGAGTGTATAGTATGAATCTTCGAAATTAGGTCAATTATATTCTCCTGCTATAACCAACGGGCATGGTTGGTTGTTGATTTTCTTCGGAAACAATTTCTGAGACGTGGTCTGTTACAAGATAAACTTGGCATATCGCATGATCGCATCGCTTGGCATTTGTTAGGAAATCAGGCTACAAAACATTAAGATCCATCTTATCATGGTAGGCAAGTACTGAAAGTATGTTATCCTTTGTTAGGAAATCAGGCTACAGAACATTAAGATCCATCTTATCATGGTAGGCAAGTACTGAAAGTATGTTATCCTTTGTTAGGAAATCAGGCTACAGAACATTAAGATCCATCTTATCATGGTAGGCAAGTACTGAAAGTATGGACAGATAACATGGATAACATATATTACACAATGTTATTTTAGAAATCTCTAACAATTTAGATTTCCAGTGGTGAGAAATTTACTGCTAACGGTTTCGATGGTCCACCCCACAGAACGATAATTGTTCTTATTCCCCACGATGTCAATGACATGTACACAAAGCTAAGTAGTTATTCCCCGGATGCCAATGCCGTTTTAGATATTTATATTAACTAACTTGTATATATATATATATATATATATATATATATATATATATATATATATATATTCAAAAAGTTAATTGGGAGTGGCGGGTGAAATGCTATTATTTTCTTACTAGTGATATGATAACTATAATACCATGATTGTAATGACTTTTTGCATTTATGATTAAGAGTTCCTTGAGAATATATATATGAGATTTTGTGAAAAGTAAAAGATTTCTATAGATATTTTATAGTATATTTCAAAGTTATATGACGGTAGCAATGACTCTTGGAAAAGTTATGTGGGAAGATGTTAAATATATATCATTAAATTAAACTAATATAATATTATGTTATATAGATAGATAGATAGTGTTAATATAGTTTATATCAATATTCAAATATGTATTTTTTTTGGAAACTGAAACAAATTAATAACTTGGAAATAAACGTTAAATTTTGTGATAAATTATGTAACCTTTAAACCTAAGAAAATGAATGTTCAAATCATTTTTTTTGAAATAGCATAAAATAAAATTTTATACATTTAAGATTACACATATAGGCTTTATTAATGCATCAATTTTTAAAACACAACCTCCAAACCTAGGCTAGATTCTAGTTCATAATTACATTCCCATTGGAGATGCATAAAAGGAAATAGTTATGCTTGTATTCTCAAACATATTGTCATAATTTGTAATCTTATAGGTGTGTTACATGTGTGTTATATATTGTGATTGTGAGTTATAATTGTGAGTTTCTAGATTACTATCTTTAGCTAATCAAATCCACTTCTTAGAGCATGAATAGGCCTAATGGTTAAGAGCATTTGTTTCCTCCTAAGAGGTCACAGGCTCAAAAACCAAAAGGGGTTAGAGTAGGTATGCCTTCGTAGATAATAATCAAATCGTTGCGTGGAGGTGGGTCTCTTGTCCCACAAACAAGGGGGTCTCATACACCAATTTGGTGTTTGTCTTGTCTATGATGATAGAGATTCTGAAAAGGTTGTTGCCAGAAGGAACAGTGTTGAGATGGGAGTCTGTTGAAACCAATCATAGATCTAGAAGAATTTTGAAACCTGAAATGGTGGGCATGCATGTGGACTCAGATGGGGCACTAGTTGATGAAAGAGAAGAATATGGAACATCTTCGTCTGCATCCAGTCATTCATATGAAGATGTGAATTCTAATGGTGTGCAAGAAAATATGAGTGATTTTGAATAGTTGTCTAAGACAATTTATATAAGTGATGTTTGCATCGTATCTTGAAATAAAAATTTTGATTTCCATATGGTGTCAAATCAGAAGTTATGTGTCATTTTTATGTTGTTTGATTATATGTCTTAATTATGATAATTTTTATTGTTTAGAATATCTAGAATGCAACATTAAATTAGAGATATAATGTATGTTTCATTCAATATACAAATAATGACATTTTGATTTATTTAGTCATGTAATTTGTTCATAATGTCATGGTTTTTTAATTTTATCGTTATATCTAGCATGTTATGGTTGAAAACATATTGACTTTATACTTAGGAAAGAAAAACATTATTCTACCAAAAACATTAGTGTGTTTTTTTCCTCATAAACAACTGTTTTTTTGCACATAAAAATTCGTTTTAGTAGCATTTTTTAAAAATGTTGAAAATTGACCCTAAAAAAAAAACGTCGTTCTAGTATCAACACTTTTTTGTTTTCAAGGTTTTTTTTGCACGAAAATTTCGTTTTCACTTCCATTTTTAAAACATGTTCAAAATTGACCCTAAAAAAAACCATCGTTCCAGTATACACACTTTTTGTTTTTAGCACTTTTTTTGATGTTTTTTCGGGGTTTTTTGGCGAGAGTTCATATTTTGAGTTTATAGTTCCCGTTTCAAAGTTTACATTGTTCTTTCCTTTTACTTGTTGGAAGGATGTTAATTTTTTACCCAACCACGCTCCCAAATACAAGACTGAGATTCATTATGTAATATATATAGATTGGGAGATCACTCCTTGGAGAATTGTCCCAAAATTCTAGAAAAATTAATGAATAAAATATTTGTTAATATTCTCTAGTCAATTCCCAAGAAAGAAGTACTAAGCTCTAAAAATATGCATGTCAATAACATATTAGGGGTGTGAAAATACAATCCTCTTCATAAAGAATATGTCTAGGGTTTCGCTGCTCCAAACAGGTCATCGTGGCATTTTCGCTATAACTTTTTTTCTGCGATGTTTTAGAAGCTAAAAAAAAACCCATTTGAGAAGACATCACGCTGAATCTCGGGTCCGAATTTTAGAGATTTTTGCGCTATATTTGCGGAGATATGATCTGAGGAAGTTGGTCTTTTTGCAGACTCCTGAATTACATTCCAAACAGGTGACCTGGGGAAAATCATCATAAATTTTTCCCTGAGCATTGGATTGAAATTTCATAAGAAGGTGCAGAAAGAGGACGGACTGTAGTTTCTTGTATATATTTTTCAGAGCCAAAGGACGAAACAGTGACTCGTGGCATGTCATACAAGTTCGCTCTACTGAACTAGTCTATAATCAGGTCACTATGGGAGATTTCGCATAACTCTTCCTTGGAGAATCCAAGAATTGTTCATTTATGTAATGTAAAGGAGGTTGCCCCCTCAAAGAGGCTGAATTCTAAGGCGTTGATCTATATTTTCTTGAGCTGGTTGGTTGCCCCCTCGAAGAAGCTGAATTCTAAGGCGTTGATCTATCTTATCTATCTTATCTATCTTTTCTATCTTTTCATCATCAGGACAAGTTGAATTCTAGCTGTTGTTTTTTAGCCGTTGAGTCATGGGATTCTCTACCCTATCTATTTAATGTGCTAAGTGAGATCTGCTCATTCAACTTGTCTGTTATAGACATTTTTGGGCACTGAAACCCAAATCAATTATGTCCATAAACCGAGGGCTCCTAAGTCCCTAAAAGTGTTGTTCCAACCCCTAAAAGAACAAGGTCAACTGATTACATCATCTCCCAAAATTTCTCCATGAAAAACTACTCAGAACTGGTCAAAACTGGACCATCTCACCTGCTCCATGGTCAAAGTGCGATGCATCCCACCTAAATGCACATGGGAGGTGCGATGCATACTGAAAAGCCCTTCTATCAGGTGCAATGGGCGAGAGTGGACAAATGGCAGAGTCAATTTGCGAGGTGGAGGATCATGGAATCTTCCAGAAACTTCTCCTGTGACACTTGCCTCTCTGCATTTGCCCAGGGATGAGTAAGAGATCATCAATCTCCAAGTGGAATCAAGAACTATCAGAGAGAGGAAACTAATCAAATCTCAGAAGCTGACTCACCCCCCTTGCAAACATCTATATATGGATCCCTCATCCCAGAGATCCGGAGGCTGGAATTTTGTATCTTGTAAGGAAGTGCTGCTGGTTTCTTGGTGTAACATCATAGTGTTGGGTGATCTAAGCTTTTCATGAGGTGAAGAAGGGCTTTCTTGCTGAGAGGATGATGCTGGGTTAGAACAATTGGTTGTAATCCTCTTTGCTATTCTTGATATTAATAAAGCTATTCAAGTTTTCCTCCACATTCTTGTATGATTGATGATATATGCATTTGTGTGGTCAATATATATCTGGTCCTATATTGTTTATGATAGTAGATATCTGTTCTTGGATAGTGTTATGTTGCTTTGATTCCACAGGTGCTCTTTGAAGCTGGGTAGACGAGGAAGCGAGTGGAAAAGATCTATCAGAAGGGAGAGGAATCAAGCAAGGAACCAAGCGCAAGACAGAGGTTGGTCTCCTTTGTTCCCCTCTTATCTACTTCTCATAAAGGAAAACGAAAGTAGTTTTAGTTTGTTTGTTTCTAAGATAGCTACCAGTCTTAGTGGGACTAGCATCTTTGCATAGACACTAGATTTCCCAATAACAAAATGGCGACTCCACTAGGGAGCGAATAGATTGTTTGTTTTTCTATATTTGTTTGCTTTATAAACTTGCAGACGGAGCCTGAAGTCAAGCCAACTAGCCTTTGAACTGCATTTGCTATGCAAGTGCAAAGTAGATCAATGTTGCTTCAGTCTATCTCTGGGTTTTGTTTATGAACTGAACAATCGATTTACAAACTCTCTAATTTCCCTTGTGGTGGCTCTAGTAACCTCCTTAGATCTATCCCTGTGATTTATTTACTGATTACCACTTGCTCGGACTAAATCCCTGAACTATGCTGCAAACTGTGATCAAGAATTGGATCAAAAGTCTCGCACTGTACCATCGCACCCTCTCGTTAAGGATATCAGTATGCATCGCACTTCCCATGTGTTGTAGGTGGGATGCATACTGGATCCCTATGTAACAGGTGCGCTAATCAGAAAAGGCTAATTTTGCCTCTAGAATTTGGTTTTTCTTCACTCTTTTCAACTTTATTAAGAAGTTTTGCTGTCTGTAGTCAGTATACCTCTGTTGGAAACCCCCTTCCTTGCCATTATTCTACCTCCATTGTGCAAAGAACTGTAAATGTTTTTATGTATTGTGAGCCATTTTCAATTCTCTTTTACAAAGAAGTAGCGTAATTGAACTGTCGTTTCTTGATTTGGAAGTGTCGCAAGTGTCGTTTTCAGTCATAGAAGAGAATCTGATTGTTCTTGATAGTCGATTACACTGTTACTCTTGTATTTGATTTGAATTAGTAGTTTTTCAAGTGTCGAAAGCAAGTTTTCAATTCCGAATCACAAAGTGTCGTTATTGTCTTCATTTTGTCTCGAAAAGAAGCTTGTTAGTAATGTCGCTTTGAAAAATAATTCAGATTTGTGCTTAGCTTTCTTTTTATCATTCACACATTAAGAAGGCTAAAAACAAATACATGCATGTGCATTTGAATTTAGACTGTTTGTTGGTTTGATTTAGGACAGTGCATATAGTGTGTGTTCTCTGCTTTATGTTGAAAGAATATCATCTCTCTTTCTTTAGTAGCTAGGATTTTCATTGCAAAAAGAAGATTAAGCGATTGTTTATCATCTTAGATTGCATTTTAGGAATTGTATTTCTACATCACGTGGTGAACCTGAAAGGCAAATTTCTTAAGCAAGATCAACTGTAAAATAAATTTAATGAATCTAAAAACGCTTTGGAACCTAATGCACAACATTTAGAAGTCTAGGCTAGAGACATATTCTGGCGTCGTAAAGCCTGGTAACTGTTGTTTTCATTGCTGGTTGGGTGATTTCTTCACTTTGAGACGATAAGTGCCAGTACGGACTTGTGCTCCCACGTACCGTCGAGTATATATTGGGAGACCACAATAGGCTATATCCTTTATCCATAGGAAGCTGTGTCTGCCGCCCTATCGATCGCAATGCACTGAACACAACATTCGAGAAGATTGACTACCGTACCGTAAAAAGTATTCTGCAGTTTTTCGATTGGTTTGGTAATCCCTCTGTCTAGATTTCCAGAGTAGTCTCTTTCGTTCCTTTTTAGACTCCTTAAAGAAAAAGGTCCATCTAAGCACTTGCCACTTCAAGCTCATTAAAAATCGAAGGTGACTAGAGTCATCTTTTGTTTTTTCTCGACTCTTAAAAATTGAAAAAACAAGTTGTGTCAAAGCGTCTAAATTTCATTTAATTTGGAAACATATTTCCCCTTGATTTTTAGTTGATCGAGTAATCCGCAATCGTGGAAGAAAGTCAATTGAAACCCACGTCGTTCGCGGAGGCTTACAAGTCAACCGTCTTCGTCTCCAGAATTAAAACTGTTACGAACGAAGCGAACTCGCTTAACTTGTTCAAAATCCCCTGGTAAATTTAGAACAAGTGTTCCGACACCATCGGAGACACTGGTTACTCCAAACATTTCTGGTATCCCTGCCTCTATAGAAGAAGTTCTGCAGCCACCAAAAGACAGTAGAGTTGATCCTAGTGTGAAGGTAAACACTTGTATTACTGAACCGACTCCATCTATAGCTGATTCAGAAGGTGTTATTCCCCAAACATCTATCACTACAGAATCTATACCTTCTTCGACACCGGAAATATTTTACGGACTTGACGGTCTACCTCTTCCACCTGGTCTGATTGCTATAGAAGAGATTGTGGAGGATCCTCCATCTAGTACTCCATTGCAATTTGGAGTCGGGATCACCCTATATCCTTCTTCATCAGAAATTAGTCTACCGTTATCGGAATCTCCTGTAGAATCGCTAGGAAATCTATTGGATAGACTAGAAATGTCTAAACAACCGTCGACATCTAGCACTGTGTCATCTGACACAGTGACGGCAGAACTTCCTGCTGTCACTCCAACAATGTTCGCCGGCATACCATCTGTCCCAACTAGCTCTCAATCGCTAGATGGGGCCCACTCAGGGGCTATTTCGACAATATGGTCCGTTCCTATTTGTTCATCCGTAATAATATCCGGGAACTCTTATGTTGAGTCTCAGCGAATTGATCCTTCACGGTGTCAATTTGGGCAGTCCGGTCCTCAAGGGCAAACCATTCCTTTAAGTACCGGATTACTGCCGTATGGGGGGCAATATACCCTTTCATTGTCTCCTCCAGGAGGACAACCATATGAGAGTTCACAACAAAATTTAGGTTATGCTGGAATTACATCTAGCGGTTGGGTGCCAATACTGCCTCAACAACCAAGCGTTGTATACTCAATGAAACAATGTTTACCTATGTCAAATATACCAACTACGCCGGCTATTGTGATGGTGTCGCAAGTACAAGCGTTGCCTATTGTATGCCAACCTCAGTTTTCTCAGGTTGTAATGCAACAGCCTCTTATCCCTGCAACTCAACCACAATCGCCAACTAGTGGAATGACACAGGCCCAAACGGGTACAATTACCCCTCATCTTGGTCAAACAGCCAGTATTGGACAACAACACATGGCTTCACAACCATGGCTGGTGCAATATCAACAACCGCAATTCCAACAAGTTTACCAAGGATCTGAGCAACAAATCTTTGCAAATAATGGGCAGCCGTATATTCAAAACGGTCAAAATCAACCATTCTATAATGGTTATGCCCATCAACCTTACCAAAGTTACCAGCATCAAATGCATTATGCTGGTATACAAAGACCAACTGCTCAGGCAATTCCATCTTATCCTGGGTATGCTTCGGCAAACCTAAATCAACAGTTACCCTTCATGGCGACTTTAGAGTTACCGCATCTAAATCGGCTAATGAACGATCCAATTGCTTACGCCCCTTGGTGGCCAGTGATTCCGCATAAACTTCCGTCAGATATTCCTAAATTTAATGGGAATCCAGGTGAAGACCCATCGAATCATGTGATGAAATTTCATCTGTGGTGTTCATCAAACACCCTAAACGATGATTCAATTAGGCTTCGCCTTTTTCAGAGAACGTTAACTGGTCCGGCAGCAAAATGGTATATCGAATTACCTAGAGCTTCATTTGATAACTTCAGTACCCTAGCCACAACCTTTTTAACCCATTTTCAGTTACCCATAAGGTATGAAACGGGAACAAAACTTCTTACCAATTTCAAACAAACGACGGCCACTCACATATCTAATCATATTCATGAGTGGCGACGTCGTCGTAGAATGGTAAAAACGTACGTTCCTGATTAGCTTTTAGCTGAATGGTTTATAAAGTCATTATTACCTTCCATTACAGAAGATGTGGCAAAGGGAGGAGTTGTCACTGAAGAGAAATTTATTTCTCGTGCGCAATATTTAGACTTGATTTATACTCAGTCTGGCACGCTCTACGATAAAATCCCTAACGCTCCCAGACCGGAATTTTCCGTTCCTCCTCCTCCTAAATCGAACAATGACTCTCATGCCAGCGATGGCGTGATTGGTACAACAGACACGAAATCAACAAAGGCTACATCTAAAAAGGCCTGTAAGATTTCTAGTCAAAATGAAAAAGAAGAACTTCTCGCCTCGGAAGTAAATGTCGTCTCAACTGACAAAGGCAAAGAAACCAAGCAACCAGGAGGCAAGAAGAAAAACAAAGGGAAGAAGAAGAAATAGGAGGAATCATCACCTGAAAAATCTTCTGCAAACCCTTCTGGAGATAAGAAACCAAATCGTCCATGTCTTATATGTGATGAGGATCATTGGACAAGAGAGTGTCCATATAAAGCTGAGCCTAGAAAATTCTTCAAGAATTCGAAAACCTCGACGGTATTAACTGATCCGTTTCCAAATCCAGGAACAAATCTGGTTGCCAGCGATAATGCTTCCCCGTCTCAAGTACTGATGTTGTCAGTTTCGAAACAGCAAAATGATGCTTTGATAACGACAAGGAATAAAGATTACAGGAATCCACAGTTGTCGAACAACAAGGATAAAGATCAACCTAGTAGTTCAACAACAACTTCGACAGAAGTTGCACCACCCATCATTCCAAAGCTAACAATAAAACCGCCAAAGGGAGTAGTACACAAGTCGACATTTAATCCTCGTACCAGAGCAGCACAACATTGTAATATAGTGGAAGATCTGGCCCAATCGCCATCCGCTATGTCGACACTTGAGGTACTGCAAAATTGCCCCTCCCAAAAGCAGGCTTTATTATCAGCAATAGGTGGGATTGACCCAAAGGATTCTAATCTTGTGTCCTTTAATCACAAAGGATATGACCCTCAGTTACCAGCTCAACTAGCTTTCCTCATTCAAGTGAAAGCCCTCAACAAAACTGTTCATCGAACAATTATTGATGAGGGGGCATCTACATGTATTATGTCGATGAGTTGCTGGAAAACTTTAGGATCTCCAACCTTGTCGTGATCTTCGACGACATTAAAAGCATTTGATGGACGAACATATACCCCATATGGGATTTTAAGTAACTTGCAAGTTGAACTAGGGGGGAAAACAATAGAAATAGATGTTGAAGTAATCGACAGAAACCTCGATTACAACATCCTACTGGGAAGGCCCTGGATATATGCTATGGCTGCGGTTGTGTCGACCTACTTTAGGAAGATTGCATTTCCCTTTCAAGGAGGAATTACAATCGTCAACCAACAAACATTTCTCCCCAATAGTTCCCAAGTTACGAGAAGCATTCCGATGATCCATGGAAGCCCCCATTCGCTTCAAAATATCAGAGTAGGCCTACTAAAAGACCCTATATTAATGGGGACTTTTGCCCTCCCACCTCCAATCAATCTGGCGGAAGTGGCAACGGTAAGAACCTGCAATATGATATCTTCTATTCAAAAGATCTCAGAAAACGATATTAACATGGATCATCTGCAGGTATTGCCTCCAAGTTCAATAGAAATATTGTAGCAATCAACGTTTTTGGCATGGGAGGCAAACCCAAATGAATGCTCATCAAGTGTTTGGATAGATAGGTCTAAGGAATATGGCACCCCTTTAGATCCTTGGTCGCAAGTGCATTACACCGACGAAGGAATTGTTCAGTCAATGATAATTGACAGGGCGCCATGGGAAGATTACCACCATCGTTCCCATCTTCCGTATTGTCAAGAAGATACTCCTGATGACCTTCATCATCCTTCAGTTTTTGATTTCCTATCAAATACTGTAAACACGGTGGATTTCGAGCGAAACTTGTCCAATATCGAAGAGACTATCACCATAAATATCTCGACCAAAATAGATGTTGTAGAGAATATTTATGTTGGCAAATGTTGTTCTCCTCCAGAACTGGAAATATACAAAGTTCTTTTTCGCGAATTCAGAGATGTCTTTGATTGGTCATATGATGAAATGCCAGGAATTGACTCGAGTATAGTTGAACATGAAATAAAGATGTATCCAGATGTCAAACCAATACGACAACGGCTACGGCAGGTGCACCCCAAGAAAGCCACTGCCATCAAGGCAGAAGTTGAAAAACTTCTCCATGCTGGTTTTATTTACTCGGTTCCTCTAACCGATTGGGTATCGAACATTGTTCCTGTAATGAAAAAACAAGGAACGATTAGAGTGTGCGTCGATTATAGGGATGTAAATCAAGCTTGTCCAAAAGACAACTACCCTACACCCTTTATTGACCAGATAATTAATGAATGCGCCAGATGTGAAATTTTTTCATTTATGGATGGGTTCTCCGGGTATAATCAAATAAATATCCACCCACAGGACCAATCAAAGACTGCATTTATTTTTCCATGGGGCACATTTTCATATCGCAAGTTACCCTTTGGTTTAAAGAACGTAGGGGCAACATTTCAGAGGGAAATGAATTACGCCTTCCATGACATCAAAAACATCGTTAAACCATATCTGACGACCTTCCGGCTCATTCGTGAAAGCGAACCAATCATCCGCAGCGTTTGAGAGCGATATTTCTACGTTGCTGACACTACAAGATACGACTCAATCCACACAAATGTGTGTTTTGTGTCAGTTCTGGTCATTTGCTTGGCTTTGTAGTCTCAAAGGACGGAATTCGTCTTGACCCATGTAAGGTCCAAGAAATCGTAAATTTTCCTCCACCTTCAATTTTGCTTCAGATTCAGAAACTCCAAGGGAAAGCAAACTTTCTGAGGAGGTTCATTCCAAATTACGCCAAACTTGCTAAAGGTTATACACATCTATTGAAAAAAGAAGTACCCTTCATCTGGGATCAGGTCACGCAAGCTTCCTTTGATGCTTTAAAGGAATCCCTAATGAAAGCATCATTAATGTATGCTCCTGATTATCAAAAATACTTTAACCTGTATCTAGCTGCAGCAGATACAACCATCGCAATGGTTTTAGTTCAAGAAGACAATGGAATTGAATATCCCATATATTATTTGAGTAGAAACTTAAATGATACAGAAAGCAAGTATTCCTATGTTGAAAAGCTGGCTCTCACAGCTGTTCAAGCGATACAGAGATTTCGACACTATGTCCTCTTTCGAAAAACTACCATTTTGTCAGATTGCAACCCCATGACTTATATACTGTAGCGACAGTTGCTGGGGGGAAAATATTCAAAATGGATAGCAATTCTTCAAGAGTTTGATCTAGAATTTGTAAAATCCAAATCGAAGAAATCCCTGGTTTTCGCGGAATTACTATGTGATCTCCCATCATCGTCCAACGATGAAACATCCGAAGAAACCATCGTGGATAAATCTTTGTTTCTGATATCTTCAAGCAATCCGTGGTATGGAGATATAATCATCTATCTCCAAACCCAAAAATACAGGTCTAATACCTCTCGCTCGGAACGAAAACGTATTCTTTACCAATCAAAAGACTACATGATCGTCGGTGATACGCTTTACGTCGTGGTGTCGATACAGTTCTGAGGAGGTGCCTCACCCATGAGGAGGCCGAAAAAGTCCTGAATGATTGCCATTCAGGCGCGTGTGGGGGGCATCAATCTGATTACGCTACGGCGCAAAATTTTTTACGAGCAAGATACTTCTGGCCAACAATGTTCAAAGATTGCATAACCGCAGTCAGAAGTTTCCATGCATGTCAAATTTTTGATAGCAAAACCAGAAGACCACCCACACCCCTGCAACCGATAGTTGCTGTTGGGCCATTCACCAAATGGGGCATTGATTTCATGACATGTAACCCCACCTCGAACGGGGGGCATGGGTATATCATAGTCGTAGTAGACTATTTTACCAAATGGGCTGAGGCGATGCCTACATTAAACAACACTGGCGAAACAACTGCCCTTTTCTTTTTCAATCATGTAGTCGCCAGATTCGGCGTTCCACAGGCCATAGTCATAGATCTTGGATCGCATGATGGTTGAATTGGCTGCCAAATTAGGGTTGTCCCACGACAGCTCTACTCCATATTACCCGCAGGCCAATGGACAAGTTGAAGCAATCAACAAAGTCCTGAAGTGGATGCTGCAAAGGATGATTGGAGTCCACAAAAGGAGTTGGCACCTGATCCTGTACTCAGCCTTGTGGGCATACCGAACATCGGTAAGGAATGCAACCGGGTTTACACCCTTTCAACTGGTGTATGGCCTAGAAGCAATATTACCAGTTCAGTGTGAAATCTCGTCCCTCAAAATCGCAGTCGACCTTCTCCCCACAACTTCAGAAGAGGAGGCTCGTTTCTTGGAACTAATCCAATTGGATGAAACCCATCGTGATGCTGCTTTGGCTAACGAAGCCCATAAGAAACGAGTCAAAGCTCAGTTCGACAAGAATGTCAAACGTGATGCTGCTTTGGCTAATGAAGCCCATAAGAAACGAGTCAAAGCACAGTTCGACAAGAATGTCAAACCCCGTGTCTTCTCAGAAGGTGACTTGGTCTTACTTTACGACCAGGAACCTGATAAATTGGGAGCGGGTAAATTCAAATCCTTATGGATGGGCCCCTATATTGTTAAATGTGTATTAGCAAAAGGAGCCTATGAGTTAGTAGATTATGATGGGATTCCACTGGCGCAACCCCGTAACGGGTTGTACCTTAAGTGTTACTATGCATGATTCAGTGTAGTAACCCCTATGCTTTTGTTAAAAAAAACATTTCGCTAAGGGTAATTGTTTTGGTCAGGTAATCCACTTTCTACATTTATTGCAGATGTCGAACCTATTGGAATCATTTGTTGGATATGCCGACGGAGCGAGTCGTAGTTCGCGAAACCTATCTTCTGCGGCCTGGTCCATTTTTTATCCAAGCGGCGAGTTAGTAAATTTCAGAGGGGTATGTATTGGTCGGTCAACAAATAACATCGCTGAATATAGCGCATTGATAGAACCCCTCTCTGATGCCATCACCCATGGCATACGCCGACTTTTCGTCAAACTAGACTCACAACTCGTCATCCTACAACTCACTGGCATCTACTCCATCCGAAATCCAGCTATCTATCACATGTTCCTAAGGGTCAAGATTTTGGAAAGGCAATTTGATTTTATTCAATATCAGCATATTTCCAGAAACTTAAACACATTAACAGACTCATTGGCAAATTATGTGTTAGATAGACATTTGAAAAATTTATAAAAAGAAGCATTTCATCAATATTTGCATCAGGATCATGTAACTTAACCAAAATAAAACTCCGAAAATCAAAAATATATATATATATATATATATATATATATATATATATATATATATATATATATATATATATATATAATTGTTTATGGTTTACACATAATGTTCTGTAACCAAGACAAAAATTGGTCAGATGACCCAAAACTCAAAATGATAGGGGGCACCCTAGTCTAATGATGTTGGTGATAACAAGTCACCGCCTGTGCAATCATGCGTAAAAGCCTAGTCCATTGACTCGGCACACCGGTAGTATGTCGTTGCAGCCTCAGAGGCAGCTCGTCGGTCCTCACGTCCGGAATACCAAGAGTGAGGCCTTCGACCTAATCCTGCAATGCTGAAAGAGTCTCGGCCACATCAAGGTCGCGAAGGATAGCCCTTCCCACAGCCTCTCCTGCTGGGGCGGCAATTGGCACTCTCAGGCGTACTACTGGCCGAACTCGTCCAATATCTGCATGAGCACATGAGTTTCAATTAGTCCTGATAGAAGAAAGCACAAGAACATTATAAAGAGAAACGATAAATAGAGATATGGTCAAAGAATTTACCAATGGCACCCCACTGCTCGCCAGCCGGCAGTACCAAATCCGGGTCACCCTGGAAATCCATACCAGCATATGGATACTCGGAAAAAACCATCTCCTGACGATCGAACCACTTGAAGAAGGTATCAGAAAAGGAAACCTGGGACTGACCAACATGTCTGGCCATAAGGTTGACCCATCTCTGCATCCGTGGCTCAGTCGATGGAGGTAAACCAAGTGAAACATACTGCGGCTACATCAGCGGGATCTTTTCCAAGGCAAAAGCGGTCAAAATAGAACCATATCCAAAGTTCTTCAATCTTCCATTTTTTACATTGGTCAGTTGTTCTTTCATCATGGAGAGTACTACGTCACACCAGTTGAACACCTTTGGTTCAAGGCATTCCAAGGCATACTGCATATAAGACCTGTTGGCCACATGAAGAGCCGTGCTACTAGCCAGTCTAGCAAAAGTGAACAGAATGGTCCTCAAGGACCTGTTAGTGACATCTCGGATGTTGATCTTTTCGTCCTTACTCGGTTGAGATCCCTCTCTACAGTACCGACGAATATAATCTCTCACAGATTCACCCCCACGGGCCGAACCTGATAATGAGATGGGGGCACCACGCCTCGATAAGCCGGTCAAAAAATAGATGTCCACGATAATCAAAGGGATGGATTTGCCCCTAATCTGGAACACCTGGTTGGTAGGATCCCATGCATCGAGAAAATATTGCAACAAGTTGATTTTTTGCCTCATGCTAGAGATGCGAAAAAACTTGAACATGCCATAGTTCCGCAGTGCATTTACCGTAACCGAATCATGTAAAGCAAGCATGTCCTCTTCTTCATGCTCACGTTCTCACCATGTAACAGGAATTTTGCTCCAATGAATCTCTGAAAACAAACAAGAGAAGAGTCAGGATCCTGATTTGGTGAAAAACAAGCAAAAATTTCCATGAAAAACTGTGCACAAGTTTCCCTCCTTGCGCCCATCGCACCCCCAGTAGTGTACTGGGTGGGATGCATGCTGACTGGCCAATGGCCAAGCCAGCATGCATCGCACCTTTCGATATAGGAAAGGTGCGATGGAGCCAGGGTGAATTCTTCAAACCCCAGGGGCTCAGAAAAACCAGGAAACATGCTCAGAATTCAAAAAGGAAAGAATGAAACTGAAGAGCTCAGGTTTAGCTCTTACCTGGTCCAGACAGTGCCAAGAATCGTACATAGAATCTCCCGGAATCAGTTGGTGAAAATCAAGGGGGAAAGCACCTCCAAAGCTCCAACAAACCAAAGTTCAAATGAAATGGTAAAATGAGAGGTAAAAACCACTTTTAAATTACTTTTCACGTAATTCAAGTAAAATATTAGTGTTTTGACTCATTTTTCAAGCGTATATTATTCGTTTCTAACTAGTTTGATGAAGAAATTGAATAGGCAATACAACCTTTGAAGGAACAAAGTTGTCAATGGTAAAATCAAGGTAATCAATGACCATTATATCGAGCAGTTTTTATTTGGAGTTCACGCTCGTTAAAAATTAAACATAAGCAATGAGCAAATGTTTCCCTCAGAGTTTAAGCTCATTCATTAAAAAAATGAACCAATTTCCAGTAAATAACCATCGTGAATGCATTATCATCAGCCTTTGAAGCCTTGGTCGTGTTCTCATCATCACCTCCACTCTGTATTGGCCGATCATTCACATCCACTTGATTGTTTACCCTTTTTGAGGAACAACTGCGAAGAGTGATAATGTTAGCAATCCTTGTGACACTGTCATGATTAGAAAATTCCAAACCTTACCTGGAATTAGTTGCTGCCAGAATTTATCACTCGTTCCTCAAAAAACGAGTCTCCTTTAAGCTCTTTTCATCTAACTCGTAAAATATGAAAAGATTGCCGAGCAATTGGCCTCTCCAGCTCGTTAAAGTGACCAGAACTGCTATCCCTCCTTTAGATTTTAATCTTTTTGGACCTGAGGGATTATTACACAAAAAGATTGAGCGCTTGTTTTCTTCGGCTCGTTAAAATTACCAAAAATTCATCCCTTTTGTATTATTTTATACTTTTTCGGACTTAAGGGATTATATGACGAAAAATTATTGTTGGAGTTTTCTTTACGTCTCTTTTAGACTCTCTAAAATTGAAAATGACCGAGTTATCTTTGTCGTTAAACTCGTTAAAACAGAATAGCGACAAACTTGTCCATAAAGACAAGAACGAGTTTTACTATCGCTAGGCTTGTTAAAACATAGAGATGGGTTTGCCCGAAGGGAAAATTATGGAACAAGCATATGTTATCCTCCTCAAGCTTGACAAAAATAAAGAGGTACTGGTCAGAAATGACTGGGGAAAAATTGGGAAGAAAACTTGAAAAAAACTTTATTGGTAGCAAGTCGCTCTTGAACATGACACTTTCACTCTGCGTCCGAGTCGGGTTGGGTTGTTCCGTTCACTGATCATATCACCATTGGTCCATCACACCATCCACATTTGGGGTTAACACTACCAATCCATCATGTCCGTATCGCCGATATGTTCAAGAGAAGTCGCTCAGAGAATTCACCTGTGTCTCATCCACTACAGTACATTCACACTCCATTCTTTCATGACCACCACCTTGAACCTTATATCATCAGATCGTTTTCACCTCCATTAAAATCATTTGCTCCGTTCCATGTCATAGATGTGGGATTCACTAAGGCCCTCCTATGACGGTTCGCTTCTTGTCGACATCAGCTCATTATCCAAGAAGTCGATCTAGGAACAACCCTTTCAGTACTTTGAAGCTTGCATGCCTCAATGGCAAGTTTCTCACTTCCGGCGACAGGTTTACATCAATGGCCTTCAATCGAAAGATTTTGCGTGGTGTTCGACGCCAAGTCCCTTATTCACACCACGTGAATTGTACTGTAGTACCTTGAGGGTCATCATCATTATCGGTGATTCCTCTCGCGTCTGTTAACAGCTTACATCATTGGCTGGTAATCAGGCGATGTCTTTCCATGTTCGACTCCAGAACATCTCTCACATGGACCAACTTGTACTTTGAGTGAAGATCGAAGGAAATTGAAGACCCCGGATCTAGTTTCATCCATCCGGGCTGCGATATATGTTCAGGAAAATAAAGACATCAAATGTACATAATTTCTGCACAGATAATCATCCAATCTAAGGGATGATGGCTCTACCATAATCATTAGTCTGCACACAGACGATTGTCTGTCTTATGTACATGAAAATGAATTTATAAAGCTGAGCATGGGAATGCCCGCCTCAGCTAGATCATGAAAATATTATGAAGATAATGTATTGTATTGTATCTTATTACAGGTCGCCTTCCAACTCGAAAAAACTTCAGATCCTCATGATAAAGCATTTCACCTGACATCAAAAGATTAACGACCTCATGCTTTAGGGGGCAACTGTTATAGAAATTTTTGGGCACTGCAACCCCAATCAATTATGTCCATAAACCAAGGGCTCCTAAGTCCCTAAAAGTGTTGTTCCAACCCCTAAAAGAACAAGGTCAACTGATTACATCATCTCCCAAAAGTTCTCCATGAAAAACTACTCAGAACTGGTCAAAACTGGACCATCTCACCTGCTCCATGGTCAAAGTGCGCTGCATCCCACCTAAATGCACACGGGAGGTGCGATGCATACTGAAAAGCCCTTCTATGGGGTGCGATGGGCGAGAGTGGACAAATGGCAGAGTCAATTTGCGAGGTGGAGGATCATGGAATCTTCCAGAAACTTCTCCTGTGACACTTGCCTCTCTGCATTCGCCCAGGGATGAGTAAGAGATCATCAATCTCCAAGTGGAATCAAGAACTATCAGAGAGAGGACACTAATCAAATCTCAGAAGCTGACTCACCCCCCTTGCAAACATCTGTATATGGATCCCTCATCCCAGAGATTCAGAGGCTGGAATTTTGTATATTGTAAGGAAGTGCTGCTGGTTTCTTGGTGTAACATCATAGTGTTGGGTGATCTAATCTTTTCATGAGGTGAAGAAGGGCTTTCTTGCTGAGAGGATGATGCTGGGTCAAAACAATTGGTTGTAATCCTCTTTGCTATTCTTGATATTAATAAAGTTATTCAAGTTTTCCTCCACATTCTTGTATGATTGATGATATATGCATTTGTGTGGTCAATATATATCTGGTCCTATATTTTTTATGATAGTAGATCTCTATTCTTGGATAGTGTTATGCTGCTTTGATTCCACAGGTGCTCTTTGAAGCTAGGTAGAGGAAGCAAGCGACAAAGATCTATCAGAAGGGAGAGGAATCAAGCGCAAGACAGAGGTTGGTCTCCTTTGTTCCCCTCTTATCTACTTCTCATAAAGGAAAATTAAAGTAGTTTTAGTTTGTTTGTTTCTAAGATAGCTACCAGTCTTAGTGGGACTAACAACTCTGCATAGACACTAGATTTCCCGATAACATTGTCCTGACGATGAACCACACTGGATGGTTCGAAACGCGTCGAAAAAAGTTTTTCTATGTGATTTTCGCCGAAGATTCTTCAAAAAATTGATATGGATCACAGAAGTCTCAATTCAATAAAAGAATATCTTATCCGACCAAGAGTGAGTACTCCTTATCCAAACACCCAATACCACATTGGGGAAATTTTGAGGTCTAAAATAGGCCCCCTAAGGAAAATGATAAAATAATAGTAAGAATAATAAAATAAAAGTTATAAAATTTTAAAGAAAAATAAAGAAACCACAATTTTTAATTGTTTTTTTGACTTATATCCTTACATGTTTATTCAAACATCAAGTGTTGGCACTCATTGGATGCAAAATTAGATTCCATATCTAGGAGTACCCACTTTGCATACTTTTGAGTAGACCCACATCGAGCAAAATTAAAATACATGAAAATGTGTTTCTTGAATTTTTCTATGTATTCGTTGGATGCAAAATCTAATTTCACATACAAAAAATGTCCATACTTGAAGTTTGAGTGAACCTATAAGGATATAAGTTAAAAATATGATTAAAAAAGTAGTTTTCTTATTTTACTCCAAAAATATTTACCCCTAGGGATAACATCATTGTCTTGAATGCTATTGGTTATTTTAAAGTTGATATTGTTAGTACATTTTTATTTTGAGCCCCATATTTTTCCCTGAAAAGTCCCCTAATGAAGAAGAGCTTATGAGGGAAGCAAACAAATTTTCCAAAAGTAATGAATATGACATATTTGGAAATTGACAAAATCACAAGGCAATGTCAAACACAAAAAATATAGTGAATAATTTCAAGAGCTACTAAAAGAAAAACAATCAATTGATTGACTGATTGAAATATTAAAAATATTAAGAGAATATAGGGAGGATCAATAAGCATACAAGAATCTTTCCAACTATCTTAGGAAAATCTTCATGAAGACTATGATCAACAAACCAACATAGAAATTGATGGTCACATGGTAAATTGAGTTGTTGTTGAATTTGGATCACGGGTTAATATCCTCCCACAAGACACTTAGGAAAATCTTGGTGTAAAGACACTGTAAGGAATGAAAAAATACTTGAAGTTAGCAAATCAAAAGTTCTTGGAGACCATTTGTGCCTTAAGAATGTTCAAACTAATTGGTACTTTGAAATTTGTTGACTTCGAATTTATCAACTTGGTCAAGGGAACACTTTCATATTCAACACTGATCAAAGGTCCCCATGGGATGAAAATGAAAGTGATTATTTCCTTGGAAAGAGTTAGGACAAATATTAAAGGGAATAATAGGAAGACTTATAATTCCACTCGATCCATCAGTAGGGGAGCCTTGGATAGAAGCTTGGGATGACATAGAAACCAAACAAATCTATTAAGTAATGCTTGAAGACAAGGGCAATGTTAAAGTGAACACTACAAGAGATATTTGAGATGGTTCACCCTTATCCATCAACCAAAATTAGATGTTGAACTATGTGAAAGGAAACTAGTAAGCTATGAGTCAAAGGCTAAATAATGCTAGTATATTAAAGCAATTCCAATTGGGAGGATTCAATCATGTTATTCCATAAATAAGTACCCGTATTTTATGAAAATAAAGTAAATCAAATTATGGCATCGCTCCCATCATATTTAAAAGCTAGCTTGAGTACCCCATTAGGATTTAGAGAACATAACTCTTTGTTGAGTCATATCGACAAAGTATCTAAAACAGTTGGAGATAAGGGAAGAATGCAAATTATTGTCCAAAATTTTACAGGACAAGTAGCATGATGGTGGGATACCCATGCCCCTCAACTTTAGACTTGAATGACCACCACAATATACTTTTTTCAACGATTGAAAGGGGATAATATGTTAGTGTAAGATAATATCCAAAATTGAAACGAGGATGTGATCTTGTAGCCCATATAGAACATTGTGAAAATGAATGGAAAATGATTTTCTATAGAGAAAAATAATTTGGCCCAATATATTCCTAGTTACATTGGAAAACTTGTTGAACAAATGGTATAAAATTGGGGAGGCATGAGGAGAAATATTCCAATGAAACAATTTAAAGAATAATTTCATAAAATACTTTGAATTCTGAATTGAGGAAGAAGAACTATGCCAAGTTTCCCATCACATATGAGATTTCAATGAAAGTCTAGATCTGATTGAAACAACAAGAAAAGGAGAAATGAAAGTTGAACCAATGTTAACTCTGACTTGCAATTGACTATCATTCCATTAAAAAGTCAGCTAATCAACTTCGTAAATCAACATGGAAAACATTATAACACTAGGGAAGAGGTTTTGATGGAAAAGAAATCACTCAAAGACACAACAGTTGAGGAGGAAAAAGAAGATTATGATAAACCAGACTTTATACTTGCATATTAGGAAGTAAAGCTGGTGACTAGAGCCTCAGGGAGGTGAAATCTCTTAATTGGATGGATACATAGCTCAAAGTAAAAGAAGTTGACATATCCAATTATGATCATCCACAAATGGTTCGACTAGGGGACTATTGTTTGGAAAAGAAGACTACTGAATTTTTCAATCTTCTTAAAGAATATCAAAATGTATTTGCTAGGGATTATCAATATTTAAATGGAATTGTCAAGGAAATGTGAGAAATGGAAATCAATCTCATTCAAGGAACCAAGGCTATAAATAAAAGACCATATAAATTGGCTCATAGGTACAAACCCATATTCCATAAGGAAATTAAAGGGATGCTAGCTGCTAGCATCATATATCCTATTGAAAAATCCTAATGGGAAAATTTTATGGTTGTTTACCCCAAAAGGCTCTACCCAAAGAAATTAAGAATTTGTGTCGATTTATGGGGTCTCAATAAAGTAATAGTGACATATCAATTCCACACTTCCTTTGTTTATGAGATAATAAATGAAGTAGCAGGTCATGAATGTTATTCTGTGAAAGATAGTTTCTTAGGCTACAATCAAATACAAATTGCAAAAGAGGAACAAGGAAAAAAAAAAACTTTCGTCTTAGAATTAAGATCCTTTGCTTATAGAGCTTTGCCTTTTGGACTTAAAAATACAGCAATAATCTTTTCACGGATAACAATCAAAGTTTTTCAAAAATATATATACAAGATGTAGTCTACTTTGATGATTGGCAATGTGTATAGCCTATTAAAATATCATACTAAGTGGCTTATAATGATGTTAGAATGACAAACAAAATCATTTGTCTCTTAATATCAAGAAATGTTTATTTGTTGCACAAACTGGAATATTGTTGGTCCATGTAGTATGCAAGGATGGAATTAAAGTTGATATGGAAAAGATCAAAGTGATCCTTGACTTAAAGCCTCTGATCAATCAAAAGAAAATAAAAATATTCATGGGACATATCGGATATTATAGGAAATTCATCTGAAATTATGCAAATATTACATTTCCTATTGACGAACTTCTCAAAAAAGATGTCGAAGACATATGGAGCAGAGAATGCAATGAATCATTCGAGATATTAAAAACTAAGTCGGCGGAGGCACCCATATTGAAATTCCCCATTGGAATAAGAAATTCCATGTGCATGTTGATGCATGAAATATAGCAGTAAGAATAATACTAGCTAAAACTAACAATGATACAATTGACCATCCAAATGCATATGCTAGTAAGAAGCTAAATAGAGCAGAAAGGATCTATTCAACAATAGAAAGAGAAGCACTTCCAATGAATTTTTTCTCTTCCAAAATCTGACACTATATTCTGACCAATCCATTTACATTCTTTATAGATCACTAGAATTTGAAGCATCTTGTCAATAATTTGGCGCACCAATGAATAACTTGTCAATGGATACTATTATTCCAAGAGTTCAAGTTCGACATAACAATTTGACCAAGAAAGGATAATGTCAATCCAAACCATATGTCCTAATTCAACACAAGAGAAGACTTGAACAAAATCAAAGATGATCTCTTGAGTGTACATCTAATAAGAATTGAAGTCACCCTAGTTGAATTGGAAGAAATAGTCAAATTATTGCATCAAGGTAAGGCTCTATAAGATCTCTCATAAAATAAGAAAAGAGTGTTAGATATGAAATTTTCACCATTCACATTAATGAATGGATATTTGTACAACATGGGACCTAAAAAAGTACTTAGGAAATATTTATCACAACATGAACAACAAAACCTCATAGACCAAGCACACAAGGGTCTTGTTGGTGGCTATTATTAGATTGACACAATAGCAAGGAAGATCCTCCAAGCAAGTCTATGGTGGTCTAATCTATTCAAAGATTTTCAAACAATAATAAAACAATGTGACATTTTCCAAAGAATGGGCCGATGTCTATGGAAAAATGAAATTCCACTAAAACCAATCAATTCTAGTTTGCCTTTTGAAATTTGGCATATCGATTTTGTTATACCATTCCCATAATGATAAAAGAGAACAAGAGAAAAGTATATTATAAATACAATCTAATATTTAACCAAATGTGTAGAATTAGAACCGGTTGAGCCATGCATAAAAGAAGTTGTAGCACAATTTTTTTATGAAAATATAATGATAAGATTTGGGTCCCTCTAACTCTTATCAACAACTGAGAAACTCACTTCATTAATGCAACGATTCAAGTATTTCTACCAAATTTTATGATTGACGATAGAAAAATGAGAAACTACCACCCACATGCTAATGGTGAGATTGAGTCGTTCAACATAAATCTTCATAAAGGACTAACTAAAATTTGTGGAATCGACCTTGATGACTAGGAAGAGAAAGTACCAATAGTTCTACGAGATTATATAACAACTTATATAAGGTCTATTAATCATGCACATTTCAATCTAGTCTATGGGTGAAGCTATAGTCCCCTTAAAAATTAATTACAAATGTAGCTAAAGTATCATTTGTTCTAAAGTAAAAAATTGACAAAGTTGAAAACATACGCATCAATCAACTACATGTAGTCTTGAAGAAGATTGAATCCATGTACTTTATTGACAAGAAGATCAAAAGAAGAAACAAAAGGCATGTCATGATAGAAATATGAAACAAAATATCTGAAATCGAGAGATTTATCTAGACTACTGTGTGATAGTAGAATCAAAGGGAAGCCAAGGAAATTAGAAATTGCATGGTTAAGACTCTTTGTGATTGAATATATACAACCTTGGAGAGCACTCTAGATGAAGACACACAAAGGGAAATTGTTTGACTTTATTTTCAATGGATCCCAACTTAAAAAATCCATGACATTGTTGGTCGTCGCAAAAACCTCCTTAAGGAGCCAATAACCATGGGCTAGGCCAAAAACCACTTTGTGGTAGTATAGCTCCCCAAGTCTTGTATATTAGTTTCATTTTATTTTTAAGGAAAATCTAAGTCATAGAATCAACAATAATACAATTGGTTACAAAGTTAGGTATCACAACCAATTGCCCTAGTAATAAGTATCAACATTCAAAATTTTACAATGAAAATGAAGAATGGCACAAAAGTGAAAAATTGGGCATATTCTTGGATCAAAAGATGCAAAGCCTTTTTTTTTATAATTTTTCCTTTAAAAGGTTCTAAATCTCCCCAAGTTTGGGAAGAATAAGGCACTGAGGGTGGGGGAGATGTTAGAGGGGCTAGTTAACCTAGTTGACTAGACTTGACAAGTTGAGACAACCGACTAGACTTTGTAGTGGAATCAAGATGTAAGTCAAGTCAACTTCCTTATTGGTTCGACTGACTAAATTAGTTTATATAGTTAATTAATTGTAATTATTAGAGTCTCTTATCAATATATATGTATATAATGGAGAATATAATGACTGTTGTGGATTAATATAAAGGTGTTGGCTATATCTCTTTATATAGTATTTTCTTGGTGTATGTATTTTTTGGTAATACATGTATATAGTTCCATGGATTACAACAAGAGAATAACTCTAATTGTGACCTAGATTTAAAGAGGAAAAAATGGGAACTACATTGAATTCAATTCCATGGAATAGATACTCGGTATATAATATCCATATTCATGAGATATTCAGACATGCAAGAATGCAAATATTAAAATGTTTGGTGTTCAATTTATAAATGACGAACAAGGTTTTAAATAAATTATCATTTATAAGAAATTCTTTTATAGAGTGCACCTGATGTACTAGTCACTATATAAAGTATGTTTTTTTTTATTTATGAAAAGTACAATGGAGTTGCTTATATATCATTTTTCCCTTTTATGCTCCAAGTATGAATTAGATTTCAAAAGAGGAAAAATGGAAAAATGAGTTCAATTGGATACCTTGTAATTGATATTGATATTTGATATACAATATTAATATTAATATTCATGAAAAATTCAAATATGCAAAAACTCAAATATTAGAATGTTTATTGTTCAATTTATAAAAAGATAAATGAGGTTTTAAATGAAGTAACATTGATAGTGAACTTGTTGGTAGTGGGTTTCTCCTTAGACAAGTGTTATAATGGCACTGCTTTAAATAATATATTGGTGTAGATCCATCTTAAATATGGATCTGTCATGCACTAAGAGTGATCAAATCCCTCAAGGTCCACATCTTTTTTCAACTTTTTCGATCTAAAAAATGCTTACACCTCAAGGAAATTGATCCATCCTGACACATGATATATTTGGAGTAGTGATGGATCTACATTGGTATTATTCAAAGGCACTAATAGGAGTTAATGAGTTTTAGTACAAACTATAGATCTCAAGGCACCATAAGGTTGAGAGACAATTTACTACAAACAATAGAGATTAATGTGCCACTAGGTACAATGGCATATGAGTAAATACTAGAACCCAATCATGGAAGCCAAAATGGTAGCTAGCCTATAAATTTTAAAACACAATTTAGACAATATTGAAACAATAATCAACCTAATTATCATATACCACAAAGAAGTCAATATGGGCTTTTAGAAGTACATCCAACAACTTCGCCATTTTAACCTTGGGTGATTAGCTCATGTCCAAAATTGAAGATGTGTTTTACTAGCTTCAATAATGAATGCCAAATGAATTTCCCCCTTTTTTATTCCCTGGGGAAAAATCGTAATCCATTAATATAGAAAAATTACATGTATGTTGACGGTGTTGGACCTACCAACATGTCAAGGGGATCTCCCTGGTAAGAAGTCCCAATTAGACCTCACACTGTTTGGTGTAGGAGTCCTAGTAGTGGGTCATAAGGTAATGCCTTGACCGCGATGTCACACAGAGCCAAGTAAGATAACTCTATCAATAGAAAGGGTGTGACTGCTGTAGTGAGTCAAGGAATATGTATGAGTGGTTTTAACACATAAGGGGGAGAAAAGGGTGAAGGTGAGTTTCAAGTTGAAAGGGATCAAGCCCAACTTAGCTAGGAACACATAACACAAAAGGACATACACATCTTCCAGCAGAGCAATCCACCTGGATGCAGTAGCCACAACATACAAGGTAAGATAACACATACAACACTCACGGATAAATCCAAATGCATGCAACGATTGTTACAGCAAGGTTCATGTGAAAGGTCTGTCTGGTGTCTAATAGAGAAGTCGATGCAGACGGTGACAACATTAACAGCATATACAAGACATTTGCAACAAAATTCATATAATTTCATGTGAATCAATTCATACACAAATACGTAAGTTAAACAACATATATCATTAAGGCAACCGGAGCAGTCCAACTACAATAACAACATATGCATGAAAATGTGTTGGCTCTTATTATATAAAGTGTAAGTTCCAATCATACAATACATCCATGTAAACCTGCTAGCCCCATCAGTGAAACGTTACAGCCACATTCACCTGCTCCTCCAAAGAGATGTACTAGCTCCATGCAGTGGAGAAGCCAAGGCGCATTACAATATTGTCCAAGCTTTCTTCAAGATAGTCTTAGTAGAAGCTTGGCTGACCAAAAGCCTATATAATGAGTTATGAGGGACTATTTATAGCAAAGGGTGGGGTGACCCTTGACATTCCCCTTTGTGACCATTCAACTACCCTCATGAATCTTCACCTACTCTATGACTGTTACATCCACTATTGAGACTTGACTTACACTTGACATGACTTAACATTACAATGCACATGTACCCATGTGAACAATGGTTTGAACAAGCCAAACTAGACATCATTCAGACTTAGAAAATCATAGAAGTCCAACTGCTTGACATCCTCACGCTGATCAACAGTGACATATTAATGCCAAGATTGGTAGTCCTTGATAGTGTCCGTGTGTTCTGCTGTGACATCTGTCTGAAACTTGAACCTTGCCTCCATAGCATCCGGGTACACCGCTCGGGCTCCTCTGTCCAACTCATTTGAAAGCATGTGCATCATTCTCCTCAATGTAGCCGGACCAACAACATACTTGTGCATGATGTCTGCACTGATAGGCAAGTCTGGTCTGGTGGCGGTGCGCATCAACTCGTTGAAGTACGAGTCAAGCTCCTGTCGGACCTGCTTCTTTGTCTTCACCTGGGTGAGAGTCCCAAGTGATGGGATCGCATGAGTGTGCACTATAACATCCACGTTTTGAATACTCGTGCATGGGAAACCTGTATGCTAGTGATGAGTTATGGTAGGTCTTCATAGTTCCAGATCTGACTCCAGATACGTGCTTGCAACTCGACTGCATTGGCCTTCATCATCTTTGGCAAGTGAAGTGGGGCTCCCTTGTACTTCATCGTCCATGCTTGCATGTTATCAACAACAACATGTATGTTCTTCAAGATGCGTGCTCTTCTTGCACATCGCTGCTGCCATCCGTGGAGATGGACGACTGCTTGGTGCACAGTACCAAACTTGGAGTACAATGCTCGCATAACTGTATCAAGGGACAATACTTCATCTAGTATTTCCTTCTTCAGTTCAGCTCGGGTGGACATTGTCACCAAGTCCCCTCCTTGCTTGGCCACCTGTAGTTCCTTCGCCATTCGCTCATTCTCAGCTATGAGGAAACGAACACTTGAGCTAGTGGCTTCAGCATACACTCTAGTTGCATTGGCCAAAGCAGCTAGATGCTTGTGCACATCAGTCATGATCACTTGTTATTCAACTTGCACAGGGGATGTTTAGTCCTGCGGCGTCGGTACTCTCTGAGACTGCAAAACTCTGTGATGAGATTTGTCAAAGGATATGTTGTGCATCTCTACTTCCGGTTGACCACCAAGGATCTCAATGACTCCTTGGTCATTTGAGACTTGCTCATCACTAGGATGCAATGAAGTGGGTGAGTCAACCTCTTTGTGGTGAGGCATGAGGTCAGTGTCTTGTTCCAACTCCTGCTGCTCCATGTCTTCATCCAACTGTTCAAGTGCCTATTCTATCTCATGAGAAAAGCCTTGCCCTTGCGATGGCTCACCCTATTCGCCTGATGCCAATTGTTCAGATGAATCAACTACTTGTACGGGCGCTACTTCGTTTGTCTGCACGTGATGCGCTCCCTGCTGTATCTGTTGTTGTTGCGCTTCCTTCTCCTGTTGGTGTAACCCTTGTTCTTCCCAAAGTTGCTCCCTCAACTCATGAAACTCCTTCTCTGCTTCTTCCATTCTCTTCTTATCCCTTTGCCTTCGTGTGATTCTCTTGTCGCACTGCTACCCCTTTACCTGAATAACCATAACTAATTGTTCTACAAGTGGATCTACTCGAAACTTGCAGCTTTGCTCCTCCTCCATGCGGTCGACAATCTTCCTCTTCCCTTTGTCGCACAAAATTATGCTTGGTTCTACTGCCTCTGCTGCTACTGCTACTGCTGGTGTTTTCCATGATGTTGCTTTGCTAACCACTCTACGACAAAGCAATACCTCCATGATTCTTCCTCGGCCCAATGAAATGCCCCATGGATCCATTTGAATTGAACTTTCATGCAGTGATCCTTCACAATGCAATGTGGGTCATAGGGGTTGAAGCTTCGAAGGTCGAATTGTTACTTCTTCATCTGTTCTGCTTCAAAATCTGCTTGCTTGATACTCCAAATCTCATATAACTCAATCTGCAACGGAAGAGTGGGCCAAGGTGCCTTCTTCTTCCGTTGCAGTCTAGCTATCAATCTTGCTGAGATGTGATACGTTACTTCCTTCATGACAAGTACGTCCAAGGAAAACTTTGGCAGAACATGCGGAGGCTTCTCCGCACTGAACATTTGAATGAAAGTGCTGGACGGTGAGGCATACCAATCTACAATGCCTAACAACGCCTCCATTGCTTCCTTTGACATGCAGGGTGGATCCTGTTCGAATATCAACCTGTACACTAGGGTGACGAAATGGTCGGACAACCGTATGATTACTCCCCTGAAGCTGCATTCAGACAACAACTTGAAATATGTATTCACAATAGTCTCCATCTGGTGACCATGCCCACTCCAAGCCCAGGAACTCATGTCGGGCACAAACTTCATCTAGGATGTAGGCGAACATATAAATCTCTACATGCATACCCTCGGGTGATTGTCGAGCCTTCGTGACTTGTTCCTTCAGCTGATGAGCCAGTATGATGGACTAGTTGCATGGTCTTCCTTCTCTAAGCAGTTGGTCCAATGCAATCACCCAACTCTGAGGAAAGGTTTCAGTGCTTTCTTGGCCACTCCGTCGACATGCGAATATGACCAAGTATTGGTTGCCTTCCTCAATATGTTTGTCTTGTATATCTGGTTGGGTGTCATCCCAAAACGAGCTGGCTCCTTTACCTAATCCTTCAGAATGTCTCTGAAGTTACCTCTACTACCGGGAAAGCTTAATGGAGGACTCATGACAGTCGTGGGCTTTGACATCTGATACATCTCATCATAATCTCATGCCCAAAAGGTTGCAAGTTTCGTCCCACTGACACTGCTCAAAGTCATTGTCTCGAGGTCAGTGTGAGAGATGATCCAGTGAATCATGTCCACGCATGGGAACACGGGGTATCTACATGCAATTTGGTACAAGAAGGGCTCGTGAATGTTCACGTACACCTAACGGTCTTCGAGGTCTTCCCCAAAAGTGCCTGCGAATGTTTCATTAACCTCTTGCCAATTCAATTTGATGTCCTTGTCTAGATACAACTTCGTATCTTCATAGATCGGCAGACTAGAGGACACCTGCTCAACTGTTGTTCCAGCTACAACTCCATCAGTGTCCTGTGATCCTATTCTCTAGGAAGCCATTGGGATAGATGAACCTGAAAGATCTGGAAACAAGAAGCATGCATGGAAAGAAACATCTCATCATAATCTCATGCCCAAAAGGTTGCAAGCTTCGTCCCACTGACACTGCTCAAAGTCATCGTCTCAAGGTCAGTGTGAGAGATGATCTAGTGAATCATGTCCACGCATGGGAACACGGGGTATCTACATGCAGTTTGGTACACGAAGGGCTCGTGAATGTTCACGTACACCTGACGGTCTTCGAGGTCTTCCCCAAAAGTGCCTGCGAATGTTTCATTAACCTCTTGCCACTTCAATTTGATGTCCTTGTCTAGATACAACTTTGTATCTTCATAGATCGGCAGACTAGAGGACACCTGCTCAACTGTTGTTCCAGCTACAACTCCATCAGTGTCCTGTGATCCTATTCTCTTGGAAGCCATTGGGATAGATGAACCTGAAAGATCTGGAAACAAGAAGCATGCATGGAAAGAAATATGTTAGTGGAAACAAAGCAAATCCAGGGGAGGACACAACACATACCTGGGAAACTGATGAGCAATATTGTGCAAATTTTACAGGGAGGTTGGGTGGCTGGTTGCCAGAACTATGAAAAAGGAAGTCTAGGCTGTCTGGGAGGTAGGACTAGCTGTTGGATCAACAAAATACACAATCCAGTTAGGCAGCTGGCTGATGGGATTGTGCAATGCGCAATTCCAGCTGGGAAGGACTGCTAGCCCATGGACAGATTTGCACAATTTCTTGGGCCAAGCAGCCATTGTCCTCTAGAAATGCGCAAAATAGTCCTAGAGGCCAGTGCTGGGCAATAATGCACATTTCTGGGGACGAAGGTGAGCCTTCCTTACCCATATTGTGCAATGCAGCCTTAGTGAAGGTAAAGTTCAGGCCAAGGTTGGCCTGACTCACTGACGGGCAACTGAAATCAAATAATACAGTGAATGCATGGTGACACTAAGCAATAGCAGAAGTGATTAACAGTGCATGCAAAACATTAATGAAAGATTCAACAAACAGATCAACATGCATGTGGGTGAGGTAGTTCACCAGTTGGGCGAACATCTGTGCAAAATAGTTTCATGCATGCGACAACAGTGAGATAGCAACGAAAACTGAAATAGAGCTAGGAAAGCTAGTATACATGTAAATGACAACAAGAATTCAAAGAAATCAAGCAAACAACACTCACACAAGTGAATACACAAAAAGTGATAGAAATGTTGAAAAAGACAAGTTGAGGCCACTTACCCGTGAATAGCTGAGCCGGATGTGTCAAAGAGTCCTGGATGTGCTGTGGAATATCATATCTCCAAGATTGATGTGAATGAATGAGCTCTGATGTGTTGAATAAATAACTTTTTTCTCTTGACGCACATGCCACAAATCTAGGAAAAAGCGACACTTGAGGGAAAATCCTAAAACAACTTTGCATGTAACCCCTGGCTGCTAAAAATAACTCCCTGAATCATGGGATGCCTTTTTCATTTTGTCTCTTGCTATTCTGGGAAGAGCAAGTCATGCATGCATGCAAGTCAAGTTTCCTCGGTCCTGGTGGAACTGGTCAACCGGACTCTTCATGCATGCATTTTCTCAATTGCTTGGGAAAATGTGCATTCCTGGCTGGGAGTTGGGCTCACTGCCTAGGAGGATTGCGCAATTTCTGGGCAGAGCAACTGACCACAGCCCATATTTGTGCAAATCCTGGGTTGAGCAGCCTTGCTGGGGAAATTTGTGCAAATCCTGCTGGGAGTGTTGGCTGGCAGGATTACACAATCTTGGAGCCCAACAGGCTACCAAAGAGGACTGCGCAATTTCTGGAGGGAAGGTTGGCTGCCCTCCACAAATGTGCAATTTTCAAGGGGAAGTTGCTCAGCCTGCAACTGGACCAAGTCTGGGTGAACAACCTATGAGGGGAATGGATGGACTGTGATTGACAGGCTGCCTTTGTGTGAGGAAAACACTAAAGCTTGAGTACTTGATGAAGCAAGACAAAGTGTTGCGAAAGGTTGGTAGGGAGGCTCCAAAACAGGTTAAGGAAAAATTTTGGAGGGTGGTTGTAGCTACTACAACACTTGGCAACACATTGGTAGAACTCCAGCTCTCTAAATAGACCTTGTTCATGAAAAAGAAAGTCTAACACCTCCGGAAGTATTGTTCAGTTCTTAGCTCATCTTGGCTTCACACTAACTCGATTGTAAGATGTAGAACCTACCAAACCCTTGGTCAATTGACACACATTCCAAGGCAATGCAACACAGGTGTTTCGATTGGGGTTGAGGGGTATATAAGCGCACAAGTAGTATGGTCATCAGAGTCTTAGTTTCATCTCTGGTGTTTCTCCACTGCCAACAAGCCTAGACAGTACCCTGGTGGAGTCACATAGGAACACAAGCATGGCTCCACTACCAGCGAGCCTGGTTAGTACCATAGCAGTTACTTGCATTACCTCCCTGTGCAGAAAGCCTTTCTCTTCTTTTTCCTTGTGTATTTTTCATTTTGAATTTTTGATTTTTCATTTTTCATTTTCATTTTCACTGTGCATAGCACTTATTCATTTCAGAGGCAGAAGAGGGATCCCAACTTATTGAAAGCAGAAGAGGTTGTTCCAGTAGAGAAGTAGTTTATTGTATCTATGACATGCCTATTAAGGTTTTCCCCCTCACCTTACTCTACTTGACTGAGTTGACAAGGGTTAACCCAAAAACAACCGACTAGAGAAGGTGACACTAGTTAGCGTGCAAGCGTTATGTTTTCACCAAAGTTCACTTTGAACAGTACGTATTTTCCTTCGACGTATCATGGACTAAGAGTAACAAGTTCATCATACAGAGGCAAGATGTTATGAAACCAACTCACAAAAAGATAGAAAAGATATATCAACACCTTAGAATTCAGCCTCTTCGAGAGGGCAACCTCCTTTACATTACACAAATGAATGATTCTTTGATGATTCAAATGACAAAACCTCCTTTCTATATATAGGAGTCTAAGGAGTCACAATATAACCTAGCCGACCTAACAATAATAATATAAAGGCACAAAAATAACAATAGAGGGATTCTATGGGGCACAATAAGAACAATATGGGGACAATAGGGGCACAAGAATATTAATAAGGGATACAACTACAATAGTAATGGGGTAATCACTAGTATTATAGGGACCTAACATACCCCTCTCCTTCAAAAAGTGTTGTCCTCAACGCTTGAGTAGTTTTGGATGCTTCTGTATAAAATTCTCATCCTCCCATGTGGAATCTTCAGCGGATAAGTTCTTCCACTTGATGAGATACTTCGAAATTGATCAATTTCGTAGCTGTCAAGTTCTTGTTTCTGTGACTGCTTCCGATTCCAATATAAGTTTTCCTTCCTCATCAAGTTCTGGCAATATTGTTTGAATTGGGAGCTTGTTGCCTATAACCTTCTTTAAACATGAAACATGGAAAACTAGGTGCACTCGAGAAGCTGCAGGAAGCTCCAATTTGTATGCCATAGTACCACTCTTTTGCAACACCTTGTATGAACCATAATACTTTGGTGATAATTTATTATACTTCTCAGCTTGCTTGAGGGACATTTGTTTATATGGTTGTAGCTGTAGGAATACCCAATCACCGACATCAAAACTTCTTTCGCCGCGATGTTGATCTGCCTGTTGTTTCATTCTATTCTGCACCAACACGAGTTTATCCTTTAAGAGTTGGAGGACTTGTTGTTGATGCTCGATGTGATGTTCCACTGCTTGAACCTTAGAATTTTCTCTTAAATATGATGTGATGGATGGTGGCTGATATCCATAAAGTGCCATAAATCAGGTCATTTTTGTTGCTGTATGGGAGGAAGTGTTAACCACCGTTCAGCCAGAGGCAACCATTTGACCCATTGTGTTTGTTTATTAGATACAAAGCAACGAAGATATCCTTCCAAACATTTGTTTACTATCTCAGTTTTCCCATCAGATTGAGGATGATAAGATGAGCTATGAGCTAACTGAGTACCGAGACAAGAAAATAATTATGTCCAAAAATTTCCAGTGAAAATGGGATCTCTATCACTTACAATAATCTTTGGGTTTCCATGTAGCTTTTGAATTGTTTCCATAAATGTAGTAGAAATTGTACTGGCTTTAAACGGATGTGATAATGCACAAAAGTGTGCATACTTGGTAAGTCTGTCAACTACCACCATGATGACACTTTCCTTCAGACTTGGGTAAACCTGTGATAAAATCCATTGAAACCTCCTCCCAACGTTGGCTTGGAATGGATAAAGGTTGTAATAGACCCGGGGTCTTAATTGTTTCAACTTTATTTTTTTGGCAAACCAAAAATTCCGCCACAAACTTTTGAATATCCGATTTAAGGCCATCCCAAAAAAATTCCTTCTTAACCCTATGGTAAGTTTTAAAAATCCTGAGTGCCCTCCTAAGGGAGAAGTGTGCAATTCCCTAAGAATCTTTTGTTTGAGTTGGGAATTTTTACATAGGTATAAGCGATCTTTGTACCATAACGAATCATTTTGCCAGCTAAATTTATTAGATGTACTAGAATATTTTTGTAACTTTCGAATAAGTGCCCACGCTTCTTCATCATTCTTCCATTCCTCCCTTGCTTCGTTTATCCAATCTAGTTGGATAATAGAAATGGCGCACAACAATGCTTCCACATCCTCATCATTTCTTGAGAGTGCATCTGCCACCGCATTTTTCTTCCCTTTTTTGTAGATGATTTCAAAGTCATAACCCAACATCTTTGTGACCCACTTTTGTTGCTCTTCAGAGGAATCTTTGTTCTAAAAAGTATTTAAGGCTATCATGATCCGTTTTTACCTTGAAGTGTCTTCCCATTAGGTAGAGTCGCCATTTCTTAAGTGCATGTAGTATTGCCAACATTTCCTTCTCATAAATAGCTTTGTGTAAAAACTTTCCCTTGATTAGACGACTTTCAAAAGCAATGGGTCTTTCATCTTGCATTAAAACAGCACCAATTCCATTTCCTAAAGCATCACATTCCACAATAAAGGTTTTTGTGAATTCCAGTGTAGCTAAGACCGATGCTTGGCACATTACCTCTTTAAGATGTTCGAAGGCCTTTGTTGCTTCTGGATTCCATGAAAATGCATCTTTCTTCAATAATGTTATTAGAGGTGTTGTTATTCTCCCATAATTCTTAACAAACTTGCGATAATACCCTGTCGACCTGAGAAATCCTCGCAGATGCTTTACGGATGTGGGGATTTTCCATTTCTTAATGGATTTAATTTTGCTAGGGTCTACCTTAACTCCTTTATGAGATACAATATGACCCAGATATTCCACCTCTTGTACTCCAAAAAAACATTTGGATCTTTTTGCATATAATTGTTTCTCCTCCAATAGTTGTAGCACCCTGTCAACATGTTCAACATGATCCTTCCAAGACTTGCTATAGATTAGTATATCATCAAAAATTACTAAAACAAATTTTCTAAGGAAGAGTTTGAAAATGGAATTCATCAAACCTTGAAATGTAGAAGGTGCATTGGTAAGGCCAAAAGGCTTGACCAAAAATTCATAATGACCCTCATGAATTCTAAATGCTATTTTCGGAATGTCTTCAGTCTTCATTCTGATTTGATGATATCCTGAACGAAGATCCAACTTGGTGAAGTAAATTGATCCATGCAATTCATCCAGTGATTCATCAATGGCAGGAATGGGAAACTTATCTTTAATAATGAGCTTGTTGAGCTCCCTATAATCTGGACACCATGCACCATGATCCATCCTTCTTGTGCACCAATACTACTGGAGTAGAGAAAGAACTTTGACTAGGTTGAATTATACCAGCCTCTAGCATTTCTGCAACCATACGTTCAATTTCACTCTTTTGGGCATAGGGATATCTGTACGGCCTGATGTTTGGAGGAACACTTCCTGGAATCAGATGAATAGCATGATCATGATCACGAATAGGTGGGAGACCTTTGGGAGTCTCAAATACCTTGGAATGATTGTCCAAGACTTTTTGGAGATTTGGAGAAATAGATGATTTCAATGTGGAAACATCTAGCAAACATAATTGTGCAATTACACCTCTTTGTTCCTTTTTAGAAGCTTTGTCATACTATTAACGCTAATTATCTTTCCCGGTTTCCCTGCAATACCCTTTAATTCAACCTCCTTTCCTTCCACAGAAAATTTCATGAAAAGTTCTTGAAAATTAAAAGCTATTCTACCCAAGGATTGTAGCCATTGGACTCCCAATACAACATCAACACCTCCCATTGGAATGGAAAGAATTGGGCTAGTCAATACATATTCTCCTATGGATAGCTTGATATTATGGCACTTTCTAGAGCAATTTATTGTTCCTCCATTTGCAACCATCACTTGACACTCTGGTGCTGGATATAGGAAGAAATTCAATTCTTTTTCTACCTTGCAATGAATAAACTTGTGGGTACTTCCTGAATCAATCAATACTATTACCTTTTTCTTCTTGATTTGTCCTTCTATCTTGATGGTTTGATGAGTGGTAATTCCAGCCAATGCATTACAAGATATGGTCGGATTCATTTCTTCTTTATCTAGGCTTTGTTCCTGGAGTATATCCTCTTCTTTTGACCTTTCTTGCTCCTTTTCTTCTTCCTCTTCACAATTTCTGTAGAATAATTTCTTCTCAGCACACTTATGACCTTTAGTGTATTTGCTATAACAACTGTAACAAAACCCTTTTGCTCTTTTTTCCTCCAATTTTTGTGGTGTCAACCTTATAGGTTGTGGAAGACTAGGGGAAACAACACTTCCATCTTTATAGTTGTGAGTGGTATGCTTCCTGGTTGCCATAATTTTTCTTTCCATTTTTCTTGCTAACCTGAATGCCTTCTCTAATGAATCAAGTTTCCAAAGGTGAACATCATGTTGGATATTATCCTTTAAAGTCCCTATGAACACATCAATCCTATGCTCTAGAATATTTTTTACCTTTATGTTCAAATTTTGGAACTCCTCAATGTGCTCCATTATTGAACCCTTTTGTTTGAGACTTATCAATTGGCTAAAAAAGGTGTTTCTTTTTGTATCCTCATAATGTGCTGTCAATTCTTTCGTAAAAATTGCCCAGGTGATAATTTGTTTACGAGAGCAAAGCCACTGATACCATACAAACTGATTTGGTTCCAAATATAAAGTTGCAATACGTAGCTTTTGTGTGTTTCGCACATTATTGAGATCGAAAAATTGCTCCATCTGTAATATCCATGTTGTGGGATCCTTGCCATCAAACTTCCTCGTATCGATTTTTGGAATATGGTGGGTCTTCGATCCAACATTAGAGTCTATGAAATCATGATTAACATTTCTTTTGTTTGCATCATGAGTTTCCTTTACTACCCTTTCACCATTAGTAAGTATTTCTTGTAAAAAATTTGTCAAATCTATCTTCAAATCTGCCATGCCTGCCTTCAAATCTGTCTTCAAATCTATCTTCACATCATCCATCTTAGCTTCCACGCCATTCATCTTAGCTTCCACGCCCTTTATCTTTGATTCCACGCCATTTATATTAGCTTCTGTTAGCTTTTGTGAGAGTGACATTTGTTGCACTTGGTCTTGTAATTTTGATATATCATGTAGCATTTATTCCTCTTCTTCATGAGTCATGCTAGAGCTTTTAGGTTGCTTACTAGGTGTTTGCATTTTCTTTCCTTGGGGCATCAGTTGCCGATAATAATGCTCTATTATGCCCTTTGAATTTCTTCAAAATAATTTTTCAAACCAAGCTTAAGCAAAAATTTAAAAAATTCTACACACCTTTTTTCACTTTGTAGGAGCTCAATATTGTCTTTGATGTATCTCTGTAATTTCAGATCATCCAGTTCTGAAATTGTGACCTGCAGTATCCCTCTGCGTCCTCTTTCCAATGCCACCAGTCTGATCCAAATTGGATTCTCCAAGGAAGAGTTATGCCAAATCTCCCACAGTGACCTGATTATAGACTAGTTTAGTAGAGTGAACTTGTACGACGTGCCACGTGTCCCTGTTTCAACCTTTGGCTTTGAAACATATATACAAGAAATTATAGTCCGTCCTCTTTCTGTACCTTCTTACAAAATTTCAATCCGATGTTCAGAGAGAAAGTTATGATGATTTTCCCCAGGTCACCTGTTTGGAATGTAATTCATGAGTCTACAAAAAGACCAACTTCCTCAGATCATACCTCCGCAAATATAGCACAAAAAGCTCTGAAATTAGGACCAGAGGTTCAGTGGGATTTCATATCAAATGGGTTTTTTTTCGCTTCTGAAACATCACAAAAAAAAAAAAAAGTTATAGTGAAAATTCCACGATGACCTATTTGGAGCAACAAAACCCTAAAATCCAAAGCTCTGATACCAAATTTTATGAAACCAGCTCACAAAAAGATAGAAAAGATAAATCAAAGCCTTAGAATTCAGCCTCTTCAAGGGGGCAACCTCCTTTAAATTACAAAAATGAATGATTCTTTGATGATTCAAATGACAAAACCTCCTTTCTGTATATAGGAATCTAAGGAGTCACAATATAACCCAGCCGACCTAACAATAATAATATAAAGGCACAAAAATAACAATAGAGGGATTCTATGGGGCACAGTAATAACAATATGGGGATAATAGGGGCACAAGAATATTAATAAGGGATACAACTACAATATTAATGGGGTAATCACTAGTATTATAGGGACCTAACACAAGATGACATATAACCAAGTAGTGGTAGTTGTACAAGCCCTCTTGTGCTTTACCCAACTTGCTTCAATAGTCATATATGGTTTCATGCAAGACTAACCTACGAACGAAACAAACGAGCTAACAAACATCAAAGAAACGAAAAATCAGAAGCAAAAGTGAAAGAAAAGAAAGTAAGCAAACAAACACTACTCCTAGTCCTACACTAATGGTGCATGGGCCTAATCACATGAAGTGATACTTACAATGCAGCCACCAACACATTAGTAGACCCATGTTGATGAAGGCTTGGTCCGCGAGCAACCAGTTGTGCAAACCAGCAAGCAAGAAATATATAACAATGAAGACAGCCACACTTCGTGTTTCAAAGCACCCATGGGACGTAAGTGAGCAAGAGCATGACAGACAGCTCGTGGACTTATCATGGTGTTGTGTGACACTACATGCAAATTTGAAGCATAAGCACACTCTTGACTATGACATGCAAGCAAAGGAAAGAAACAAAGATAACTTGTGTCGCGTACGAGTGCTTGCAATGTAAGACTCCTCCAATGCATGCGTAATGGGATCATGAAGTTTGAGTGGAGGAAGTGTGATCTTTGTGTGAGATGGA